>BTPG01000004.1:92333733-92711163 GCA_036245525.1 Semisulcospira habei
CAATAGGATTGCTTTCAAGGTCATGTGAAAGACTGTCACTATCCACAGGTAGAATAGTGACTCACTGCTTTTGTGTATAGACATACTAGAGATCGACTCAAATCACGAGTCATTAGTGAAGCGATGTGGTTTTCATATTTTGAATGAAGCTTGATTAGCTCGTCAGAGGTAAGAGATTCAATATCCTCTGTTGTGTATTGTTTCCCGAGATAAGTCTTTGATTTGCCTGAGACAATCACAGACAAAAGACGCTGTTTCTTAGAGTCTAAGTCTTTGTTCTCTACAGCATTGATATCATTCAATAGAAGGATTTCATCAGGGTTCATTTATATTGTTATTTTAAAAAACAAAAATTAATTTACTAACCCATACCCTGTGGGCTGATCTGTCTTTAAAATGAGCTTTAGATGCTTAGTTGATTTCAGTTTATTTTTCACATCATCTCGTTCATGCTTATTTGGGATGACATCATTCTCTCTGAGACAGTCTTCAAAGCTGTCATGATCCTTACAGTAAAACAAACAGATAAACTTTAACTGTTCACGAAAATCTTTCAGTACAGCATTATATTTTTGAGTGAGAATCCATACACTTACATTAGCATGTCTGCCACTGAAGGCAAGTTCTGCTAAAGTGTTTCTCTTCTTGACAATGTCTTTTTCTGCAGAACAGTCATCAACAATAAACAACGTTGACTGTCCTTCAAATTGCTTGTAAAAATATTGTAGGTAGTCATTAAGTTTTTTCTCAGGGTCGACTAAATATATGTTGTTGTCAGTCCAAATGAATAAACGGTTGTGATAAGCTTTGTTGTGTTTGATTGTAGGACAAAATATTACAATGTTTTCAAAATGGTGGATGTATCTTGTTTGTAATAGGTTAAGAACAAATTCAGTTTTCCCACACCCTGTGGCACCAACAAATAAGCCACAGTGTGGGTCGAGTGTCATTAAGCTCAGGTTCATTTTAATACACAATATAATTTTAATATATGTGTCCACTCAGTCTACTGTCTTGTATATTGAGTTGTGCGTCATATATCAGGTACAAATATATATTTATGGCTTCGGCTTTTTCAACCTTCTTTTGTATCTGAATTGTTATCCCATCACTACCGTTCTCGACAGTTCGACCTGACCCATGAAGGTAGTCGTCATCTGTACTACGAAGGTCTAGCCACAGTGCATACTTATTCGTCAGGTATTGTCCGATCCTAACATCATACAGATGTAGATCTTTGCACGCAATGTTTGCGGGTTTATCTCTAATCCTTCCACCCGCAAAATACTTTGTGATCTCATCGTAGTGCTGATATGGTAACATTCCTGAAGCGTACACTTGATTAGGGCGGCCTTCGATTGTGCAGGACAAATGTGTAATCTTAGGATTGTAGAATTTTTCTGAATCTCTTTTGTATGGACTCACCGGTTCAACAAACAACATAAGAATACCTTTCAGTGACCTGGCAGGTGTGTTCAAGTTTATGTTCCACATTGGGTCGCTTTTGTCTTGGGTATTAAACTATGTCTAATCACACGGTCATAATAAATTGGAAGTCTTGACTGGTATTGATTTTGAATGAGTCTGGCTAGTTCAGTATGTGTAACAATTTCATATTCCAAGGAAATGTTAGAGATCTTATATGTTGCATCTGTGGCAGATGATTTTATAACTTTGGAGTAGTCATTGAAAGTTAGTTCAAAGCTCAGACGGTCATTCAGTGCCCCTTGATAATAAGGCAAATGAGCTGTGAGGATTTCAAACTCAAGTGGAATGTAAAATCTGGTTCCATATGTTTCTGCTATAATAACGTCATTGGCTGCTGACGTTGATTTATCTCCAGCATTGATTCGAAGTTTACCAACATTATCAGACTGTATGCCTTGGTAAATACGGTCTTCTCGTTCTTCTCTTGTGAGCCAAAGGTCTTTGTAACAGTAGAACACATCTGAGTCATCAAGACTAAACACTTCCTGTCCTTCAAGTTTTACTTTAATAGTTCTAACAATTGCTCTGCCAAGATTGTCAACCAGTGTTCTGTTCACATCTGCGTCTGATGATAGTTCAATATTAAATGCTAGGCGTGCAGTGCCAGGAACAATAACGTCACTGGGACCTAGGTTTGGAAATTTGACTGTAAGTGTTTGATTCTGGTCTATGGTACTTGGATTGTTTGTGATGACGATTGATTGTCTTATGCCCTTAACACCCAGAGGATCACGTAGTTTTCTGTATGGGTCTAACTTTGATCCGTAAGACTGTGTCATTTTTATTATGCACAATAAAAAATAATAAATTAATAAAACAATGGCAGCGGGAGGATTTAATCATGAAGATTTTGAAATGGATGACACGTATGATTTTGGTAATACAACAGATATGACAGATATGGCAGATATGACTGGTACAAGAAATATTTACAGTTTACGTCACGAACTTTTAGAAACCAAAGTGAACTCATTTTATGATCATGTTGGTGGCCGCCCAGACAACGTAGATCCTAATCAGTTTGAACTTGATGGCAAGGGTCATTTATATTTAAATACTGTTGACAAAGGAAAAGTACTATTGACTAACAAAAAAGACCCTAGTAGGTTTAGGGCTTTAAGTACAATAAAAAATGAAGGTGGTGTTGGTGCCTTGCGTCAACTTGGTATTGGTGGGTCTCCTGTCACGCCAAGACTGGCTAGTGTTCTTCACGACACGCAAACAAAGTTACCAACAGGGCAAGAGATTGAAATGGCACCAGTAACAAGCCTACCAAAAATAGCAAACACAGTGATACAAGAAACCTCATTTATTGAAGGACAAATAAATGACACTATGAAAACAATAGACGATCCACCTTTGTCAATGCGGGAGATTATGGGCTTGGATAAATCATTGCAGACGATAAGAGGTGAGATGGTAAATAATGTTGCCAAACTGGGTGAGCTTGATAAACACATAGAACGTGAAAAAGAGAAACTGGCTACAGCAGACAATGGGAATCTTGACACAGAAATGAAAGAAAGAATACAGCACAGATTAAATGATTTGCAGATAGAAAGATCAGGACGGTTAGAAACAATTAGTATTGGAAGACAAAAACTTAAAACCCAAGTTAACAGAATTAGAGAAACTATTCAGAAAATACTTCACGAAGACACTACTCTGGCTGAGAGACTAAAAACACTTTTCAGAGAACAGGGTATCACTATTGCTAGTTTAATTACTGCTCTTGGATTTATTATCAGTACTGTTGTGTTGGCTGTCTCCGGCAGTGGTGGTGGTGGTCCAGCCCCAGCACCAGCACCACCAACCCCGGGCCCCCCGACTCCAACAGACCCAAAAGACTTACAGTCATGGGTAAAGAAACAACTGTCTCACATATCAGACTTGCTTAAGAAATTGGCTGTGAAAGCAGTGGACGCGTTGCCTGGCATTATAGGCACTGTTGTCAGTTGGCTGATTACTACTACAGCAAAGGCAGTAGGGTTTATGGCAGAACATGTGTGGGTCTTTTTGGTTACAGTAGGAGGGTTGATGGTGGGTTATTTAATGAAACAGATAAAGAAGTAATACCCCTAATCCTGTTAATCCTATTACCAATGCAGTTCTCTCTGACTCATGTGTGTCAGGGGTTGGTGTTGACTGTACTGGTTGTATGGGTGCCGGTGATGGGGCCGGGGGTGTTACCGTCTGTAATGATTTTAATGACTGAACGTGTGTGGTTGTGGCCCCCAAGTTTACAGATTGATTGAGACCTAGTTTTTGATCACGACCTGCAACAATTATTTCATTATTATAATTTGTTATTGTACCCATTTGGAGTTGAAGATCAGATGGTAACATGTATAAACCGATACCAACTACAAAGTCAACTTTTGATCTGGCATATCTGAGTACGTCTTGGTAGCGCTGTATGCTTGATGGGAGATCAACTGTTGAATTTACTGAATCTTCTAAGTTTGCGAGAAACTGTTTTTGTGCTTCAAATTTACCACTTCCATTCAAAATGTTTGATTTTGTTAGTGATTGTGCTCCTAGTAAACACCAGACATATGTTCTGATTGACTCATTGACGCGCTCGACTCCCGCTTGAGTAAACCCGTCAGATTTATCTAAGACAAATGTGGTCCAGGCATTAGACTGCTTTTGCTCTATTGATCCTATCCAAACTTGTGATTTTGATGAGAATGAAGTGTAACCAGGGTAATAATCTTGAGGGTATTGTCTGTGACTCATAGCGTAATACAATGTACCCATACCATTGTGATCATCAAGTTTTTGTGTAAAGTCATACTTAGTGCTTATGTTAAATTCATTACAGATGCGTTCAAACGCTTTCATATCCATGGGGTTGTTATACCTGTTGAAACTGGATTCAGTGGGCAGTGGGGTATGCAGTTCTGACAGTATACGTCTAAGCTGGTAATAAACATGGAAATGATACACAGATCTAATCAGTTTGTTTGAGTGATTCAAATGGTCTGTGAATGAAACACCACAGCCTGTAGTTGAGCATAGTATTGCAAAGTTGAGTTGGTTTTGAAACATCTGTAGTGGACTTAAAGACCACTTTCTTGCAGTAGAGTCGTCTGTTATTGGAGGGTTTAGGTAATGGTCAAACGGATTTGGTACTTTGACTTGGAATAGATCTTGTTCAGACACAGCTATGTCAAGCTGGTTTAGTTGAATTATTTTCTGTTCATAAGTAGGTGCAACATTATATTTGGCATCCACATTAAATTGAAATGCGTTTGTAGTGGTAATGGTTGGTGATTTAAATTCCATGCTTCTTTTTTATGAGATAATAAAAATGTTTATTACCTTAACAAATCTTGACACAAGCAAACCAGTGTGGTTAACTAATGGGATTGATAATCGTGATGGTAGCAAGGCTGCAGCTATCCATGAAATGTTCTATACAGTAAAATGGTTTAATGTAGAAGATGATATATATAATAAAGTAATTTTTGATGGTAAGACTGAAGCTATACCACCCGGGTATTATGACTTTTTTACTATAGCTGAATGGTTTCAAAGTAATTTTAAAATTAAAGCAACTTTAAATCCAGCTAACCTACTTGTTACATTAGAATTTCTGAAACAAGATTGGTTAAAAATTTCAGATAGATTTGCATATTTACTTGGATTTTATATTGACGAAGATTGGTGGAGATCAGATGATTTAGATGAAGCTATGTCTGGTATTATAACAATGAAGACCAAAAAACTTAAAATAACTGGAAAACGCCCTGTCAATTTGTCAGTACACAGAGTACTACATGTTTATTTGAAAGAACTAAACACAACTGAGAATGTACACAATGGAAAGCCTTCAACTTTGTTGAGATGCTTACCTACTGGAACTGCTCCGTATTGTGAAAGTGTAGTTGTTAGATTTCCTAATTTGCAGTTTAAGAAATTA
Source organism: Semisulcospira habei (assembly GCA_036245525.1). Classification (NCBI taxonomy): domain Eukaryota; kingdom Metazoa; phylum Mollusca; class Gastropoda; family Semisulcospiridae; genus Semisulcospira; species Semisulcospira habei. The sequence goes on from BTPG01000004.1 coordinate 92,339,147, forward strand.
GGTTCTAGTTTCTTTGAGTCACTAAGTATATCTGTAACTAATCAGGATGACAAACCAGTTCTTATGCATGATTTTAGTGTTGTGTTGGAAATTAAATAATTTTATTTTTGTTTATAAAAAATGAGTGGTGGTCCAAAGTCGAGAATCATACCAGTTGCATGTCCAGTAACAGAATTGAAAGATTTGGCAGACGTACAGGATTTTGAGAAGGAAGGGGAAATTGGAGAAATATATGGTTTTGAACTTGATTTAAATGGCATGTACAAGAGGAAAGTAATTGTTGACATGAAAGACGGTGAAAAACAGATTCCTAAACTTGGTCAGCTACGTGATGTCACTGTACCTACTCCACCTGTAAATAATGCGCCTTACAACTTAATACATGTGGGTAGTAAGTGGGTGGTTTCACCTGTACCTGTTCCACCACCCACAATTGACTGGGACATAAAGTTGGAATTTATTAGTCCTTATGTATACACTGATGATGAAGGCGCCTTAGTGTTTAGGAAGGTTGTTAATTCTGGGCCGCTGATTGTAAGCCTTGTTCCAAGCTTTGCCCCAGACAACAATAGCAGAGAAAAACTGAAAGTTGAAAATTATGAGAGACGGCGGTATCTTCTTACAACTAGAAAGGGTAGATCAGATACTTCTGTTGTGTTTATGCCAGCAAGCTTAGTCGTGGCTAGAGAAGTGACAATAGTATTTGAAATTATCATTAAATCTGTTGCTTCTGCAAAAGAGGCAAATATAGCACAAGGAATTAAACTTACATGGAATGAAACAGTAACAGAATCATCAAAGGTCTTTATTGCCATTACAAAAAATAATGATGTTATTAATGTTTCAAGCAGTATTCCCGCTGTCAAGGTGGTGGTTGACAAAACAACTTTTGTTCGTCTAACTTACATAAACCTTGAACACATTGATCTTGTTGCATTTTATTATGCCAGCAAATTGTATACTTTTGAAGAGTTGCAAAATGTAATTGCTGATTAAATTAAAAAAAAAATATTTGTGAATAAAAAAAATGGTAAACTTCTATCCGCAACTACCAACGCTTGATCCGGCTGAAACAAATGTGATGACTAAAACAACGCTTGCGCCTGATCCACAGGTGACAGCTGTGCCAATTGCATCAGATAAAACATTACAGGCAGATGCATTCAGATTAAATAATATTACAGAAGCTTTGAAATATTTGGAAGGAGAAGAAGCGAAATATTCACGGTGCAAAAGACGGTATAAGACCGTTTTCAATTCTGTACAAAACACTTCTATGGCTATTGGTGCAGTTTCAGCTTCATGTTCTGTGGGGGGTATTGTTCTGTTCGCCACAGGAATTGGGAGTTTGGCTGGAATAGCAGTTGAGGGTGTTAGCGTTGCTACATGCCTGGCTTGCTTTGGTTTGGAGGCCTTGAACAAGAGGTTTCACACGAAATTACAGAAACATGAAGCATTGAGTACGCTCGCTGGTGCAAAGTTGAGCAGTATGAAACTTATTATCAGTAAGGCATTGAATGATAATTTTATTGATGACGAAGAATTTAAGCGGGTCCAGGATGATTTAAATAATTACAAAAAACAGAAGTCTGAAATTCAGAATAAGATGCGTAGTCAATCTCCTGTGAATGTTGAAGAACTTAAGGCCAGTTTTTTAGCAGAGGGAAAAAGGATAGGGGTACAGGAAACCACAGAAAAACTACACAATCTTTTAAACAAATAAAAATCAGATTTGGTAATCGTTTATTAATGTCATACACTTCACAGAAAAATGCCATGCCACTTACACCACTTGTACCTGATTATTTAACCCCATCTGCACCACCGCCAGAGTATTACTGAGAAAAAAAAGTTTTTTTATTGTCCTTGTATCTTGTTAAATCTGACCGAGTAAGTTGTGACTTAAGTCAAGTTGTTGTAAGAACTTAGGGTAAGTACTTGTAAGAACTTATGGTAAGTAATTAATAAGTTCTTATGGCAACACACTTAAAGGTTACCTCTGCAGGTTCCTAAAAGTTAGTTGCAACTTGTTAATAAGTATTAAGTTTCACTTGGCATCACTTGATCAGGTAAATGATTAGGTATTGTCAGAGACAATAGTTATAGAGAAAGATAATAGGAGACCCGTAAGATAATCAGATCAATAAGGCCGCATCAGTCATACTCATCACTTTTTTAAAATCAAAGGGTTGATTCAGAATTAACGGGGGTAAAATTGGGGTCAAAATTTTGATATTAAAAAATGATGTAAATTAATGATGGATGCGGCTCTATTGAATTCATTGTCTTACGGGTCTCCTATTATCTTTCTCTTCAGTCATCATGGTCAGATGATCGGCAGCAACTTGTACTGTAAGCCGACAGCTGCAGAATTTGATCCCTGAGTAATTTCTCTTTTGAAGTACAATTACTGTTATTCCAACTAGTCCTGACACACAACAGTTCAAGGGTAGTGCTGGAATACTTTGGCACCTCTATGCGCTAAGCTATCTGTGCACCACCCTTGAAATGTCTTGTTCAGTGTAGTCTTCATAGGGCCAGCAAAAACAAAAAAAAAAAAAAAATCAACCTTTACTCTCACTCTCATCATGCAGGTATAGTGTATGTGTTGGACGCTTCCAAGCCGGCCCAGATGAGGGATGTTTTTGATGACCTCAATTTCTTAGTAGCAGATCGAGATCTCACAGGGCTGCCACTGCTCATCCTCGCCAATAAGCAGAATACAGGTGATTGTAATACCCCCCTCCCCCTTAGAGAGAGGGTATAAAATGGGTGATTTGACATAGTCATCAGCAGGAGGAAAACATCGACACCAGTTACATTTGTAGTAAAAAATACAGTAGAACCTCTAATGAATGGTCACCCTAGTTGCCCCCCAAAAGTGGCTGTAAACAGCAGGTGACTGTTCACGACAGGTTCTTTGGAAACTCAGACCTGGGCATGCTTTTGACACTCGGATAGGAGCACATGGGTGTGTTATCACTGATTACTTCAAAACAGGACATAAGTCCACCCAGTTCTTGCGTCTGTATTGTGTGATACATGTCATAGTGTCGCCAATGTTTTGTTATCATCGGGGATGTAAGACAATAACTGAAATTGTGTTTGTGTGCACTAGTAAAGGAGGGAGAAAGAGCGATGTGTGTTGATCTGTCACTGCCGTGTTTTGTTGTCTTAAAAAATAGGAAAGGAGGTGGCGGACTAAGGAGGGTGTGGCATTGACACAAGCCAGGGTCAATACCTGGTCACCTTTTTGTCCTGATAATTACCCGAGGAAAATGTGTTGCACTTCTTTTCCAAGCCTATGTGTTAACATTTTTTTCTCACCAGTATTTTTCCTCGGCTAAACACCCGCATGTGTAGCTTAAATTAGCATTGGCTCTTTACAGTTTGTGACCACGCATAGAAACTGGCAAGTTATTTATTTCAGAACTAACTCACTGCTGATGATTCATTTTGCTGCCGTGATTTTTACAAGCTGTGGAGCTACAAACTGTGGAATTCATAGATTCCCTGAAGTGAATGATCTGGACATGCATCAGTCTCCGAAAATTACAAACACGAAGACACCCACGTTGATGCATGAACACACTAGATTTTCATGAGAACCCTGTGGTCTGCAGGGGCGCTTGAGTAGGAAGTCCACAAGTCGATCTCAGCACTGTTATACAATACACACCGTATAGTGTAAGAAGGGTTTTTAGATGGATTTGTAGGCCTATGGTACAGAAACGTGTGTTTGCAGCATGTACACACTCAGTTCTCATGAGCTCCTTCATCTGCAGGGGCACGTGAGAGTTTCTGCCAAGTCGGGGCCTTGAGCGAAAAAGCAGTTAATTTGGGGCTGTGAAGATTACATGGCCGCAAAGTAAACCGACTTGAAAAAGAGATGTGGACACGGGCGGATAAATAGCGCAAACTTTGTTACGGACCGACACACAGCTGGCGAGCTGATGGTGTGTCCATTATTGTGTAGTGACACATCTGGGCTTTTAACAGTGTGTAGCAGCCTGCTAGGTGTTGAGAAAACTGTCATTGACCCATGGCGCATGACGGCTTTACCATGCCAGGCTGGCCATTGCTGTAAATTTCAGGTATTTTTTGCCATTTTTGGCTTCAATTTGCTGACCGTTGGCTGCGTTCAGCAGGTGGCTGTAAAATCAAGGTACTTTACATAGAAAACATCGCCCGTGCTATGCGGATGTGACCATAAACATCAGGTGACCATAAAAAATTGGTGACTGTTCATGGGAGGTTCTACTGTAGAAGTCTTTGTTATCATTAATAATCAATTCCAATGCCACGTAGTTTATGTATGCCAGTGCTGTTTTTGCTGATTAGGATTACATCACTATTTAAATTACAAATAATTTGCAATTATGTGTCTTGCTTTTGGGGATTCATGAACCAGTCCTTGAAATTTCAGATGTTTCCACTAATGGTGTTTTCTTATTTAAACGGAAAATGGTTCTTTAAAGTTGTGCATTTAACATATTAAGCCTTCCATTACAGTATGAGACAGATTAACCATGACAGGTCAAGGGTGGTCCCGGAATAGCTTCACGCCTACAGGTGCCAAACTATTCTGGCTCCACCCTTTCCTGGTTGACCTGTCTCCAAGCCCCAAACTATTCTGGCACCACCTTTGAACTGTCATGATCGATTCTTAGCATGTTGACACTTACAGTGCATCAGGGTTGGATGGGCTTCTTTCTGATTTTTTCCCCAGGCAGTTTGTCCACATCAGAACTGGAGAGCCAATTACAGGAGCATGTCAACTTGCCCCCAGTTTGGTCTGTGTGCGGAATAAGAACATTTTCGGAGGATGATTTGGCACATGCTTTCATTCAGCTAGAAATCCTGATGGAGAAAAGTAACAAGGCCAGTTGAAAGGAAGTTTGGACATCTTTTATAGAGAAGAGTTAAATGAAAGAAAAATGTTGACACCTTTTTATGTTTTCTGAACACCTAGACAGCTACTTATGATACTGTTTGGTGGAAAAGATGTGCAGTTATGAGTTTTTTCAGCAAAGTGGTCTTGTCCTTAGCAGTCAAGGGGTTAATGAACTTTGGTTTCCCCCTGTCACATTTGTTGAGCTAGTTACATTACTTTTGCTATGTCTGTGCCTTGATATGCCTTTTTTTTTTTCTCTTTTGAATGCGAAATATACATTATATTATATTTGTGAGTACAGGGACCAAGTGTCGGTAGTTGGATGCAAGCTACGCAGTAAAATAAAATTGTGTCAATGCAGATATGAAAGAATAACTTGAACATGCTACTGACACACATTCTCCCCTGGGTTTTAGTTGATAGTTCTGTTATATCATAAGCTCGGGTGGAGCTGCAACAATAAAAAGCAGCCAATGAATAACATTATGCAAAATGGTACCCAGACGTCATGTCAGTGGACAATATGCCAACAGACATTTTGTCAAACGGACGTTATGCCAGTGGACATTTTGTCTAATGGAGGATTTGCCAAAAGGACATGTCGACAGATGTTTTGCAGAACAGATGCTATACCGAGGGCAGTGATTACTGGTGTTGGAGTATTCATTGTTTTAAACTGGCATTCAGGTACATGGGTGCTTCTGTTGAATTTTCAAAAACCTGGAAGGTCCAGAGGAGCATGTAATTTCTTATGGCAGGTAAGGTTTTCAAAAATCGGAGCATATAATTTCTTATGGCAAGTAAGGTTTTAAAAAAATGGGATTCCAGCACATAACTTAATGTATGTTTGTTTTATTGAAACCATAAAACAGGAAATAGACAAATGTAGAACAAAGAAATAGAACGTCAAAAACAATTCTGCTGAAATCCAGTTCATGAAAAAAGAGGGTTATGTATGTATTGGTGCAGATGTTCCTGAATCCAGGGTTCTCAGGTTGTGAATGATGGCCCTCAGAAACAACTGCGCATCAGGTGTGTATAGCCATCCACATGCTTCCTGAGGTGGTCATTGATGTTGTACTACTGCTTCTGTTTTCTGCATATGATCCCCATATGGATCTGTTCAGTCTCTATTTCATTAAGCACCTGGGTTTTTTTTGGGGAGATGGGGTGGGGTGGGGAGGGGCAAATCTAAAAAAGGATGTAAATCAGTTTAGATGGCAGAAAATTTAACGCATAGAATGTCTGCAGCGTATAATGCAGCGTATCGTCAGTTTGGAATATCTTCCATTGGCATATTTGTGACCGAGCCGAGGGGATGTGATGATGTGCAGGTGGTGTGGGTGTATTTGACAAAAGGGAGCTAACTCCTGTCCATTGTTCTGGTTCTTTTATTTCATAACCAACAAAAAGCAAAACAGGGCACTCGACCCGCAGTCCAGTTTCCAGAAACACGGCAATCAAATACTCGACGTGAAGCTGGCACGCTACTAGCTACACGCACTGATAATGGTACGCAAATAGTCGTCTGCTAAAAGTCGGCTGGATGCTCGGCTTTAAATAGGCATAGCGCGGGCCGCAGAGAGAGCAACTCCCTCGCGGAGGCGAAACGACTCGGCCAGCCAAAGAAACGAGCAAAAACTGTGCTAGTTGGTAACTGAATAAACTTAAATAACTAGCGAACTATACATTCAATACTAATAAATCTTAGCATTTCCGAAAGAAATTTTAAAGAGCTTTTCAGTGAACTAAATTAGGAAAAGCTTAACACTAAACTGAATTTAATATGATTTTTTAATGACTGTCACACAAGCGAAGTGAAACGTGAAAAAGCATGAAAAACGTAAATCTAAGTCTGGTTACAGATCGTACAAAACCAAATAGATATTCTAAAAGCAGGAACTGTGCTGAATCTAATGACTATTGAAACATTTTTCTACGTTTAATAGAACGGAAGCTATAAGGCTTCAAAAATAAACCCAAAACACAAGTTACAAAACCATTACTAAAACAGAAGACTCGCCGCGCCATGCAAGTTGTGCCGTCACGGCTAGCGGCTGAACGGGGAACCTCAGACGTGGACTAAAAATAACTACATGGGGACAGTGGCTTATGGCGCTCTGCTACATCTTGTCTGTCAACGCAATGTCATTGTATGTCTGGCCATTCATGAAACAGTGTGATGTTTGTTATTTGTGCATACTGGTACATTGCCCGCGGCTGTATGCACATTCAGATTTTAGCTGTACATTGTATTAAGCAGTGAAGTACATGTACAATTTTTAATACGCTTGGTATTTTGTTTATGTATAGTTGTAAGACCAGTAAGATATTTGTAATGTATGCATTGCCTGCTGCTGTATGTGTATATATGCGCATTCACATTTTAGCTGTACATTGTATAAAACAGTAAAGTACATGTACAACATTTATGTTGTTTATGTATACTTCTTGTAAGGTTAATAAGATGGCGAATTTGTGTTTAATTAATGCATTTTCTTACTAGACTTTAGCTTCAGATTGAGAGCAGGGCGAAGCAGATCTGTTAACCCTTTGGCTCTCAGAAGGGCTTTTTGTTGTGATTTTTGCAGGAATCACCTCAACAAAAAGCACTGACAGCCAAAAGGTTAACTCATTCAAGACGTGCCGATGCCGGATACGTGGCATAGGCCGCAATTATACAGAGGCAGCACGTCTCAAATGAGTTAAAGACATTTTTTTTAAGGTTATTTTTGTTTTAAAACTCATTTTTCTGTACCACACATAACTGTGCTGTGATATCTCTTTTATGGTTGTATTTATTCTGATGGATTTTATATACTGCAAGTTGTACGTGTCATTTGATAGTCATCTTTAAAGTAACCTGCTCCGTGCAATAAAGGTTTAATAGTTCCTAATATCTCCTTCATAAATTGTCTTTACGTCTTACAATATTGCTGCACAAAAGGGCGAACTGAACTCATTCAGCTCCTACACACCACGGCAAGACATGGATTGAGCATGATAGTTCAACAGTGGTGCCAGAATAGCTTATAGGCGCCAAGCTATTTTGGCACCACCATTGAACTATCATGCTCGGTCTCTGGAATTGTAATTCAGTCCTTCAGAGGGCAACTTCAAAATTTAGGGATTTCGGTCCTGGGACAGAATGTGTTAACTTAAGAGGTGTGAATGTTGTAAAATGAAAGACTTTCTGCACATCTTCTTCTATACATAGGACAGTTCCCCCTGTGCACAAGAGGGACAGTAGAAAACCTGTTATGAGTGCCTCTTCACATGGCCACTGAAAAGAAGAGTAGACAAGAAAGACAGAGCCATTATGGCTCACGTGCATGACCTATTCACACATCTGGGGTAGGGTTGAACGATTGCAAGACGCATGAAATCACCAGTCAGCAGTGGGAGAGACTGGTCACTTCTTGCAAAGGCGTGTTCCCCAAAGCAAGCATCCAGGCCTCATCCATCCAGGGGAAAAACTCTCGCCTTAACCAACGTATTTCCCCAACCAACGCAAATCTGTGCCACGTGGCAAAGAAGATGCGCGCTATCTTTGTTGACAATGCGGGCGTGTTCCTAGCCCCAAGCGGTCTTCCCCGGAAGGCGCTGTACCGTGTGGACAACAAAGGCCGACTTGACCCCATTCCGGTGCCGGCGTGAGAGAGAGAGAGAGAAGGAAAATGCTAAATGTTTAGGGCTTAACGTCTTTTGTCCACCACGAGGGTGATTTCAAAGACGGGGACAACGAAAAAGGGTCTGAGCAAATTTTGACCCAAGCTGGATTTGAACCCGGGACCTTTTTTTGAACCCGGGACCTTTTGGTCTGGAGGCAAACGCTTTTACCACCGAGCCACCCAGCTCCCCGAGAGAGAGAAGGAGAAAGATAGCACCTGCATACATATTTGCCCTTGTTGTATAAACTTTAATGTACTTAATGATTTTTTGTTTATTTGCTTTACTTTGCATTCTTACTCATTTTATGAAAAGAAGTAGGTTATAGCACTGTCAGGGGAGAGAAATGTGCATGAGCGACCAGTGATCATAGATCTACTGAGGCCAAAGCACACACACACACAAAAAAAAAAGGATAGGAAAGAGAGGGGGCGCTAAGAGAGTGACTGAAAGCAATGCATATGCCCCCCCCCCCTCAGTGCATGGAAATTTAAATCTAGGTCCCCCAAGGGGGGAACAGTGGCTGGAACAGTGGATATGTGATACGCCCCCCTTCGGGGGGGCTTCCATACGCATTGCTTTCAGTCACTCTCTTAGCGCCCCCTCTCTTTTTTGTGTGTGTGCTTTGGCCACAGTAGATCTATGATCACTGGTCGCTCATGCACATTTCTCTCCCCTGACAGTGCTATAACCTACTTTACTTTGTAACCTTACTCATTTTATATTTTTGTGCGTACGCGTGTGCGGGTAGGTATGTCTGGAGTGCGTGTCCGAGAGCGTGTGTTTGTTTTTGTGCATATGTGCGTGCGTGTGTCAGTGTGTGCGTGTGTGTGTGTGAGAGAGAGAGAGAGTGTTCGTGCATGTGTGCATGCGTAATTGCGGTGTGCATGAGTGTGTGTGTGTGTGCGAGCGTGCATGCGCGAGCTGTGATGTGCATGCGTGTGTACCTGAGTGCGTGTGTGTGTGTGTATGTATGTGCATGCGTGCGAGCGTGAGCGAATGCATGCATGCAGCAGTGTGTGGTATGTGTATGTTTACATGTCTATGTCACTTATGTAGTAGATGTAGCAACGGCAAGTTTGAAAACTGGTCCTGTTACCAATAACTTCTACCGTTGGAAAATAAAGGTTCATTGTTCATTGTTCTGTCCACCACCCCTTGACCTTTGCCAGGAATCGACTAAATTAGTATGCATAGGAAGGTCTTAGCTACTTTTGTGCCAAATTTGATTGACAAATTCACAAATTTGCAAAAGGTTTGATAATACCTAGTTTTATCAAACATTTGCTGGCCTCTTGTGACCCTTGACCTTTCCGAGGGGTCATAAAAATTAGTATGCATAGATAGGTCTTACCATCAAGTATCTCTGTACCAAATTTGGCTTTGAAGTTGTGAATAGTATTTGAGAAAAAAACATCTTTTGTCAAAATATGGCGATATTGGGCCTATTTCCTGAGCTCTTGTGACCCATGACCTTAGAGATAAGTAATTGTACTTTACTTAACCACCGGATTCTCAGGAGCCAAACTGATGCCCTAAAAGTGTTTATTTTTAATCTCTCTCACTCACTACTCCCTCAACGCTATCATAATTTCTACCTCACTGGCAACAAAACCATATTTTGAAACAAACACTGACTCATGAGAATCATCATCTGTATTGACGAGTAAAATAATGACCCAATTACCCATTGTCTTAAGTTGACCTTAATTAACTAATTACGGTCATTAACATCCACACTGCCGTTTCTCTCAAATCGAACCAAAATCCTAACAGCGCACTCTGTAATAAATTAATGTCATTTTACACACCCCAATAATTAGAAAATTACTCCTCATTGTCTCTCAATACTGTCAGAGTTGATTTCTGAAAAACTCACAAGCTCTCTCCCACACATAACATTCCAGTTCACGCAGACGGGGTGAAGGACTTGCTTTCATGGCGCGCCATGCTTGAAAAGATCTTTAGAAATTTGTACAGCAGGCAAGTGTGTGAATAGGGCTTCACCAACATAAAGGCTTGTACTGGGTAAATAGAGTCACATGAGCCCCCGCTTTACAACATTTTCAGTTATTTGTAGTGTTTGATTTCTCATTATGAGTAGGTTTGAGAGGCTTGTTTAACATCGAGTTACTGGTACATTCTCAGGTTCTGTTTGTTTGATGAGTACACCTGATACACAAATACGTACACACACACACACACACACACACATTGACACACACTAACAACATCACGTTACAAATACACACACACATTAACACGTACACACACTGACACACACACACACACTAACACGTACACACACACTGACACGCACACATGCATACAGACACGCACACTGACACACACACAGACACACACGTACAGACACACGTGAATACCCCGACACACACAATAGCTCTCTCTCTTTCCACATAATTTTACTGACTATCTCTCTTTATGAGTAAGTTGACAGGGTTTAACTGCAAACATTTTTCACGTCATGACTGAACCTGTTAGGTAATTTATTTATAATGTCGCCTTTAGGTTCAGAGAAAGATTTTGTGGATGTTTCTGAAAAATTGGCTACTTACAACGTGTAGGTTACCTCTGCAATTTCTTAAAAGTTAGTTGATATAATAACTATTAACTACACACACACACACACACACACACACACACACACACACACACACACACACACACACACACACACACACACACATACATACATACACACAGACACGCATGCACAACTAACCTGTATATCAGTGCTGATGTCTTAACATCTCAACCGGTAAATGATCCCATGAATACATTAAAACCCCTTATCTTGTAAAATTAACACTAACTCTTAACATCTCAACCGGTAAATGATCCCATGAATACATTAAAACCCCTTGTAAAATTAACACTAACTGGCAACAATCAGTCCTATCCGGTCATCCGCCGTGAGATGGCCTTAGTCGCCTGCTCGGCGTTAAACCCGAATAACTAACTAACCTATCCGGTCATGCCTGAGGCTAAAATAAGATCTCGGTCTTTCAAAATGTTATGCTTATTTTTATGAGACACAACTGTTGAGTCTTAACGCTACCACACACAAGACTGGCCGAGCAAGCTTTGTGAGCTCGGTTTCTGTACACTGTATCGTGTTGTTGATTTTCAGTTGCCAGTGGGGTGGGTCACTGCACATGACACCTCGATCTATTCATATAGCATTTCAAACCCACTGACAAGTGAGTGCCAACTGGCACTTGATAATAAACAACATACGTTATGTCTTGACTGAAACTGTATTCATAATATCACAATGGTGACCCTGAGGTAAGCTAATAGGTTTTAAACAGGGAGATTGAATAAAAGTGAAGACAACACGCAACACATTTAATTGTTTTTAGCTACTCTTGTCTCAGTTAGTTAGAGTGGTAAGGGTCTCTTAATCTGTGAAGCATGCCATTTATAAGCCCACTCTGAGATGATAATAGCCCATATAGTACAGGCAAATCTTCTCTGGGGTAAACTCAAAAACTATTGACTACATAGCTGAGTGGTGTAAACGTATAAAATTACTGTTCAGTGTAACTTCCAAGAAAAACATGATTTTGCTTGATAACAAAAAACAAAATTACCTTCATTTTTTTGTTGTTTTTTTGTTTTAATTTTTTTAATTACATTATAAATGAACCAAGACGAATTACTTCTTCTAAATGATATCAATGCTGTAGAAAACAAAGACTTAGACTCGAAAAAACAGCGTCTTTTGTCTGTAGTTGTTTCGGGGAAGTCAAAGGCTTATCTCGGAAAACAATACATGACAGAGGATATTGAATCTCTAACCGCTGACGAGCTATTTAAACTTCATTCAAAATATGAAAACCACATCGCTTCACTAATGACTCGTGATTTAAGTCGATCACTTGTATGTCTATACACAAAAGCAGTGAGTCACTTTCTACCTGTGGATAGTGACAGCCTATCATACGACCTTGAAAGCAATCCTATTGTTTCAAGTTCAATTGGTAAATTAGCATGCATCATGTTTTACAAGTTTGGAAATTACCTTGCACCTGTGGTAACCTTACTTGTTACTGGGAGTCATATTGATTTTTCAAAATTAAATTTTACTGCAGAAGAAAATGGACGAAACCCAGACGACTCCACAACAGAACCCCGACCCTGTTTTGACACAGGTACCAACGGTGACTAAGGCTAAAAGTCCAGGAAGAGTAGAGGCTGGAAAAAGATTAGCCGAATATAACAGGCCAAAAAAATTACAGCTTCAAGCGCAAACAGAAAAGGCTCATGTAACTGACCCACCGTCAACACCGTCAGGACCAGTGTCAGTACCCACACAGTCACTACTATCACTCCCTCATCAAAGTGAGAGACAAACAACCCAGTCTAACCCTGACCCCGAACCTCAAACAACAAAATATATAGTTGCCGGATTTATTGTCGGATTTGGTTACGTAGGTTATCAATTATACAAAAAATACAAACCACAGACTCGTACAGTGTCCAAAAAATCAGACACTCCAAAAACAAAACCAGAAGTCGCCACATTACCAGTAACATCCAAAGCCGTTAACCCATTTTATATGGAGTAAATAAAAATATTATTTTAATTTTTATTGCCTAAGAAAATGAGCGACACAAAGAACTTTATGAACCTTGTATATCACTCTGCCGTGATAAGTGGACTAGCAGTAGCTTATTCTATGCTAGGAAAAAATCTACTCAAAATGAAATCAGCAGACCTGAGTAGATTAGATTTTGAAGACAGCGCTAAGCTAATTATAGTTGTCACAGCATCAATTGCGACAAAAGATTTTCTTGTCAAGCAGGGAATTATTCCCGAAAATATTTCTGTGTAAATAAAATAAGTATGGCGACTTTAGCAGTAATAATTGGAGGCGCGATGGTCAACGCCCTGGCATTCAGTGGGTCAAACTATCTCTTTTCAAAAGTAGGTAGAGAAGAATCAGCTGAAGAAATGAAGCGTCACAATGAGGCGTCAGAAAAACTTGCTCAAGCGCAACAAGAGTATGAAAAAATTAGAATAGAAAAACTTGATTTTATCAATGAAAAACTCAGACTTGAATTGATTGATTGATTGATTGTACATTGCTTAACGTCCCGACAGCAACAAGGCTTTCTCAGGACGTGCCTGCACTGCTTGTGAAAAAAAATAAACAAAACATTGAATGTATGTCGCCAGCCGGTCAAATACATTAAATAAACCTAACACATGGGGCCTAAATAAAGCTAAGACCATTTAGCAACACACATCCAATATCAAGAGCTACAGGCAGTGCAGACAGTAGGGAGAGTTTTAAAAAGGCAAATACAGGTGAATGGACAAAGGGTAGACAGAAACAAATGCCCCAGAATAGAGAGAAAAACCCACCCTGTGGGGCTGACCAGGGTGACCCTGGGAACTAAAAAATACCTAACCCCACCCAAGTCCCCCAGGGCAGACCCGGGTGGGGTTCAGACTTGAAGGTCACGCACAACATACGTTTTCAAATACAGACGACGCAATTCGTGAGTATTTTTTAGTCACAGGTGAAGACATGTCTATCCCGAAACCTAAACTAAGTGACTATTTCAAACCGAGTACAGAACAAAGAAACGGGGAGATAATTTTTGTTCTAGTGGGAATGACATTTGTATTTTTTACTGGTCTTTATATTGCTAGAAAAAATGAACGTAGAAAATAAACTATCGAAAATATATTACTCTCCATCAGGGTATTGGAAAGGAGCAACAGCTATTCAGAAATTACATGCCGCTGTGGGCGGAGATATAACACTCAATCAAGTCAAACAATGGTTACAGAGACAAGCAATTTGGCAGATATACCTCCCTGCTCCAAGAAAAATATCTAGACCTCATTTTGAAAACACAGGGGTCAAAACACGTGCTGGAGAAAAAGGCGGAAACAACAGGGGGGGGGGGGGGGGGCAAAGCGACACATTGATTCCGGGAGCCGAAAACTCGAACAGCAGGGGGGGGGGGGGGGGGGGGGGGGGGTAGGCGCGAAAAATCACGGTGCTCACTTCTACCGATTCCAGCTTTAAAATGTGCTCTTATATCCGTTCAAACATGTCAGGGTTCGACTTAACCTTCATCGATTTTTCACACCACTCCCACCTCCATTTCTTTCTCACTCCCGTTTCATTAAAAGTTTAGCCGCGAGCAACAATGTGTCCTGCATCGCCAGACGCCATCTTGGAAAACATCGCTTGCCTAAAGTTAACGATAAACGAATCTGACAACTTGTGGACCTGCGCCGTTTAAGAACCACGACCGTTTCAGATTTTTTACGTTTTATTTTTTTCCACGCGGAAATGCCTTTTTTTTTTAATCGGATTTTTTTAAATTAACGCTGATATCCGCGGAAAAGCGGAAGATTTTGACCCCTGAAAACACTACCCCCAATGACACACATCAAATGGACCTCCTGTTCCTACCACATGACACAATAAGAAAGAAACGATACAAGTACGCTTTGACTGTCGTTGACATAGCTTCAAGGTATAAAGACGCTGAACCCATATCTGACAAAACAGCCAGTACAGTTGCTACAGCATTAACAATTGATTGTACATTGCTTAACGTCCCGACAGCAACAAGGCTTTCTCAGGACGTGCCTGCACTGCTTGTGAAAAAAAAAAAAACTAAACAGAAAATTGAATGTATGTCGCCAGCCGGTCAAATACGTTAAATAAACCTACAACATGGGGCATAAATAAAGCTAAGACCATTTAGCAACACACATCCAATATCAAGAGCTACAGGCAGTGCAGACAGTAGGGAGAGTTTTAAAAAGGCAAATACAGGTGAATGGACAAAGGGTAGACAGAAACACATGCCCCAGAATAGAGAGAAAAACCCACCCTGTGGGGCTGACCAGGGTGACCGTGGGAACTAAAAAATACCTAACCCCACCCAAGTCCCCCAAGGCAGACCCGGGTGGGGTTACAGCATTAACAAAAATATATAGTCGAGGCCCTTTAAAATACCCCAGACTTGTGCAGGTCGATGACGGATCAGAATTCAAAGGTGCTGTTAATCAGTTATTTGCAAAGCACAGAGTACTGGTCAGACGAGGCATTCCAGGTGTGCACAGATCACAGGCAATTGTAGAGAATTTTAACAAACAGTTATCAGAGAGACTTTTCAGCTACCAGTATTCAAAGGAACTCATGCATGACACCCGGAACACTGAGTGGGTAAAGATTGATTGTACATTGCTTAACGTCCCGACAGCAACAAGGCTTTCTCAGGACGTGCCTGCACTGCTTGTAAAAAACAACAACTAAACAGAACATTGAATGTATGTCGCCAACCGGTCAAATACGTTAAATAAACCTAACACATGGGGCCTAAATAAAGCTAAGACCATCTAGCAACACACATCCAATATCAAGAGCTACAGGCAGTGCAGACAGTAGGGAGAGTTTTAAAAAGGCAAATACAGGTGAATGAACAAAGGGTAGACAGAAACACATGCCCCAGAATAGAGAGAAAAACCCACCCTGTGGGGCTGACCAGGGTGACCCTGGGAACTAAAAAATACCTAACCCCACCCAAGTCCTCCAGGGCAGACCCGGGTGGGATTGAGTGGGTAAAGAGATTACCACATGTGATAAAAGCAATGAATAATGAAGGCCATGTAAAACCCACAGATGCTATTAAATTGAAAACAGTGCCGTCAGGGTCAGAAATAAAAACAACACCCTCTGACACAAGCTTGTTTACTAAACAGGTAAGATATTTGTATCAACCTGGAGATGCCGAAAATGACGTGAAGCGCAGAGCAACAGACCCCATCTGGTCAACGTCTGTACACAATATAAAAAAAATAGTCCCCAGTCCTGACGCAACAATATATTACATGTACGAGCCTGCACCCCAAAGGGCATTTGTCGGAGAAGAATTACAGATTATTCCCCCAGACACCGTTACTCATTTCAGTAACTCATCAATTAATTCATCAACCAGTTCATCGACTATTTCTTCAGATAACTTGAGCCTGTAATGGCCAGGCGCATAAGCTTTTTCTTTACTATAAAACACACATTTCGTGTCCCCAATTGCCAGTGACTTCTTATTTGTTTGGATCATTTCAAGATTATGTTTGTTTGATCTCAGTGACTTGTTTGGATAATCAGGCATTAATGCACCATCTAACACTTGCTTATAATGTTCATGACGAATGTCTTTATTTTTTATCGCTGATTTTTTTTATTCCTTTGGCTTTCGACTGACTACCTTTCTGATGCAGTATAGAATACATTTTTGATCTCAGTCCAACGTACTCAACTATTGGTACACCATTCAGTTCATCCTTAGACTTACCAGGCACTTTCTTGTTTTGTGTGCTAAACAGTGGATGATCCTTAGGGTAATCAGACGTGTCGTACATGTGTAGTTCTGTTTTCATGTCTTCATAAAAGTCTTCAGTACACACATCAATGATCATAGAGTCAGTGTCAGTGTATAGCAGACGACACTCAGGATATTTTGGTTTGAAGTAATCATAATAAAATTCAAGCATCAACAGTTTTGACAACTCAAGAATTGCCATACCAATGAATACTGGCTTGTCCAGTTTGACAATCTTTTTTTTTGAGTGACACTGCATACAATGATGAATGAAACTCTTTGTACCCCGTGTACTGTGGCTTACCTGTAAGTTTAATTGCACCCGATTTAGTTGTGACTAGTCTCACATCTTTGCGGTGATGAGGATTTTCCATAGTCTTGCCAAAACAGGCATTGTTCATTAGCTTAAAGAAGTCTTTGTCAAATGCAGTGTTGCCGTCTCTGGCACGCAATGTTGTGTTCTTCATTATGTAATCTTTCATGAAAGCACTCTGATCAAATTGAATACCTCTGTGAACTTTCTTTAGTACTAACCCGTGTCTTATAATTATAAAACTGTAACAAGCGATAGTGGCAAACGTATTTGAATTTGTCATTCAGATTTGGCACAAGTTTGGTGTCTTCTTTTTTCCCCATCAAAGACATTTTCTCAACAGCTAATGGATAATCATTGTGGTAATCGTGTAGATGGTGTGGGTACTCCAGGTAAACTTCAAAGATCCAACCCTTCGCGTCGTTTCGGTCAAGATTCATAATATAGTCTGTTAACCCTGACTGTGTTATGTCATACTGTGACAAATCATACAAACAAAAGTTTTTCAAGGGCAATAACACACACATTGCAAATCCATAAAGGTTATTAGCATCCAAGTACGTAATGAATGACCTTGACCCAGGGCTTGAGGGGTCAAAGCCGTCCAGATATTTATTGTTGGCTCTGGCGTAATTGTTTGCAGCTATACTAATGCCTCCCCTCAATCCACATTCCACCATTTCACCCATCGTACGATCAGACAACAGGTCTATAAATATCTTATTGGATTTCAAAAAGGCATCCCATGTCATGCCAGGACTAGTTATGTAACAAGCAGGGTCAAGCTTGTAGTGTAACAAACCCTTCTCACGGTAACTTTCAAATACGTCTGCTAGCAAGCAAACGTCAGCTTTCAAGTACTGGTCGTGGTAGTCATCAATAGTCTGACATCTCAATTTATCCCACGCATCAAGTGCATGCTGGTATTCAGAGTCAGAAATACCTTTACCATTAAGTGTGGAATAAAATTTTTCTTTTGGTGGCAGTCTCCTTTCTTCAAACACAACCCAGTGATCAATGTACTCGTACGGATAAACACCTTTCTTAATCAAGTCTGGCTCAAAATATTTACTTGTTATTGGATACTCAGTCAGTCCTTCTGCCAAACTAGCAAGACCTAAAGACAAATGTTGCATAGAGTCATAAAATGCTAATTTATCTAATCTAAAAGTCAAGTACTTTTCAGTTGTCTGTGCAATACAATTTATGTTTTTGTAAGACTCGTCTACAGCCTGCATGATAATGTGTGAATCATATCCTTTGAGATTGTGAAAAAAGATTGGTAACTTATATGTCTTAGGATCTGTTTTTAATAACAAGTTACAATTGTTATGTGCAGCACCTCTGTAACGTCCAGTTATGTGATCATGGTCACGAACTTTATCACCCTGGAGGGGTTGTTCACAAATCCAACACGTCACAGCTGCATCAAATTTCAGTTTGTCTTCTTCTGTCATCACCAAAGGCATCTGACATGTTGTGAGATATTGTACTACCTGACTATACAGATGTCTCATTTCTGTTAAAAACAAACATGCTGCATTTTCTCCCCTGTAGATAACAGGTTCTGAATGCTGCCCGTCTGACCTAACAATAATGTATCCGAAAGAACACACCACTTGGTCACTCAACTTTACAGTCTTTGGTAATGACTCTGGAACAGGACCTTCATACGGAACAACTAGTGATTCAAAATCAGCATACACTACAAACGGCAGCTTTTGTTGATTCCCATAGTTCTTAAAATATACTTGACTACCAGGATCTGGATACTTAAGTACAGTTTGTATGTCATCAGCCGACCTGCAGTGTAAAACATGTTTATGTGCCACTGCAATAGAGGAGAATCTTTGTAAACATCTTTTACACACTTCCTGTTTCCTACCATATTTTGATACATGATTATGAATTAGACGTGACATACTCCTGATAATTGTGTAGTGGAAGTTATTGTCATCACCGATTAATAACATGTCAACATGTTTATCTTCTGACTGTCCGTAGGTTGGAGCAAGTTGTGATACTCTAATGGGTTGTAACTTATCAACAGACTCATTATCCCACACATACACATTTACAGATATACCAGGATTTAGTTTTTCAAATAAGTCTATGTCCTCTATTTCAACAGGGAACTCAATGCCACTGAAGTTGAGTTCATTTACAAATTTAAAGTAGTTAGATACGCATTCAGGTTTTGATTTTACAAAGTGCAGTTTAGCAAGCACACACCACATGAAACAATGGTGGTCATTGTTCTGTATATTAACTACAGCCTTTTTGTTTGCAACCTCTGTTGGCAGTGGCAACCACGATTTACCTAATATAGGATGATACCTTGACTGTTTTAATTGTAGTTTATGTACATGTCCTTCGTGCCAACCAGACCCCTTCATTTTTGCACTGTCAATTGCTTGGAGGAAGTCGGGTAATAGTCTGTCTCTAAACACGTTCTCCAATTCCCTTCTTGTGTTAACTGTGTGTTGTCTTGTTGATATGTACGATACAATCACTTCACCGTCTACTCTAGTAAATTCTATTTTAGAAACAATCTGAATCTTTACACTGCCTGTAACAAGATTATCTTGTATGACAGAAAAAGAGTTTTCTATTGATTCACAGACATTATTAGTATTAGATATAGGCAAGTCTGTTGTGTGAAACACGTTTCTTAAGCCTGATGGGTTTTGAACATTGTCCGTCATTTTTATTTGTCTGACAAAATAATAAATGGAAAAAAAATACCGCTGGCACACCATATGTAATACTGTATTAACTATAGTTATGGTAAACAAGTCAACCACTTCTCTGGTGTTTGTCTTGAAGTCTTGTCCTGCAGATGTAATATCACTTTATTGAATGTAACACTTTCAATATAACAATGTAGTTTTCTTAGTTGATCAAATATGTCTTTACGCAGTACCTCAAACCAACGCAAGTGGCCACTGTTAGCATTATAAACTTTAAAAGCATTTGTCTTAAGATCAACAGTCTCATAATCATAACGTGGTAATCCATCTGAATATTCCAAAGTAACATTATATGTCATGTATATTCTTATTGTCGGTGTTGAGAGTTTAAAGCTGGGTTCAAACACACGTGATTTTAAGTCAGTAAAGCGCTCAACATCTTTGAAGCATTCTGTAACATCAAACATTTGGGTTTGTCCGTCTGTCATTTTTTATTGGACAAACAAATGTTTAAATTAATTTACTAACCCATACCCTGTGGGCTGATCTGTCTTTAAAATCAGCTTTAGATGCTTAGTTGATTTCAGTTTATTTTTCACATCATCTCGTTCATGCTTATTTGGGATGACGTCGTTCTCTCTGAGACAGTCTTCAAAACTGTCACGATCTTTACAGTAAAACAAACAGATAAACTTTAACTGTTCTCGAAAATCTTTCAGTACAGCATTATATTTCTGAGTGAGAATCCATACACTTACATTTGCATGTCTACCACTGAAGGCAAGTTCTGCTAATGTGTTTCTCTTTTTGACAATGTCTTTCTCTGCTGAACAGTCATCAACAATAAACAGGGTTGGCTGTCCTTCAAATTGCTTGTAAAAATATTGTAGGCAGTCATTCAGTTTTTTCTCAGGGTCGACTAAGTATATGTTGCTGTCAGTCCAAATGAATAAACGGTTGTGATAAGCTTTATTGTGTTTGATTGTAGGACAGAATATTACTGTTTTCAAAGTGGTGTATGTATCTTGTTTGTAATAGGTTAAGATTGATTGTACATTGATTGTACATTGCTTAACGTCCCGACAGCAACAAGGCTTTCTCAGGACGTGCCTGCACTGCTTGTGAAAAAAAAAAAAAAAAAAAAAAAAACAGAACATTGAATGTATGTCGCCAGCCGGTCAAATACATTAAATAAACCTAACACATGGGGCCTAAATAAAGCTAAGACCATTTAGCAACAAACATCCAATATCAAGAGCTACAGGCAGTGCAGACAGTAGGGAGAGTTTTAAAAAGGCAAATACAGGTGAATGGACAAAGGGTAGACAGAAACACATGCCCCAGAATAGAGAGAAAAACCCACCCTGTGGGGCTGACCAGGGTGACCCTGGGAACTAAAAAATACCTAACCCCACCCAAGTCCCCCAGGGCAGACCCGGGTGGGGTGTAATAGGTTAAGAACAAATTCAGTTTTACCACACCCTGTGGCACCACAAAACAATCCACAGTGTGGGTCGAGTGTCATTAAGCTCCGGTTCATTTTAATACACAATATAATTTAATACATGACACCCTTTAGTCTGCTCTCTTCTATGCTCAGTTGTGCGTCATATATCAGGTACAAATATATATTTATGGCTGCAGCGGATTCAACCTTTTTTTGTATCTGAATTGTAATCCCGTCACTGCCGTTTTCAACCTTTCGACCTGACCCATGAAGATAATCATCATCTGTACTACGAAGATCTAACCAAAGAGCATACTTATTTGTAAGGTATTGACCAATCCTTACATCATACAGATGTAAACCTTTGCACGCAATGTTTGCAGGTTTATCTCTAATCCTTCCACCCGCAAAATACTTTGTGATCTCATCGTAGTGTTGATAAGGTAACAAACCTGAAGCATACACTTGATTAGGACGGCCTTCGATTGTACAAGACAAATGTGTAATCTTTGGATTATAGAATTTTTCTGAATCCCGTCTGTATGGAGCCGCGGGTTCAACAAACAACATGAGTATACCTTTCAGTGACCTGGCAGGTGTGTTCAAGTTTATGTTCCACATTGTGTCGTTCTTGTCTTTGGGTATTAAACTATGTCTAATCACCCTGTCATAATAAATCGGTAGTTTTGTCTTGTACTGATTTTGAATGAGAGTAGCTAAATAATCATGTGTGACAATTTCATATTCCAAAGAAATGTTAGAGGTCTTATATGTTGCATTGGGATCAGATGATTTAATAATTTTGGAGTAGTCATTGAAAGTTAGTTCAAAACTCAGACGGTCATTCAGTGCTCCTTGGTAATAAGGCAAATGTGCTGTCAGGATTTCAAACTCAAGTGGAATGTAAAATCTGGTTCCATATGTTTCTGCTAATATAATGTCTTTGGCCACCTCAGTAGTTACTTTATCTCCTGCATCGATTCGAAGTTTACCAACGTTATCTGACTGTATGCCTTGGTAAATACGGTCTTCTCGTTCTTCTCTTGTGAGCCAAAGATCTTTGTAACAGTAAAACACATCAGCATCATCAAGACTAAACACTTCCTGTCCTTCAAGTTTTACTTTAATAGTTCTAACAATTGCTCTACCAAGATTGTTAACTAGTGTTCTGTTTACGTCTGTGTCTGATGAAAGTTCAATATTAAATGCAAGGCGTGCAGTGCCAGGAACAATAACGTCACTGGGGCCTAGGTTTGGAAACTTGACTGGAAGTGTTTGATTCTGGTCTACGGTACTTGGATTGTTTGTGATGACGATTGATTGTCTAATGCCCTTAACACCAAGAGGATCACGTAGTTTTCTGTATGGGTCTAACTTTGATCCGTAAGACTGTGTCATTTTTATTATATACAATAAAAAATATTAAATTAATAAAACGATGACAGCGAGAGGATTTAATCATGATGAATTTGAAATGGATGTAACAGATGCCTCAGATACCAGTATCACAGATATGACTGGAATGGGAAATACTTTTAGTTTGCCACAGGAACTTTTACAAAGCAAAGTAAACTCATTTTATGACAGTGTTGGTGCGCGCCCAGATGTAATAGATCCTAATCAGTTTGATTATGAAAAAGGACATTTATTTGTAAATACGGACAGAGGGAAAATATATCTAACACATAAAAACAATCCTTCTAAGTTTAGAGCTTTAAGTACAATTAAAGGTGAAGTTGGTGGTAACTCTGGGTTGGCAAGGTATCTTGGTATTGGGGGGTCTCCTGTCATGCCAAGACTCGTTAGTGCCCTCCATGACACACAAACAAGGTTACCAACAGGGCAACAAATTGAAATGGCACCAGTAACAAGCCTGCCAGAAATAGCAAACACAGTGATACAAGAAACCTCATTTACTGAAGGACAAATAAATGATGCTATGAAAACAATAGATGATCCACCTTTGTCAATGAGAGAGATTATGGGCTTGGATAAATCACTGCAGACGATAAGATTGATTGATTGATTGTACATTGCTTAACGTCCCGACAGCAACAAGGCTTTCTCAGGACGTGCCTGCACTGCTTGTGAAAAAAAAAAAAAACAACCAACTAAACAGAACATTGAATGTATGTCGCCAGCCGGTCAAACACATTAAATAAACCTAACACATGGGGCCTAAATAAAGCTAAGACCATTTAGCAACACACATCCAATATCAAGAGCTACAGGCAGTGCAGACAGTAGGGAGAGTTTAAAAAAGGCAAATACAGGTGAATGGACCTCGGGTAGACAGAAACACATGCCCCAGAATAGAGAGAAAAACCCACCCTGTGGGGCTGACCAGGGTGACCCTGGGAACTAAAAAATACCTAACCCCACCCAAGTCCCCCAGGGCAGACCCGGGTGGGGTGCAGACGATAAGAGGTGAGATGGTAAATAATGTTGCCAAACTAGGTGAGCTTGATAAACACATAGAACGTGAAAAAGAGAAACTGGCTACAGCAGACAATAGGAATCTTGACACAGAAATGAAAGAAAGAATCCAACACAGATTAAATGATTTGCAGATAGAAAGATCAGGACGGTTAGAAGTGATTAGTATTGGGAGGGAAAAACTGAAATCACAAGTTAACAGGATTAGAGAAACTATTCAGAAAATACTTCACGAAGACACAACTTTGGCTGAGAGATTGAAAACACTTTTCAGAGAACAGGGTATCACTATTGCTAGTTTAATTACAGCTCTTGGGTTTATTATCAGTACTGCTGTATTAGCTGTCTCCGGGGTTGGTGGGGATCCAGCACCGCTAGGTCCGCCAGCACCACCAGCGCCTCCAACAGACCCAAAAGATTTACAGTCATGGGTAAAGATTGATTGTACATTGCTTAACGTCCCGACAGCAACAAGGCTTTCTCAGGACGTGCCTGCACTGCTTGTGAAAAAAAAAACTAAACACAAAATTGAATGTATGTCGCCAGCCGGTCAAATATGTTAAATAAACCTACAACATGCGGTCTAAATAAAGCTAAGACCATTTAGCAACACACATCCAATATCAAGAGCTACAGGCAGTGCAGACAGTAGGGAGAGTTTTAAAAAGGCAAATACAGGTGAATGGACAAAGGTTGATTGATTGATTGTACATTGCTTAACGTCCCGACAGCAACAAGGCTTTCTCAGGACGTGCCTGCACTGCTTGTGAAAAAAAACAACCAACTAAACAGAACATTGAATGTATGTCGCCAGCCGGTCAAACACATTAAATAAACCTAACACATGGGGCCTAAATAAAGCTAAGACAATTTAGCAACACACATCCAATATCAAGAGCTACAGGCAGTGCAGACAGTAGGGAGAGTTTTAAAAAGGCAAATACAGGTGAATGGACAAAGGGTAGACAGAAACACATGCCCCCAGAATAGAGAGATAACCCCACCCTGTGGGGCTGACCAGGGTGACCCTGGGAACTAAAAAATACCTAACCCCACCCAACTCCCCCAGGGCAGACCCGGGTGGGGATCATGGGTAAAGAAACAACTGTCTCACATATCAGACTTGCTTAAGAAATTGGCTGTGAAAGCAATGGACGCTTTGCCTGGTATAATTGGCACAGTTGTCAGTTGGCTTATTACTACAGCAGCAAAGGTAGTTGGATTTATGGCAGAAAATGTTTGGGTCTTTTTGATTACAGTAGGAGGGTTAATGGTGGGTTATTTAATGAAACATGATTGATTGATTGATTGTACATTGCTTAAGGTTGTATACTATACCTACATTTTTTAATTGA
This sequence comes from Semisulcospira habei, assembly GCA_036245525.1. Taxonomy (NCBI): domain Eukaryota; kingdom Metazoa; phylum Mollusca; class Gastropoda; family Semisulcospiridae; genus Semisulcospira; species Semisulcospira habei. The sequence goes on from BTPG01000004.1 coordinate 92,364,327, forward strand.
AAACTGCCGCTTATAGGGTTTTTTGAGAGCCTTATTGAGTCTGGAGGCTATTGCCACCCTGAAAGACCCATGGTCCCAGGCATATTTGTAAGTTTCAGCCTTTTGCGTGACCTACCCCATGTGCGAAAACACGCAAAATAGCTGATTTCAGAACACAATAAAAATTTATCGAATAGTGTGTTAAAATGATAAAGAAACATTTCGGTCACTTCATAAAGTATGTTAGTATTTTCTCGTAAAAAAAGTGTGTTCTGATAATTGGAATTCTAACTGTAATCGATAAAAGTTTATGTTGTAAATTCGCAAATTGCCCGGATGTTATCAATAACATTACAAGTGTTTGCAATGTTGGGCAATTGCTCATGCCCTTTTTATTCGATAAAATCGTACTTTAGATCATATCACACACATTATTTATGAAAAAATGAGGGGGTCCCGCGCAAAAATTGGCACTTTGGGTCGTTTGCGAGTGCGTTTTCAAAAAGGGATACAAGCGATGTCTGACTTCCGGCAGATCATATCTCCGCCGTAGCCGTCCCAAGCCCGCATGAGAAAGGAGGAAATCAACTACCAAACCAACAAGTATAACCTACGCCCAAACTGTTGCAAACTACTAGTCTTCGATCACTATTAGTGACAGTGGGAAAGTAAACTGGAACAAACAACAACGGGAGATACGGGATGAGAAGGTTTATCTATAAGTAATTAAATGCACCAGACATCACTTAGTAGTTGAGTTAGTACAGTGGTAAAATACTCTTTTTTGCCGCGCAGGTAACCAGGGTTCAATCCCCGTAGATGGATATTTTTTTCCCTGCTCAAAAATTAGAAACCCATACAGTTTCTACTTTGCTAAATGAAACAAACGCACACACACACACAAAATATATATATATGTTCTTTTTTTATGTAAAATATGCGATTATCATCACCGTTGTAATGTGAATGTTAAACCATGAACCAACCAACAAACCATTTTCAGTCTTGGATAAAAATGCATACTGGTTACCTCGGTACATTTGTTCATTTAATTTTTTTCAGCCAGGCATTGTGAGCATGTTTACATTCATTCAATCATTCACAGATTTACTGATGAAAAAGAACACCAAAGAGTGTTGTCACAGGGTGTTTTTTTTAAATTTTTCTGGCATCATCTACAAACATTAATTAATGAATAATGTGAATTTGTTTTAATATACCTGCTGCAAGCAATGCTACATGCTCCTTTGGTGTATCCGTGAAAGCAGGTCGGTGAACATCTCTGGTTGAAAGATGTTTGTGAACAGATTGGTAGTGGATGTACCTATGTCTCCAGCTGAATCTCAGTTTCCCAGCAGTTTTTGGTTACAAATTATAAGGAAACAAAACAAATGTCACATGTTTCAATATGCCCCGTTATGTTTGCACATGATCATTGTGAGTAAAGAATAATATCTTTGTTTATTTTCAAAAGAAATGCTGTATTTGCAGACATTCATTTAAAGTATATATGTACAGTCAAGTATGTTGAAAGCATTATTAGGCTACAATGCACATAGGCACCCATACAAAAGTAACTACCTCAAATACAAAATGTTAAATGTTTAGGGCTTAACATCTTTTGTCCATAAGGTGATTTCAAAGATGGGTCACAGAAATAGGGTCTGAACAAATTTTGACCCAAGCTGTATTCGAACCCAGGACCTTTGGGATGAGAGTCAAACACACTACCACCGAGCCACCCAGCTCCCCCTCAAAATACAGCTTTACTGTGGAACAACATATTTTAACTACATTATTCACATTTACATTGACAAAGTGCTGACTTTATACAAGCTAGTGGGTGGAGAACAGTGGAGCTGAAGTTATTTTCAGATGTGTGCATGCCAACCGAGACTGACACCGGCAACCACTTGCTCATGAGGTATTTATTTGGGAGCCAACTACACAGTATATAAAAGAAGGGGGATAGGAGAGAAGGAATGACAGACTTATCATTTAGAGCCTTCTACTACATATATTATTTCCCTCATATATATATAACACGAAGAGTTTTTGCGTTCCCGGCTGACGGCCATCTTATTCTGTATTAAAATTTCACTGATGACACGGAATGCTTAACACAATATATATATATATATATTATATTATATATATATATATATATATATATATATATATATATATATATATAATATATATATATATATATATATATATATATATATATATATATATATATATATATATATATATATATAATATATATATAGAGAGAGAGAGAGCATCACTGAAGTCCTGATATAACTCAACATTGCACATCCCACTACGTTATAACAGTGAAATTCAGTGTCCAGCCACCACTACACTACACACATAACACATACTGTGCACAATGTTGGTATGAAAATCAAACAATACTGTTACCAGTACCACACTCTGTCCCATTGCAGCACAACTAAGTGAAATGCAGTCTCACGCCCCATAACATATACTGCACAATGCTGATGTCAACATAAAATACCGTAACAACTGCATAACAAGGGTAAAATGCACTGTGTCACCTAGTCTGCATAATATAGGCATACACACCAAACAATACTTTTACTGCTCTTGATACAAAGTCTGTGCAGTCCACCATATCACAACACTGCAAAATACATCAGTGCTACGCTGGCAGAGTGCCTACAATACAACCCGAAACGCTGAAGGTAAATTCTTTGTAAGGCACTGCAACACTAACCTGCGAAAGTTTTGTTTTTCTAACAGAGTTGCCATTGTTTGGAATGAGTTACCAGTTTCATTAAAAAAAGCACCTAACATAAATTCTTTACAAACCAGATGGACGAATTACCAAAATTTAAAGAGTTTTTCTATTCATATGATGAATCATTTATAGGAAAATTTCATGAATAGCAGACTCATAAAGTAACTTAAGAAAGAAAGGACATTTGCAAAGGCCTCACGGCCTATTTTGTCCTCACACTACTACAGTCTGCACCATGCCGGCTATTAATATAAGCAATACTCTTCAAAAACTCAACATGGTGCAGGCTATCGTGTCACAACTGATTGCACATTGCATAGCAGCCACCACACACAACCTGGTACTGTGCACAATGTTGGCTTCAGTTTTACTTTGTTTATTTAATTTTGGACCTGCTGGGGGCATGAGAAAAATCACAAAAGAACTTACATGATTGCGCTCAAAAATTAACTACACATGAACACATGTTCCTTAGACAGCACAAATGACTTGTATGGACACAGATCATAGTTAGGTCATTCTGTTTGCTGGTATGTGTCATGTACAGTACGTCTGGAAAACATGTGAAATGAACCATGTGATTAGCAATTCTGATACGATAAGTAAAGCTACACAGCTGAAAGTCAACGATTGACAGAGGAAGAATAAATAATAAAACAAACAAAGTACAGTACATATCATATGCCTATGATCAGTTATCAACCAACCACTGAAAACTGCTGTGACAGATGGAGGGTAATGCAAGAACTACATGGTCAACTCACTCTTTAGAAGTATTGCGATTTTCATTGAGCAAGTCCACATTTGGTATATTTTGAGCAGAGGGTTTAATGACATATATGTATATATATACTACATACCTACCCCCCCCCCCCCCTCTCCCCCGGCTGCATTTCTATATTTTGGCACACCCTCTCTTCAGAAAGGACCCATGGGTGTTATACTCTGAGGCCAATGACCATTTTCAGAATGTATATCATTTATAATCATGCAAAGCGGAGCAGTGATAAGTTTTCTCCTTGTTTCACACCGACGCTGCAAAAAAAATCTATCTGTACCACTGTTTCCTAACTCATAAGAGTCAGCTGTGGAGTACATATTTTGAATGACTGATGTATGCCAGTAATTCGGAACTTGTCACAAAAAAGACCTGTTTATATGCTGAAAATGAAATGTCTTCGAAAAATGAACACATTGGCAGTAAAGGGTTTTTTCCCTGGATAATCAAAAACTAATACAAATTAAGCTGCGTTTCCAAATCGTGACATGACAGGAGAGTGCAGTAAGGCAAAGGCGTTTGCTGCATTGCGAAGGATGTGACTGTCCAAAACCTTGGCATTGTGGCTGGACAGCAAAATAACAGGACGTTTGCCCACAGGACAATCAGTTCACTTCCTTTGCCTTCCTGTCGGTTGGCCATCCCGGAGAGACGTACCCGTTGAACTCTTCTTCAATGTGGCTATTGCAACCTGCAAAAGATAATTAAGAATCAAAAAAAAGTTTTGAAATGCACATTATGTGTGCATATAATAATATATGTGTTTGCAAGTATTTTTACAAAGTACATACATGCATAATAATTATGACAGTATTCAGAGCAAGAACAAGAAAGACAATGAATGTCCTTATGGTTTACGTGTATGACCAATCCACATAATACGTCCAACCTGTGTGACCTTGTGTGAGGAGAAACAATTTGTGTCAAAATCTGACCATTTTTTACCCCTTTCTGGACCCCCCCCCCCCCCCCTCCCCCCGTGACACTGACCTTTGAAAGGTCACAGCAGTTGGTATGTTTAGAAAGATTGTACCACAAAGTACCCTGGTGCCAAGTTGGACGTCTGAGGCTTAAATAGTCTCTGAGGAAATACCAATGTTAAAGTTGCCTACAGATAACAGACAGTCGACGGATGACCCATTACAAACACTTAGTTTTGCTATCACACATGAGCCACATATGAGACACAACTGAGCTTTAAATGACCACAATGGGTGTATAAATATATCTAGAATCAGCATCACAGTACTTGCAGAAAATGTTTCATACAGGACACGTTTAACATATTGCTGTTTAGCAACAGTACACACTGGACCAAAAACCCACCCCACCACCCCCACACTTTGGTACCGGTCTCAGGCCACTTTACAAATACAAGCGATCAAAAATCTCAGTAACTTCAGTAGCTGAACTGGCCCTTTGTCTGTCTTGTACTGTGTTTGTACTGTGTTTGTCTTAAATGGCGTAAATCCGTGTCTGTTTCGTGAGTGTGTGTGTTGGGTTTCAGGCGTGGCGCTTTGAGTCGATTTCCCCAAAATTGAGAAAAAGCGCCTATATAATAACGGTATTATTATTATTTATTATTAAAAGCTGGTATTCAGTGTTTTCTTGTCATTCTTGCACTAAGTGCTTATTAAAGAAAATGACAGTATTTGCAGACTTGCACAAGCCTCTAGTTTCCAAATCAAATGCAATATGGTGCCACTTGTTGACAGCAAGTGATTTTAGCATTCGGTCTTGTAGAGAATGCTGGTACTGTACTACACCATCTTCAAAATGAAAAAAAAGCATTACAGTATGATGTGTTTATTCACACCAGTTGTGTTTTGTTATGAACCTGATTCTATTCACAAATCAACCGGTATGATTTACCTCGAGTCCAGGAGAATAGTTGATCTACTGGAACTGGCATTGCCTGCTTTCAGCTGTGACCTTCTCCTTTTGAGCAAACATGACCTGACTAGCTCCTGCCTCTTCTTGGTGTAGGCGTCATACTTCTGTGTTCTGTGCTTGTTTTGAAAGTATACCCTCTGGGTGCGACTCTGCAGTGCGACGTCAACAGCAGCATTGACCTGAAATGAAATACATGTTTATTAACGTGTTGTTTAGCAGCATGCCAATTTTACATCTGATCTTATTTCAGGGTGGGTTGGTTCCAAACTCCCCAAAAAGGGACTTTGTTATAGCATTATAAACAATTCGGGGCCAGGGCGGGAGGGCTCCCCCCCCCCCCCCCCCCCTGCCCAATATGCCCCTACATTTAGTTTACGCATTACTACCTTCAAACTAATGTGAAATAAACTGTAAACACCACAAACAACAATGGTGAAGCCTGGATCGCTCATGTGCATTTAAAACTGATCATTTACATAATCTGCACTGTGTGACCTTTCCAAAAGGTGACTGAAATTTAAGTGCCATGAGTCTCCGCATCAGAAAAGGGCTGGCTTTTGTACTTGTGCATAATTTTATTACGATTTAAACTACTGAAAATCCAATGAACAGCAACAGCACAACATTATTTGAGAAAAAATATCTATTGTCAAAATATGGCTATTTTTTTTACCTATTGCTTGATTTCTCATGACCTTTGGTCTTAACTCAAACTGGTATGCTAAGACAGGTCTTGCCACAAAGTATCCTTGGACCACGTTGAAGACTGTGGTTTGAATAGTCTCCAAGAAAATGCCAACATTACCGTTTACCATGGACGACGAATGGCCCAGAACATAGCCTCACACTTGCTGCACACATGAGCCAATGACAGAAAGCATTACAGTATGATGTGTTCATTCACAATCACACCATAGTTGTGTTTTGTTCTGCACCTGATTCTAGTCACAGATCTACCGGTATGATCTACCTTGAGTCCAGGAGAATACGTGTCGCCTTCCTTCACTTCACTTGAGCTGTGGCCTTGGTGTAGGCGTCATACTTATGCGCTTGTTTGCAAGTAAGTCCTCTGGGTGAGAGTACTGAGACTCCACAGTGAGAGGTCAACAGCAGTATTGGCCTGAAATGAAATACACGATTATTAGTATTACTGTGTTGTTCGGCAGCATGATAATTTCACTTTGTGTGAACTAAATGCAGGAGCAGATTATTACTTTCAAAATAAATGTGACATAAACTGTGTACACCGCAAAGAACAAACAAGAATTGCAGTCTGTACGCCTCATGTGCATAACTAATTCACATATAAGTATAAACTGTGTGACCTTTTCAAAACTGAGGTAGCTGACATAAGTGTCACAAGTCTCAACATAAAGGCTTGCTTTTGTACTAGTGACATTTGTATTTTCTCTACAAATTACAATTATGCATTTTTCTAAAGTTTGTCAACCTTCTGTGACTCTTGACCTGTGTAAGGAGTCAACCAAATTAGTATCTATAAGATGAGGAAGATTTCATCATCAGCTACCCTTGTGCCAAATTTGATAGGGAAATTGCAAAAACTTTGATACAAACCGCAATCATACAATGAAAAAATAAATAAGCATATATCACACATTCCAAGGTCATCCAAAATGGTAGTCAACAAATATTAGGGTTTCAGTCAAAGTAGCGTAGGTTTAATTTAACATACATACATACCTATAAAGTACTAGGTAACCCTTTTACTCCTGATACACCCACTGCTTGACATAAATGTGACTATGATAGTTCAAGGGTGGTGCCAAAATCGATCGGCGTCTCATCCGCCAAGCTATTCTGGCACCATCCTTGAACAAAACAAAAAAAAAAATGCTGGACTTATATCCTAATCTGTAATATAGCCTTTATAAGACAGCAAGGGAATGGATGAGCAAATTAAGTTACTAAGTACTGGAAGCAGTTACTGAGTTAGAGGTTTATAATGCCAAATTCTCCCTTACCAGGACTTTTTTCTACACACAGTACGTTTTCCTAGATAATAAGCACTGGCACTGGTTTAATATAACTACAATGTCGACTACATACCCTCCACTTATTAGTAAAGGTTCTCCGAAAATGTATGGAAATGTTCTACTTCTAGGTGGTGACTGACATGGCCGGAATGCCCCCCCCCCCCCTCCTTCTCAACCCACAATAAAATGTAGTCTTCTTCATTGCAGGTAGGCAGTGACGACGGCACTAGTACCGTGGGGACTTAAATTTCCATGCATACACGGACAGTTAGCTATGGGGGTTTTACGCCGTGCAGGTGATATCTCACGGCGGTGCATAAAAGGGTTGGATGCTGAACCAGTGAGATATGCCACTTATATTATGACAGTTTGCTTCTGCTAGTACCTCGTGTTCTAATCGCTTAGCAAACACCACCACAATTTAGTTGCTGAGATTTTGTTGTTTTCCTGGCTGCCACGTAGACTGCTTCCCGTCTTTGCTTGGCCCGTTCTTTTTTTAAAACTTCAGATTCCGAAATTGCGTGTTGCTTGGCGCTATTAGGTTATGCCTTACGCTCGATGACTTGTCGCAACTTATGCAAAAGTATCTTATTTCTGAGGAAACAAAACATTTTACGCTTAGAAACAGTCAGCGTACACACCTATTTCAGACAGTATATCTCTTTTATCAATTATCGATAAATTGAGCTTGTTTGCAATACGACCTGACGTACGGCGTTTTTTTTTCCTGTGAACTCCAGTCTCAGGTCACGGCAGACGCAAGATAGCGGTATCTAAATGCGCAGAAAAGATGCGCGAAAGAGGTGTGTCCTACAACCTTAACGTCCCGACAGCAACAAGGCTTTCTCAGGACGTGCCTGCACTGCTTGTGAAAAAAAAAAATAAACAGAACATTGAATGTATGTCGCCAGCCGGTCAAATACATTAAATAAACCTAACACATGGGGCCTAAATAAAGCTAAGACCATTTAGCAACACACATCCAATATCAAGAGCTACAGGCAGTGCAGACAGTAGGGAGAGTTTTAAAAAGGCAAATACAGGTGAATGGACAAAGGGTAGACAGAAACACATGCCCCAGAATAGAGAGAAAAACCCACCCTGTGGGGCTGACCAGGGTGACCCTGGGAACTAAAAAATACCTAACCCCACCCAAGTCCCCCAGGGCAGACCCGGGTGGGGTTTTAATGAAACAGGTAAAGAAGTAAAACTCATAATCCCGTTAGGCCTATTACCAATGCAGTTCTCTCTGACTCATGTGTGTTAGGGGTTGACTGTACTGGTTGTATGGGCACCGGTGTTGGGGCCGGGGCCGGGGGTGTTACCGTCTGTAATGGTTTTAATGACTGTACATGTGTGGTTGTGGCCCCCAAGTTTACAGATTGATTGAGTCCTAATTTTTGATCACGACCAGCAACAACTATTTCATTATTATAATTTGTTATTGTCCCCATTTGGAGTTGAAGATCAGACGGCAACATGTATAACCCGATGCCAACTACAAAGTCAACTTTTGATCTGGCATATCTGAGAACGTCTTGGTAGCGCTGTATGCTTGATGGGAGATCTACTGTTGAATTAATTGAATCTTCAAGATTAGCAAGAAATTGTTTTTGTGCTTCAAATTTGCCACTCCCATTTAAAATATTCGATTTTGTTAATGATTGTGCACCTAGTATACACCAGACATATGTTCTGATAGACTCATTGACGCGCTCGACTCCTGCTTGAGTAAACCCGTCACTCTTGTCTAAAATAAATGTGGTCCAGGCATTAGACTGTTTCTGTTCAATTGATCCTAACCAGACTTGTGATTTTGATGAGAATGAAGTGTAACCAGGGTAGTAATCTTGTGGGTATTGTCTGTGACTCATAGCATAATACAATGTACCCATACCATTGTGATCATCAAGTTTTTGTGTGAAGTCATACCTGGGGCTGATGTTAAATTCATTACAAATCCGTTCAAACGCTTTCATATCCATGGGGTTGTTAAACCTGTTAAAACTGGATTCATTGATTGTACATTGCTTAACGTCCCGACAGCAACAAGGCTTTCTCAGGACGTGCCTGCACTGCTTGTGAAAAAAAAAATAAACAGAACATTGAATGTATGTCGCCAGCCGGTCAAATACATTAAATAAACCTAACACATGGGGCCTAAATAAAGCTAAGACCATTTAGCAACACACATCCAATATCAAGAGCTACAGGCAGTGCAGACAGTAGGGAGAGTTTTAAAAAGGCAAATACAGGTGAATGGACAAAGGGTAGACAGAAACACATGCCCCAGAATAGAGAGAAAAACCCACCCTGTGGGGCTGACCAGGGTGACCCTGGGAACTAAAAAATACCTAACCCCACCCAAGTCCCCCAGGGCAGACCCGGGTGGGGTAAAACTGGATTCAGTGGGCAGTGGTGTATGAAGTTCTGACAGTATACGTCTAAGCTGGTAATAAACATGAAAACGATATACTGACCTAACAAGTTTGTTTGAGTGATTCAAATGGTCTGTAAATGAAACACCACAGCCTGTAGTTGAACACAGTATGGCAAAGTTAAGTTGGTTTTGAAACATCTGTAATGGACTTGAAGACCACTTTCTTGCAGTAGCATCATCTGTTATTGGAGGGTTTAGGTAATGGTCAAAGGGGTTGGGTACTTTTACTTGGAATAGATCTTGTACACTTACAGCTATATCAAGCTGATTTAGTTGAATTATTTTCTGTTCATAAGTAGGTGCAACATTGTATTTGGCATTCACGTTAAATTGAAATGCATTTGTTGTGGTAATGGTTGGTGATTTAAATTCCATCCTTCTTTTTTATGAGATAATAAAAATGTTTATCACATTACCAAATCTTGACACAAGCAAACCAGTGTGGTTAACTAATGGGATTGATAATCGAGATGGTAGCAAGGCTGTAGCTATCCATGAAATGTTTTACACAGTAAAGTGGTTTAATGTAACAGATGAATATTATGTACACGGAAAATGGGGGAGTATAGAGGTTATTTCTATTTCTAAATTAATGCCTGGGTATTATGACTTTTGTACTATAGCTGAATGGTTACTAAATAATTTTAAAATTAAAGCAACTTTAAATCCAGCTAACTTACTTGTTACATTGGAATTTCCAAAAGAAAATAAGTATTTATTATCAGACAGTCTTTTATTACTACTTGGTTTTATGAACAAAAAAGACATATCACATATAGAAGTTAGTTTTTTTAAAGATGATGACGAAGATTGGTCATTAGATAAAGATAAAGAAGAAACAATTAAGAATAATAAAATAAACGAAAAACTTTTAAGGCCAAAAAAAATAAAAATAACAGGAAGACGTACTGTTCATTTGTCAGTACACACAGTATTAAATGTTCATTTGAAAGAACTAAACACGACTGAAAATGTTCACAATGGAAAGCCTTCAACTTTGTTGAGATGCTTACCAACTGGAACTGCACCCTATTGTGAAAGTGTGGTTGCTAGATTTCCTAATTTACAGTTTAAGAAATTAGGTTCTAGTTTCTTTGAGTCACTGTGTATATCTGTAACTAATCAAGATGACAAACCAGTTGTAATGCATGATTTTAGTGTAGTGTTGGAAATTAAATAATTTTATTTTTGTTTATAAAAATGAGTGGCCTTGGTCCAAAGCCGAGAATCATACCATTTGCATGTCCAGTAACAGAGTTGAAAGATTTGGCTGATGTACAGGATTTTGAGAAGGAGGGAGAAATTGGAGAAATATATGGTTTTGAACTTGATTCAACTGGCATGTACAAGCGGAAAGTAATTGTCGACATGAAAGACGGTGAAAGACAGATTCCTAAACTTGGTCAGCTGCATGATGTTACTGTACCAGTTGCGCCTACTCTTGTAAATAATGTGCCCTACAACTTAATACATGTAGCTAATAAGTGGGTAGTTTCACCTGTGCTGCCTGCGCCTACGCCAGCACCCACAATTGACTGGGACATAAAGTTTGAATTTATTATTCCTTATGTATACACTGATGAAGGTGTCTTAGTTTTTAGAAAAGTTGTTAACTCTGGGCCGCTGATTGTAAGCCTTGTTCCAAGCTTTGCCCCAGACAACAATAGCAGAGATAAACTGAAAGTTGAAAATTATGAGAAACGGAGGTATCTTCTTACAAATAGGAAGGGCAGATCTGATACTTCTGTTGTGTTTGCACCAGAAAACTTTCTGATTGCAAGAGAAGTGACAATAGTATTTGAAATTATCATGAAATCTGTAACTTCTGCGAAAGAGGCAAATATTGCACAGGGAATAAAACTTACATGGGATGAAACAGTATCAGAATCAACAAAGGTCTTTATTGCTATTAGAAAAAATGTAGATGTTTTTGAAGTTTCGAGCAGTGTTCCAGCTGTCAAGATATTAGTCGACAAAACAACTTTTGTTCGTTTGATTGATTGTACATTGCTTAACGTCCCGACAGCAACAAGGCTTTCTCAGGACGTGCCTGCACTGCTTGTGAAAAAAAACCAACTAAACAGAACATTGAATGTATGTCGCCAGCCGGTCAAATACATTAAATAAACCTAACACATGGGGCCTAAATAAAGCTAAGACCATTTAGCAACACACATCCAATATCAAGAGCTACAGGCAGTGCAGACAGTAGGGAGAGTTTTAAAAAGACAAATACAGGTGAATGGACCTCGGGTAGACAGAAACACATGCCCCAGAATAGAGAGAAAAACTCACCCTGTGGGGCTGACCAGGGTGACCCTGGGAACTAAAAAGTACCTAACCCCACCCAAGTCCCCCAGGGCAGACCCGGGTGGGGTACTTTTGTTCGTCTAAGTTACATAAACCTTGAACACATTGATCTTGTTTCATTTTATTATGCCAGCAAATTGTATACTTTTGACGAGTTACAAAATGTAATTGCTGATTAAATAAAAAATATTTGACAATAAAAAAATGGTAAACTTCTATCCACAGCTACCGACGACGCTTGCGCCTGAGACTGTGTCGTCGTTTGCGCTTGATCCACATATGCCAATTGCATCAGATAAAACATTACAGGGAGACGCATTCAGATTAAATAATATTACAGAAGCAATTAAATATTTGGAAAGTGAAGAGGCGAGGTACTCCAGATGTAAGAGACTGTATAAGACCGTTTTCAATTCTGTACAAAATACTTCAATGGCTGTTGGTGCAGTTTCAGCTGGTTGTTCTGTGGGGGGGTATTGTTCTGTTTGCCACAGGAATTGGAAGTTTAATTGGAATTGCAGTTGAGGGTGTTAGCGTTGCTACATGCCTGGCTTGCTTTGGTTTGGAAGCCATAAACAAGAGGTTTCACACGAAATTACAGAAACATGAAGCATTGAGTACGCTCACTGGTGCAAAGCTGAGCAGTATGAAACTTATTATTAGTAAGGCATTAAATGATAATTGTATTGATGACGATGAATTTAAGAGAGTCCAAGATGATTTAAATAACTACAAACAACAAAAGTCTGAAATACAAAATAAAATGCGTAGTCAATCTCCCGTGAATGTTGAAGAACTAAAAGCCAGTTTTTTAGAGATGGGAAAACAGATCGGAGTTCAGGAAACTACAGAAAAACTACACAATCTTTTAAGCAAATAAAAATCAGATTTGGTAATCATTTAATAATGTCATATGCTTCACAGAGAGATGACACGTCATTTACAACACTTGTGCCTGATTATTTAACCCCATCAGCACCACGACCAGAGTATTATTGAGAAAAAAAAGTTTTCTTATTGTCCTTGTATCTTGACAAATCTGACCGAGTAAGTTGTGACTTAAGTCAAGTTGTTGTAAGAACTTATAAGAACTTAGGGTAAGTAATTAATAAGTTCTTATGATAAGTAATTAATAAGTTCTTATGATAACTAACTTAAAGGTTACCTCTGCAGGTTCCTAAAAGTTAGTTGTAACTTATTAGTAACTTATAAAGTTCTACTTGAGAAAATAGTGTTCCTCAGAAATCGACTCTGACAGGGGTGTGTGTAAAATGTCATTAGTTTATTACAGAGTGCGCTGTCAGGATTTTGGTTCGATTTGAGAGAAACGGCAGTGTGGATGTTAATGACCGTAATTAGTTAATTAATTAAGGTCAACTTAAGACAATGGGTAATTGGGTCATTATTTTACTCGTCAATACAGATGATGATTCTCATGAGTCAGTGTTTGTTTCAAAATATGGTTTTGTTGCCAGTGAGGTGGAAATTATGATAGCATTGAGGGAGTAGTGAGTGAGAGAGATTAAAAATAAACACTTTTAGGGCATCAGTTTGGCTCCTGAGAATCCGGTGGTTAAGTAAAGTACAATTACGTATCTCTGACCTTTCCGAGGGATCAACCAAATTAGTATGCATAGAAAGGCCTTACCATCAGGTATATCTGTACCAAGTTTGGGTTTGAAGTTGTGAATAGTACTTGAGAAAAAAACATCTTTTGTCAAAATATGGCTATTTTGGACCTATTTCATGAGCTCTTGTGACCCATGACCGTTCGAGGGCTCATCAAAATTAGTATGCATAGATAGGTCTTACCATCAGGTATTTCTGTAGCAAGTTTGGGTTTGAAATTGTGAATAGTGTTTGATAAAAAACATCTTTTGTCAAAATATGGCTATTTGGGACCTATTTCCTGAGGTCTTGTGACCCTTGACCTTTCAGAGGGATCAACCAAATTAGTATGCATAGAAAGGTCTCACCATCAGGTATTTTTGTACCAAGTTTCTGTTTGAAGTTGTGAATAGTATTTGATTGATTGATTGATTGATTGTACATTGCTTAACGTCCCGACAGCAACAAGGCTTTCTCAGGACGTGCCTGCACTGCTTGTGGAAAGAAAAAAAAAAAACTAAACAGAAAATTGAATGTATGTCGCCAGCCGGTCAAATACGTTAAATAAACCTACAACATGGGGCCTAAATAAAGCTAAGACCATTTAGCAACACACATCCAATATCAAGAGCTACAGGCAGTGCAGACAGTAGGGAGAGTTTTAAAAAGGCAAATACAGGTGAATGGACAAAGGGCAGACAGAAACACATGCCCCAGAATAGAAAGGAAACCCACCCTGTGGGGCTGACCAGGGTGACCCTGGGAACTAAAAAGTACCTAACCCCACCCAAGTCCCCCAGGGCAGACCCGGGTGGGGGTAGTATTTGATAAGAAATAAATTATGTCAAAATATAGCTATTGTTGACCTATTTCCTGATCCCTGTGACCTTCACCTTTGCGAGAGGTCACTCAAATTGGTATGTTTAGAAAGGTCTTGCCACAAAGTATCCTTATGCCAAGTTTGAAGACTGTGGCTTGAATAGTCTGAGAAAATGCCAACGTTAAAGTTTACCATGGATGACGGCGGACGGACAACGGACTCGCCCAAAACATTGACTCTCTTTTGCTTCACACGTGAGCCAAAAGTCTTTTTTTGTAAGAGCATGTATACATTTGTGTGACTGCAGATCTTTTCATTTTCTAAATTATGTCAAGGGAATCAAGTCCATGACAATAATAGATTTGCAACAATTTGAGGTGCTTTCTTTGCTGTACCAGCTGTGGGAGACGGATCAGCAGTGACATTTCAATTTTCGTGCCAGATGAGCTTGGCACCTGGAAAAGCTCCCAAGCTAATCTGGCACTGCCCTTGATCTACCATGGCTGATGTGTCTCCCACAATGAGTGTATTAATTATTAATCCTTTAATCTTTTAATCCTTGACACTGTCTTGAGGGCAAAACAAAAGATAAGACAAAGTATTTAATAAAAATTCAGTGAGTCGAACAACATAGTAGTTACACTTTCAACTTTAAGAAATATCAAGTGAGGAAGGTGCATACAGGTAAGCTGCAATTTAATGTGCTTCACAATACTGCAAAATTGAATTGCAGATAGGTTGTTAGCTCAAAAGAGGAAGCTTTCCTTCATAAACATTTAAGCATCACAATAACATGAACACAAATAATGCAGTCAGACTATATAAAGAAGAGCCTCTCAAGTCTTTTGAACAGCCACCTTGTTGAAAAAAAAAGTGGTCTTCATAGACCAGCGCTCTCAAGAGGAAACTTGAAGGGCAAAAAGTGTCGCCTGTTTCATTAACCCTTTTCATATTACTTCAAATATGACTATGACGGTTCAAGGGTGGTGCCAGAGTAGCTTGGTGCCTTTTCTGGCACCAACCTTGAACTGACATGGTTGATCCATCTCCAGATCTGTACTGTAACCTTCACAGGACAAGCAAATGAAAAACTTCAGCCACAGGATGCAGTGGGTTAAAGACATTAACATGGCTACAGCCACCTAAATGATAGTCTTTAACCCTTTTCAAGGAGCCAAGCTATTCTGGCACTACCCTTGAACCAAGATGGTTGATCTATCTCCTGATCAGTAGCATAGCCTTCATAGGACAATCACTAATTAAAAAAAAATAAAATCAGCCTCAGGATGTAATGGGTTCATAGAGGTGATCTCATAAGGGTGGTCACTTAAAACGGGTTCTGCCCTACTACTACATGTACTTTGCAACTTGTAACAAAGAAATCATGTGTTAGGGTACGGATTCACTGACGAAACTGTACAGTGGAAATGCTGCAGCCCATGGATTGACCATAATAGCTCAAATACCTGCTTAAGCCTCTTAACCCCCAAGGTCCCAATGCCCAATTTTGGGACTTGTCACCTGACAACAATGTACCAGTTGCAGGAGATGGATGGACCATTGATAATTCAAGGGTAGTGCCAGATTAGCTTGGCGCCAAGCTAAACTGGCACTACCCTTGAATTATCACGGCCCATTTATCCCTGTGGCAGGGTCTTGGGGCTAAATGGGTTCACTTCAGTCTGTCCAGCTGTGAAGGTGCCAAGCTAATCAGGTACTACCCCAAACTGGTTATCTCCCTCGATTGCTCGCGCTGATCTCTGGCACAAATAGCCCCCAAACTGTGTAAATCAGTGTTACGATGAGTTTTGTGCCTCCACTGCGCATTCAGTTCATCTCAAATCCACAGTAGGGTTTTATTATAAAGAAATATTAAATATATAGCTTCACAGATGTATCATTTTTTGCTTAAAGCGAAGAACTACTTTTTTTACCTCGGAGGAGCTCCAGTTTGTTGCTGTGCAGTGCATACTTCGCGAGTGAGCATTTGAGTAGATAAAAAGGAAATCACACTTTTTCCAGTCATCTGGCAAAGACACTAATGTTTATGTGTTCTGTCACATGGATATTTAAATACTTTACGCTGCTTCGTCTTCAATTTAAGATTTGGGCTGTTTTCATAACGATATTGCTGACCTCATTTCCAAACGCCATTGTGGGTCCATTTACCATGAACCGATCAAACATGGACACATCTCCCGGTTTTCTAGTACATTGTATTGCGGTTAGTACATTGAGACACTGGCAAGTTGTTCCAGAGATCAGCGCAGCAATCGAGGGAGGCAACCAGTGCGGTACTAGCCTTGAACTACTTAGTCAGCAATGATCATACAGCAGCAGTCATCAGCCATCACTTATCACAGTCGGCATGTCGCAAACATTCATCAGTAGCCAAATGTCTGCAGCTGGAAGACCTTGGGTCCTTTCTTGAGGAGAAATCCTTGGTTATTGAGAGAGTTGATGAATCCTTCAAAATCCATCACCTGCAGTCCGATATCCTGTCGACAGATAAGGTGCAAGTCATTGCAGAAGTTTCAACACTAGCTCCAAATCTCACGTGAAAATGACAATCAACATTAAAGTGATCTAATCCATGGTAGGCTTTGATTGCTAAATTACAAATGGTTATCAATGATGTCTTGCCTCAACGACGACTTTTCTTCCTTTCTTTTCACAATCCATGAGAGTAGGTACCTGCTACACTCATCAGCAGTTTCTGAGCTACATAGCAAAAAACAAAAGTGCAGACAAGTTTCATTTTACAACATTCAAACTTCACAAGTTACCTGGTTAGCCCCACAGCTGCATTTCCCAACTCTTGGAGGTGTCACCTAATGACTATAGAATTCAAGGATAGTGCCAGATTAGCTTGGCGCCTGATGGCGCCAAGCTAATCTGTCACTACTCTTGAATTATCATGGTCGATTCATCTCCTGCTGTAGTGCTTTGGGGCTAAATTGGCCTTTTAGTCCAGCATTACGACACACCAAAAAGACCAAAAAGATTTATAAGTTGATATTTAAACTATTAACCTTTTATTGCCTGGAGCAAGCCCCTTTAACAAGGGCCAGCAACAAGATAAACTGCTTGGCTGAACTCAAGCATAAAGCAGTGGACCAGAGATTTGTAAACAGTTTTGAATCCTAAGCTTGAAATCCTTACATTTTGGAGTTGTCCTCTGAAGACTGCAATACAGTTCACAAGATAGATCAACAATAGTTCAAGCATAGTGCTAGAAGCTGTTCTGGCATTGCCTTTGACCTATTATGTTAATTCTTGCCTTGTACTTGTGTCAGGGATGAATGAGTTCCTCCACATTTACTTGTAGTTGTACCCAACAAGTTGTACTATTTTTTTTTCAAATGATTCAGTCTCTCACATCTGCTAAAAGGCTTACTATCATCTGACTTAAAAATAGATAATGTAATGAGAGTTTGGATACCTTTGCAATCTGTCTCATCTGCTGAACTGTGAAGATTGAGTTGTATGTCTGTTCAGCCACCTTCTGTAGAGCTGCCACAAACTTTTTCGGCTGAAAAATGTTTGTGGAATATGACACATATTTCAATAAAATAATTTCAGTAAAATAATGCTATGCTTCAGTAAAGGTTCACTCAATGAGAATGCTAATACAATGCACCTGTAACAAGAATGGCAAAGCCCTTAACCCATTACATCCTGAGGATGATTTTTTTTAAAAAATTGCATATTGTCCTATGAAGGCTATATTACAGACTTGGAGATAGATCAAGCATTTTAGTTCAAAGGTGGTACCAGAATAGCTTGGCGCCTCAGGCACCAAGCTATTCTGGTACCACCCTTGAACTATCATTTTCAACTTTATTCCAAGCAGTGGGTGTATCAGGATGAAAAGGGTTCAGACTATTGCATGACCGATCCATATAATTAATCTGACTTTGTGCCCTTCACCTTTCTGACAGGTCACTGAAATAAATAAGCGTTCAAGTGTTCTAACATAAGTGTTGGCGTCTGTATTTGAGACATCCATGTAGGTATTTTTCACACTTTTCCTGTGACCCCTGACATCTGCGAAAAGTGAACCAACTTAGCATACATAGAAAAGACTTATCAATGGCTACCTTTCTGCCAAATTTGGTTGAAAAGTTTTGCAATAAATGCTGATAAAATCTAAAATTCTACAAAACAACAGGCATTTTTCACATCATTTGCCGCTCATGACACTTGACCTTACCGAGGAGTCATCCAAATAAGCATGCATAGGAAGGTTTTAACATCAGGTACCTGTGTCTCTGTACCAGATTTTGGATGGAAGTTGTAAAAAACATTTTTTTGTCAAAATATGGCTATTTTGGACCCATTTCCTGATCTCTTGTGACCCTTGACCTTTTTGAGGAATTGCCCAAATTAGTATGCATAGAGATGGTTTTGCCACAAAACATCCTATGGCCAAGTTTGAAGTCTGAGGCTTGAATAGTCTCCAAGAAATGCCAACGTTAAAGTTTACAATGGACGATAGACGCCGGACAGACAACAGATGGCCCATTACATGGACTCTCTTCTGCTACTGCACGTGAGCCAACACAGGCCATTCACAGTGCATAGAATAAGCTCAGCTACTGAGTTTTCCGAAATTTTTATCATCTGTATTTGGAATGTACAAACTGGCAGGAAACTGGTACCAAAGTGGCAGGTAGAAAGAGCCAGAGTACCCAAAAAAAGAAATCCCGATGTCCGCCTGAATTAAAGGTGATGCTTACCAGATGAGTAAAGTCTGATGCTGGAACTGGGTATCGAACCTTGCACCTTTAGCATTTGTGGCAGACGCTTTACTGCTGCGACACAGACTTTCCCACTCTAACGGGACATTGACTGACTCAAAGAACCAGTTATTGCTATAGCTTTACTGAAATCCAATACAATAAGAGAAATCACGCTAACCTGCGAGCGTCCACTCATTCCGGACCCATGCTGTGATCTCTGGAAATCCAGAAGTCCAAACTGATCCGTGAACACATCCAACATGCTGACACACAAACAACAAAATCCGCATAAGCTTTCTGTCAAACATCTATTTCTATACACCTGCAAACCTTTTGTGACACTAGATTAACCCCCTTGTCCATGCAGCTACTGGCACTGTGAACTGCATGGAGAAGGGGCTTCACCCCTTCCCTGCCACTTGACGCATATTCTGTTTCTGAAATGATTCAACGACCAAACACCACAACAGTCTAAGGAACGTGGATACAAACTGATCCAAGTGCTAGAGACATTGATCCTAATGAGCCTCTGTGACTGCAATGGCCCAACAAGATCTATGTCCCTTGCACTTGGATCATCTCCACTTTTTCTAGGCAGTGAAGGGGTCAAGGAAAGTGACAGTTGGGGATTTCTGAGCTGATCCAAACACACAACTAGATTTGTTGGTGTTGTGTTCTGATCTCATTAATTTACTCTTTTTTTTTTTCTCATCTAGTTTCTATGCTTCATTGCATTTTCACAGTCTGCACTTCTGCCATTGTTATTGCTGTGCAACACAAAAGCGCTTCTACAGTATGCATTTCCTAAGTCATTGAGCCCGGCGCACGTATTTCCCACATTTTGGAGGGGTCATCTAATGACTACACACCTGTTGCAGGAGATGGATCAACCATGATAATTCAAGGGCAGTGCCAGATTAGCTTGGCACTGACAGGCGCCAAGCTAATCTGGCACTGCCCTTGAATTATCATGGTCGACCCATCTCTTGCTGTAGTGCGTCAGGGCTGAATAAATTAAGAGAACGTACTCAGGAGCAAAAATGAATTTTTCTCTAAAATGTATTTTTTGGAAAAATACTTACCAATGGCATTACTATATGGAACACACTCTATAGCCTATCGATTTCAGCCTAAGCAAAGTTGTGTCCCCTGCACAACTGAGGAGGAGACACCGGGGATCCATGCATAGGGGCCCTGGGTGGCCTCCCCTTACCACCCTATCTGGTGGCGTGTTGGACGAAAGCCCGCCAGTTTCACACTTAGCCAAAAGCGGCAAGCGGGGCAGGAGAGAGGCCTATCCGAGTAATGCCATCGGTAAGTATTTTTAAAAAAAATAAATTTTAGAGAAAAATTCATTTGTTTTCTCAAAATACATTACCGATGGCATTACTATATGCAGGGCTTGTAATGGAATGGAGTTAAAAAAGAGGAAATTGAGGGGGAGTGGGGGGGGGGGTAGGCGCTAGACCATGCTTCCTGGGGCCAAAAAATCAAATGACGGGGGGGAGGGGTGGGTTGGTAGGCGCTAGAACTCGCTTCCTGGGGCCAAAAAATCAAAAGACGGGGAGGGGTGGGGTGGGGGCGCTAGAACTTGCTTCCTGGGGCCGAAAAATCAAACGACGGGGATGGGAGGGGGGGGGGGGAAGGTAGGCGCTAGAACTTGCTTCCTGGGGCCAAAGAATCAAACGGCTGGGGGGGGGGGGGGGGGTGTGGTCACAACACCTTGATTCCAGGGACCGAAAAATCAAACGCGATGCGCATCTGCCCACCTAGGTTTATTGCGCAGCGCGGCGTAGTCCGTCACCAGTGCTGAACAATGTGTCTTGCATCCATTTTACCGGCTTCGATTCAGACACGCACATGCGCAGTTCCGTGTTTCCGTTTGACTTGAGGACACGCACAACAAACTTTTTCATTGGAGGAAAATCGTTATTAAACTTTGTTGTTCCGCAGAAAACCGTATTGTTCTCGGCGGAAATTTTTTCAAAATAGTGGAAATTCACGTAACCGCGGAAAATTACAAGCCCTGTATATGGAAGAATAGCGAAGAGGAGGCGGGTGCCGCCCCGTAACCCCCTGAAATTAACTCCCACCGCAGGCCCCAAAAAAGCACTCCCGACGATTTCAGCTAAGATGTACTGATGGCGCCGCAGCTGGGCCACAGAGATGTCGCCCACCAGGGCCAGGGAGTCACAGAGGTAGAAGCGGGCAAAGGTGGAGTCTGCACGCCAGCCTACCGCCGTGAAAATGTCTTTAGCCGAGCAGTTGTGGGCAAATGCCACGCTGGTAGCCACTGCTCGCACTTCATGCGCCCGGATATGTAACCGTCTATCCCCGTCCGGGGAGAGGTCTTGGTAGGCCGAACGAATCACCCACCGCAGCCAGGACGAAATCGCCTGGGCTGAGGTATCCGGCCTGCCTGGTGAAGGTAGTAGGAAAAGGCAGGAGCGCCCCAAGCAGCGCGGCTTTGAGCGACGCAGGTAAACCTTCAGTGTCCCGACCGGGTCCTGTTGTCGCGACCCCCGGGATTGATCCGTCCCTCTGAGCGGAAGTACGGTCAGCATCTGGGGCCCAGCCGAAGGAGTCAGGTTCTTGGCCGGAGCCGAGCAAACACACAAACATGCAGGGCATACCAAGAGTGCATGAAGCTCGCTCATGCGGGAAGCCAGCAGGAAATGCGTTTTCCGGGTCAAGTCAGCGAACCGTGCCAAGGGCGGTCCGAGATTAGAGACATCAGTCCCCAGGCGAGGTCCCACAGAGGTATGAGCGAACGGGAGACTGGACGTCAGAGTTCCAAATGAGCCAACAGGTCCAAAAGGTCTTTGCAAGCGCCCGGATCCAGGAGGCCCAGGTGCCGGTAAGTGTCCGCAATCATGGCGCATTAACCCTTGACTAAGCCTTGGCCGTCGAAGAGCCACAGGAAGAATTCCGCCAGTTTGGGGATAGTTAGATTCGTGGGGGGGGGGGGGGGGGGGGGGGGGTTAGTTAGTTATTTGGGTTTAACGCCGAGCAGGCGACTAAGGCCATCTCATGGCGGGATGGGTAAAAATCTGGTCAGCCAGACTAAAAGCAAGGTCTAAAAGGTCTTAAGACAAGATGTAAATATAGATTAAAAATCTCAGGCTAAAATGTCGCACATGTCTGGAAAAGAAACGTCTACAGACTCTCAAAAAGGGCAAATAAAAAAATTCACATAGTCTATGAATGCTCAGATCTTGTTAAAAATATTGCATTCTCTCAAAAAATTGAAGATTTTGTCCGGGGGAACATCCCGGAACAAAACCTTCAAGGAGTCTGCTGTGAAGTGTTTATATCTGGTGTCAATTAGGTCAGCACAATACAGCAAAAAGTGTCGAACAGAAAACTGCTCATCACAGGCAAAACACCATGGACGCTCATCCTGTTTAAGTAAGTAAGAGTGCGTAACATATGTGTGCCCGATGTGGAGCCGAGCAAGGACAGTCTCCTCACGGCGGCTGCCGCAGCGGAAAGGTAGACTGTCAGACAACTTAGGAAGAGCTTCATGAAGCTTGTTCCCTTCCTCTTTGTCCCACTCGGACTGCCACTCGCGGGCTATGTACGCACTAATAACAGGTTTAAAATCACTATAGACAGTCTGTGTGTCAGCGACAGGGTCACTGCGGGCACTGTTGGCAGCAGAATCTGCGATTCTGTTGCCTTCGATGCCCACATGGCCTGGGACCCAAATAAAAATGATGTCGTAAGATTCCTTCATCAAGTCCGCGTAGAGCTCTCTAATCTGCACCAGCAGTGGATGGTCTGTTCCCGCGCCCTGAAGGGCCTGCAGGGCAGAAAGAGAGTCAGACAGAATCAGGAAGTTCCTTTCCCGAGACTGATAGGCATGCTTGAGTGCTAGCAGAATGGCCTGCAGTTCCGCACTAAATACAGAGGAATGGTCAGGGAGACGGAGCTTAAATGGGCGTCTAGGATGGCGAGAGGACACTGCAGCCGCAGCCACTCTTCCATCCTCCGACTTGGACCCATCCGTATAAAGACGACAATAGCCAGGAAAAATTGAAAGGAGTTCATTGAGGCTCTTTTGGTATATGGCTGGTGGAGTACAATCCTTCTTGTGGGCAGTCAAGTCCAGCAAGATGTCAGGAACTGGTAGTAGCCAGGGTGGAGTGACGTGTTGCAGAGATTCCGAAACTTTGTCCAGGTCCACTCCGGCCGCCTGCAGATGAGGTCGGACACGGAAGGAAAGTGGACGGACAGCTCCCGGATGGGCATCGTAAATCTCTGCAAACGACGGGTTAAAAACACAATCATAGGCAGGATTTTCTGGATGGGCCTTCAGCTTCAGAACATAGCTGAGCATGAGGCGGATGCGGCGGAGCCTGAGAGAAGGCTCCCCTGCCTCTGCATACAGACTAGGAACTGGAGATGTCCTGAAGGCTCCCAGACATATGCGCAGACCTTGATGGTGAACTGTGTTCAGACGCTGCAGAACAGACTTGGAAGCCGAGCCATATACCACAGAGCCGTAATCCAGTTTGGACCGAACAAGGGCCCGGTACAGTCGAAGTAAGACGATGCGGTCTGCACCCCAGTCAGTACGACCAACGACACGAAGAATGTCGAGGGCCTTCCGACAAGAGGTTCTAAGGTAGTTAACATGGTTGCAGAAGGTCAATCTTTTGTCAAAGATGACCCCCAAAAACTTTGCCTCTTCGGCCACCTTAATTGGCACTCCAGCAATGCTCAGGCTAGGTTCTGGAAAACATTTCGTCTGGTTAGTAAAATGCACACAGACTGTCTTGGAGGGCGAGAATCTGAATCCATTGAGAGACACCCACCCCTGGATTCGATCAACACACAGCTGCAAGCGCCTCTCAAGGGACGCAAGTCCTCGACCTCGTGCACACAAAGCAAAGTCGTCCACAAACAAAGAGCATTCAGAATCATCCTTGACGGCCTTTACAATGTTATTTATTTTAATGTTAAATAAAACGGGAGATAGAATACTGCCCTGCGGGACACCCATCTCCTGTTCAAAGGAGTCGGAGAGGGTGGAGCCCACACGGACATGGAACGACCTGTTGGACAGAAAATTGTGAATAAAAACGGGCAGATGCCCTTTAAAACCCATGTCCGACAAATCAGACATTATACCATGCTTCCAGGTAGTGTCATATGCCTTTTCAAGATCAAAGAAAATTGCATAGACATGCTGCTTGTTGACAAAAGCATCTCGGATAAAAGACTCAAAGCGGACTAGATGGTCAGTTGTACTACGGAAGCGCCGGAAACCGCACTGGAGGTCTGTGATGAGACCCTGTGACTCAAGATGCCACACCAGTCGGGCGTTGACCAAGCGTTCCATAGTTTTACATAAACATGATGTCAAAGCTATTGGCCGGTAGTTGCCCGGGTCGGAAGGATCCTTACCCGGCTTGGGAATTGGCACAACCACAGCCTGGCGCCAAGATGGCGGAAAATGACCGGTTATCCAGATATGGTTAAAGGCCTTGAGAAGTACAAGGAGTGAATCCTCAGGCAGATGTGTTATGAGCTGATAATGGATGGTATCTAATCCAGCAGCAGAGTCAGTACATTTCTGCATGGCTTGCTGCAATTCTGAAAACGTAAAAGGGGCATTATAGTCTTCCAAGTTATCCGATATAAAATCACAAGCACAAGATTCTCGCTTCTCCTTCTCTCTCTGGAAGAAAGGTGAATAATGCTCTGTTGAAGAATTATGGGCAATGGTGGAGGCAAGCAAATTGGCCACAGCCTTTTTATCTGTGACCAAACTGGCACCATCTCTAAGATGGCCGACAGAAGCCGAGCCACCCCTGCCCCTAATTCTTCGAACAGCCTTCCAGACTTTTTGGGACGGAGTCCTAGAAGATAAAGATGAGACGAAGCGTCTCCAGGAAGCACGGCGTTCACGTTTAAAAATGTAACGGGCTTTCGCCCGCTGTCTTTTAAAGGTTAAAATATTTGCTTGCGACGGATTACGAAAAGCACGTCGCTGAGCAGATTTGCGCATTGTTTGGGCCTTGCGGCACTCGTCATTGAACCATGGTACTCTCGGCTTCCGAGGGAGTGATGTGGAAGTTCTAGGGATGGTTTCACCTGCAACCTCCAACAAAATAGAAGTAAAACAAGAAACAGGTTCTTCAGCTGACATGACCACCTCCTCTGTAAGACGAGACTGACAGAGAGAGGCAAACAGAGACCAGTTAGCTTTCTTGAGATTCCAGCGCCCCACCGGCGAATCCTCCTCACAGCTGACCGATGACAGGACTACTGGGAAGTGGTCACTACCACACAGGTCGTCGTGAACCTTCCAGTCAAAGTCCAGCATGAGAGAAGGATCACACACAGTGAGGTCTAGAACAGAACTAGATCCGGAACCTGAGTTAGAGTATGTAGGTGAGCCATCGTTAAAGACACATAGGTTAAGTTGAGAAAAAACATCTTCTAACATCTGACCTCTGCCATCATAGTGGTCACTACCCCAAAGGTGAGCATGACCGTTAAAATCCCCCATGAGAATAAAGGGAGGGGGCAGTTGATCTACTAAGTTAAAAATATCATTGCTACAGACCCGCAGTGATGGTGGCAGGTAAATACTACATATGGTTATGGTCTTTTTTAAGGTAACCCGAGCAGCGACAGCCTGAAGACAGGTGTCGATGCTAACGGGGCTACATAAAATTTGGCTACTAATGAGAAGAGCCGCTCCACCCGAGCGCCTCTCCGAATCAGAGCCTTTATGTATAACATTAAAACCATTAAAAGACACAGGGTCAGAAGTCTTCAGGTAAGTCTCCTGAAGAGATATGACTGAGGGGTTATAGAACTTGACTAAAAGACGTAATTCCTCAAAGTTAGCTCGAAAACCACGACAATTCCACTGAAGCAAAGAGTACATGATTAGGTTTTATCTGGGGGTAAGGAGTTTTTCCCCCCTTTTTCCTTTACCTTGGAAGGAGTTGAAGAAACAGAGGGGGGCCGGCTCCCGGGCCTCCTCTTGTTCTTCGGAGAGGAAGGGGGTGGAGCTGCCGCAGCATCAGCAACAACAACTTCCACTCCCTCCATCCGCTCCTCCAGTGCAGCATATTTGTTTTGAAGGGGCACATCTGTGTTCCCCTTCTGGGCCCGTGCGCACAGCGGTCCCATAGATTTCTTAGACTTCTGGTCCTGGGCAGCGTTCCTGCCGCTAGAGTTAGCGGCCTTAGAAGGCTGACCAGAGCCAGAAGCCTTTGGAGTTGACTGACTAACAGGTTTGGGTGGGGGCTGAGGCTTAGGGGCAACAGAAGGCGGCACAACCTGATCGGCAGTGTCCGCCTTCTGCGTTCCCTGGCTCCTTGTCACCACCGGAGGAGGGTTACTCTCCAGGGGCGAGATGAGCCGAGGCTCCGCCCCCAACCAAGAAGTTGGGGTCTGACATGAAAAGTCTTTGGTGGGGCGCTTGCCTGCCACCGCTGCACTAAAAGTATACACTGAGGTGTTAGAGGTTGGGGCAGCCGCAGCTGCACCAGGGCCTTCAACCAGTTTTTTGGCATCCAGAAAGGACAGCCCCTTCTCCACACGCACCTGCTGAATCTTGCACTCGGATATCCAACGAGGGCATTTCTTATCCGAAGCCATATGCGCCCCCTGGCAATTCACACACAGAGGGGTGGCTGTGCAGGACTCAGCAGAGTGTCCGGGCCTAGTGCAACGGGCGCATGAAGCCTCTGCCTGACGGCATGTCTTCTGCCCATGGCCATACTTTTGGCACTTAAAGCACCGGAGGGGAAGAGGGACGTACTTTTTCACTCTCAGGGAGTAGTAACCTCCCCAGATGGTAGTAGGAGGGGTGGGGGTGCCAAACGTCAGGATGATGGTAGGGAGACGGATCTCCCCACCACTTCGCTTGGAAGCGAAGCGCCTGACGCAAGTCACCCCCTGAGACTTAAGGTTCCTTACAAGTTCATCTTCTGACAGTTCTGCCAAAGCTTGATCTTTGATTACGCCTCTTGACGAATTCATAGTTTTGTGGGGTGTGACTTCCACAGGAGTGTCTCCGATGGAAGAGAGCCCCAGTAGCCCGCTGGAGTGTGCCCGAGTACGGCACTCCACCAGCAAGTCACCAGACCTGAGGCGCTGGGCGTCAGGCCTGCCAACACGGCTCCTGAGGGTCTCCCCCACCAGAAAAGGATGCAGCTTGGTAACTGGTTTCTCCTTCACCTTGCTATGGACAATGAGGAAGCGAGGCCATACGGCCGACGCCTGAGGCGTCGCTTCCTCACAGTCTGAATCACTGTCATGTGCAATGTCGGTGTCTATGCGTCGTTTCTGTGCTAGTTTTGGTTTTTTGGTTTTATCCATATTATATTAGTAGAGATATTCATCCCCCGGGGGTCCCCGCCCGCCACCGAGCCCAACAAGGGAAAGTGCAACTGTCGGCGGGTCTCCAGCCGACGCACAATGGAGACTGCCCGAAAGATATACTCAAGGGGGTAAGCCCGATTGAACCGTTTGAGCCACCGCCTTCTATCACACCGTTGAATGCAGGGGAATACTGGCGTAAAGCACCTAATCAGCAGCAGAAGCTATAGCATGGTGCTCCGTATAGCAACCCGCATGTCAACAGTGGGATAGGGCTCAACGTGACAAGAGCCGATTGACTAGGCCGGTACGACTAGCCTCCCGTTTAGGTAGAAGTCAAGGCCGAAGTGGAGTGTTGGCACCAGTGAGCCGCAGCCCAAAGGGAACCTCAGCCACCAGGATCCTCTTCTCCCCCGACACGGGTCTCCAAGCACGGCAAACACTTGGGATCCAAAGGACCAAAAAGTCACGAGTATTTTTAAGGACCAATCCAACATGGTACGACCTAGGTTAGCACAGCTCCTTAAAAACCGGACCAGTGAAAAGGCTGAACAACATATCTGCTGACATCAAGTCCTAATCCTGGACAAAGATGGCACCCGTCCGCTAGCCCACTCAGTCAGGGACTGAGCGGACTACCCACCTACGCCACGTGGAGGCCGGTGCCGGGTAGGCGGGGCGGGGGTGGGGTAGGGGGGGGGGCGGGGGAGGGGGGGGGAGCCGCAGAGCGGTGCCCCATGACTGGAACACCCGCCACTTGCCTTCATAGACCTTCCTGGTAGACAGTCTGCGGGCTTCCGTAATCGCCGCCACTGCCGCATTCAAGAAACCTCTAGCGGTGAGGGCTTGCCGGACAACCTCCAGGCGTAGTAGGGTGGAAGAGAGCAGGATGGGTAGCTCCAGGGGTGGGTCCATCGCTAGAGCGAGCAGATCCGTGGTCCAGCTCTTGGTCCAGCTGAAGGGGGCCACCAGCAGGAGAACCGTGGAGCATCCCTGAAGTTTCCGCAGGATCTTCGGCACCAGTATGGAAGGGGGATAGGCAACGCAATCAACCCGTCCCAAGGAATGGAGAGAGCGTCCACCTCCCAGGCAAGTGGGTCAGGCACGGGCGAGACAAAAAGCGGTAGCTGGTTGTTCCACCTGGGGGCAAAAGGTCAACTAGTGGCTTCTCCCATCGCGAGCAGATCAGGCGAAAAATGTCTGTGGGCAGAGACCACTCCGTGTGGAGAAGCTGGTCGCGGCAGGACCGGGCGTCTGCGACCACATTCAGGTGGCCCGGGAAGAGGCGGGCTCGAAGAGCAATGCCCGGACCCTGCACCAAAGCAGGAGAAGGTAAAGGAGGATGCACAGAGAAGGCGAGCGAGAGCCCCCTTGGTTCTGTAAGTAGGCCACCAATGTCGAGTTGTCCGAGAGTACATGGAATTCCTGATGAACCAGTGTCTCTTGCCAGGTGTTGAGGGACAACCACACCGCCTTCAACTCCAGCCAGTAGATGTGTTTGTCAACGAGCTCCCGGGGCCAAAGGCCCGAGGCCGATAGAAGGTCTGGTAACGTGCCCAGCCCGACTGGCTCATGTCGGTGCAGATGGACTACCGGGGCGGCGGGACGTGCAGGGGCATGCCCGTTGCCAACCGCACGAGGTCCAATCACCTCTGCAGGTGGGGGCGGACCAATAAAATAAAATAAATAAATAAAATAAATAAAATAAATTTTTTCGAAAAATATTTACCAATGGTATTCAATTTTGGAGGCTGAAATTGACAGGCTAAGTATGTCTTCCTATCAGTAATACCAAACTTATTTCTGTTAAAATTTCTGGACTTGCTTTTTGAGTTCGCCTCCATGCACATTGCGCATGTCATCCATGTGCCGTCATGCTTTAGCCATGGAAATACACACAGCCATGGAAATACACACAGCCATGAACTCAGAAAACTGCGAATCGCAGCAGGGGTATCATTTCTGGTACTGTCGCTTGTCCATGGAGATGGCGGTGTCGAAGTGCAACTTTCTTCTAAGCGTCTGCGATTATCACTGTGATGATCAGAATCCGAAGCATTCCAGTTTTCTTTGCTTTTTCTCCACCATTCACAACTTCGTTCAGGATCGAAAGTGAAACGCACGATGCGGTATCCCATAATAGTATGAATGGTGACGTCACAGCAAGTAAGGCGTTCAACATGTAGCATGCACGTTGTAATAACATGTTGACACTACAGTTTGCCCGTCCAGTTACACTCGCACGGACCCCGGAATCGGGGTGATTCTGAACGCAGCTGCGACCAAACGAGCGGCTAAACGAACCAACTCGTCACTAAAAATAGAACGACTGTCACCTACCTCCGTTAGTTTACACACGGTGGCGTAAAGATGATGCGTCTCGGATGCAGATGCACTGAATTTTAGTGCGTCGGACTACCCCTTAGTTACATTTTCAGTACGTGATTTTGAGTTTTAATGTGTCATAGACGCACAGACGCACTAAAACGGAAGCCCTGCATGGATACAAATTGGTCTCAGCAAGAGGCATAGATCCTCATGAGCCCCCACAGTCGTGGGGCCTCATGAGGATCTATTTCTCTTGCAGTTGGGTCATGTTCGGTTTTCTCAGCAGTTAAGGGCTTAATGGCTGTGACTGACCTATATTTCATGATCTCCACCACTTCCTCAGCATCCTGTGGAGTAGCAACTTCGCGCAGCTCAAGGCGAGCGCGGGCCTCCGTCAGGCGAATCAGTGACTCCAGCTGCCGAGTTGTGATGGGTGTGCTGTCTTTCACGTGGTGCCGCTTTCGCAGATCCAGGTAGAAACTCTGACAAAGTTTGAAAGAAGGTAAATCATATGTGTTCATACCAGTGAGACTAACGGTAAATTGTCCAGTTACATCCAAAAGAAATACGAAGCAGAGCATAAAAATATGCACAAGTATACAATTACTGAAAATTTGGCAGAGTTCTTTGAGCAGCAATACTTTCTTGCAATTTCTTTATTATCCGCAAGGCAAAAAAAAAAAAAATTCATCATACTCTCAAAGGAGAGTTTCCTCTCAAGACGTGTGAACTAAGATATGAGTTTATCTGTATTGCCATACAATATACATGTACCAAAATACACTACAAACGTAAAATCATACAACACACATAATGACAATTTGATATCCATGTACAGAAACACACACAAACTCACACTAACCTGCAATACTTTAGCAGCATCTGGACCAAGTTTGGGATGAACATATTTCCTTGCATACCCAATGTACTGTAAGAGAAACCAAAAAAACAACAACAGACACACATTATCACCAGTCTGTTCTAATTGTACAAGCTACGGTCAAAATACACTCCCACAATAAATCAAAATGTCACCCATCTTAGAGACACATATCCTGATAGGTATCCTACATTTTTTCATCAAGATCTACCTATGTTCTTTGCTAGGGTCCATCAATGCCATAGACAGCATTTACTCATCCACACAGATAATGACTTCAGAATGTGTCAATGATGCCTGAGATAGTACTGAACCATGGTACTGAAAGTTCCAGTGTAGTGCCCAGTTAGTTTGTCTTGAATTATTGAGGGGCGGTCCGTGGAGCAGCGGTAAAAGTGCCTGCCACCAATGCAAGAGGTGCAAGGTTCAATTCCCGGTTTCGGACTTTTTTCCTCTAGTGTCACAATAAATTAGGGCGGACCGTCAGGGGTTCTTTCTCCGGGTACTCCGGCCCTTTCATTCCCACGAATTTGGTATTAATTTCAGTCCACTTAATCAAATTAAAAAAAAAAAAAAAAAAACGATTTAAATTTACAAAAATTTCAGTAGCTTGCTTGAGCTTGCCCTTAGCACCACGTGAATGTTCTGTGTTTATGTACAGTGTGTGAGGGAATGCACATGATTCACGTGAGCGTGCTTGTTGGGTTCAGTTCGCGGCTATGTCCTACGCATTGAGTTATATTATAAATATGAGAAATGCGCAGTATAAATACTTGTATTATTATTTAATTATCATGTATGATACATTTCTAACTATGATGTCTAAAGGGGTAATGTGGTAACTCATTTGAGAAGTGCAGCAAGTAGCTGAACCCATGTAGCCCCAACGTCCTACATCAGGTGATGAACTGACCATGATAATTCAAGGGTAGTGCCAGATTAGCTTGGCGCGTCAGCTAATCTGGCACTACCCCTGAATTATCATGGTCAATACATCTCCTGCAACTGGCACATGGTCGTTGGGTGGGGAAATGCGGCTGTGGGGTTATACGAGTTAAAGCCACAATGAACCAGGCAACCATAGCTGAAGAAGGGTGGGTGTGGAGGCAGAGTGGATGGCAAGGAAAAGAGAGAACACAACATGCATAGACTCCTCTGAAAAGCTGAAGAGGGGAGCTATAATTGCCAGTGTGCAATTATAGCTCCCCTCTTCAGCTTTTCATACTGAATCTACAACTGTATCTGCATGAGATAAATTATCATGAGCATCCGCCAGCCGCATGGGCCAGCGGGTGTTTATAAGGATTTATCTCTAACTTGTTGTCACATTAGAGAGTATGTGTGTGTGTGTGTGTGTGTGTGTGTGTGTGTGTGTGTGTGTGTGTGTGTGCGTGCGCACGCGTGTGTGGATGGATCCGCATGTTTATCTATAAACGTGTGAAAACAGGTATTTTTTTTACCTAATCATTTATCCTTGAGAAGTTTTATTTCATTAGAGGGTACCCCTAAATCTGAACTAGGTCAAATATTAGATTTCAAACATTCCATGAACCCAGCCTGTACCATGTGCAAGAGGTGTATATTCTCATGAGCCCTTGCAGCCACAAAGGCTCATGAGAATACAGCCTCTTGGTCATAAAAAATGTGCTGCATTGATACAGTAAAACCTGTTTTGAAGGGTCGCCGGATTTTACAGTCACCTAGTGTGTAGCAGAGCGCCATAAGCCTCTGTCCCCATGTAGTTATTTTTAGTCCACGTCTGAGGTTCCCCGGTTCAGCCGCTAGCTGTGACAGCACCACTTGCGTTTTTCATGCTTTTTCGCGTTTCACTTGGCTTGTGAGACAGTCATTAAAAAAATCATATTAAATTCAGTTTATTGCTAAGCTTTTTCTAATTTAGTTCTTTGAAAAGCCCTTTAAATTCTCTTTCGGAAATGCTAAGATTTATTAGTATTGATCGTATAGTTCGCTAGTTATTAAAGTTTATTCAGGTTTGAACTAACACAGTTTTTGCTAGTTTCTTCATCTAGACGAGCCATTTCGCCTACGCGAGGGAGTTGCTCTCTCTGCAGCCCACGCTATGCCTATTTAAAGCCGAGCATCCGGCCGACCTTTAGCAGACGACTATTTGCGTACCATTATTAGTGCGTGTAGCTAGTAGCGTGCGGCCGGCTTCACATCGAGTATTTCACTGTGTTTCTGGAAACTGGACTGCGGGTCGAATGCCCTGTAAGTAGTGATTATTTTGTGTACATATTCATTGTGTGTTTTTGCTAGTGATGATTTTCTTGATGTTTGATTCTTCATTATTATCAGACCTCGCATTTTGGGAAGCCAGTTTTGGGATAATGTGTTTCCGCTTTTGACAATAGGTTGCGATCCACATTGTAACTTTGTGGTGGTTTCTCTTTTGTTCCCATTTGTGATGTCAGTGCCCGAAGTTGGAGAATGTAGTTTTGGCTTGATCGTTATTACTGTCTTGTGGGAACGATTGAGAGTTTGTGTAGTTTACCGAGTCTTTGAAGAGACTTTCGTTAGAAATAGTACCAGGTCCGGTCGTGGCGTGGCGATAGCAACACCGCCATGATCGAGTGTACATTTGGATTTGAATTTTAAGTCATTACAGTGTGATTGTCGGGATTACCCCAGTTTGTAGCACCGGTCGTATTACTTGCGTCAGAACTTGATTGAAGGAGAATATAGTTCTTCGAGGTTGACAATCTTGATGTATCAGCATCGCTTTGTTAAATTTATGTTAGTTACGTTTGTATCCATTCTTATATTGTGCTCAGTCCCTTGCTATTTTGACTCTATGCTCTGTCTTTTCTCTCCTTTGTCTATCACTTCGCTAGTACCCCCTTACCTGTGTCTCTTTTCCGTGCTACTCATTGACGTCACTACTATCCGCCATGTTTAAGCATTTCCATGCCTTATTTGTTTACTTGGCGCCATGCATTGTGTACTTGCCATTTAGCCATGCAATTACATAGTTATTTATTGATTTCATTTATTTATATTTTTGTGTTAGTTATGCATCAGCATGTGAATATGTTTACCAAAGATGCAGGTGCGCGCCCCTATGATCCCCGATCATACGGGAACGCTTCTGCAACCATAATCACACCGCACTCAGCTGCGAACCCCTATGATCCTCGATTCTACGGGAACGTGGCTGATAACACGGGTAATAGTTACTAGTTGTATTAATGATAATTCATGGGTTATGATTTGGTGCCTCGCGCTGGGACCATACGGCGTTGAGGCGCGTCCCCTGGGTGGTGGATAGGGGGTCCCTCGTGAGAGGGGTGCACCGAATGAAATAAGGTGCCGTGAACCAACATGGTCTAAGGGAAGGTGACCCCGACAGAAAACCCCTGGTCCTCCTAGTAAGGGGGTTGGGCGTGGGGGTAGCTTCCCCACCCTGCAAAAAAGGAAATAGCTACAAAAACGCCGACGAAAAGACTAACAGTAATTCCTTTCCTGGAGGAGGAAGGTTCTTCTACTAGAAGACTTATGACGTCCTGTGGTGAAAGCCGGAAGTCTTCGGAAGCCACAGGACCGAGCCGCCTCTCTCTATCCAGGGATACAACCATGGGCACATGGAACGTCAAGACCATGTACCAGAGCGGCAAGGCCGCCCAGATAGCAGCGGAAATGCAAAAGTACAACCTTTCCCTGCTAGGCATCAGTGAAGCCAGATGGACGCAGTCTGGCCAGAAAAGGCTGTTAAGTGGGGAGATGATTCTGTATTCAGGTCATGAAGAGGAGAATGCCCCCCATACAGAAGGAGTAGCACTCATGCTGTCACCAGTGGCACAGAGAGCGCTGATGGGCTGGGAACCTCTTGGGCCAAGAATTATAACAGCAGCCTTTAGAAACAAGAAAACACTCAAGCTGAACGTCATCCAGTGTTATGCGCCCACCAATGACAGTGACGAGGAAGAGAAACAAGAGTTCTACGACCGACTCCAGAGTGCCGTGGACAAATGTGCGGAGCGAGACATCACCATCGTCATGGGCGATTTTAATGCCAAAATAGGGGAGGACAACACCGGATACGAAGAGGTGATGGGGAGACAGGGACTAGGCTCGGAGATGAGTGAGAACGGGGAGAGGTTTGTAGACTTTTGTGCTCTAAACCGACTTGTCATTGGAGGCAGCATCTTCCCACACAGAAGAATACACAAAGCAACTTGGGTCTCACCTGACCATACAACAGAGAACCAAATAGACCATATCTGCATTAGCAAGAAATTTAGAAGATCCCTTCAAGATGTTCGAGTGAGGAGGGGAGCAGATGTCGCCTCAGACCACCATCTGCTTACCTTAAGAATGAAGCTCAAGCTAAAGAAAAGCTGCACAGAGACAACAAGAAGACAGCGCTATAATGTAGGCCTCCTGAGAGAAACTGGAGTTAGAGAAGAGTTCAAACTGGTGCTGTCCAACCGGTTTCAAGCGCTACAGGAGCTAGTAAATGAAGAGGAGGCGGTCACCACAGAGCAGCAGTGGAAGGCAGTTAGAGAGGCGCTGAACTCAACCTGCAAAGACACTGTAGGGTTCAGGAAACACCACCACAAGGACTGGCTGTCGGCACAGACCTTGAAGAAGATAGAAGCGAGGAAGCAGAAGAAAGCAGCGGTCAACAACAGTCGCACGAGAGCAGCCAAAGTAAGGGCACAGGGGGAATACTCGGAAGCCAACCGCGAGGTGAAGAGGAGTATCAGGGCAGACAAGAGGGCCTACACAGACAG
This sequence comes from Semisulcospira habei, assembly GCA_036245525.1. NCBI lineage: Eukaryota > Metazoa > Mollusca > Gastropoda > Semisulcospiridae > Semisulcospira > Semisulcospira habei. Next base: position 92,399,960 of record BTPG01000004.1, read on the forward strand.
CCTGGCAGCAGAGGCAGAAAAGGCAGCAGGCAGCGGCAACATGAAACAGGTCTACGACATTACCAGAAGATTGTCGGGTAAGTATGGCCATACAGAAAGACCAGTAAAAGACAAAGAAGGCAAGCCTATTGCAGACAGAGCAGACCAACTCGACAGATGGGCCGAGTATTTTGAAGAGTTACTGAACAGACCTAGCCCACCCGATCCCCCCGACATCCAGCCGGCAGAGACCGACCTACCCATCAGCTGTGACAGACCCAGCCGGGAAGAGATCAGAAAAGCAGTGGCATTTTTGAAGAATGGCAAAGCAGCAGGGCCAGATGGCATCCCAGCGGAGTCTCTGAAAGCAGACCTAGAGACAACAGTTGAGATGCTGTACCCACTGTTTGGAAAGATCTGGGAAGAGGAGGTGATGCCAGCTGACTGGAAGGAGGGGTACCTAATCAAGCTTCCCAAGAAAGGCGACCTCAGCAAGTGTTCCAACTACAGAGGAATCACCTTGCTGTCAGTACCAGGAAAGGTCTTCAACAGGATCATCCTAGAGAGAATGAAGAGCTCCGTTGACCCCCAGCTGAGAGACCAGCAAGCAGGATTCATGAAGAACCGATCATGTACAGACCAGATCGCCACTCTCCGCATCATCGTGGAACAGTCTCTGGAGTGGAGCTCCCCGCTGTACGTCAACTTTGTGGATTATGAGAAAGCATTTGACAGCGTGGACCGAGAGACTCTATGGAAACTCCTACGACACTACGGTGTACCCACAAAGCTCGTCCGCCTGATCAAGAGCAGCTATGATGGCATGACATGTCGCGTGATCCACGAAGGGCAGTTCACCAGAGAGCTCCAGGTCAGAACTGGTGTCAGGCAGGGGTGTCTGCTGTCTCCGTTCCTCTTCCTACTGGCCATAGACTGGGTCATGAAGATGACCACAGAGCACAGACGAAGTGGAATACAGTGGATACTGTGGACACAGCTTGACGACCTCGATTTTGCAGACGACTTGGCATTACTGTCCCACACTCATAAACAAATGCAGGACAAGACCACGAGGCTTGCTGACATCTCGTCCCAAGTGGGCCTCACCATTCACAAACAGAAAACAAAGAAAATGAGGCTGAACGCAACCAGGGAAGAACCAGTCTTGCTTGCTGGCACCCCGTTGGAGGAGGTGGAGTCCTTCACCTATCTCGGGAGCATCATAGACAAAAAAGGCGGCACTGATGCAGATGTCAGAGCACGAATCGGTAAAGCCAGAGCAGCCTTTCTCCAGTTGAAAAAAGTGTGGAGTTCCAGAGAGCTGTCACAACACACCAAAGTCCGGATTTTCAACTCCAATGTAAAAGCAGTTCTCCTATATGGAGCAGAGACATGGAGATTGACAAAAACCACAGTCAACAGAGTACAGACCTTCATGAACAGTTGCCTTAGAAGAATTTTGAAAATCCACTGGCCAGAGAAGATCAGCAACGTCAGACTCTGGGAGAGAACAGAGCAGATAACGGCAGAGAATGAAATTGGGCGAAGAAGATGGGGATGGATCGGTCACAGTCTGAGAAAGCCAGCTTCCAGTATCACTAGGCAGGCATTGTCATGGAACCCCCAGGGAAAGAGGAAAAGAGGTAGGCCGAGAAACTCCTGGCGTCGAGACCTCCAAGCAGACATCAAGAGACTGGGAACCACCTGGAGTAGAATCGAAGGAGAAGCACAGGACAGGAGTTGCTGGAGGTCTCTCATCGACGGCCTATACCCGGGTAGGGGTGACAGGCGTAAGTAAGTAAGTAAGTATGATTTGGTGGTTTAGAATCGGAAGTAACTCGATTCTGCTAAACGCAGTTGCGCGCCCCTAGGATTCTGAATCCTACGGGAACATGACACTATATTCATTGCATGCAGGTGCCCACCTCTAGGATCTCTATGCCTATTGGAGCGCATCTGTCATGCTACCGCTAGTACAGTCATTAGGTATGTACTTGTTTGTGGCCATATTTACGGTAGCGTACCTCTATGATTTCTAATCATAGTGGCTCGCTTCTGTAAGACTATATTGAGTTTATTGGCCTCCTAATTTGTGTATTTTAGTATTTAGTCTTTGAGTAGAGATTTAGTGGTTTTATTAGCACTGCTTTGGTATAGTTCATTTGATTAGTTATTGGTTTGCTACCGATGCATGACATTTTCCTTTTCCTTAGTTTCATACTATTTAACATTGTTTGCTTATATCCTTTATTTTTATTTTTCAGGTATTGCTTTTTGTTGGTCATGAAATAAAAGAATGAGAACCATGGACAAGAGTTAGCTCCCTTTTGTCAAATACACCCACACCATCTGCACATCATCACATCCCCTCAGCTCGGTCACAACTACATTTATGGTCACTTTCACGATGTACGGATGTTTACTATATAAAGATCCTGGATTATACGGTCACCTGCTGAACGTGGCCAATGGTCAGCTATCGGAACCAAAAACGCCTAAAATACCTGGAATTTACGGCCACGGCCAGACCGGCCCGGTAAAGCCGTCACGCACAATGAGTCAATGACTGCTCACTCAAAATCTCTCTGTGTCATTACGCGGTGACAGGCGCGTGCCATCTGCTTCACGCTGGGTTGAGACGCCTCATGAAAGGGGCGGAGTGTATCAATGGGATTGACAATTAACTGGGGGAATGGAACACCCGTGTCGCAAAATGCACATCTGCAAGAGGCATAGACTTTCACGTGCCTCGGGGTCTGTGGTTCCCGTAGGTGCACAAATGTCTGACACACCGGCTTCAGCCATCACTATGCATGCGCAGAAAACGCAATGTCGGAAACTACAAAAGACTGACGAAGATTTGTGTCCATAAAAGATAAACTGGTATGTCACAGTTGCAAATATTGTAAACATGCCAATGCTTTCCCCATATCTTTCTGTTAGTATGCACCACGGAGACTGATTGTTAAGCTTGAAACTTACATGTGCAGTTACGAGTTGATCGGGTTTTTCCATTTTCATTGGATGTAATGTGGCGACAAAATGAAGCTGCACCAACTTTGAAGTGCAAATGTTTACATGTTCAACATTTTACAAGGACAACGTTTCCTCATCTTCTGTCTAAACTGTGACGACACACTAAGGCTGCAAACTTGCACTGTAGGGGATATACACTAGCATACACTAGTAGTAGCTACATTAGCGCAGATTTTCATTTTTGGGTGCTTCTGGGTCCATTATTTTCTATCGTACCTGCCGTGAGCGGTCACCTGCTGTTTACAGCCACATTTGCTTGGCAACAGGGGTGACCGCTCATAGCAGGTTTTACTATATCTACACTTTAACCCATTTGGCCCCGACGCACTACAGCAGGAGATGGGCCGACCATGATAATTCAAGGGTAGTGCCAGATTAGCTTTGCACCGACAGGCGCCAAGCTAATCTGGCACTGCCCTTGAATTATCATGGTCGATTGATCTCCTGCAACTGGTGCATAGTCATTAGATGAGGCCTCCAAAATTTGGGAAGTATGGCCATCCGACTGAATGAGTTCAGATATTTGTCTGGAATGATCAATACAACTGCTACGAGGATGCCTAAGAATTTAGCAAAACACTTATTCATTACATATAAATTTGTCTAAGAAGAATAAGGTCAACGATCTTATTATTCTGAGAATGACAAATGTACTGTATGTAATTTTGGACAGATCAGAAAATACATTGCAAAAGAATCAAAACAAGCACAGTTCTTACCTTGCGTAAGAGGGGTGGCGGAATGGGGTCCAAAGGTTCTCCACGTGGCACTTTTAGCTTTTCACTCAGTGGTTTGTCAGCTTCCCACTGCAACCGAGATGTGTCCTGTAAAAAATAAGAATAAGGACATTTAAAACATGTCTCCAGATAAACATTTCCATTTGTTGTAATTTTCTGAGAAATTTACAAAATGTTAAATTTCACCTTTCTCAGGGAAAGGGCTATAACTCAGGTCAGACAACACACAACTACTTCATATTTACGTCAATCAAATTTTGAGGCATGTCAACAATTTAAAAGTAGTTCCGTTGCCTTGGATCTAAAGAGAGAAATGTTTTGAGCGTTATTCATAAAACTGCTTGATGCATTGTAAAAATTTTTAAACATCTTTCGCCTATCACAAAGACGATTTCAAAAACAGGGTACTGAATAGGGTCTAAAAAAATTTTGACCCAAGCTGGGTTTTGAACCAGCGATTTTTGGGATGGGAATTGAACACTCAAACACCTTCCCCAATTATTGCACACAACTTAAATCTTAGACTTAATTCCTACAATAATGTCATGTAAGTAAGACTAGCACAGCTATCATATTGTCACACATACAATACTACATTGTGGTCTCATTGTTGCACTGTTACCAGCAGGAATCATCGCGACAAAAAACGCTACTGACAACCGAACAGTGTAACAGTGTGCGTATGTGTATGGAATTGTGTGGCCAGCCTACAGAGCACCTCGCCCATCCCTTGTGCTATCCCTTTGGTTGTTGGTGGTGCTTTTGGTCGAGTTGACTCCATGAGTCTCCTCCCTCAGCAGGGCGCGCCCCCGACGGTTGAGAGAATAGTGCATATCAGTATTAGCCTAGTCTTATGATATATATTAACTAGTTTTACACCTGACTGTAATCACTAAATTAGTGACATATTTACTCTGTGATATTCTGTTTTCACTTTAAACGATATACCTTTAATTAATTTAGACTTCTTAGATTAATAGGCGTGTGTGTTGTGTGTGTGTGGGAGATGAGCGTGGGAGTGTGAATTGGTACGTATTGGTTTGTGAGATTAGTTGTTCAGTTTTAAAGTTTTGACAGTATGTGTAGAGCATTGGATTTGTGTGATAGAGTATTAATTATTTTTTATTGTTGACTGTGATGTTTGTAATTGTAACGACACCAACACACATTTCTATGCTTTATGTTCTTAAGGCAAATGGCAATAAACAGTATTATTATTACCATGAGAGCCATGAAGTTTACTTTCTAGATGCAATAAAGAGCACATCTTACCAGGTCACTTTGAGCTGCTCTCACTCCTGCTAGGATTCTGAGGACAAAGAGAATTTCAGTAAAAGTTAAGTAGCCCAAGACAAACTTCAGTCGCTTGTCCAAAAAAAAGTTCTTCTGAGCTCCAAATTTTGACGGCCCCCCTGTCGGTCTACCGTTAATGGAGTTTCAAGTCACACATAGCTTTTCAGCATGACTGATGTATCATGCTTACCCTTTGACACCAGCATGAAGAGCCATCACATGTTCTGACAGCAGACAATCCATCTCCTGCAAATAATTAGACAAAGCAAAGGATCTACATGTAAAGACACGGCATAAGATCTTAAAAGTTACTGCAACTCTTAACATCCTTCAATGGCAGATCGACAAGGCACTGCACATAATAGCTGTAAGACACTAACTGCTGCAGATCAAGTCATTGTCCTGAATTAACCCTTATTATTCGGAATACACCAGTGTGTGAAATAAATTTGACTAAAATAGTTCAAGGGTAGTGCCAGAATAGCTTGGCGTCTCTAGGTGCCAAGCTATTCTGGCACCACCCTTGAACTAAGGCCATTGGTCTATATCTTACCTGTAAGTACTATAATGTAGCTTGCATATGGCAGTGTACAAATTTGAAGCTTTTAGCCTCAGTATGATATGGGTTAACACATTCAACCCTGACAGTGACACAATTGATTGACCATGTTAGTTCAAGGGTGGTGCCACAATAGCTTGGCGCCAAGCTATTTCAGCACCACTCTTGAACTATCATGGACGATCTGAATCCTAAACAAGTATGACCTCTTCAGGCAACAGCTCAAAAGTCCAAAGATTTCAACTGTATGACTAAATATGGTAAAAGAAAGAACGTGTAAAGTTTAATACTAAGAATGTATCAACGCAAGTAGGTTGAACTATCATGGTCAATGTGTCTCCTGAACTGTATGTGGTATTTAGAGGGCACCTCACAAACTTGGAGATCTGAACTGTGGGGATTAATGTGTTAAGAACTAAGTGTAGACAGTCCCACGCAATGTACATATCATTTAATTCATGTGTGTGGATCGTTACTAACCTCATCTGGTTTGTCTAGCATGATGAAGACAAGATCAAATCGAGACAGCAGGGCACTGCCCATTCTGAAATGCAGAACATGTACATTTTTTTCAATCACATACACTAGCTTAAAGACTGTGTGCAAAACAACATCATGTAAGTGTGACCAGAAAGTGCGTAAAATGCCAGAAAGGAACTGACAAAGAAAGAAACATGCTTCAGAAAAGGAAGGACAAAACAGTTTACTGAACTGTTTACTGAACTGCTCACTAAACTGTTTACTGCACTGTTTTGTCCATTTTTCTTAAGCATTTCTTTCTTTGTCGCTGCTTTCCTCGCCAACATCATGTATGAAGTAAGGAACAATCTACGCATGTCACCATTCGATGGAAGCAATTTTTTGTTTGCATTCTCTCTGTAAACTTATTTGCCCATCCTAACCACATACTGGTTACTGGTTATAAGTCATATGAAAAAAAGTTGTAGCAGTATGCTGGAAATTTTTTCTAATCCAATAAATGGTTAAATTAGCTATTTAAAAAAAGCTGGCAGAGACACTGACTTCAGGTTTTCCGACACAGTCCTAGCCTTGTTGTAGTGACCACCAACTGGATTAGCTGCAGCCAATATAGAGCAGCGAGCTGGCAGACTGGAATGAAAAACAAATTACAATCAATGTAAATGCGCATCATCAGTCAAAGCAGCATATCAGAGAAAGTTATGTTAGCTATTTTAAAAATAACTCCGAATAAGTGGTGCCGAAAATTAGCTGATTTTCACATCTAGGGCTTACAGGTCACAATTTGACCTAATCGTACCTGACAGCCAAGACAAACTGTAGGCTTATGTAAATACCGTTTATGAAAAATCATGCAATTATTAATGAGAAGATTGCTTTTTTCGTAAAAGATTTATTTGTTTTAAGATTAATCCCAAATAAAAAAGAAACACGCTGATTCTTTCTTTACTGTGTGTATCTTTGCATTTTACATGCTTGGCAGTCAACGTTTTGGTCTGGACTTCAGCAGTCAGTCTATGGCTACAGTGTTTCACTATCTTGTGGATCAAGGTAAATCTTGTGACAACATTTTTGTAACCTTTTGGCTGTTGTTTGCGCTTTTTGTCAAGGTGATTCCTGCAGAAATCCCCAAGACAAAAGTGCTACCGATGGCCTTTTAATTCTTTCAACAGTAAGACCAAGTCTCCTGTTCGGAAGGTGTCCTCAGATTATTAGATAGTGTATGCTATGCATGGAATCTACCATGGAAGTTCAAGTGTACTTCATATTAGCCTTGCACCTGAAGGCACCAAGGGACAACCCTTAAACTATCATGGTGAAGTCATCTTCTAAAGTACCAACGCTGAATGTGTTTGATAAAGGGCTATTGCAAAATTCCTTAACATATCATGGTTATGATTTCCTCAAACAACATAATAACATGCAAGAATGTATGCACTCAGAAAATGTGTACAACCAAGCACCTACCTGCAGACAATGCCAGCTTTGGCAATGCTGATACTCTGCTGTTCCTGGAAAAAGTAGAGACATGAAAGTAATACTGTATGTATTTTGTGCTTGCATGTATTTTGCACTTGCAAGTTTTATACATGTATTTTGCATATTGCATGGTTTTCTTTTACTTGTTTTATGTGCATCCCTGCAACTATAAATATGATAAAAGTTACATTGCACTTTTGACCCCCTATCGCATACAACAGTAACCAAGTACAGTTAACAGTACTTAACCCATTTAGCCCAGACACTGTACAGCAGGACATGGATTGACCATAATTCAAGGGTAGTGCCAGATTAGCTTGGCGCCTGAAGGTGTCAAGCTAATCTGGCACTACCCATGAATTATCATGGTCAATACATCTCCTCCAACTGGCACATGGTCGTTCGGTGATGCCTCCAAAATTTGGGAAATGCAGCTGTGGGATTATATAGGTTAAAGCTTATATTAACCCCCTTGTGTTTGCAGCCATCAGTACTGTTATAATAATAATAATAATAATACATGGTATTTATATGGCAACTCCGCCATGGCCGGTCCCAAGCCCGGATGTGAAAGGAGGAGGGTTGGGCGTGGGGTCAGCTGCCCCACCCCATAAAAACACACATTGCTACAGAAACGCCAACAAGAAAACCAACAACTGGAGGATTTATGACGCGGGGTGGTGAAAGCCAAAAGGAAGCCACTCAGCAGACTACCATCCTTTCGACCAGGGCAACCATCAACATCGGAACATGGAATGTGAAGACCATGTACGAAGCAGGGAAAACAGCTCAGGTGGCAGTGGAGATGAGGAACTACCGTCTCGACGTCCTTGGCATCAGTGAGGCCAGATGGACGGGCAGCGGACAGAAGAGACTGACCACAGGAGAGAGGCTGCTGTTTTCCGGCCATGAGGAGGACAATGCACCACACACAGAGGGAGTGGCTCTCATGCTCTCCAAAACTGCGCAGAGTGCTCTCATCGGGTGGGAAGCCCATGGCCCACGCATCATCACAGCCTCGTTCAGAACACAGCAGAAGAGGATTAGCATGAACATCATCCAGTGCTATGCCCCAACCAACGACAGCGATGACGAGACCAAAGACCAGTTTTATAATAGACTGCAGACCATTGTTGGAACCCTCTCTAGAAGAGATTTCAACATCATCATGGGCGATTTCAACGCCAAGGTCGGCAGCGATAACAGGGGCTTCGAGGAGGTTATGGGGCAGCAGGGTTTGGGAGTAATGAACGATAACGGAGAGAGATTTGCAGACCTATGCGCCATAAGCAACCTTGTCATAGGCAGCACAGTCTTCCTGCACAAGCGCATCCACAAGGCGACATGGGTATCACCGGACCATTTAACTGAGAATCAGATCGACCACGTGTGCATCTCGAGAAGGTTCCGAAGATCTCTCCAGGACGTCCGAGCGAAGAGAGGAGCCGACGTTGCTTCAGACCACCACCTGGTTGTTGCCAGAATGAAACTGAAGCTGAAGAGGAACTGGACCGGCGAGACCTGTCAGCGCCAGAGGTTCAACACTACGCTGCTGAAAGACTCAGGCAAGCATGAGGAGTACAGACTCGCCCTCTCCAACAGGTTCCAGGTTCTCCAAGAGCTTCTGGACGAAGGAACCATTGACGAGCAGTGGAGAGGGGTGAGAGACGCAGTAACTGCAGCATGCAAGGAGGTGTTGGGCTACAGGAAGCACACTCACAATGACACTCGAGAAAGTAGTAGATAGAAAGAAGAAGAAAGCAGAAGTAAACAACAGCCGCACAAGAACAGAGAAGGCCCGCGCTCAGGAGGCATACACAACAGCCAACAAAATAGTAAAGAATAGCATCAAGGCAGACAAGAGAAATTTTGTAGAGTCACTGGCACAAGAAGCAGAGGAGGCAGCCCGACATGGAAACATGAGAGAGCTCTACAACACCACAAAAAAGCTTTCAGGGAAGTTTGCCAAGCCAGAGAGGCCAGTAAAGGATAAACAGGGAAAAGCCATCCAAGGAGAGGAGGGACAGAAGAACAGATGGAAGGAGCACTTTGAGGAGCTCTTAAATAGACCAGCTCCACAAGACCCACCAGACATTCAGGTAGCCGAGAGAGACTTGCCGATAGACTGTAGCAAGCCCACCAAGGAGGAGATCCGGAAAGCCATCAAACAGCTCAAGTCGGGCAAGGCAGCCGGACCCGACAGTATACCGGCAGAAGCGCTAAAGGCGGATACTGAAACCATAATCGAGATGCTCCACCCCCTCTTCAGGAAAATCTGGCAGAGAGAACAAGTACCAGCAGAGTGGAAGGAGGGTTACCTGGTCAAGCTGCCAAAAAATGGAGACCTCAGCAACTGTGCCAACTATAGAGGAATCACCCTACTGTCTGTCCCAGGCAAAGTCTTCAGCAGGATCCTACTCAACAGGATGAAGGACACAGTGGACCCCCAACTTCGAGATCAACAGGCGGGCTTTCGCAAGGACCGATCATGCACTGACCAGATCGCCACGCTGTAAATCATCCTGGAACAGTCGCTAGAGTGGAACTCGTCCCTCTACATCAACTTCCTTGATTACGAGAAGGCCTTCGACAGCGTCAGCAGAGCCACCTTGTGGAAGTTGCTGAGACACTATGGAGTACCTGAAAAGCTCACCAACATCATCAGGAACTCCTACGAGGGACTGACCTGCAGAGTGATCTGTGGAAACCAGCTCACCCACGCCTTCCAAGTCTGGACAGAGAATGAGAATATGAGATTTGAAAACCAATCAAATCGATAAATGCCGCATCGATCGATAAATCACGCCATTTTAAATAATAAACCCACTGACCCCCCATCACCTCCCCACCATTACCAAATTTTTTTTTAAATGGCGACCATGATCAGTGCAGCATTATCGAATACTCTGTTGTCATCATAACCAGTACAACTTATCGTGGCTCATAGTGATTGACACAACTGCTAAGGAATTTTATTCAACACCTCTATTTTACCCCCCAAACAATTGATTTATTCTAATTAACACGGTAATTAAGCAAGCCCACCCATTTAAGAAACAATTGATTTATTTAATCCTTTCCGTAAATAAACAAACACACTTGACCAAATACATTTAACAGCTTTATCTGCCCAGTCAGGTCCCCCAACCCCTTGGAAACAAAAGGCTAGTTAAAATATCTTCCCGAGAAATAGTGACTACCGTACACGCCACCCACCACTCAATGCTGTCAGAGTTGGCCTTCCTGAGAATACTTCCTGTTCATGGTAAACAATAGTCCTCTATGCCCAAATAGTGTCTCTCTCTCTCTCTCTCTCTCTCTCTGTGCCACTCACCCCCACCCCCCATCAACCTCTCACACACATACCTACACCTCTCACCAGCCTTACAAAAGCACATACAAAACACATTAGGTCAAAAACGTCATCATGACGAGACAGGGCAGGTCAGTACGACGATGAAAAAACTTATGACCCACATCACGTTAATTTTATGCATAGAATTCGGAGCCCTCACGAGTTCTGCTCTGCATTGGCCCGCTAGCGTGGCTTGCGGCAACTGTTCACAGTCAATAGCCACAACTTCCGCGTTCCTGCCCTGTTTTATCTCCAGTCAACATGCACCAATGAAAGAGTTGTGACTGGTTTTTAAGAAATGTTTACAACAACCGGGCCCAAACAAGCATTGCGTCAGCTTTTCTGGACATTGCATCAGCCTAATTTTATTGGCTAAGAATTTGACCAATCTGTGCTGAAAACTTTTCTGAATATAACCCAGCGCACAGCAATGCGTTACCAAACAATGACACAACCATTTGGAGTAAATGCGATTTCGCGAACCAGGACTCCGTGCGTCTGTTTTTCCTGGAATAGAATGTACCGACAGCTCAGCACACGGACACACACACAAACCACATCCGAGAGCACACATTTGGATTTTGAACATGTGGTCTTTGGTACAAACTAGGTGACCACGGAATTTTTCATTTAGCAATGGGCTGTCAAAGGTTTCTGACCTTTCTGATGAGACTAATTAAGTCGAAACAGCCCCACCTTGGCTCAAAGGTAAGTGATTTTTTATTGAACTTATTATTATTATTATTATTTTTACTATATCTACTCTGTTGAAATCAAAGACTTGGACGCCAAAAAACAGTGCTTTCTCTCTTTGTTTGTGTCGAAAGCTTATCTCGGGAAACAATGATCTGAGTCTGTCTCTTGTCTGTCTATACATAAAGCAGTGAGTCGCTTCCTACCGGTATACACTGACAGTCTATAACACAACATTGAAAGTAAAGGAAACAACTCAAAAGCTAAGTGAATACTTTTAATATATGTGAGCGCTTAGTCGGCACTCAGAAATGTTAAGTTGCGCATCATAAATCAGATACAAATATATATTGATTGCTTCATTTGCTATCAGATATGCCTAAACACCTCACTTTTAATTTCAGAGAAAGAAAAATTGGTACTTATTTTTTTTAAATTTTAGAGATAGAGATAGTGAGGCATCTAAGCCAGCTTGAAAGATTTTTTTAAAACTGATTTCATGCCTAAACATCAAACACTGTGTCTCATATTAACAACAATGCACTTCTAGAGATTAATTATGTCTTCTATTATAAAGCAAAACACCCTATGGCTGAAAAAAAGAAAATTACAAGTACATGATAAGGTAACCTATAAGTTACTTGCAACTGACAAGTAGCTTTTAAGTTACCTCCTCAAGTTCTTATAAGTTAATTGTCATAAGATTTTAAAGTGACTTAAAACAAGTTCTTATAAGTCTCTTAAAACAAGAACTTACAACTTTTTGGACCCAAGTCACAACTTACTTGGACAGAATTTCCAAGTTACAAGGACAATATAAAAACTTTTTTCTCAATAGTGGTTTGGTGGTGGGGCAGATGGTGTTAGATGGGCAGACGTGAAAGGCATGACATCTCTTTGTGAAGTGTATGACAAAAATAATTGATTAACAAAACCTATCGTTACTTGCTTGTAAGTTCTCGAACTTTTTTCATAGTTTCTTCTACGCCTATCTTTTTTCCTTGTTCTAAAAAAGATTTCTTTAGCTCTTCAACATTTACAGCCTGACTACGCATCTTATTCTGTATTTCAGACTTTTGTTGTTTATAGTTGGCCAAATCATCCTGGACTCTTTTAAATTCGTTATCGTCAATTTCATTATCTTCCAAAGATTTACTAATAATAAGTTTCATACTCGTCAGCTTAGCTGCGGCGAGCGTACTTAATGCTTCATGCTTCTGCAACTTAGTATAAAATTTTTTGTTAACGGCTTCCATACCAAAGCATGCCAGGCTTGTGGCAAGGCCAACAGCTTCAACAGCAATTCCTACGACACTTCCCACCCCCGTTGCAAACAGAGTTATACCTCCTACAGATAATCCGGCTGAAACCACACCCATGGCCATTGATGTGTTGTGTACAGAATTGAAAACCGTATTGTAACGGCGTTTACACCTCGAGTATTTTGCTTGTTCTTCTTCCAAATACTTCAACGCTTCTGTAATATTCATTAAACGGAATGAATCTGCCTTTAATGTTTTATCACGCTCAATAGGCTCAAGCTGCTCAGGTGGTATTTGTGGATACAAGTTCACCATTTTTTATGACAAATATTTTTTTAATCAGCAATTACATTTTGCAACTCTTCAAAAGTATACAATTTGCTGGCATAATAAAATGCAACAAGATCAATGTGTTCAATGTTTATGTAAGTTAGACGAACAAAAGTTGTTTTGTCAACCACCACCTTGACAGCGGGAATACTGCTTGAAACATTAATAACATCATTATTTTTTGTAATGGCAATAAAGACCTTTGATGATTCTGTTACTGTTTCATTCCATGTAAGTTTAATTCCTTGTGCTATATTTGCCTCTTTTGCAGAAGCAACAGATTTCATGATAATTTCAAATACTATTGTCACTTCTCTAGCCACGACTAAGCTTGCTGGCATAAACACAACAGAAGTATCTGATCTACCCTTTCTAGTTGTAAGAAGATATCTCCGTCTCTCATAATTTTCAACTTTCAGTTTTTCTCTGCTATTGTTGTCTGGGGCAAAACTTGGAACAAGGCTTACAATAAGCGGCCCAGAATTAACAACCTTCCTAAACACTAAGGCGCCTTCATCATCAGTGTATACATAAGGACTAATAAATTCAATCTTTATGTCCCAGTCAATTGTGGGTGGTGGTGCCGGTACAGGTGAAACAACCCACTTACTACCCACATGTATTAAGTTGTAAGGCGCATTATTTACAGGTGGAGTAGGTACAGTAACATCACGAAGCTGACCAAGTTTAGGAATCTGTTTTTCACCGTCTTTTATGTCAACAATTACTTTCCTCTTGTACATGCCATTTAAATCAAGTTCAAAACCATATATTTCTCCAATTTCCCCTTCCTTTTCAAAATCCTGTACGTCTGCCAAATCTTTTAACTCTGTAACCGGACACGCAACTGGTATGATTCTCGGCTTTGGACCAAGACCACTCATTTTTATAAACAAAAATAAAATTATTTAATTTCCAACACAACACTAAAATCATGCATAAGAACTGGTTTGTCATCCTGATTAGTTACAGATAAACACAGTGATTCAAAGAAACTAGAACCTAATTTTTTAAACTGCAAATTAGGAAATCTAGCAACCACACTTTCACAATATGGAGCAGTTCCAGTCGGCAAGCATCTTAACAAAGTTGAAGGCTTTCCATTGTGTACATTTTCAGTAGTGTTCAGTTCTTTTAAATAAACATTTAGCACTGTGTGTACTGACAAATGAACAGGATATCTGCCAGTTATTCTTGGTTTTTTTGGTGATAGTAGACGTTCGACTGATTGTGACCAATCTTCATCTAGATGTGTTATTTTTTTACCTAAAAATCCAAGTAATAATAAAAGACTAATTGATAAAGAAAACTGACCACTTTTTGGAAATTCAATTGTAACAAGTAAATTAGCTGGGTTTAAAGTTGCTTTAATTTTAAATTCATTTTGAAGCCATTCAGCTAAAGTACAAAAGTCATAATACCCAGCTCGTAAAGTATCACCCTTCTCAATACCATCAAGAGTTCCACTTACAGAATAATTTTCATCATCCGTTACATTAAACCACTTTACTGTATAAAACATTTCATGGATAGCCACAGCCTTGTTACCATCTCGATTATCGATTCCATTAGTTAGCCACACTGGTTTGCTCGTGTCAAGATTTGTTAAGGTTATAAACATTTTTATTATCTCATATAAAAAAGGATGGAATTTAAATCACCAACCATTACCACAACAAACGCATTTGAATTTAATGTGAATGCCAAATATAATGTTGCACCAACTTATGACCAGAAAATAATTCAACTAAATCAGCTTGATATAGCTTTGTCTGAAGGAGATTTATTTCAAGTGAAAGTGCCAAATCCTTATGAGCATTACCTAAACCCTCCAATTACAGATAACTCTACTGCAAGAAAGTGGTCTTCAAGCCCACTACAGATGTTTCAAAACCAACTTAACTTTGCTATACTATGCTCAACTACAGGCTGTGGCGTTTCTTTTACAGACCATTTGAATCACCCAAACAAACTGATTAAGTCTGTCTATCGTTTCCACATGTATTACCAGCTTAGAAGAATACTGTCAGAACTGCATACCCCACTGCCCACTGAATCCAGTTTTAATCAGTTTAACAATCCCATGGATTTGAAAGCATTTGAACGGATCTGTAATGAATTTAACATCAGTACAAAGTATGACTTTACACAAAAACTTGATGATCACAAAGGCATGGGAACATTGTATTATGCTATGAGTCACAGACAATACCCTCAAGATTATTACCCTGGTTACACTTCATTCTCATCAAAATCTGAAGTGTGGTTAGGCTCAATTGAACAGAAACAGTCTAATGCCTGGACCACATTTATCTTAGACAAAAGTGACGGATTTACTCAAGCAGGAGTCGAACGCATAAATGAGTCTATCAGAACATATGTGTGGTGTATTCTAGGAGCACAAGCTCAAACAAAATCAAACATTTTGAATGGAAGTGGTAAATTTGAAGCACAAAAACAGTTTCTTGCAAATCTTGAAGATTCAATCAACTCAACAGTTGATCTCCCATCTAGCATACAACGCTACCAAGACGTACTCAGATATGCCAGATCAAAAGTTGACTTTGTAGTTGGCATCGGGTTATACATGTTGCCATCAGACCTTCAACTTCAAATGGGGACAATAACAAATTATAATAATGAAATAGTTGTTGCAGGTGTTGGTCAGAAATTAGGACTCAATCAATCTGTAAACTTGGGGGCCACAACCACACATGTACAGTCATTAAAACCATTACAGACAGTAACACCCCCGGCCACGGCACCAGTAACATCATCACCTGTACAGACAGTAACAGCTCCAGCTTTGACACCGGTACCCATAACGATAACACCAACACCAATCCTTGACACACATGAGTCAGAGAGAACAGCATTGGTAATAGGTCTCACTGGATTAGGGGTATTACTTCTTTACCTGTTTCATTAAATAACCCACTATTAACCCTCCTACTGTCACCAAAAAGACCCACACATGTTCTGCCATAAACCCTACTGCCTTCGCTGCAGTACTAATCAACCAACTGACAACCGTGCCTATAATGCCAGGCAACGCGTCTACTGCTTTCAGAGCCAATTTCTTAAGCAAGTCTGATATGTGAGACAGTTGTTTCTTTACCCACGACTGTAAGTCTTTTGGATCTGTGGGACCAGGGGTTGGTGGTGCTGGAGGTGGAGAACCACCCCCGGAGACAGCCAACACAACTGTACTGATAATAAACCCCAGAGCTGTAATTAAACTAGCAATTGTAATACCCTGTTCTCTGAAAAGTGTTTTAAGTCTCTCAGCCAAAGTAGTGTCTTCGTGAAGTATTTTCTGAATAGTTTCTCTAATTCTGTTGACCTGTGATTTCAGTTTTTGTCTCCCAATACTAATCGCTTCTAACCTTCCTGATCTTTCTATCTGCAAATCATTTAATCTGTGTTGGATTCTTTCTTTCATTTCTGTGTCTGCGGTAGCCAGTTTCTCTTTTTCACGTTCTATGTGTTTATCAAGCTCTCCTAGTTTGGCTAAATTATTTACCATCTCACCTCTTATTGTCTGCAGTGATTTATCCAAACCCATAATCTCCCTCATTGACAAAGGTGGGTCATCTATTGTTTTCATAGCATCATTTATTTGTCCTTCAGTAAATGAAGTTTCTTGTATCACTGTGTTTGCTATTTCTGGTAGGCTTGTTATTGGTGCCATTTCAATATCATGCCCTGTTGGCAACTTTGTTTGCGTGTCGTGAAGCACACTAACAAGTCTTGGGGGGACAGGAGACCCTCCAATACCAAGGTATCTTACCAACCCAGAGTTACCACCGACTTCACCTTTAATTGTACTTAAAGCTCTAAACTTAGAAGGATTATTTTTATGTGTTAGATTTATTTTCCCTCTGTCTGTATTTACAAATAAGTGTCCTTTATCATATTCAAACTGATTAGGATCTATTACATCTGGGTGGACACCAACACTGTCATAAAATGAGTTTACTTTGTCTTTTAACAGTTCGTGATACATACTAGACATAGTTACCATTCCAGTCATATCTGTTGCACCAGTATCATAGTCATTCATGTCATCCATTTCAAAATCTTCATGATTAAATCCTCCCGCTGCCATTGTTTTATTAATTTATTTTTTATTGTGCATAATAAAAATGACACAGTCTTACGGATCAAAGTTAGACCCATTTAGAAAACTACGTGAGCCCCTGGGTGTTAAGGGCATTCGACAAACAATAGTCATCACAAACAATCCAAGTACCATAGACCAGAACCAAACACTTACAGTCAAGTTTCCAAACCTAGGACCCAGTGACGTTATTGTTCCTGGCACTGCACGCCTTGCTTTTAATATTGAACTATCATCAGACGCAGACGTGAACAGAACACTAGTTAACAATCTTGGTAGAGCAATTGTTAGAACTATTAAAGTAAAACTTGAAGGACAGGAAGTGTTTAGTCTTGATGACTCAGATGTATTCTACTGTTACAAAGACCTTTGGCTAACAAGAGAAGAACGAGAAGACCGTATTTACCAAGGCATACAGCCAGATAATGTTGGTAAACTTCGAATCGACGCCGGAGATAAAGTAACTAATACAGCCATGGATGTTATAATGGCCGAAACATATGGATCCAGATTCTATATTCCACTTGAGTTTGAAATCCTAACAGCTCATCTGCCTTATTATCAAGGAGCACTGAATGACCGTCTGAGTTTTGAACTAACCTTCAATGACTACTCCAAAGTTATTAAATCATCTGATCTTAGTGCAACATATAAGATCTCTAACATTTCCTTGGAATATGAAATTGTCACACACACTGAACTAGCCAGACTCATACAAAATCAGTATCAGTCAAGACTACCAATTTATTATGACAGGGTGATTAGACATAGTTTAATACCCAAAGACAAAAGCGGCCCAATGTGGAACATAAACTTAAACACACCTGCCAGGTCACTGAAAGGTATTTTTATGTTGTTTATTGAACCAGCGGCTCCATACAAACGGGATTCAGAAAAATTCTACAATCCTAAGATTACACATTTGTGACCCGCCACCACAAAATGAGTCGTAAGTCACCTTTTGGACATTTTGAGATATTGATATCAGCAGAAACTAGAAAGAAAACCCTTTTCAATGGTGCCAATAACATGTGAATCAGACGATTGGTCACCGAGTTATGGTTTATAGAAACTGGGGACCCCACACATGTACCCGACCACGCCACCCGACAATTTTCAAAATGAGTCTAAAGTCACTTTTTGGACATATTGAGATATTGATATCAGCAGAAACTAGAAAGAAAACCCTTTTTAATGGTGCAAATAACATGTGAATCGGACGATTGGTCACCGAGTTATGGTTTTTAGAAACTGGGGACCCCGCACATATACCCGACTATGCCACCCGACAATTTTCACGAATAGCGGGAAATCGGGTCAGGGACATTACGACTCATTTCGTGGTGGCGGGTCACATTTGTCCTGCACAATTGAAGGCCGCCCTAATCAAGTGTACGCGTCTGGAATGTTACCTTATCAACACTACGATGAGATCACAAAGTATTTTGCGGGTGGAAGGATTAGAGATAAACCTGCAAACATTGCGTGCAAAGATCTACATCTGTATGATGTTAGGATCGGACAATACCTTACAAACAAGTATGCTCTTTGGTTAGACCTTCGTAGTACAGATGATGACTATCTTCATGGGTCAGGACGAACTGTTGAGAATGGTAGTGATGGGATTACAATTCAGATACAAAAGAAGGTTGAAACTGCTGCAGCCATAAATATATATTTGTACCTGATATATGACGCACAACTCAATATTGCAGAAAGCAGACTGAGTGGACACATATATTAAAATTATATTGTGTATTAAAATGAACCGGGGCTTAATGACACTCGATCCACACTGTGGCTTATTTGTTGGTGCCACAGGGTGTGGAAAAACTGAATTTGTTCTTAATCTGTTACAAACAAGATACATATACCATTTTGAAAACATTGTAATATTTCGTCCTACGATAAAACACAACAAAGCTTATCACAACCGTTTATTCATTTGGACTGACAGTAATATCTATTTAGTTGACCCTGAGAAAAAACTGAATGACTACCTGCTGTATTTTTACAAACAATTTGAAGGACAGCCAACGTTGTTCATAGTCGATGACTGTTCTGCAGAAAAAGACATTGTTAAGAAAAGAAACACACTGGCAGAACTTGCCTTCAGTGGCAGACATGCAAACATAAGTGTATGGATTCTCACTCAGAAATATAATGCTGTACCGAAAGATTTTCGAGAACAGTTAAAGTTTATATGTTTGTTTTACTGTAAGGATCGTGACACCTTTGAAGACTGTCTCAGAGAAAACGATGTCATCCCAAATAAGCATGAACGAGATGATGTAAAAAATAAACTGAAATCAACTAAGCATCTAAAGCTCATTTTAAAGACAGATCAGCCCACAGGGTATGGGTTAGTAAATTAATTTATACTTTTAGTTTGTCTATAAAAATGACAGACGGACAAAATTGGCCTATTGGTGAAATAATAGATATTACACACTATTTTAAAAATATTAAATATGTAAGCCAACTTTATAATAGAGAGACACCCGGTAATTTATTTATGATACCGACAACAGTTTATATGACTGGTAATATAACTTTTTATGTTGATAATCCATTTATTAAAAAAATAACTGTTGATATTAATACACAATCATTTACTATTAATTATTGTAGTAATTGGTTTGGTAAAGTGTGTAGTAATTTAGAAAAAGAGCTATATAAAATAAATTTATATTTTAACGTTGTTACATTTAATAAAATGGTATTGCACATACAAAACCAATAATGATGATTGAGTCAGTGTGTAAACAAATCTGTTTTGTAGGAGTTACAGTCAATAAAGTGCCATTTTCATTATATAATTTTCTATTTATTTTTTTGTCGGACAAATAAAAAAGATGGACAACCATCAAAGATTAAGAAACGTGTTTCACACAACTGACTTACCTATATCTAATATTTACAATGTCTATGAATCAATAGAAAGATCTTTTTTAGTCATACAAAATAACCTTCTTTCTGATAGTGTAAAGATTCAGATTGTTGCAAAAATAGAATTTGCCAGAGATGTTGGTGAAGTTATTGTAACGTATATCTCGACAAGGCAGCACACAGTTAATTCGAGAAGAGAACTAGAGAAAGTGTTTAGAGAAAGATTGTTACCAGACTTCCATGAAGCAATTGACAGAGCAGAAATGCAAGGGTCTGGCTGGCATGAAGGCCTTGTACATGAACTACAACTGAAGCAGTCAAGATATCATCCTATACTAGGTAAATCATGGATACCACTTCCAACTGAGGTTGCAAACAAAAAGGCTGTAGTCAATATTCAAAACAATGATAATTTATGTTTTATGTGGTGTGTGCTTGCTAAACTTCATTTTGTAAAAGCAAAACCTGATCGTGTATCTAACTATACCAAATTTGTAAACGAACTCAACTTCAGTGGCATTGAGTTCCCTGTTAAAATAGAGGATATAGACTTGTTTGAAAAACTAAATCCTGGTATATCTGTGAATGTTTGATTGATTGATTGATTGTACATTGCTTAACGTCCCGACAGCAACAAGGCTTTCTCAGGACGTGCCTGCACTGTTTGTGAAAAAAAAACAAAAAACTAAACAGAACATTGAATGTATGTCGCCAGCCGGTCAAACACATTAAATAAACCTAACACATGGGCCCAAATAAAGCTAAGACCATTTAGCAACACACATCCAATATCAAGAGCTACAGGCAGTGCAGACAGTAGGGAGAGTTTTAAAAAGGCAAATACAGGTCAATGGACAAAGGGTAGACAGAAACACATGCCCCAGAATAGAGAGATAAACCCACCCTGCGGGGCTGACCAGGGTGACCCTGTTGTGTGGGAAAATGAATCTGAGAATAAGTTACAGCCAATTAGAGTATCTCCAATTGCCCCAACCTATGGGCAGCCAGAAGATAAACATGTTGACATGTTGCTAATTGGAGATGACAATAACTTCCACTACACAATTATCAGGAATATGTCACGTCTAATTCATTCACATACAATGAAACACAATGGGAAACAGGAAGTGTGCAAGAGATGTTTACAAAGATTCTCCTCCATAAAATTAGCAGACAAACATGTTTTACACTGCAGGTCAGCTGATGACATACAAACTGTACTTAAGTATCCAGATCCTGGTAGTCAAGTGTATTTTAAGAACTATGGGAATCAGCAAAAGCTGCCGTTTGTAGTGTATGCTGATTTTGAATCACTCGTTGTTCCATATGAAGGTCCTGTTCCAGAGTCATTACCAAAGACTATAAAACTAAGTGACCAAGTGGTGTGTTCTTTTGGATACATTCTTGTTAGGTCAGACGGTCTTCATTCAGAGCCTGTTATCTACAGGGGTGAAAATGCAGCATGTTTGTTTTTAACAGAAATGAGACATCTGTATAGTCAGGTAGTACAATATCTCACAACATGTCAGATGCCTTTGGTGATGATAGAAGAAGACAAACTGAAATTTGATACAGCTGTGACGTGTTGGATTTGTGAACAGCCTTTAGGGGGTGATAAAGTTCGTGACCATGATCACATAACTGGGCGTTACAGAGGCGCTGCACATAACAATTGTAACTTATTATTAAAAACAGATCCCAAGACATACAAACTGCCAATCTTTTTCCACAATCTCAAAGGGTATGATTCACACATTATCATGCAGGCTGTAGATGAGTCGTACAAAAACATTAGTTGTATTGCCCAGACAACTGAGAAATACTTGACTTTTAGGTTAGATAAATTAGCATTTTATGACTCCATGCAACATTTGTCTTTAGGTCTTGCTAGTCTAGCAGAAGGACTGACTGAGTATCCAATAACGAGTAAATATTTTGAGCCAGACTTGATTAAGAAAGGTGTTTATCCGTATGAGTACATTGATCACTGGGTTGTGTTTGAAGAAAGGAGTCTTCCACCAAAAGAAAATTTTTATTCTACACTAATTGGTAAAGGTATTTCTGACTCTGAATACCAACACGCACTTAATGCGTGGGATAAATTAGGATGTCAGACAATTGGTGACTACCACGATCAGTACTTAAAGGCAGATGTTTGCTTGCTAGCAGATGTATTTGAAAGTTACCGTGAAAAGGGTTTGTTACACTACAGTCTTGACCCAGCTTGCTACATCACTAGTCCTGGCATGACATGGGATGCATTTTTGAAATCCAGTAAGATATTTATAGACCTGTTGTCTGATCGTACGATGGGTGAAATGGTGGAATGCGGATTGAGGGGGGGCATTAGTTTAGCAGCAAACAATTATGGCAAGGCCAACAACAAATATCTTGATGACTTTGACCCCTCAAAGCCAATGTCATTTATTACGTACTTAGATGCTAATAATTTGTATGGATTTGCAATGTGTGAATTGTTGCCATTAAAAAACTTTTGATTGTATGATTTGTCACAGTATGGCATAAAAAAATTAACAAAATATATTATGGCTCGAGGTCAAAATGATGAAAAGGGTTGGATCTTTGAAGTAGACCTGGAGTACCCACATCATCTACATGATTACCACAATGATTATCCGTTGGCTGTTGAGAAAATGAGTATGACAGGGAAAAAAGAAGACACCAAACTAGTGCCAAATTTAAATGATAAATTCAATTACGTGTGTCACTATCGCTTGTTACAGTTTTACATCAGACATGGGTTAGTACTAAAGAAAGTTCACAGAGGTATTCAATTTGATCAGAGTGCTTTCATGAAAGATTACATAATGAAGAACACCACATTGCGTGCCAGAGACGGCAACACTGCATTTGACAAAGACTTCTTTAAGCTTATGAACAATGCTTGTTTTGGTAAGACTATGGAAAATCCTCATCACCGCAAAGATGTGAGACTGGTTACAACTGAATCAGGTGCAATTAAACTTACAGGTAAGCCCCAGTACACAGGGTATAAAGAATTTCATTCATCATTGTATGCTGTATCACTCAAAAAAAAGATTGTCAAACTGGACAAGCCAGTATTCATTGGTATGGCAATTCTTGAGTTGTCAAAATTACTAATGCTTGAATTTTATTATGATTACTTCAAACCAAAGTATCCTGAGTGTCGTCTGCTATACACTGACACTGACTCTATGATCATTGATGTGTGTACTGAAGACTTTTATGAAGACATGAAAACAGAGTTACACATGTATGACACATCTGATTATCCTAAAGACCATCCACTGTTCAGCACACAAAACAAGAAAGTGCCTGGGAAGTTTAAAGATGAACTAAATGGTGTGCCAATAGTTGAGTATGTTGGACTGAGATCAAAAATGTATTCTATACTGCACCAAAAGGGAAGTCAGTCGAAAGCCAAAGGAATTAAAAAAACAGCAATAAAAAATAAAGACATCCGTCATGAACATTACAAGAAAGTGTTAGATGGAGAACTGATGCCTGATTATCCAAACAAAACACTGAGGTCAAATAGACACAATATTGAAATGATTCAAACACAAAAGAAGTCTCTAGCAGTAGGGGACATGAAACGAGTGTTTTTCAGTAAGGAAAAAGCTTATGCACCAGGTCATTACAGGCTCAAGTTATCTGAAGAAATAGCTGACGAACTGGTTGATGAATTAATTGATGAAATGAGTAACAGTGTCTGGGGGAATAATCTGTAATTCTTCTCTAACAAATGCCCTCTTTGGTGCAGGCTCATACAGATAATATATTGTTGCATTAGCTGAAGGAACTATTTTTTTTATATTATGAACAGATGTAGACCAAATTGGATCAGTTGCCCTACGTCTAATGTCATTTTCAGCCTCACCAGGTTGATACAAATATCTCACCTGTTTTGTAAACAAGCTAGTGTCTGGAGGTGTTATTGCTTTTATTTCTGACGGTATTGTTTTTAATTTAATAGAATCAACAGGTTTAGGGTGACCATCATTATTCATTGCTTTTATCACAGAAGGTAATCTTTTAACCCACTCAGTGTTACGTGTGTCATGCATGAGTTCCTTAGAATACTGGTAACTGAAAAGTCTCTCTGACAACTGTTTGTTAAAGTTTTCTACAATTGCCTGTGATCTGTGCACACCTGGAATGCCTCTTCTGACCAGTACACCATGCTTAGCAAATGACTGATTAACTGCGCCCTTAAATTCAGATCCATCATCAACCTGCACTAGTCTGGGGTATCTTAAAGGGCCTCGACTATATATTTTTGATAATGCTGTAGCAACTGTACTGGCTGTTTTGTCAGATATGGGTTCAGCGTCTTTATACCTTGAAGCAATGTCTACAACAGTCAGTGCATACTTGTATCGTTTCTTTCTTATTGTGTCATGTGGTAAGAACAGGAGGTCCATTTGGTGTGTGTCATTTGGGGTAGTGTTTTCAAAATGGGGTCTTGTTATTTTTCTTGGAGCAGGGAGATATATCTGCCAAATTGCTTGTCTCTGTAACCATTGTTTGACTTGATTGAGTGTTATATCTCCGCCCACAGCGGCATGTAATTTCTGAATAGCTGTTGCTCCTTTCCAATACCCTGATGGTGAGTAATATATTTTCGATAGTTTATTTTCGGCTGCCATTTTTTCTAGCAATGAAAACTCCTGTAAAATAAACAAATGTCATTCCCACTAGAACAAAGATTATCTCTCCGTTTCTTTGTTGTGTGCTTGGTTTGTAATAGTCACTTAGTTTTGGTTTCGGGATAGACATATCTTCACCTGTGACAAGATAGTATTCACGAATTGCGTCGTCTGTATTTGAAAACGTATGTTGTGCGTGGCCTTCAAGCCTCAATTTTTCATTGATAAAATCAAGTTTCTCAATTCTTTGCTTCTCATAATCCTGTTGAGCTTGTGCTAATTTTTCTGACGCTTCATTGTGACGTTTCATTTCTTCTGCAGATTCTTCTCTACCCATTTTTGAAAAGAGATAATTAGAGCCACTGAAAGCCAATGCGTTAACAATGGCCCCACCAACCATAATAGCTATTGTTGCCATACTTTTATTTACGTAGAAATATTTTCTGGAATAATTCCTTGCTTGACTAGAAAATCTTTTGTTGCAATCGATGCTGTTATAACAACTACTAGCTTAGCACTGTTTTCAAAGTCTAATTTACTAAGGTCTGCTGATTTCATTTTGAGAAGACTTTTTCCCAGCATAGAATAAGCTACTGCTAGTCCACTTATCACGGCAGAGTGATAGACAAGGTTCATCAAGTTCTTTGTGTCGCTCATTTTCTAATACAAGAAAAATTAAAATAATATTTTTATTTACTGCATAAAAAATGGGTCAACGGCTTTGGGTGTTACTGGTAATGTGGCGACTTCTGGTTTTGTTTTTGGAGTGTCTGATTTTTTGGTCACTGTACGAGTCTGTGGTTTGTATTTTTTGTATAATTGATACCCTACGTAACCAAATCCGACAACAAATCCGGCAACTATATATTTTGTTGTTTGAGGTTCGGGGTCGGGGTTAGACTTAGTTGTTTGTCTCTCACTTTGCTGTGGGTGTCCTGTCGGTGTCAGTCCCGACGGTATTGGCACTGGTAGTGACGGTGTTGACGTCTGGTCAGTCACATGAGCCTTTTCTGTTTGCGCTTGAAGCTGTAATTTTTTTTGTCTGTTATATTCGGCTAATCTTTTACCAGCCTCAACCCTGCCTGGACTTTTAGCCTTAGTCACAGTTTGAACCTGTGTCAAAACTGGACTGGGGTTCGTTGTGGAGTCGTCTGGGTTTCGTCCATTTTCTTCTGCAGTAAAATTTATTTTCGAGAAATCAATATGACTCCCGGTAACAAGCAATGTTACAACAGGTGCAAGGTAATTTCCAAACTTGTAAAACATGACACATGCTAATTTGCCAATTGAACTTGAAACAATAGGATTGCTTTCAAGGTCGTGTGATAGACTGTCACTATCCACAGGTAGAAAGTGACTCACTGCTTTTGTGTATAGGCATACAAGTGATCGACTTAAATCACGAGTCATTAGTGAGGCAATGTGGTTCTCATATTTTGAATGAAGCTTGATTAGCTCATCAGCCGTAAGAGATTCAATATCCTCTGTCATGTATTGTTTCCCGAGATAAGTCTTTGACTTGCCTGAGACAATTACAGACAAAAGACGCTGTTTTTTCGAGTCTAAGTCTTTGTTCTCTACAGCATTGATATCGTTTAGAAGAAGTAATTCGTCTTGATTCATTTTATAATGTAATATAATATTTTTGTTTTAAAAAGTCAATGACAGCATTAATAATTTAGGTTGGGTGGGGTATCTACCTTAATAATCGCGGGTTGGTAGCTGATCAAAAAACGTAGCTTGAATGATTTCTGGAGTGGAACTAAAATGGCTAGGTAATAAAGTTATTGGGTGTCTTTGTTGACGTGGGCTTGCTTAATTACCGTGTTAATTAGAATAAATCAATTGTTTGGGGGGTAAAATAGAGGTGTTGAATAAAATTCCTTAGCAGTTGTGTCAATCACTATGAGCCACGATAAGTTGTACTGGTTATGATGACAACAGAGTATTCGATAATGCTGCACTGATCATGGTCGCCATTTAAAAAAAAATTTGGTAATGGTGGGGAGGTGATGGGGGGTCAGTGGGTTTATTATTTAAAATGGCGTGATTTATCGATCGATGCGGCATTTATCGATTTGATTGGTTTTCAAATCTCATATTCTCATTCTCTCTGGACAGGGGTGAGACAGGGGTGTTTGCTGTCACCATTCCTGTTCCTTCTGGCCATCGACTGGGTCATGACGACATCCACAGCACAGAAGCGAAATGGCATCCAATGGACACTTTGGCCCCAACTGGACGACCTGGACTTTGCAGATGACCTAGCCCTGCTCTCGCACACCCAACAACAGATGCAAGAAAAGACAAACGCAGTGGCAGTGAACTCCGCAAGGCTAGGCCTGAACATCCACCGTGGAAAGAGCAAGGTGCTGAAAAGTCAACGCTGCCAGTGGAACGCCCATCACACTGGAAGGCGAGGCGCTAGAAGAGGTGGAGAGCTTCACCTACCTCGGCAGCATAGTCGACAAGAAGGGTGGGACGGATGCTGACGTGAAGACCAGGATAGGCAAGGCCAGGGCAGCATTTCTCCAGCTAAAGAACGTCTGGACTTCAAGGGATCAGTCAGTCAACACCAAGATCCGACTGTTCAACACCAATGTGAAACCAGTACTCCTCTATGGAGCAGAGACCTGGAGGACCACAGTGTCGACCACCAAGAAAATACAGACGTTCATCAACAACAGTCTGAGAAGGCTCCTCGGGATACGCTGGCCGGACAAAATCAGCAACGAGGAATTGTGGCAGCGGACAAAGCAGAAGCCTGCAGAAGTGGAGCTTCAACAACGCCGCTGGAGATGGATAGGTCACACACTACGCAAGCCAGCAACCAACACCACAAAGCAAGCCCTAAGATGGAACCCACAGGGAAAAAGGAAGAGAGGTCGGCCACGAAACACCTGGCGACGTGACCTGGAGACAGATGCCAAGAAGATGGGCCACACCTGGGGACAGCTGGAGAGACTCGCCCAGGACAGAGACGGCTGGAGGGACCTTGTCGGCGGCCTATGCCCCAGGGGGGGGTGATGGGCGTAAGTAAGTAAGTATTTATATGGCGCATTTCTCATATTTATAATATAACTCAATGTGCAGGCAAAAACCACACACACAGTTATCAGTACAGGTGGCTGCAAATACAAGGTGGTTACTAGAAGTTTTAACCCTTTTCATTCTGATACACTACTGCTTGAAAAAAATGTGACTATGATAGTTCAAGCGTGGGGCCAGAATAGCTTGGCACCATCATCAGCTACCTTTGTGCCAAATTTTATTTAAAAGTTTGCAAAAATGTTGATAATAACTACAATTCTATCAAAAATGGTCATTTATACACATTTGTCTACCTCTTGTGACCCTTGACCTTTTCCGAAGGATCATCCAAATTAGTATGCATAGATAAGTCTTACCATCAGATAGCTCTGTACCAAGTTTGGGTTTGAAGTTGTGAATAGTATTTGAGAAAAAACATCTTTTGTCAAAATATGGCTATTTTTCACTTATTTCATGAGCTCTTGTGACCCTTGACCTTCCTGATTGATCAACCAAATTAGTATGCATAGAAAGGTCTTACCATCAGGTATCTTTGCACCAAGTTGGGTTTGAAGTTGTGAATAGTATTTGAGAAAAAATAAATAATGACAAAATACAGCTATTTTTTTTATATATTTCCTGATTCCTGTGACCTTGACCTTTGTGAGAGGTCACTAAAATTGGAATGTTTAGAAAGGTCTTGCCACAAAGTATCCCTGGGCCAAGTTTGAAGACCATGGCTTGAATAGTCTCCGTGAAAATGCCAATGTTAAAATTTTTACCACGGACGACGGACAACAGACGACGGCGGATGGACCACAGACGGATGACCACTGGCCCAGAACATAAACTCACTTTTGCTTCACACATGAGCCAAAAATCAGCCCCATGTAGTGCCTCCTCGCAGCGACACACGATAACTGAGCACCTCACAGACTCAGGCTGAACCACAGAGGACTCAGAGGTCTGGCCCCCAAACACGTGGCATGCAGGCCCACCGGTGTGTGGATAGGCCCTGATGCCCGTGAACCTGACTCCCAGCTATGGGTAAATAGCCCCACTGCCTTGTGGGTGCCTCATCGGGAGAGGCAAAGGCTAGGGGAGCAAACCCTGACAGAAAACCAACCAATGACCAACGAAGTCGGAGTGTCACTGACTATGCCATCTGGTATAGTGTGTAAACCAGTCTGGGGAACGAGCACACACACAACCCTCATGTGGATATTAATCTTGACATCTGAAGCAGAAACTCAGGATTGCTGAAGAAGAAGAAGCCCCAGGATGTAATGGTTCACCCTCTTAGCCCTGGATCCTGACAACAGGAGATGGCTTGACCATAATTCAAGGGTAGTGCCAGATTAGCTTGCCGACTTCAGGCGCCAAGCTAATCTGGCACTACCCTTGAATCATCATGGTCAAGATATCTCCTGCAACTGGTACACAGTCGTTAGGCAACACCTCCAAAATTTGAGAAATGGGACTTTGGGGCTAAAAGGGTTAAAGCATGGGCAAAGCTGCGAGCTACCTGACACTGCAACAAGAAGAGACACCAAACACAGATTTACCATGGCTTCAAGAAGTGCCTGATGCTGGTTGCCCATTTTGTCAAATTCATCAATACAGCAACAGCCATGGTCAGCCAAAACCAACGCACCAGCCTCTAATGCAAAGTCACCCCCACTGCCTGCTTCCCTAGACAATGTCACCTGCAGCAGTAAAAAGCACAGTCCAAACCAAGTGAGCAAACAATACTCTAGCCAGCATAAGCCACAGTTCACCTGCACACAGTGAATGGACCAACTGTGGCTGATATTGGCCAGAAGATTGTTAGCTCACTGGGGTATTTGTCATACTTATGTGTACAATGAACAAAAAACAGTGTCTACAGAGATTTTCTTTTACATATGTAACCCACGGAAATGTTTCACTCACTGTCAAGCCTGACGTGGTTGTGGTGTTGCCACAAACATACACACTGCGAGGTGCCAAGGCAGACGCTGCCTGCAACATCTGAATGCAAGGACAGAAAAGCTGTTATTACCTTGACGGATATCTGCACCAATGACAATGATGCTTCATTTGGTAAAATTGGCCAAAATTACTAGGATTACAAGGAACAATAAATGATGTGGTTTTACAGACATTCTCATGCTCCATTTCTGAAAAAAAAAAGCATAACCAGTGACCAATGAAAGTAAGAATAACAAGGAAGCTGTGATTAGTGCCAACCCACTAAACACGAATGACGAAGCCTTTATGGCTCACCTGCATGACTGAGCCAGATAATCAGTTTGACCTTTGTGACCTTGACCTTTCCCATAGACATAGGTCATTCAAATAAGCAAGTGATCAAGTGCCTTTACATAAAGCCTTGGTACCAGCAAAATCCAAATTTGTCAACCCCTGACCTTTGACCTGTGCAAGTGGTCTACTAAATAAGTATGCATAGAAATTGATTGATTGATTGTACATTGCTTAACGTCCCGACAGCAACAAGGCTTTCTCAGGACGTGCCTGCACTGCTTGTAAAAAAAAAACAAAAAAACACAACATTGAATGTATGTCGCCAGCCGGTCAAATACGTTAAATAAACCTAACACATGGGGCCTAAATAAAGCTAAGACCATTTAGCAACACACATCCAATATCAAGAGCTACAGGCAGTGCAGACAGTAGGGAGAGTTTTAAAAAGGCAAATACAGGTGAATGGACCAAGGGTAGACAGAAACACATGCCCCAGAATAGAGAGAAAAACCCACCCTGTGGGGCTGACCAGGGTGACCCTGGGAACTAAAAAATACCTAACCCCACCCAAGTCCCCCAGGGCAGACCCGGGTGGGGTTCGGCATCCTGTCTCGAAAGACAATGGAGTATGCGCTTGCTGGGTCAGTCACTGGAGTGACCTCTCCAGTGCGCAAGCCTGGGCGAAGTGTATGGAGATCCTGGGATGCCCAGTCGTCAAGATCCCCCTCTCGGCCTCGCTGATGTATCCAAAGGAATGCAAAGCAGTACGTTTGGCACCAGTTTGGCTGCAGGAGCTGCCAGAACAGTGCGTGAATACAGGCAGCTGCCTGCCTTCGGGGCTCCACTCCTGATTTGAAGGGTTTACTCCCCCACATTTGGCCGTTGGATCCAACCTGATCTCCTCCGTCCTCTAGCCGTTGGCTGTCAGAAACAGCTCATCCGCCTAGTGGTGCAATGTGAACACCACCCCCTCACGTGGTTTAGCCCACCAGCTGAGGTGGTTTGCCAGGGTGTGGCGCTTGGAGCCAGCACGTGAGAGATTAAGGAGATGGATGAGGACCAGTGATGCCCGTCCGTCCTATGTAGGACGCAGCTGCCGAACAGCAAAGGTACTACCTCTATCCAGAGCCCCCTACACCCCACTGGGTGGGGTAGTATGCATAGAAAGGTCTTATCACAAGCTACCTCTGTGCCAAGCTTGATTGAAAAGTTTGCAAAAGTTAAAATTCTAGCAAACAATTGTGTTTTTCACACATTTGCTGATCTCTTTTGACCCATGACTTTTTGATGGGTCATCCATATTACTGAGCATAGAAAGGTCTTACCGTCATATATCTCTGTACCAAGGGTGGGCTAGAAGATGAACATTTATTTTTCTCTAAAATGTATATTTTCGAAAAATACTTACCGATGGCATTACTATATGGAAGGTACACTTAGCTTACCGATTTCAGCCTTAGAACTCTTTGTGTGAACACTACAAAACCAGGGACGCAACTCTAGGAAGCTGTAACCATGAACCTTGGGTAGCATCCCCTTCCCTCCCTAAGGTCACGTGAGCAGTGTAGTCATGCCAGTTTTTCTCTTAGCTTACTGGCCAGCAAGAGGGGTAGGTGGGAGGGCCCTCTGAGTAATGCCATCGTTAAGTATTTTTCGAAAAAAACACATTTTAGAGAAAAATAAATTTCTTTCTTCAAAACCCTTACCGATGGCATTACTATATGGAACAATAGTGAATAGGAGGGTGCCGCCCAACAACCCCAGCACAGCCCATACGGGGCAACCTCCCAACGATTTCAGCTAAGCGTTACCTGAGGCGCACGGTGGGCGTGTTGCGCCGCCGAGAGATCTCCGATGAGGGCCAGGTTGTCGTGTTGGCCTGAGAGGTCTCGGAGATAGAAGCGGGCGAAGGAGGACTCTGCCCGGCACCCGACAGCCGCTACAATGTCTCAGACGACGCAGTTGCGGCCGAATGCGACGCTGGCAGCAACAGCTCTGACTTCGTGAGCACGTATTTGCAGTCTCTTAGCACCCTCCGGGGAGAGATTCTTGTATCTGGAGCGGATGACCCATCGCTGGTAGGACGAAATCATCTGGGCGGAAATGTCGGCTCGGCCTGGGGACAAGGGCAGGAAGAGGCGGGAGCGGACCCTCCTGATGGGCTTCACTCTGCGCAGGTAGATCTTTAGCGCTCGGATCAGGTCCTGCAGTCAGGACACGTCTGAGACCGGTCAAAACCTGAGAGCGGGCGGAGACTCATCACCTGTGCTGCGACGGGGTCTATTCTTGGCCACGAAACTGTAGGCAGGCTGGGTCCACAGACAGCAAGTGCAGTTCGCTAACTCTAGCCGCTGTGGCGAGGGCCAAGAGGAAGCAGGTCTTCCTGGTCATGTCCGCGAGGCGGAACAAGGGAAGAGGTTCGAACCGGCTTGATTTCAACCACGTCAGCACCCAAGGGAGGTCCCAGTGCGGAACAAGAGAGCGGGAGACCAGACGTGAGTCATCAGAATCTGAGAGATCCTTGCACGCCCCCAGGTCAGGTAGGCCCAAGTGTCGCTAGGTGTCCGCAATCATGGAGAGGTAGCCTCAAATGGTAATCGGAGCCAAGTTCTTCTCTCTGAACAGCCACAAGAAGAACTCGGCCAACTGAGGCCTGGTCAGCACTGTGGGGGACAGGCGCTCCAACTCGCACCAGGACTGCAGGACCCTCTACTTTCCCTTGTACACCAGGCGGGTGGAAGGTCGACGGGCTGTCGTGATCGCCTCCACTATTTCATCCGAGAAACCTCGTGCTGCGAGGGCTTGCCACACAACCGCCAGGCATGAAGTAGGAGTCTCTCTGGGCAAGGGTAGAAGAGAGACTGCCTGGGCTGCTTGAACATGGTGCGAGGCATGGGAAGCCGGAGAGGCGGGTCCGTGGCGAGACTCAAGAGGTCCGTCATCCATCTCCTGTTCCAACTGAACAGGGCCATGAGGCATAGGACCATGCTGCATCCCCAGAGCTTCAGCAGAACTTTGGGCACCAACACTGAGGGAGGGTAAGCATAGGCCACGAGACACTCCCAGGTGATGGAAAGAGAGTCCACTGCCCAGGCGAGCGGGTCCAGGATGGGCGAGACAAAGAGCGGGAGCTGCTTGTTCCATCTTATCACGAACAGGTCGATCTTGGGCGTCTCACAGTGCGCACAGATCATCCGGAAGATGTCCGGGCGGACGGACCACTCTGTGTGGAGGAGCTGACCCTGCCGGGAGAGGGAGTCCGCGAGAACATTCAGATGGCCTGGGATGTGCCGCGCGCGAAGCGAAATCCTGTGATCCCTTCCCCAAAGAAGAATCTGGTACAGGAGCATGCAGAGGGACGGGGACCGCATATCGCCTTGCTTCTGAATGTAGGCCATGGCTGTCGCGTTGTCGGACAGGATCAGGAATTCCTGGCCACGGAGCCGCGACTCCCAGTTGATGAGCACCAACCAGACGGCCTTCAGCTCCAGCCAGTTGATGTGCTTGTCCCGAAGGTCCGACGGCCAACAACCGGACACTGCGCTGAACTCCAGCAGTAAGTGGGCTCCCCAGCCGACAAGGCTTGCGTCCGAGCAGAGAGAGAACTGAGGAGGATGGGAGAAGAGGGGCACACCCACTCCTTAGCCATGAAGGGTCCGTCCATCTCTGAAGGTGAGACATGATCAAAGGCGAAACTTGGACGAGGGCCGCAAGGTCGCCCGAGGACGGCCGCCAGTGGAGTAGAAAATGCAGCTAGAGTGGGCGCGCATACAGCCTGCCAAGGGGTAAGAGATCCGCCGCCGCGTTCATGAGGCCCAGGAGCTGAAGCCAGGTCCTGGCGAGGACCATCTCCGCAATGGAAACTTGGAGGGCGAGAGCAGCCAACTTCTGGATCCGGGCTTCCAGCAAATGCACCCTGTTGAGGTTGGTGAGGAACTCCATGCCTAGGTGGACGAACCTGCGGGACGGAATGAGATCTGACTTCCCCATGTTGACCAGGAAAACGAGCTGATGAAGAAGTGCCAAGAGCGCATCCCTGTCCGTCTCCAGTGAGGCCGGATCCTGGTTCTTGAGGAGCAGGTCGTCTAGATAGTTGGAGGTCGGGCTTGAGGAAGCTGACTGGCCTTGGCCACCATGGCGTCCATAATCCTGGTGAAGACCCACGGGCTGAGGTTGAGTCTGAAGGGCAGGGCCTGGAACTGGTACACGACCCCGCGGAAGGCGAAGTGTAGGTAACAACGGGTCGCCGGATGGATGGGAACGCAGGTATGCATCCGAGAGGTCGAGACTGACCGCAAAGTCCAAAGGTTGCACCGCCGCTCTCAATGCTCTCGCCGTTTCCATACTGAAGGGAGGCGCGACAATGAACTTACTGAGAGGTCTATGACAGGTCTCCACTTGCCTCCAGGCTTGGGAACCACGAAGAGGCGGCTGTAGAAGGCCGGGGAATCGTGGCGGGCTACTACCTCCGTGGCGGCCTTCTGCAGCAAAGTGAAGATCTCGCCCCGAAGAGTGACCGCCTTGTCGTTGTCGACCGGCATGGGAGAGCGCCGCAGTGGAGGAGGGGTCCAAAAGGAGATCTGGAGGCCCTCCGAGACAGTGGCGAGAATCCAAGGGTCGTCCGGCAGCAGCGAGTGCCAGGCGTCGCTGTGCAGCGAAAGCCTCCTACCGACAGGAGACCCTACAGGAATCGGCGGGGGCGAAGTCGGAAGCGAGTCACTGGGCCCTCCCACACCCGGGCATTCCTGGGCCAGGAGGGGGTCGGGACTGGGGGGGTGCGGGGGCGACTGGGGTGGGGTGGGGGGGCTGACGACTGGTCCTGAGGGGGCAATTGGTCATGAGAAGGGACTAAAACTACGCAGAGCGCGAGCGCCAGCTGTGCGAGGAACCCGAAACCGCGAGGAGTCCATTCTAGGAGCGCTAGGCCACAAGCCCTTAGCCGAATCCTTCACTTCCTGCCAGGAGGGTCCGAAGAGAAGAGAACCTCCCACAGGACTCTGCCGGAGCTGAGACATGAAGGTGGTGGGGAGGCCAGGGCAACACTTCAGGACAGCGTCGTGTCGCATCAGATCACAGTTAACTGCTGTCACCCAGGCGTTCGTTGCAGCGTGGTACACTGTGCGATTCGCTGTCAAGGCCAAGGTGTGGATGTCATGCAAGGGTGTCTCCTCCGGAGGCTTCCAGAAGTCTTCCACCATATGCACCACTGCCTGCGTCGCCAGATCCAGGAAGCCCGCGCAAGCCAAGGTATTGGGGATCAGCGTTGCCGTGCTGTCTAGACCAGGGGAAATCAACTGACGAGCCAGCAGCTTGCCTCCAACCTGCACCTCTGCCGCAGGGTCCAAGGCTGGAAGGGGGCAGATGAAAGATTGGGAGTGACCAGCATACCAAGATATCCATGTCTGCCGGCCATCAATTGTCCGTGAAGAACCCCTTGTCCCCCAACTTGCCTAGACTCAGATACGCATTGAAGGCGTCTGTAAGGTCGCGAAAGTCCGGCGGCTGAGGAAGAGACTTGAAACGCTTGGCCTGGAACGGGGCGTCAACAGAGGCTGAGGCCTTCCTCTTGATAGGGGGGGATGGCGGGCACACGTCCGAAGGTAAAATGGCAGCGATGAGCCGAGAGGCGTCCTCCAAAGCGCGACAGATCTCAGGCCCCGAGGAAACATCTTCTGCAGCGTAGGGCGCAGCAGAAGGGGAAGGGCTGTGGTGGAAGGAGGTAGGAGAACTGTCATAAAAGGCCAGGGCCGAAGCTGAGTCCTCCGGGTGAAGACTGAGGACGTCCCCGTCATAAGCCGGAGGGGGATAGTCCCGAGGGGGAGAGAAGTCAGGCGGGGACCGGTAGCGTCAGACCGACGAACGAGGCGAAAGCCCGCACAGGGAGCAAGGGGGAGGCGAAGGCCGAGGGGTGTCCTTAACGAGGCAGTGCTCAGGCTGACGCCAATAGTCCAACGCACTGACCTGAGAGCTCGCCCGCTGGGGGTGAGAGTGAAAGCTCCTCTTCCGGTAGTCCTCCCCCGTGGCGTGACGAGGGGAGTGGGCCCGATGGGGAGAGTCACGGCGGCTATGTTGTGGAGAGCAGAACTGCCGACCAGTGGGATGTCCGTCCTGGGAGCTAGTAGCATCGCTTTCGTGAGGAGCGCCAACGAGGGGGAGAAATCCGCGCACGAACTGGGGGCCTGCCCGCCCCGGAGCGTCTGGGAATCGTTGCCAACCACAGAGATGCACGACTCGCGGAAGACTGTCGAGAAGGCGAAGGTGCATGCCTGTGCCGTCCCGTCCGGGCGTCAGCGCTATGCAGGCTCCGCCCGTGCTGTTAAGGGCTTCAGGCAGGAATCCACGTCGAACGTCTGCCTGGGGTGTCTCCGCGATGCGCCCTGTAAGGTCTCAGCCACCACAATCAGGGAGCCCTGAGAGACCAATTGCTGCATCTCAGCCACCACAGCCGGGGAACCATGCGAGATGGAATATTGGGTATCCGTCCCCACAACCAGGGGTGGGGGGGGGGTGGGGGTGGGGGTGGGGGGGGGGTGGGGGTGGGGGGGGGGGTGGGGGGGGGCCCTGGGAGCCTGACTGCCGCATCCGGCGGGAAGAAGGCCCCACAATGTCCACAGTTGCGCGTCTGCTAACGCCTGGGGTCCTGGTCGTGTGGGGTTGGGTGGAGGGATGAGGTCCGACCGGTCTCGTGCCGACGGCATGGGCGGGTCCTCAGGCTTAGAGGAAGGCCGTCCCTGCTGATAGAATGCCCAAAGCTGGGACCACTTCTGTTCCTTCCATGCAGCACACTTCTCACAGGGATGTGAGGAAGAGCAGCCGGAGCATAGAAGACAGAGAGAGTGCGAGTCAGTAGGCCACTGAAAGCCCTTACACTTTTTACAGGTGCATAATTGGGCACTGCAACAAAAAGCACAACCGTATGAAATACCACCACATGGGTCCACTAACGAAAGGACCCGTGACAAAACTCACACACACTTGTTGAGCTCTAAGTCCGGTCGAGTCACAAGGCTTATAAAATTTCCACGGGAGTTGCCAACGCCGGTTGAAATTGAAAACGGCCCTCTCGTAGGCATAACCCGAGCTCAATTTCCACCTGCACAGACGCTTCCACCTCGTGCCATCTCCCCTGTGCCCTTGTGGAGAAGCAGAGCAGACCACAGAGCACATCCTCCAGGACTGTGGGAACCACCAGCCGCTGAGGGAGGAGATATGGCCGAAGCCCGCCACTCTACAAGAGAAACTGTACGGGCCTGTGGAGGCACTACAGAAGACCACAGATTTCATTTTGAGAGCCAAACTCCAAGTGTGACGGCGTTCGAGAAGAAGAAAAAGAAGGCATAACCCGAGGAATCACCTTGCCATCTTCGTATCCTAGTATCAAGCTTGCCAAAACAGGGTAGCCGTAGAATGCAATCCAAAACAAACCAAGCCGGAAGGCTAAACCGGTGAACCGTTCTCACGTAAGCTAAGTGTAAAACTAGCGAGACTACACTGCTCACGTAACCTTAGGGAGGGAAGGGAACGCTACCCAGGGTTCATGGTTACAGCTCCCTAGAGTTGCGTCCCTGGTTGTGTAGGTACACACAAAGAGTTCTAAGGCTGAAATCGGTAAGCTAAGTGTACCTTCCATATAGTAAAGGCTTTTGAAGGAAGAAATAGTATTTGAGAAAAATCAACTTTTGTCAAAATATGGCTAATTTTGACCTATTTTGGCTCCACGTGACCTTGACCTTTCACAAAGGTAACTGAATTTGATGTTTAGAAAGATCTTGCCACAAAATATCCTTGAACCAAGTTTGAAGACTGTGGCTTAAATAGTGTCCGAGAAAATACAATTGTTAAAGTTTGCCACAGACAACGGCATACGGATGATGGAAGGACGATGGATGGACTACTGGCCTAGAACATACTTCTGCTACCACACATGAGCCAAAAAGTCATGCGGCTGATGTCTATGCGCACTGGGACAGACACAAGCGAATCTGCATCAAAGACTGACAAAATCTGTACAATTGTGACTCAGCCAGAGCACATACTTACAGCCTGCCACTAACACATCCTTCTGTCATCCACACAGGCATGGAGTGTAAGCAGGGCCATATGAGCATATGGACATGAGTTCAACCATTCAGCCCTGACACGCTACAACAGGAAACAGATCGACCATGATAGTTCAAGGATGGTGCCAGAATACCTTGGCACCATCCTCGAACTATCATGGTCGACCTGTCTCCTGACTGGTATGAAAGTCACAACTCCAAAATTTAACAAGAAAGGCAGCCATTATGGCTCACGTGTATGACCGATTTACATATGTATGACCTTTGTGACAGCAGCAAAATCCATGTTTTCTGAAAATGTAAGCATTTTTCGCACATCTGTCAACCCCAAGTGACCCTTGGCCTTTGTGATGAGTCAACTAAAGTAGTATGCATAGGAAGGCCTTATCATCAGCTATCTTTGTACAGTGGAGACCAGTTAACACGAACTCGCTTTACACGAATTTCCGGTTAACACGAACCGTTTTTGCATTCCTGGCCGACAGCCTTCTTATTCCGTATTAAAATTTCACTGATAACACAAAATGCTTAACATAAAATTTCACTTTACACGAAGCTGGTTTCGGTTCCCAACCAGGGCAATTTCACTATTATTCACCTGTTTAACACGAACACAGATTCCATTCACCAAAAACCAATTCACGTGTCGCTCTCGCGCTGTAGTACACGACAGATCAGAGCGAACTCCTGTGATTGGCTGAATAGCCTTCGGCTTTGGCTGTTGTAATCCGTCTTCTCATTGGCTAGCGTTTCTGAACTGTATTCATGTTGTATCATTCGTGTACCAACACAACCCTTTTACCGATGCAGGATTGTACTTCAGCCTGTGTTGCTTTAACCTGATGGATTGTAACTTACTATGGATTTTACATTAAATACGCGCGCTGTACGCGTTTCCTTGTGTTTTCCTAGCAAGCTGAAGGTATGCATATAAAGTACGATAATGTGCACTTTTAACCTCGTACTCATTCACGCACACATCTCTTACACACTTTCTCCTTGAGGGCTGTGATCAATTTTGAGGCCTTATTGGTTAACATGAAATACGTTTAACACGAAGTGATTTTCCGTGTCCCCAGAAATTTGTGTTAAGCGGACTCCACTGTACCAAATTTGGTTGAAAAATTTGCAAAAATTTGGGAATACCTACAAAGTCTAGAAGCTGCCCTTCATAGATGATCAGCCGTTTATGAGATAGTGATTTTCTAGAGAGTAACAAAGGTTTGGGTATATCAAAATGAAGTCTAGTGTGAATAAAAGCAGTGCGCACTTGTTTTAAACCGCCGGAGGATGGAGACATTTTTCTGTAGCACATTTTGTTTCCAGTATAGCTGCAGACGAAACCACGACCGTAGCAGCTATGTTCACAGGGGATCAGTAGTTTACACGGGTCTCATTGTTCCTGTATTCAGTGGTAGTATGCACTATATGTCACTTAAAAGGATTTCATTTATTTTTTATGTAATATTTTCACACTTAGATATATTAAGAGAAGAAACAATTACGAAAAAGCTTGCCTTGAACTCAAATATCGTTACTCAACAATAAGGTATCCCAAATCACGTGATCATAACGTGATACAACCTACACGCGGATTCTTGCTGTGAATTTCGGTGTGCAACGGGATCTATTTGATTTGTTCTACATAAGCTTGTTTGTTATTTTAAAAAAAGCAAACGTGTAAAGTTGCTGTGTGCATTTTTATGTCTTGATAAAGGTTTGTAACGTTTATTTCCATTCACTTTACCATCACTTTGCCCGTTTCATTTTGACACCACAGCACCAAAACAAAACGCAACCCACAACACAAACGCTATCTTCGAAACCTATGTCCGGAGTGCAACATGCTGCATGCTGTAAAAGAAAAAGAGTGCCACACCACTTGGTTTTAACTGACATGGCTGAGCAAAGTTTTGGAACTTGATTAATTATTTTATGGAGTAACATTTATTTTAATCAGTTGCACTGACAAGCTATGTTGTGATGTGCGATCACTGCTAGTGCCAATTATGCAGTCTCAGTGATCACTGATGGTACATACACTTCACACTGAAAAAATACACAGCACAATGTGAACACGCTTGGAAGTTCATGCAATGCTTTGTTTAAAATTAAACCCTATCTTGCTAGCAGTAACCTACTGCACAAAAGAGGAACTTATTTTGCTGCTGTTTATTTGCAGTTTGTCTGCATATTGTGTTTGTGTTGTACCGTTTTTTCTAAGCGTGTTTCTTTCTCCGTTGGGTACTTCTTTGCATTTCACACGCTTGGCAGTCACCTTTTTGGTCTGGATTGCATATAGACATTTGCAGTTCGCTGCAAGGATTCTTAGCAGCTGCCATTAGAACTGACATATATATTGGGATTACAACGAGAAAGAAAACAGAGAAAGGTGACACGGAGATGATTTAATAAATCAGTCAAGTGATCAAATGAATGAGATATATGTTTTATGATGAACAGCTAGTTAAGGGGAGAGGGGGGGGGGGGGGGGAGGCACATACTTTATAATGTACACGTACTATTTCTTTCAGTGTTTCCATCACCCACTCATAACACCATTAGGCTCGATGAGTTCTCATGTTTTGAGTGGTTTACAAAATACATGTACTTGTTGCTGTTACATTATCTTCTTACTGGTTTTGACATTTCGCTGTAAGATTTACAGTCCCATACTTTAAGCCTGTTCCACCTAACACACATGGAGGTTGACTGTGTAGGTAGCCTTTTGTTTCAGGTGGCAGTTTTGGCCTCACCTTTAAGTTTGGTGCCGCTGTGCATGTGGCCACCAGTACTATTTACAGAACTGATGTCTGCATGTGCAGGCTAGTTCACAGTATCACTTATCAATGTGAACTGGGCAGCCTATTGTTTGAAGTGATCAGTGGTAGCATCATCCATGATGTATGTGTGCATTTGGTACTGTTTACAAAGGTACTGTTTACAGAACTAGTGGCTGAGTATGCATATTAGTACTGTTATTGTTATCATGAGGCCAATAGTACTTTTCACAGAACTGATGGCTGCATGTGCAGTGTGGTTAACTGTACACATGAAATTTGTAGGTGGGCAGCTAAAATACAGGCAGTCAATACAAGCTACTTTCTTAACCTGAAGTCTCTATATAGGTTTTACAGTCCACTAATGCCCATCAGTATACAATTGTGCATGTCTTTTGTGGGCGTTCTGTGGTTTTGTGTGTGTATATTGGGTGGGGTTGAAAGTGGGGTGGTATGGCACCTATTACCATGTATGCGT
Organism: Semisulcospira habei; assembly: GCA_036245525.1. NCBI lineage: Eukaryota > Metazoa > Mollusca > Gastropoda > Semisulcospiridae > Semisulcospira > Semisulcospira habei. The sequence goes on from BTPG01000004.1 coordinate 92,441,416, forward strand.
ATGTACAAAACCTACATTACAAACAAACATAAATTAATAATTTAAATAAATGGTTATTTGGGTTTAACGCTGCGCGGGCGACTACGGCCATCTCACAGCAGTTAAATAAATAAGATAAAGTAAGTCAAAGATACCTGGGACATATGAATGCTATGTAAAGTATAGGTTATGATCATGCACAGATGTACATTCTTTTGGTGGGTGTTTTGCGGTTTTGTGTGTGTAACTGGATTGGGGTTGTGAGCGAGCGTTACGGCACCTATTACCATGTACGTGTATACGACATAAGACATTTATTCACCAAGTAAAACGTTACAAGGATTTTTGTGTGGCATGGCGACAGTAAAATACATCCTCACTTGTAGGGCATTCATCATGTCATACACTCAGTTGGCAATCATCCTATATACAGCACTAAAAGATAGATAAACACAATATTAAACACAAATCAGTCATATGTCACAAATCATGGAATCACGTTGTTCCATGCAAGGTGATGTATTGAGGAGAGCTGGAAAAAAAATTGCATCTGAATCGAGAGGTTCTGGCTTTAAAAGCACGGAACCGCCGACCAGAGGGCAGAAGCTCGAAGAGATGATTGGCTGGGTGTGACAGATCTGACAGAATAGTACTGGTTGCCACATGCACATGGGCACCATGGTGTATGTTCTTAGGCTGTATGCTGATGTGTATGTACAAAACCTACATTACAAACAAAATAAATAAATAAATAAATAATTTAAATAAATAAGATAAAGTGGTGGCCGGTGCCGGGTAGGCATACCAAATTTGGGTTTTAAGTTGTGAATAGTATTTGAGAAAAAACATCTTTTGTCAAAATATGGCTATTTTTTACCTATTTCCTGAGCTCTCGTGACTGTTGACCTTTCCAAGGGATCAACCAAATTAGTGTGCATAGAAAGGTCTCCCCATCAGGCATCTCTGTAGCAAGTTTGGGTTTAAAGTTGTGAATAGTATTTGAGAAAAAACATCTTTTGTCAAAATATGGCTATTTAGGACCTATTTCCTGAGCCCTTGTGACCCTTGACCTTTCGGAGGGATTGATTGTACATTGCTTAACGTCCCGACAGCAACAAGGCTTTCTCAGGACGTGCCTGCACTGCTTGTGAAAAAAATAAAATAAACAGAACATTGAATGTATGTCGCCAGCCGGTCAAATACGTTAAATAAACCTAACACATGGGGCCTAAATAAAGCTAAGACCATTTAGCAACATACATCCAATATCAAGAGCTACAGGCAGTGCAGACAGTAGGGAGAGTTTTAAAAAGGCAAACACAGGTGAATGGACAAAGGGTAGACAGAAACACATGCCCCAGAATAGAGAGAAAAACCCACCCTGTGGGGCTGAGCAGGGTGACCCTGGGAACTAAAAAATACCTAACCCCACCCAAGTCCCCCAGGGCAGACCCGGGTGGGGGTACCTTTCGGAGGGATCAACCAAATTAGTACATATAGAAAGGTCTTACCATCAGGTATCTTTTTACCAAGTTTGGGTTTAAAGTTGTGAATAGTATTTGAGAAAAAATAAATTATGTCAAAATATAGCTATTTTTGACCTATTTCCTGATCCTGTGACCTTGACCTTTGTGAGAAGTCACTCAAATTGGTATGATTAGAAAAGTCTTACCACAAAGTATCCTTGGGCCAAGTTTGAAGAATGTGGCTTGAATAGTCTCCAAGAAAATGCCAACGTTAAAGTTGACCACGGACGACGGCGGGCGGACAGACGGATGGCCACTGGCCCAAAACATGCTCACTTTTGCTTCACACGTGAGCCAAAAATTCAATCTAAGAGTTCAGTATGTTTAAGACTAATCCCATAAAAGGATATACGGACCTGACTCTTTCCAAGTCCAGGATCTCCAACCACCAGAATATGGGGATCACCACGCACTGGAATTCGATTCTGTGGAGGAGACACATCGTTCACTTAACTCATAGTGCCCGAGGTACAAAATACCCACATTTTGGAGTTATCCTCTGAGGACTGCATTACAATTCAGAAGACAGATCGACCATGATAGTTCAAGGATGGTGGCAGAATAACTTGGCGCTGATAGACGCCAAGCTATTCTGCCACCACCCTTGAACTATCATGGTCGAGCCATATCTTGCTGTGGCGTTGGCGTGTAAGTGGCATAATGAGTTAAAATCCCTCGCATGTGAAAGAGATGAATCATACATCTAAAGCCTGAAGCAAAGCAACATAATGATAATATAATGAAAAAACACTGAGTTACAAAAAAACAGTTAAATCCCATCAAACTTTCAGCAACATCATACCCGTAACTCTGTTCAGAAGCATCTGCCTGATGCACCACTGACCTTGTCATTAGCAAACTTCTGGCTGCTTCCAAACAGACCAAGGATGAGTCCTGCTTTCACCAGCTGGAAATCAATGGTAACATTGAGAATTACTAGTGTGATCTTGGTACAGACATAATGATTACTTTGAGCAGCATTTATTCAATCCACTTTACAATGAACATCTCAAGTGTGCTAGTCAGTCGTAAGACCAACGCCACCGGAGTCCCTGAAATTTCAGTGAAATCCGATACGCCCTGACCCCGCGGTGAGGTCGGAAACCTCATCAAGCTGATGTGAGCGCTCGTGTTTATGTTCATGTCACTCGCGAAAATGTTCCCCTGTCAGATTATTTCAACTACACTTGACATAGATCCCCATGAACATTCACAGGCTGTCATCTCACGAGAATCTGTGCGTTTTGCGGCCCTATTTACATCTACATTAGCTCCCCTAAATGAGTGAAATCTTGCGGTCGTATTCACATATCAAGGGCCCTCCGTCTACAAGAGGCATAGATTTTCATATGCAAAAGGTTGTTGATGATCATACAGCTTCTAGCAGAGATCGACCCTGTGTTCATCCTACGGTTAAGATGTGTGGATGTCAGTATATAATTCTGATGTGTATGCGGTGCACGTTTCATTTCTGCAGTTGCTGGAGATATAATTTTTAAAAAATCAGCTGCGAATTTTCTTTGTGTTTTTTGGGGTGATATTGTGTGTCGTATTCGGATATATCGCTTAACAAGTCTTAGATGGTCTCCAAATTTGCGGCCGTCGTCAACTTGAACTCAGCGAAGATGTCGGCATTATCCGACCAAAGGTAAGAGACATTTTATTGCTATTTTTCTTCCGCATTTCGTTCACTTCAGCCGCGGCGGCAGGCTGCCGTGATATTTTTCACTGTGTAACTGTTGTTACAAATATATATATACAAAACTTGTGCATTAATATCCTGAAAAATATCAGTTAGTTCAAGAAGACAGTCCACCCATCGGGATATGGCTTTAGTGGACCGCTCCTCGTTAACCCCAAAATTTAACAGCACTCAGCACACACAACTACGCTTACATTTCAATGGAATGATTCAAGTGTGTCCATGTTATATGCCTCGATTGAAACGCCTGATCGATCTGACCTGCATATACCGTCCTTTCCGCAACTTATATCAACCTTAAAATTATAAGAAAGCACATAAAACACAATATTCCAAGCAATGACGATGATTAAACAATGCCGGCGCTTACTTATGCAGGACTGATGTTTTCTTTGTAGATGCTGCTTGCGATTCTAATTCCATCACTGAAACATCTCGGTGTCTTAGCAGAAGACGAAAATTTCTGGATACAGCTTGATCATTTTTATGAAACTCTGAAACAAAGGAAACTACCCTCTGACCCTGATGTGCCGAGAAAGGACAATGTGGTTATTTATTTCAAGAAACTGACAGGAGCCAGTCGTTCGTGCGAACGAGGAAAGCTACTTGTGAACTTGTGGTCAGTCATCAAATTTTGTTTTGAAAATTCGCTAAAGTCTACTTTCTGCAAACAAGTGGCTGCTGAAGTTTCACAAAACTGTGTTGAAACTGGTCATAAAAAGGGAGAGTTGTGTGACGGTGGTGCATCTGTTGACAAATCTGTTTTGAAACTCTATCAAGAAATATCCAAACAACCACTCCACCATGATGAAGTTGAAAGCCTTCTCTTAACTCGAGACATTGATATTTCGGAACTTCACAATCTGCATACAGAATATAAAGAGCATTTTTCTCGTACTGAGTGGGAAAGAATAAAGGATTTTGAACTACATTTTCATCATAATTTTGAAGATCACACCCAGCTTAGTTACGAAGAACTGTGTAACAGAAAATGGTGTTTTTTTGAAAACCGTGTATCAATTAATAAATCGCAGCCTGCGCTGCAGAAATCTCTTCAAGAAGTTGTCCGACGTGACACACACCGACAGACAGCAGCTGCTTACTTAGACGGCGTCCTTCTCATCGGTCGGTGACAACATCTACCAAAAGTCATCAACGAGAGCATTGTGGAGGCGATTGGCGAAGGGAAGGAAGACTTTAACATTGTATGTGCCCCTTGTCACGTGAGTTTGTGCCGACACGAAAAAGGTGTGCATATATTCATTGAAGGAAAATTCGGAAAGCAAAAAACTCTAGACTTTTTAGCCAGGGCTATAGAAATTGAGGTTTCACAGCATCATTGTGAAATTTGCAGAGAAATAAGCTTTTTTAAAAGGGGTGATTTTGTGAAATACTGTGAGGGGGGCGAACTCTATACATACGCACTCATAGACGACATTTTCCTGAAAAAACTAGAGGACGACGTACTCGCTACATATTTTAACGACAAAAGCTGTGACACAGAAGTTGATCAGTCGTGCCCTTCTTGTTCGTCTATACTTAAAGAGACGCAACCGTTGGATGTAAAATCGCTCGATGTTGTGAACGAGTGGAGGAACAGCATCCCACTTTATTGTCAACTGTTTTTAGAAAGCTTCCTCAACAGGGCGTCTCTGTCGAAGACGGCAGACTCAAAGGTCTATGTTGAATCGAAACTTCAAACTTCAGAGTTGCCACATTCCTTCTGCCAATGAAGATAAGTAGCGGCTAATCTCTCTGTTTGTTTGTTTGTCTATTTTGACAAAGGGTATTTACCCGAAATATTAATAAATTGTGTTGTACCCATCTTTTCTAAGCGTGTTTCTTCTCCGTTGGGTACTTCTTTGAAACTTCAAAGGCTTTACCAGCATTTTTCATTCTCTTCTCAACATTTTAAATCAAAAATATACAAGTGTCCTTCAGAGTGCTTTCACGGAAGAACTGAATTATAATTACCATAGTGTAACCACTGTTTTTTCCATCACTTCAAGCGCTGGTGTGACGCACAGCTTTCGTCAGGCTGAGAGGGAACTAAAGAGACAGGCAACAAGTGACTATGTACACTTTTGCACATACAAAAAGAAATATCAATTGGCATACACATCCTTGGCGGGACATGTCACACGCGAAGTAAGTCTTGATGACTGCTATCTTGTGTTCGGCATAGACAATCTTGTCCGTTTGACATTCAGGTCAGACCCCAGCAGAGACGAAGGAAAATCATCCCAGGTATGCACACTGCCCGTGACACTTAAGGGCCTGCCAAAAGACTCAGATATTGTGGAAACATGGCATGATCAGGACAGAGAGAGACAATAGGAGATTTAAAAGGCAATGAATTCAATAAGACCGCATCGGTCATTAAATTACGTCATTTTTAATAATAAAATTTTTGACCCCATTACGCCCCCGTTATTACCCAATCAACCCTTTGATTTTTAAAAAGTGACAAGCATGACTGATGCGGCCTCATTGATCTGATTATCTTACGGATCTCCTATTGTCTCTCTCTATAACTATTGTCTCTATGAACACCTAATGACCTTAATTAATTAACTAATTACGGTCATTAACATCCACACTGCCGTTTCTCTCAAATCAAACCAAAATCCTGAAAGTACACTCAGTTAAACATAATAATGTCATTTTACACACCCCAAATAATTAAAAAAATTACTCTCCATTGTCTCTCTATACTGTCAGAGTCGATTTCCGAAAACTCACAAGCTCTGTACAACACACGTTTACACATGACAAGACTGACAATCCCCTTTTAATGCATATAAGGTGGGGACATGTTTTCACCGTGCCCATTCAAAGGCCACGCTGTGTAAACACTACTTTTACAAGGCAAGAGAGGTCTTTAGAAATTCCTGCGTGGGCACAGCCCGAGCATAATGGCATGTTATAACAAAAGCTATTTTATTGACTGTGTCACTGATGTAAAATGACACAAGTATCTCTTTTTAACACAGGCCTTTTAAGTCTTGTCTACCACTGTACATTGAGGTCTAGATTCACAGATTCACATGAGCTCCGTTTCACAACATTTTCGATTGGAAACTAACAGACGCATAACTCTCACTGTGTACACACAGTACTTGTTTATGTATAATTTATGTTTATAACATATCTTTAGAATTCTATGCAGACAGATTTCAATTGACTTGACTACAAAGATCTAAGTGCATTCATGTACACGACGCTTTGAATCAACCCATACGTGGACAAAAGCCTCTGCGTTTCTATGTACGCACACACCGTCTGTTGCTACTGGCTTTATCTGCGCATGAAAAGAACACACGATCCGAGTGCACTTAGAAAAGCAATTACCTGCTTACATAGATCAATTTAACACAACCAGCACCCTGGTCAGGTCGGGACCAAGTGGAACTTTTAAACACACACACACACACACACACACACACACACACACACACACACACACACACACACACACACACACACTAACACTCAAACAACACAGACACGCATACACAACTTACCGGTTTACAGAGCTGACGTCATAACATCTCTCAACCAGTAAATGGTCCCATGAATAAATTATAACAAAACCATCCGGTCAAATTAACACTAACTGGCAAGACTTAGTCCGATCCAGTCATGCCTGAGTCTAAAAACTATCTTAGTCTTTTTAAAATGTTATGAATAACTAAATGAGGAACAACCTGACGAGACTATTTTGGGGCCTGTATTGACTGAAGGGAATGTCCCCATAGCAGGATTGAAATTGAATAGCAGGTGTCAAGAGCTGTGATCGCCTGACAAAAGGGCTTTCTGCTAGCGTGCGTGGGGAACAGGTGGGTAAACAGGTCTTTCTATGAAAGGTAGATTTGATAATAAGATAATTACATGGAATGTGTGGGGTTTGTTTGCTTTAACATGAAGACCTTCAGGTTAGACAGGGTCACTACACATGACATCACAATTGATTTGTAAGACATTTCAAGTCCACTGCCAAGTGAGTGCCAACCGGCTTTATGTCTTGACTAAAATTGTATTGATAATATTCACAATGGTGAGCCTGAGGTATGCTATTAGGTTTATAACAGAGGAATGAATACAAATGAAATCAACACGTGTCACATTCATTGTTTTTAAGGTAGTCTCTCAGCAGGTTAGAGTGACAGGGGTTGTCTCTTAATCTGTGATGCATGCCATTCATAAACCCACCCTAATCATTTAATAGCCCAGCAGGAATATAGCAGAAAAGCAGCAGGAAAAAAGCATGATTTTAGTGCATGCTGTAGCCACGCTTTATACCTACTGGGACAGGCAAGTCTTGTCTGGGGTAAACTCAAAAACTATTGGCAATATTGCTGAGTGGTGTAAACGTATAAAATTACTGTTCAGTGTAACTTCCTAAAAAAACATGATTTTGCTTGATAACAATTTTAAAGTTGCCTGCAATTTTTTTGTTTTGTTTTAAATTTATTATTACAATATAAATGAACCCTGAGGAACTCCTTTTATTGAATGATATCAATGCTGTAGAGAACAAAGACTTAGACTCGAAAAAAACAGCGTCTTTTGTCTGTAGTTGTGTCAGGCAAATCAAAGGCTTATCTCGGTAAACAATACATGACAGAGGATATTGAATCTCTAACCTCTGATGAGCTAATCAAGCTTCATTCAAAATATGAAAACCACATCGCTTCACTAATGACTCGTGATTTAAGCCGATCTCTTGTATGCCTATACACAAAAGCAGTGAGTCACTTTCTACCTGTGGATAGTTGATTGATTGATTGTACATTGCTTAACGTCCCGACAGCAACAAGGCTTTCTCAGGACGTGCCTGCACTGCTTGTGAAAAAAAAAAAATAAACAGAACATTGAATGTATGTCGCCAGCTGGTCAAATACATTAAATAAACCTAACACATGGGGCCTAAATAAAGCTAAGACCATTTAGCAACACACATCCAATATCAAGAGCTACAGGCAGTGCAGACAGTAGGGAGAGTTTTAAAAAGGCAAATACAGGTGAATGGACAAAGGGTAGACAGAAACAAATGCCCCAGAATAGAGAGAAAACCCCACCCTGTGGGGCTGACCAGGGTGACCCTGGGAACTAAAAAATACCTAACCCCACCCAAGTCCCCCAGGGCAGACCCGGGTGGGGTCCTGTGGATAGTGACAGCCTATCAAACGACCTTGAAAGCAATACTATTGTTTCAAGTTTAATTGGTAAATTAGCATGCCTCATGTTTTACAAGTTTGGAAATTACCTTGCACCTGTGGTAACCTTACTTGTTACTGGGAGTCATATTGATTTTTCAAAAATAAATTTTACTGCAGAAGAAAATGGACGAAACCCAGACGACTCCACAACTGAACCCCGACCCTGTTTTGACACAGGTTAAAACTGTGACTAAGGTTAAAAGTCCAGGCCGCGTTCAGGCAGGAAAAAGATTAGCCGAATGGAACAAGCAGAAAAAATTACAGCTTCAAACACAAACAGAAAAGGTTCATGTAACTAACCAGGTGTCAGGACCGTCAGGACCAGTGTCAATACCGTCACTCCCACAACAAAGTGAGAGACAAACAACTAAGTCTAACCCTGACCCTAACCATGACCCCGAACCTCAATCAACAAAATATATAATTGCTGGATTTGTTGTCGGATTTGGTTATGTAGGGTATCAATTATACAAAAAATACAAACCACAGACTCGTACAGTGACCAAAAAATCAGACACTCCAAAAACAAAACCAGAAGTCGCCACATTACCAGTAACACCCAAAGCTGTTGACCCATTTTATATGCAGTAAATAAAAATATTATTTTAATTTTTATTGTATTAGAAAATGAATGACTCAAAGAACATAATGAACCTTGTGTATCATTCTGCCGTAATCAGCGGACTAGCAGTAGCGTATTCTATGCTAGGAAAAAATCTACTCAAAATGAAATCAGCAGACCTGAGTAGATTAGATTTTGAAGACAGCGCTAAGCTAATTGTAGTTGTTACAGCGTCGATTGCGACAAAAGATTTTCTTGTTAAGCAAGGAATTATTCCCGAAAATGTTTCTATGTAAATAAAAATAATATGGCAACTTTGGCAGTAATAATTGGAGGCGCGATGGTCAACGCTCTGGCATTCAGCGGCTCAAATTATCTCTTTTCAAAAGTAGGTAGAGAGGAATCTGCAGAAGAAATGAAGCGTCACAATGAGGCATCAGAGAAACTCGCTCAAGCGCAACAAGAATATGAAAAGAATAGAATTGAGAAACTTGATTTCATTAATGAAAAACTGAGGCTAGAAGGCCACGCACAGCATACATTTTCAAATACAGACGAATCAATCCGTGAGTATTTTTTAGTCACAGGTAATGACATGTCTATCCCAAAACCAAAACTTAGTGACTACTATCAACCGAGTACACAACAAAGAAACGGGGAGATAATCTTTGTTCTAGTGGGAATGACATTTGTATTTTTTACTGGTCTTTATATTGCTAGAAGAAATGGCAGCCGAAAATAAACTAACAAAAATATATTACTCTCCATCAGGCTATTGGAAAGGAGCAACAGCTATTCAGAAATTACATGCCGCTGTGGGCGGAGATATATTACTCAATCAAGTCAAACAATGGTTACAGAGACAGGCAATTTGGTAGATATATCTCCCTGCTCCAAGAAAGATATCTAGACCCCATTTTGAAAAACACTACCCCCAATGACACACATCAAATGGACCTCCTGTTCCTACCACATGACACAATAAGAAAGAAACGATACAAGTACGCTTTGACTGTCGTAGACATAGCTTCAAGGTATAAAGACGCTGAACCCATATCTGACAAAACAGCTACAACAGTTGCTACAGCATTATCAAAAATATATAGTCGAGGCTCTTTAAGATACCCCAGACTTGTTCAAGTTGATGACGGATCTGAATTTAAGGGCGCAGTTAATCAGTTATTTGTGAAGCATGGCGTAATAGTCAGACGCGGTATTCCAGGCGTACACAGATCACAGGCAATTGTAGAGAACTTTAACAAACAGTTATCAGAGAGACTTTTCAGTTACCAGTATTCAAAGGAACTCATGCATGACACCCGGAACACTGAGTGGGTAAAGAGATTACCACATGTGATAAAAGCAATGAACAATGAAGGACACCCAAAACCTGCTGATGCTATTAAATTGAAATCAATTACACAACCAAAAGCAGGACCAACCCCAGCACCAGACACAAGTTTGTTTACTAAACAGGTGAGATATTTATATCAGCCAGGGGAGGCTGAGAACGACGACAGACGCAGGGCAACAGACCCCATTTGGTCAACGTCTGTACACAATATAAAAAAAATAGTCCCCGGTCCTGACGCAACAATATATTATCTGTATGACCCTGCGCCACAGAGGGCATTTGTCAGAAAAGAATTACAGATTATTCCCCCAGACACCGTTACTCATTTCAGTAACTAACTCATCAATTAATTCATCAACCAGTTCATCAGCTATGTCTTCAGATAACTTGAGCCTGTAATGGCCTGGTGCATAAGCTTTTTCTTTACTTAAAAACACACGCTTTGTGTCTCCAACTGCAAGTGACTTCTTATGTGTTTGGATTATTTCAAGATTATGTTTGTTTGATCTCAGTGACTTGTTTGGATAATCAGGCATTAATGCACCATCTAACACTTGCTTGTAATGTTCATGTCGAATGTCTTTATTTTTTATTGCTGTTTTTTTTTATTCCTTTGGCTTTCGACTGACTTCCTTTTTGATGCAGTATAGAATACATTTTGGATCTCAGTCCAACGTACTCAACTATTGGTACACCATTTAGTTCATCCTTAAACTTTCCAGGCACTTTTTTGTTTTGTGTGCTGTACAGTGGATGATCTTTAGGGTAGTCAGACGTGTCATACATGTGTAGTTCTGTTTTCATGTCTTCATAAAAGTCTTCAGTACATACATCAATAATCATAGAGTCAGTGTCAGTGTATAACAGACGACACTCAGGATATTTTGGTTTGAAGTAATCATAATAAAATTCAAGCATCAACAGTTTTGACAACTCAAGAATTGCTATACCAATGAATACTGGCTTGTCCAGTTTAACAATCTTTTTTTTGAGTGACACTGCATACAATGATGAATGAAACTCTTTGTACCCCGTGTACTGTGGCTTACCTGTAAGTTTAATTGCACCTGATTCAGTTGTGACTATTCTCACATCTTTGCGGTGATGAGGATTTTCCATTGTCTTGCCAAAACAGGCATTGTTCATAAGCTTAAAGAAGTCTTTGTCAAATGCAGTGTTGCCGTCTCTGGCACGCAATGTTGTGTTCTTCATTATGTAATCTTTCATGAAAGCACTCTGATCAAATTGAATTCCTCTGTGAACTTTCTTTAGTACTAACCCATGCCTGATGTAAAACTGCAGCAAGCGGTAGTGACAAACGTAATTGAATTTGTCATTCAAATTAGGCACTAGTTTAGTGTCTTCTTTTTTTCCTGTCATACTCATTTTCTCAACTGCCAATGGATAATCATTATGGTAATCATGTAGATGGTGTGGGTACTCCAGGTCGACTTCAAAGATCCAACCCTTCGCATCATTTTGATCAAGATTCATAATATTGTTTGCTAACCAGTACTCTGTTACATCATACTGTGACAAATCATACAGACAAAAGTTTTTCAAGGGCAATAATTCACACATCGCCCAGCCATACAAATTGTTAGCGTCCACGTACGTAATGAATGACCTTGACCTTGAGGGGTCAAACCCAAGGTAACCATGACCGTCCAGATATTTATTATTTGCTCTGGCGTAATTGTTCGCTGCAATACTAATACCACCTCTCAATCCACGTTCCACCATTTCACCCATCGTACGATCAGACAACAGGTCTATAGATATCTTACTGGATTTCAAAAATGCATCCCATGTCATGCCAGGACTAGTTATGTAACAGGCAGGGTCAAGCTTGTAGTGTAACAAACCCTTTTCACGGTAACTTTCAAATACGTCTGCTAGCAAACAAACGTCAGCTTTCAAGTACTGGTCATGATAGTCACCAATAGTCTGACACCCTAATTTATCCCATGCATCAAGTGCGTGCTGGTAATCAGAGTCAGAAATACCTTTTCCATTAAGTGTAGAATAAAATTTCTCTTTTGGTGGCAGTCTTGTTTCCTCAAACACAATCCAATGATCAATGTACTCATACGGATACACACCTTTCTTAATCAAGTCTGGCTCAAAATATTTACTCGTTATTGGATACTCAGTCAGTCCTTCTGCCAAACTAGCAAGACCTAAAGACAAATGTTGCATGGAGTCATAAAATGATCATTTGTCTAATCTAAAAGTCAAGTACTTTTCAGTTGTCTGTGCAATACAACTTATGTTTTTGTAAGACTCATCTACAGCCTGCATGATAATGTGTGAATCATATCCTTTGAGATTGTGGAAAAAGATTGGTAACTTATATGTCTTAGGATCTGTTTTTAATAACAAGTTACAATTGTTATGTGCAGCACCTCTGTAACGCCCAGTTATGTGATCATGGTCACGAACTTTATCACCCCCCAGAGGTTGTTCACAAATCCAACACATCTCAGCTGTATCAAATTTCAGTTTGTCTTCTTCTGTCATCACCAAAGGCATCTGACTTGTGAGATACTGTACTACCTGACTATACAGATGTCTCATTTCTGTTAAAAACAAACATGCTGCATTTTAACCAATGTAGATAACAGGCTCGGTATGCTGACCGTCTGACCTAACAATAATGTATCCAAAAGAACACACCACTTGGTCACTCAACTTTATAGTCTTTGGTAATGACTCTGGAACAGGACCTTCATATGGTATTACCAGTGATTCAAAATCAGCATACACTACAAATGGCAGCTTTTGTTGATTCCCATAGTTCTTAAAATATACTTGACTACCAGGATCTGGATACTTAAGTACAGTTTGTATGTCATCAGCCGACCTGCAGTGTAAAACATGTTTATGTGCTACTGCAATAGAAGAGAACCTTTGTAAACATTTCTTACACACTTCCTGTTTGCCATTATGTTTTGTTGTATGCCCAAGAATTAGACGTGACATATTTCTGATAATTGTGTAATGGAAGTTATCATTATCACCGGCAGGGCCTATTAGCAACATGTCAACATGTTTATCTTCTGACTGACCATACGTTGGAGCAAGTGGTGATACTCTAATGGGTTGTAACTTGTCGACAGACTCATTATCCCATACATACACATTTACAGATATACCAGGATTTAGTTTTTCAAACAAGTCTGTCTTCTATTTTAACAGGGAACTCAATGCCACTAAACTGAGTTCATTTACAAATTTAAAGTAGTTAGATACATGCTCAGGCTTTGACTTTATAAAGTGTAGTTTAGCAAGCACACACCACATGAAACAATAGTTGTCATTGTTCTGTATATTGACAACAGCCTTTTTGTTTGCAACCTCTGTTGGCAGTGGCATCCATGATTTGCCTAGTATAGGATGATACTTTGACTGCTTTAATTGTTGTTCATGCACATGTCCTTCGTGCCAACCAGACCCCTTCATTTTTGCACTGTCAATTGCCTGGAGGAAGTCAGGTAATAGTCTGTCTCTAAACACGTTCTCTAATTCCCTTCTTGTGTTAACTGTGTGTTGTCTTGTTGATATGTACGATACAATCACTTCACCGTCTACTCTAGTAAATTCTATTTTGGCAACAATCTGAATCTTTACACTGCCTGTAAGAAGATTATCTTGTATGACAGAAAAAGAGTTTTCTATCGATTCATAGACATTATTAGTATTGGATATAGGCAAGTCTGTTGTGTGAAACACGTTTCTTAAACCAGATGAGCCTGATGGGCTTTGAACATTGTCCGTCATTTTTATTTGTCTGACAAAATAATAAATGAAAAAAAATTACCGCTGACACGCCATATGTAATACTGTATTATCTGTAGTTATGATAAACAAGTCAACTACTTTCCTGGTGTTTGTCTTGAAGTCTTTTCCTGCAGGTGTAATATCACTTTATTGAATGTAACACTTTCAATGTAACAATGTAGTTTTCTTAATTGATCAAATATGTCTTCACACAGTACCTCAAACCAACGCAAGTGGCCGCTGTTAGCATTATAAACTTTAAAAGCATTTGTCTTAAGATCAACAGTCTCATAATCATAACGTGGTAATCCATCTGAATATTCCAAAGTAACATTATATGTCGTGTATATTCTTATTGCCGGTGTTGAGAGTTTAAAGCTGGGTTCAAACACATGTGATTTTAAGTCAGTAAAGTGCATAACATCTTTGAAGCATTCTGTAACATCAAACACTTGGGTTTGTCCGTCTGTCATTTTTTATTGGACAAACAAATGTATAAATTAATTCACCAACCCATATCCTGTGGGCTGATCTGTCTTTAAAATGAGCTTTAGATGCTTAGTTGATTTCAGTTTATTTTTTACATCATCTCGTTCATGCTTATTTGGGATGACATTCTCTCTGAGACAGTCTTCAAAGCTGTCACGATCCTTACAGTAAAACAAACAGATAAACTTTAACTGTTCTCGAAAATCTTTCAGTACAGCATTATATTTCTGAGTGAGAATCCATACACTGACGTTTGCATGTCTACCACTGAAAGCAAGTTCTGCTAATGTGTTTCTCTTCTTGACAATGTCTTTCTCTGCTGAGCAGTCATCAACAATAAACAATGTTGACTGTCCTTCAAATTGTTGGTAAAAATATTGTAGGTAGTCATTCAGTTTTTTCTCAGGGTCGACTAAGTAAATGTTGTTGTCAGTCCAAATGAATAAACGGTTGTGATAAGCTTTGTTGTGTTTAATAGTAAGACAGAATATTACAATGTTTTCAAAATGATGGATGTATCTTGTTTGTAATAGGTTAAGAACAAATTCAGTTTTCCCACACCCTGTGGCACCACAAAACAATCCACAGTGTGGGTCAAGGGTCATCAAGCTCCTGTTCATTTTAATACACAATATAATTTTAATATATGTCCACTCAGTCTGCTTTCTGCAATATTGAGTTGTGCATCATAAATCAAATACAAATATATGTTTATGGCTGCAGCAGTTTCAACCTTCTTTTGTATCTGAATTGTTATTCCATCACTGCCGTTCTCAACAGTTCAACCTGACCCATGAAGATAGTCGTCGTCCGTACTACGAAGGTCTAGCCAAAGAGCATACTTATTTGTAAGGTATTGACCAATCC
Organism: Semisulcospira habei; assembly: GCA_036245525.1. NCBI lineage: Eukaryota > Metazoa > Mollusca > Gastropoda > Semisulcospiridae > Semisulcospira > Semisulcospira habei. The sequence continues at coordinate 92,456,897 of BTPG01000004.1, forward strand.
TTACGTCATACAGATGTAAATCTTTGCACGCAATGTTTGCAGGTTTATCTCTAATCCTTCCACCTGCAAAAAACTTTGTGATCTCATCATAGTGTTGATAAGGTAACAAACCTGAAGCGTACACTTGATTAGGACGGCCTTCGATTGTACAAGACAAATGTGTAATCTTTGGATTGTAGAATTTTTCTGAATCTCTTTTGTATGGAGCCGCTGGTTCAACAAACAACATAAGAATACCTTTTAGTGACCTAGCTGGTGTGTTCAAGTTTATATTCCACATTGGGTCGCTCTTGTCTTTTTTGATTAAACTATGTCTAATCACACGGTCATAATAAATTGGAAGTCTTGACTGGTACTGATTTTGAATGAGTCTGGCTAGTTCAGTATGTGTGACAATTTCATATTCCAAAGAAATGTTAGAGATCTTATATGTTGCATTGGGATCAGATGATTTAATAATTTTGGAGTAGTCATTGAAAGTTAGTTCAAAACTCAGACGGTCATTCAGTGCTCCTTGATAATAAGGCAAATGAGCTGTTAGGATTTCAAACTCAAGTGGAATGTAAAATCTGGTTCCATATGTTTCTGCTATAATAACGTCTTTGTCTGCTGTGGTTGTTTTGTCTCCAGCATCGATTCGAAGTTTACCAATATTATCTGACTGTATACCTTGGTAAATACGATCCTCTCGTTCTTCTCTTGTGAGCCAAAGATCTTTGTAACAGTAAAACACATCGGAATCATCAAGACTAAACAATTCCTGTCCTTCAAGTTTTACTTTAATAGTTCTAACAATTGCTCTGCCAAGATTGTCAACCAGTGTTCTGTTTACATCTGTGTCTGATGAAAGTTCAATATTAAATGCTAGGCGTGCAGTGCCAGGAACAATAACGTCACTGGGACCTAGGTTTGGAAACTTGACTGTAAGAGTTTGGTTCTGGTCTATGGTACTTGGATTGTTTGTGATGACGATTGATTGTCTAATGCCCTTAACACCAAGAGGCTCACGTAGTTTTCTGTATGGGTCTAACTTTGATCCGTAAGACTGTGTCATTTTTATTATGCACAATAAAAAATAATAAATTAATAAAACAATGGCAGCGGGAGGATTTAATCATGAAGATTTTGAAATGGATGTCATGGATGCCTCAGATACCAGTATCACAGATATGACTGGAATGGTAACTAGTAGTAGTATGTATCATGAACTGTTAAAAGACAAAGTAAACTCATTTTATGACAGTGTTGGAGCGCGTCCAGATGTAATAGATCCTAATCAGTTTGAATATGATAAAGGACACTTATTTGTAAATACAGACAGAGGGAAAATAAATCTAACACATAAAAAAATCCTTCTAAGTTTAGAGCTTTAAGTACAATTAAAGGTGAAGTCGGTGGTAACTCTGGGTTGGCAAGGTACCTTGGAATTGGAGGCTCTCCTGTCACGCCAAGACTGGTTAGTGTTCTTCACGACACGCAAACAAAGTTACCAACAGGGCAACAAATTGAAATGGCACCTGTAACAAGCCTACCAGAAATAGCAAACACAGTGATACAAGAAACCTCATTTACTGAAGGACAAATAAATGAGGCTATGAAAACAATAGATGATCCACCTTTGTCAATGCGGGAGATTATAGGGTTGGATAAATCATTACAGACGATAAGAGGTGAGATGGTAAATAATGTAGCCAAACTAGGTGTGCTTGATAAACACATAGAACGTGAAAAAGAGAAACTGACTACAGCAGACAATGGGAATCTTGATACAGAAATAAAAGAAAGAATACAACACAGATTAAATGATTTGCAGATAGAAAGATCAGAACGGTTAGAAACAATTAGTATTGGAAGACAAAAACTTAAATCACAGGTCAACAGAATTAGGGAAACTATTCAGAAAATACTTCATGAAGACACTACTCTGGCTGAGAGATTGAAAACACTTTTCAGAGAACAAGGTATCACAATTGCTAGTTTAATTACTGCTCTTGGATTATTATCAGTACTGTTGTGTTAGCTGTCTCCGGGGTTGGGGGCGCAAGTGGTGGTGGGGGTCTAACCCCGGCACCGCCAGGTCCTCCAGCACCTCCAACAGACCCAAAAGATTTACAGTCATGGGTAAAGAAACAGTTGTCTCATATTTCAGACTTGCTTAAGAAATTGGCTCTGAAAGCAATGGATTCATTACCTGGTATTATAGGCACAGTTGTCAGTTGCATGATTACTACAGCAGCGAAGGTAGTAGGGTTTATGGCAGAACATGTGTGAGTCTTTTTGGTTACAGTAGGAGGGTTGATGGTGGGTTATTTAATGAAACAGATAAAGAAGTAATATACCTAATCCAGTGAGACCTATTACCAATGCAGTTCTCTCTGACTCATGTGTGTCCGGGGTTGGTAGCGACGTGTTGGGTGTTACTGGCTGTATGGGTGTTGGGGCAGGGGAAGTAACAACAGTACAGGCACAGTGGTTCCTCCTAAGTTTACAGATTGATTGAGTCCTAATTTTTGATCACGACCTGCAACAATGATTTCATTATTATAATTTGTTATTGTCCCCATTTGGAGTTGAAGGTCAGATGGCAACATGTATAACCCGATGCCAACTACAAAGTCAACTTTTGATCTGGCATATCTGAGAACGTCTTGGTAGCGCTGTATGCTTGATGGGAGATCAACCACTGAATTAATTGAATCTTCAAGATTTGCAAGAAATTGTTTTTGTGCTTCAAATTTACCACTTCCATTTAAAATATTCGATTTTGTTAGTGATTGTGCTCCTAGTAAACACCAGAAATATGTTCTGATAGACTCATTTACGCACTCGACTCCTGCTTGAGTAAACCTGTCACTCTTGTCTAAAATAAATGTGGTCCAGGCATTAGACTGTTTTTGCTCAATGGAACCTATCCAGACTTGTGATTTTGATGAGAATGATTAGTTAGTTAGTTAGTTATTTGGGTTTAACGCCGAGCAGGCGACTAAGGCCATCTCACGGCGGGATGGGTAAAAATCTGGTCAGCCAGACTAAAAGCAAGGTCTTAAGACAAGATGTAAATATAGATTAAAAATCTCAGGCTAAAATGTCGCACATGTCTGGAAAATGATTGATTGTACATTGCTTAACGTCCCGACAGCAACAAGGCTTTCTCAGGACGTGCCTGCACTGCTTGTGAAAAAAAAAAACTAAACAGAACATTGAATGTATGTCGCCAGCCGGTCCAATACATTAAATAAACCTAACACATGGGGCCTAAATAAAGCTAAGACCATTTAGCAACACACATCCAATATCAAGAGCTACAGGCAGTGCAGACAGTAGGGAGAGTTTTAAAAAGGCAAATACAGGTGAATGGACCTCGGGTAGACAGAAACACATGCCCCAGAATAGAGAGAAAAACTCACCCTGTGGGGCTGACCAGGGTGACCCTGGGAACTAAAAAGTACCTAACCCCACCCAAGTCCCCCAGGGCAGACCCGGGTGGGGACATGTCTGGAAAAGAAACGTCTACAGACTCTCAAAAAGGGCAAATAAAAAATTCACATAGTCTATGAATGCTCAGATCTTGTTAAAAATATTGCATTCTCTCAAAAAATTGAAGATTTTGTCCGGGGGAACATCCCGGAACAAAACCTTCAAGGAGTCTGCTGTGAAGTGTTTATATCTGGTGTAAATTAGGTCAGCACAATACAGCAAAAAGTGTCGAACAGAAAACTGCTCATCACAGGCAAAACACCATGGACGCTCATCCTGTTTAAGTAAGTAAGAGTGCGTAACATATGTGTGCCCGATGTGGAGCCGAGCAAGGACAGTCTCCTCACGGCGGCTGCCGCAGCGGAAAGGTAGACTGTCAGACAACTTAGGAAGAGCTTCATGAAGCTTGTTCCCTTCCTCTTTGTCCCACTCGGACTGCCACTCGCGGGCTATGTACGCACTAATAACAGGTTTAAAATCACTATAGACAGTCTGTGTGTCAGGGACAGGGTCACTGCGGGCACTGTTGGCAGCAGAATCTGCGATTCTGTTGCCTTCGATGCCCACATGGCCTGGGACCCAAATAAAAATGATGTCATAATATTCCTTCATCAAGTCCGCGTAGAGCTCTCTAATCTGCACCAGCAGTGGATGGTCTGTTCCCGCGCCCTGAAGGGCCTGCAGGGCAGAAAGAGAGTCAGACAGATTTAGTTAGTTAGTTATTTGGGTTTAACGCCGAGCATGATTGATTGATTGTACATTGCTTAACGTCCCGACAGCAAGAAGGCTTTCTCAGGACGTGCCTGCACTGCTTGTGAAAAAAAATAAACAGAACATTGAATGTATGTCGCCAGCCGGTCAAATACATTAAATAAACCTAACACATGGGGCCTAAATAAAGCTAAGACCATTTAGCAACACACATCCAATATCAAGAGCTACAGGCAGTGCAGACAGTAAGGGAGAGTTTTAAAAAGGCAAATACAGGTGAATGGACAAAGGGTAGACAGAAACACATGCCCCAGAGAGAAAAACCCACCCTGTGGGGCTGACCAGGGTGACCCTGGGAACTAAAAAATACCTAACCCCACCCAAGTCCCCCAGGGCAGACCCGGGTGGGGTTTAACACCGAGCAGGCGACTAAGGCCATCTCACGGCGGGATGGGTAAAAATCTGGTCAGCCAGACTAAAAGCAAGGTCTTAAGACAAGATGTAAATATAGATTAAAAATCTCAGGCTAAAATGTCGCACATGTCTGGAAAAGAAACGTCTACAGACTCTCAAAAAGGGCAAATAAAAAAATTCACATAGTCTATGAATGCTCAGATCTTGTTAAAAATATTGCATTCTCTCAAAAAATTGAAGATTTTGTCCGGGGGAACATCCCGGAACAAAACCTTCAAGGAGTCTGCTGTGAAGTGTTTATATCTGGTGTCAATTAGGTCAGCACAATACAGCAAAAAGTGTCGAACAGAAAACTGCTCATCACAGGCAAAACACCATGGACGCTCATCCTGTTTAAGTAAGTAAGAGTGCGTAACATATGTGTGCCCGATGTGGAGCCGAGCAAGGACAGTCTCCTCACGGCGGCTGCCGCAGCAGAAAGGTAGACTGTCAGACAACTGAGGAAGAGCTTCATGAAGCTTGTTCCCTTCCTCTTTGTCCCACTCGGACTGCCATTCGCAGGCTATGTACGCACTAATAACAGGTTTAAAATCACTATAGACAGTCTGTGTGTCAGGGACAGGGTCACTGCGGGCACTGTTGGCAGCAGAATCTGCGATTCTGTTGCCTTCGATGCCCACATGGCCTGGGACCCAAATAAAAATGATGTCATAATATTCCTTCATCAAGTCCGCGTAGAGCTCTCTAATCTGCACCAGCAGTGGATGGTCTGTTCCCGCGCCCTGAAGGGCCTGCAGGGCAGAAAGAGAGTCAGACAGAATCAGGAAGTTCCTTTCCCGAGACTGATAGGCATGCTTGAGTGCTAGCAGAATGGCCTGCAGTTCTGCACTAAATACAGAGGAATGGTCAGGGAGACGGAGCTTAAATGGGCGTCTAGGATGGCGAGAGGACACTGCAGCCGCAGCCACTCTTCCATCCTCAGACTTGGACCCATCCGTATAAAGACGACAATAGCCAGGAAAAATTGAAAGGAGTTCATTGAGGCTCTGTTGGTATATGGCTGGTGGAGTACAATCCTTCTTGTGGGCAGTCAAGTCCAGCAAGATGTCAGGAACTGGTAGTAGCCAGGGTGGAGTGACGTGTTGCAGAGATTCCGAAACTTTGTCCAGGTCCACTCCGGCCGCCTGCAGATGAGGTCGGACACGGAAGGAAAGTGGACGGACAGCTCCCGGATGGGCATCGTAAATCTCTGCAAACGACGGGTTAAAAACACAATCATAGGCAGGATTTTCTGGATGGGCCTTCAGCTTCAGAACGTAGCTGAGCATGAGGCGGATGCGGCGGAGCCTGAGAGAAGGCTCCCCTGCCTCTGCATACAGACTAGGAACTGGAGATGTCCTGAAGGCTCCCAGACATATGCGCAGACCTTGATGGTGAATTGTGTTCAGACGCTGCAGAACAGACTTGGAAGCCGAGCCATATACCACAGAGCCGTAATCCAGTTTGGACCGAACAAGGGCCCGGTACAGTCGAAGTAAGACGATGCGGTCTGCACCCCAGTCAGTACGACCAACGACACGAAGAATGTCGAGGGCCTTCCGACAAGAGGTTCTAAGGTAGTTAACATGGTTGCAGAAGGTCAATCTTTTGTCAAAGATGACCCCCAAAAACTTAGCCTCTTCAGCCACCTTAATTGGCACTCCAGCAATGCTCAGGCTAGGTTCTGGAAAACATTTCGTCTGGTTAGTAAAATGCACACAGACTGTCTTGGAGGGCGAGAATCTGAATCCATTGAGAGACACCCACCCCTGGATGCGATCAACGCACAGCTGCAAGCGCCTCTCAAGGGACGCAAGTCCTCGACCTCGTGCACACAAAGCAAAGTCGTCCACAAACAAAGAGCATTCAGAATCATCCTTGACGGCCTTTACAATGTTATTTATTTTAATGCTAAATAAAACAGGAGATAGAATACTGCCCTGCGGGACACCCATCTCCTGTTCAAAGGAGTCGGAGAGGATGGAGCCCACACGGACATGGAACGACCTGTTGGACAAAAAATTGTGAATAAAAACGGGCAGATGCCCTTTAAAACCCATGTCCGACAAATCAGACATTATACCATGCTTCCAGGTAGTGTCATATGCCTTTTCAAGATCAAAGAAAATTGCATAGACATGCTGCTTGTTGACAAAAGCATCTCGGATAAAAGACTCAAAGCGGACTAGATGGTCAGTTGTACTACGGAAGCGCCGGAAACCGCACTGGAGGTCTGTGATGAGACCCTGTGACTCAAGATGCCACACCAGTCGGGCGTTGACCAAGCGTTCCATAGTTTTACATAAACATGATGTCAAAGCTATTGGCCGGTAGTTGCCCGGGTCGGAAGGATCCTTACCCGGCTTGGGAATTGGCACAACCACAGCCTGGCGCCAAGATGGCGGAAAATGACCGGTTATCCAGATATGGTTAAAGGCCTTGAGAAGTACAAGGAGTGAATCCTCAGGCAGATGTGTTATGAGCTGATAATGGATGGTATCTAATCCAGCAGCAGAGTCAGTACATTTCTGCATGGCTTGCTGCAATTCTGAAAACGTAAAAGGGGCATTATAGTCTTCCAAGTTATCCGATATAAAATCACAAGCACAAGATTCTCGCTTCTCCTTCTCTCTCTGGAAGAAAGGTGAATAATGCTCTGTTGAAGAATTATGAGCAATGGTGGAGGCAAGCAAATTACTTACTTACGCCTGTCACCCCTACCCGGGTATAGGCCGTCGACGAGAGACCTCCAGCAACTCCTGTCCTGTGCTTCTCCTTCGATTCTACTCCAGGTGGTTCCCAGTCTCTTGATGTCTGCTTGGAGGTCTCGACAAGCAAATTGGCCACAGCCTTTTTTCTGTGACCAAACTGGCACCATCTCTAAGATGGCCGACAGAAGCCGAGCCACCCCTGCCCCTAATTCTTCGAACAGCCTTCCAGACTTTTTGGGACGGAGTCCTAGAAGATAAAGATGAGACGAAGCGTCTCCAGGAAGCACGGCGTTCACGTTTAAAAATATAACGGGCTTTCGCCCGCTGTCTTTTAAAGGTTAAAATATTTGCTTGCGACGGATTACGAAATGCACGTCGCTGAGCAGATTTGCGCATTGTTTGGGCCTTGCGGCACTCTTCATTGAACCATGGTACTCTCGGCTTCCGAGGGAGTGATGTGGAAGTTCTAGGGATGGTTTCACCTGCAACCTCCAACAAAATAGAAGTAAAACAAGAAACAGGTTCTTCAGCTGACATGACCACCTCCTCTGTAAGACGAGACTGACAGAGAGAGGCAAACAGAGACCAGTTAGCTTTCTTGAGATTCCAGCACCCCACCGGCGAATCCTCCTCACAGCTGACCGATGACAGGACTACTGGGAAGTGGTCACTACCACACAGGTCGTCGTGAACCTTCCAGTCAAAGTCCAGCATGAGAGAAGGAACACACACAGTGAGGTCTAGAACAGAACTAGATCCGGAACCTGAGTTAGAGTATGTAGGTGAGCCATCGTTAAAGACACATAGGTTAAGTTGAGAAAAAAACATCTTCTAACATCTGACCTCTGCCATCATAGTGGTCACTACCCCAAAGGTGAGCATGACTGTTAAAATCCCCCATGAGAATAATTGATTGTACATTGCTTAACGTCCCGACAGCAACAAGGCTTTCTCAGGACTTGCCTGCACTGCTTGTGAAAAAAAACAAAACTAAACAGAACATTGAATGTATGTCGCCAGCCGGTCAAATACATTAAATAAACCTAACACAGAGCCTAAATAAAGCTAAGACCATTTAGCAACACACATCCAATATCAAGAGTTACAGGCAGTGCAGACAGTAGGGAGAGTTTTAAAAAGGCAAATACAGGTGAATGGACAAAGGGTAGACAGAAACATGCCCCAGAATAGAGAGATAAACCCACCCTGTGGGGCTGACCAGGGTGACCCTGGGAACTAAAAAATACCTAACCCCACCCAAGTCCCCCAGGGCAGACCCGGGTGGGGGCCATGAGAATAAAGGGAGGGGGCAGTTGATCTACTAAGTGAAAAATATCATTGCTACAAACCCGCAGTGATGGTGGCAGGTAAATACTGCATATGGTTATGGTCTTTTTTAAGGTAACCCGAGCAGCGACAGCCTGAAGACAGGTGTCGATGCTAACGGGGCTACATAAAATTTGGCTACTAATGAGAAGAGCCGCTCCACCCGAGCGCCTCTCCGAATCAGAGCCTTTATGTATAACATTAAAACCATTAAAAGACACAGGGTCAGAAGTCTTCAGGTAAGTCTCCTGAAGAGATATGACTGAGGGGTTATAGAACTTGACTAAAAGACGTAATTCCTCAAAGTTAGCTCGAAAACCACGACAATTCCACTGAAGCAAAGAGTCCATGATTAAGTCTGATCTGGGGGTAAGGAGTTTTTCCCCCCTTTTTCCTTTACCTTGGAAGGAGTTGAAGAAACAGAGGGGTTGATTGATTGATTGTACATTGCTTAACGTCCCGACAGCAACAAGGCTTTCTCAGGACGTGCCTGCACTGCTTGTGAAAAAAAAACAAAAAAAAATAAAGCTAAGACCATTTAGCAACACACATCCAATATCAAGAGCTACAGGCAGTGCAGACAGTAGGGAGAATTTTAAAAAGGCAAATACAGGTGAATGGACAAAGGGTAGACAGAAACACATGCCCCAGAATAGAGAGAAAACCCCACCCTGTGGGGATGACCAGGGTGACCCTGGGAACTAAAAAATACCTAACCCCACCCAAGTCCCCCAGGGCAGACCCGGGTGGGGTAAGAAACAGAGAGGGGCCGGCTTCCGGGCCTCCTCTGGTTCATCGGAGAGGAAGGGGGTGGAGCTGCCGCAGCATCAGCAACAACAACTTCCACTCCCTCCATCCGCTCCTCCAGTGCAGCATATTTGTTTTGAAGGGGCACATCTGTGTTCCCCTTCTGGGCCCGTGCGCACAGCGGTCCCATAGATTTCTTAGACTTCTGGTCCTGGGCAGCGTTCCTGCCGCTAGAGTTAGCGGCCTTAGAAGGCTGACCAGAGCCAGAAGCCTTTGGAGTTGACTGACTAACAGGTTTGGGTGGGGGCTGAGGCTTAGGGGCAACAGAAGGCGGCACGACCGGACCGGCAGTGTCCGCCTTCTGCGTTCTTTGGCTCCTTGTCACCACCGGAGGAGGGTTACTCTCCAGGGGCGAGATGAGCCGAGGCTCCGCCCCCAACCAAGAAGTTGGGGTCTGACATGAAAAGTCTTTGGTGGGGCGCTTGCCTGCCACCGCTGCACTAAAAGTATACACTGAGGTGTTAGAGGTTGGGGCAGCCGCAGCTGCACCAGGGCCTTCAACCAGTTTTTTGGCATCCAGAAAGGACAGCCCCTTCTCCACACGCACCTGCTGAATCTTGCACTCGGATATCCAACGAGGGCATTTCTTATCCGAAGCCATATGCGCCCCCTGGCAATTCACACACAGGGGGGTGGCTGTGCAGGACTCAGCAGAGTGTCCGGGCCTAGTGCAACGGGCGCATGAAGCCTCTGCCTGACGGCATGTCTTCTGCCCATGGCCATACTTTTGGCACTTAAAGCACCGGAGGGGAAGAGGGACGTACTTTTTCACTCTCAGGGAGTAGTAACCTCCCCAGATGGTAGTAGGAGGGGTGGGGGTGCCAAACGTCAGGATGATGGTAGGGAGACGGATCTCCCCACCACCTCGCTTGGAAGCGAAGCGCCTGACGCAAGTCACCCCCTGAGACTTAAGGTTCCTTACAAGTTCATCTTCTGACAGTTCTGCCAAAGCTTGATCTTTGATTACGCCTCTTGACGAATTCATAGTTTTGTGGGGTGTGACTTCCACAGGAGTGTCTCCGATGGAAGAGAGCCCCAGTAGCCCGCTGGAGTGTGCCCGAGTACGGCACTCCACCAGCAAGTCACCAGACCTGAGGCGCTGGGCGTCAGGCCTGCCAACACGGCTCCTGAGGGTCTCCCCCACCAGAAAAGGATGCAGCTTGGTAACTGGTTTCTCCTTCACCTTGCTATGGACAATGAGGAAGCGAGGCCATACGGCCGACGCCTGAGGCGTCGCTTCCTCACAGTCTGAATCACTGTCATGTGCAATGTCGGCGTCTATGCGCCGTTTCTGTGCTAGTTTTGGTTTTTTGGTTTTATCCATATTATATTAGTAGAGATATTCATCCCCCGGGGGTCCCCGCCCGCCACCGAGCCCAACAAGGGAAAGTGCAACTGTCGGCGGGTCTCCAGCCGACGCACAATGGAGACTGCCCGAAAGATATACTCAAGGGGGTAAGCCCGATTGAACCGTTTGAGCCACCGCCTTCTATCACACCGTTGAATGCAGGGGAATACTGGCGTAAAGCACCTAATCAGCAGCAGAAGCTATAGCATGGTGCTCCGTATAGCAACCCGCATGTCAACAGTGGGATAGGGCTCAACGTGACAAGAGCCGATTGACTAGGCCGGTACGACTAGCCTCCCGTTTAGGTAGAAGTCAAGGCCGAAGTGGAGTGTTGGCACCAGTGAGCCGCAGCCCAAAGGGAACCTCAGCCACCAGGATCCTCTTCCCCCCCGACACGGGTCTCCAAGCACGGCAAACACTTGGGATCCAAAGGACCAAAAAGTCACGAGTATTTTTAAGGACCAATCCAACATGGTACGACCTAGGTTAGCACAGCTCCTTAAAAACCGGACCAGTGAAAAGGCTGAACAACATATCTGCTGACATCAAGTCCTAATCCTGGACAAAGATGGCACCCGTCCGCTAGCCCACTCAGTCAAGGACTGAGCGGACTACCCACCTACGCCACGTGGAAGCCGGTGCCGGGTAGTCTGATGAGAATGAAGTGTAACCAGGGTAGTAATCTTGTGGGTATTGTCTGTGACTCATAGCATAATACAATGTACCCATACCATTGTGATCATCAAGTTTTTGTGTGAAGTCATACTTAGGGCTTATGTTAAATTCATTACATATGTGTTCAAATGCTTTCATATCCATGGGGTTGTTATACCTGTTGAAACTGGATTCAGTGGGTAGAGGTGTATGCAGTTCTGACAGTATACGTCTAAGCTGGTAATAAACATGGAAACGGTAGACAGATCTAATAAGTTTGTTTGAGTGATTCAAGTGGTCTGTAAATGAAACACCAGAGCCTGTAGTTGAACATAGTATGGCAAAGTTGAGTTGGTTTTGAAAAATCTTTAGTGGACTTGAAGACCACTTTCTTGCAGTAGCATCGTCTGTTATTGGAGGGTTTAGGTAATGATCAAAGGGGTTGGGTACTTTCACTTGAAATAAATCTTGTTCGCTTACAGCTATATAAAAGCTGGTTTAGTTGAATTATTTTCTGTTCATAAGTAGGTGCAACATTATATTTGGCATTCACATTAAATTGAAATGCATTTGTAGTAACGCTTGTTGGTGATTTAAATTCCATCCTTCTTTTTTATGAGATAATAAAAATGTTTATTACCTTAACAAATCTTGATACTAGCAAACCAGTGTGGTTAACTAATGGGATTGATAATCGTGATGGTAGCAAGGCTGTAGCTATCCATGACATGTTCTTTACAGTAAAATGGTTTAATGTAACAGATGATATAAATTATTATGTATCTGTTAGTAATGAATCCTCTCCTATTAAGAACCATAAAATAACATCTGGGTATTATGACTTTTGTACATTAGCTAACTGGTTTCAAAGTAAAATAAAAATTAAAGCAACTTTAAATCCAGCTAACTTACTTGTTACATTAGAATTTTCTTCTGAGCATAGGATAATATTTTCAGATGATCTTCTATTATTACTTGGTTTAATAAATGAAACTGAAGCTAAAACAAAGCTTTGGAAAATAGAGATGATTGATGGAAAATTAACTGGAAAATATCCTGTTCATTTGTCAGTACATACAGTACTAAATGTTTATTTGAAAGAACTGAACACAACTGAGAATGTTCACAATGGAAAGCCTTCAACTTTGTTGAGATGCTTACCAACTGGAACTGCACCCTATTGTGAAAGTGTGGTTGTTAGATTTCCTAATTTGCAGTTTAAAAAATTAGGTTCTAGTTTCTTTGAGTCACTGAGTATATCTGTAACTAATCAGGATAACAAACCAGTTGTTATGCATGATTTTAGTGTTGTTGGAAATTAAATAATTTTATTTTTGTTTATAAAAATGAGTGGCCTTGGTCCAAAGCCGAGAATCATACCAGTTGCATGTCCAGTAACAGAGTTGAAAGATTTGGCAGACGTACAGGATTTTGAGAAGGATTTGATCTGATTTGATTGTACATTGCTTAACGTCCCGACAGCAACAAGACTTTCTCAGGACGTGCCTGCACTGCTTGTGAAAAAAAACTAAACAGAAAATTGAATGTATGTCGCCAGCCGGTCAAATACGTTAAATAAACCTATAACATGGGGCCTAAATAAAGCTAAGGCCATTTAGCAACACACATCCAATATCAAGAGCTACAGGCAGCGCAGACAGTAGGGAGAGTTTAAAAAAGGAAAATACAGGTGAATGGACCAAGGTTAGACAGAAACACATGCCCCAGAGTAGAAGGGATTGATTGATTGATTGTACATTGCTTAACGTCCCGACAGCAACAAGGCTTTCTCAGGACGTGCCTGCACTGCTTGTGAAAAAAAAAAACAACTAAACAGAACATTGAATGTATGTCGCCAGCCGGTCAAACACATTAAATAAACCTAACACATGGGGCCTAAATAAAGCCAAGACCATTTAGCAACACACATCCAATATCAAGAGCTACAGGCAGTGCAGACAGTAGGGAGAGTTTTAAAAAGGCAAATACAGGTGAATGGACAAAGGGTAGACAGAAACATATGCCCCAGAATAGAGAAAAACCCACCCTGTGGGGCTGACCAGGGTGACCCTGGGAACTAAAAAATACCTAACCCCACCCAAGTCCCCCAGGGCAGACCCGGGTGGGGGCAGAGTAGAAGGGAAACCCACCCTGTGGGGCTGACCAGGGTGACCCTGGGAACTAAAAAGTAGTTAACCCCACCCAAGTCCCCCAGGGCAGACTTTTGAGAAGGAATTGATTGTACATTGCTTAACGTCCCGACAGCAACAAGGCTTTCTCAGGACGTGCCTGCACTGCTTGTGAAAAAAAAAAAAAAAACTAAACAGAACATTGAATGTATGTCACCAGCCGGTCAAATACGTTAAATAAACCTAACACATGGGGCCTAAATAAAGCTAAGACCATTTAGCAACACACATCCAATATCAAGCGCTACAGGCAGTGCAGACAGTAGGGAGAGTTTTAAAAAGGCAAATACAGGTGAATGGACAAAGGGTAGACAGAAACACATGCCCCAGAATAGAGAGAAAACCCCACCCTGTGGGGATGACCAGGGTGACCCTGGGAACTAAAAAATACCTAACCCCACCCAAGTCCCCCAGGGCAGACCCGGGTGGGGGGAAGGGGAAATTGGAGAAATATATGGTTTTGAACTTGATTCAACTGGTATGTACAAGCGGAAAGTAATTGTCGACATGAAAGACGGTGAAAGACAGATTCCTAAACTTGGTCAGCTTCGTGATGTTACTGTACCTACTCCAGTAAATAATGTGCCCTACAACTTAATACATGTAGGTAGTAAGTGGGTTGTTTCACCTGTGCCGGCACCAGCACCCGTAATTGACTGGGACATAAAGATTGAATTTATTAGTCCTTATGTATACACTGATGACGAAGGCGCCTTAGTGTTTAGGAAGGTTGTTAATTCTGGGCCGCTGATTGCAAGCCTTGTTCCAAGTTTTGCCCCAGACAACAATAGCAGAGATAAACTGAAAGTTGAAAATTATGAGAAACGACGGTATCTTCTTACAACTAGAAAGGGAAGATCAGATACTTCTGTTGTGTTTATGCCAGCAAGCTTAGTCGTGGCTAGAGAAGCGACAATAGTATTTGAAATTATCTTGAGATCTATAGCTTCTGTGAAAGAGGCAAATATTGCACAGGGAATAAAACTTACATGGGATGAAACAGTATCAGAATCAACAAAGGTCTTTATTGCTATTACAAAAAGTGCTGATGTTATTAATGTTTCGAGCAGTGTTCCGGCTGTCAAGGTGGTTGTCGACAAAACAACTTTTGTTCGTCTAAGTTACATAAACCTTGAACACACTGATCTTGTTTCATTTTATTATGCCAGCAAATTGTATACTTTTGACGAGTTGCAAAATGTAATTGCTGATTAAATAAAAAATATTTGTCAATAAAAAAATATGGTAAACTTCTATCCACAACTACCGACGACGCTTGCGCCTGAGACTGTGTCGTCGTTTGCGCTTGATCCACATATGCCAATTGCATCAGATAAAACATTACCGGCAGACGCATTCAGATTAAATAATATTACAGAAGCAATTAAATATTTGGAAAGTGAAGAAGCGAGGTACTCCAGATGCAAAAGGAGGTATCAGACCATTTTCAATTCTGTACAAAATACATCTATGGCTGTTGGCGCTTTTTCAGCTGATTGTTCTGTAGGAGGTATTGTATTGATTTCAACTGGAATTGGAAGTTTGGTTGGAATCGGACTGGAAGGAGCTAGCATTGCCACAGGACTGGCTTGCTTTGGTTTGGATGCCATAAACAAGAGGTTTCACACAAAGTTAGAAAAACATGAAGCATTGAGTACGCTGGCAAGTGCAAAACTGAGTAGTCTTAAACTTATTATAAGTAAAGTGTTGCAGGACAATTTTATTAGTGACGAAGAATTTAAGCAAGTCCAGGATGATTTAAATAACTACAAACAAATGAAATCAGAAATACAAAATAAAATGCGTAGTCAGTCTCCCGTGAATGTTGAAGAACTGAAGGCTAGTTTTTTAGCAGAGGGAAAAAGGATAGGGGTACAGGAAACCACAGAAAAGCTACACAATCTTTTAAACAAATAAAAATCAGATTTGGTAATCGTTTAATAATGTCATACACTTCACAGAGAGATGTCATGCCACTTACAGTTTAGGCCTGATTATTTAACCCCATCTGCACCACCGCCAGAGTACTACTGAGAAAAAAAAGTTTTTTTTATTGTCCTTGTATCTTGACAAATCTGACCGAGTAAGTTGTGACTTAAGTCAAGTTGTTGTAAGAACTTATAAGAACTTACAGTAAGAAATTAATAAGTTCTTATGGTAATAAATTAATAAGTTCTTATGATAACTAACTTAAAGGTTACCTCTGCAGGTTCCTAAAAGTTAGTTGTAACTTATTAGTAACATATAAAGTTCCACTGAAATCACTTAGACAGGTAAATGATTAGGTGTTGACAGAGACAATAGTTATAGAGAGAGACAATAGGAGATTTAAAAGATAATTAGATCAATGAGGCCGCATCGGTCATGCTCGTCACTTTTTTAAAATCAAAGGGTTGATTCGGTAATAACGGGGGTGTAATGGGGTCAAAAGTTTTAATATTAAAAATGACGTAATTTAATGACCGATGCGGTCTTATTGAATTCATTGCCTTTTAAATCTCCTATTGTCTCTCTCTCAGGACATCTGTGACGGGTCGGAAAACTGTCCTTGCATGAAAACCATCGATCTAATGCCCTCAGATATACCTCGTGTGCTGACACATCTTTCGGACGAAGAGGAGTCATGCCTGTTCAAGTTCCACAGCAATCTCTTCTTTGCCCCAGACAACAAAATAGCTGGAAACTACTTCAAGCTGGTGCAGCAGAACGATTTGTTCTTAAGATTTCTGCCCGAGTTCCCACTCCTCCATTTGAGAAAGTCTAAGATCATCAATCTCCTCAGTGGTTACAGTGTTGCAGGTTTAGGCAGCATCCTCAGATTCCAACAGGGTGTCGACGACGAAGACCTCAGCAAAGTGGTGGGACTGCCGAACATAGAAAGAGCTACTAATTCAATTCGCCGTCTTGCAATCGCTCTACACATTGTGTTCTTTATCAAATTCTTGGGCTATCTGCGATCAGAAACGGCAAAGGAGCTTCTGCTGCATATGGCAGCAGTTCCAACGAAACCACTGTCGGACGATTTGACCGTGCTGCTAAACGCCTTTCTACGCGAAGGGCAGGAAGCCAGTGCTACGTTTGCACTTCATTTCGACCTCCTACGTCATTGTGAGGAGATACTGGCGATCGCCCTTGCCAAAAGGATAGGAGGCAAAGAGGGGTACGACCTGCTCTTGGCAGCCGTGAAAAAAAGCTTGCCATTTGCGTTCTTAAACGGAGCCGCGTCATACGCGGCGTTCTGTACCAACCTCTTAATTGTTCACCACAGTGCCGGTAAATTTCATCAGAACATGAAGGAGACGCTTTTCACCACTCGGCATGGCAACAGCAAACGTAACTTCGCCCTCGACACACAGAGGGAAATTGACCATCGTGCAGCGCTCAAAGGTTTCCACCCAAGGGCCAGTGTGTCTTCTGTTTTACCTCGCATGGCGCTAGTCGACAAATTTCAAGAAGTTGCGGCGGCAAGACACGACCGGGAACAAGAACCAAAAGCTGTCGATGAAGAGCCTGACAGCATGTCTTGGTCCGTATCAGACAGGGATATAGAGTTCATATTTCCAACTGCCAAAATGATCCTGCGCCAAATTGAGTCTGTCCCAAGTGAAGCACGATTTACTCCATTTAACATATACGACGGCAACAAACCCACTCCACTACCATCGTCGTGTCTGGACTCCAGAACAGCCGGCGCAGGAGAATTTTTGATCCGTCGCTATGTGTGTCAGCAGAGTCTGATGGGTACAACAGAAGAAGATATTCCATCTTTAGATGACGTGATAGCCCCCATAGAACTGCTAGCAAAACTACAGTCAGGAAAGTCGACGACAGTGAAAAGAAATAGCTGCAAGACAACTACACTGTCGGCCGAGGAACGTGCAGAGAAAGCGAGATCGTTGCAGTTCAAACGACATGTAGCAAAGAGCTGCCGCCTCTTCTCTAAGATGAATACTTGCCAAGCAATTGTTGCACCAGACTGTTCAAAGCCGAAAGTGCAGAAGGCGCAAGGCATGAAGAAAGCACTGGTGTCTCTGCTTGCAGAATGTCTTGAAACCATAGATGAGATTCCTCCTCTTCCAGCTGCTCCTAACAAAACACAGCAGATGCTGAGAGACGTAAAGCGTCTGGAGGATGCTGGCTTACTGTTCAGTGACATCTCACATGACAAGTTTCCTGAAGATATTGCCCTTTCTGCTCAAGTGGTCATCTATGAAATGTTGGGAGTTAAATTTAAGACTTTTGCTTCCTCAGGGCAGCAGTACCTCAACCACATCCAAGAAAACATTATCGGAAAAGCAAACAATATTTACAGAAACGTTAAACATCTAGTTCTCATAGAAGAAAAATATGAATTCACCCCTGATGTTTTAAAAGCTGCTACCCAAAACAGCCGCGCAGAGACAACAACGTCTCGCAAATCCATGGTGCACCTTAAAGACGCATCAGAGATGATAAATCTTGAGCGATATGACAGAACTGCTGTTACATCGACAGAGGTGGGGAAGCAAGAAGTTGGCCGTTTCATCGCGAAACATGCAGCGACTCTCAGCATCACGCCCAACGCAACAGTTGACTTTGACATAGTAGAAAATGGGTGTACATGCAAGAGCGAAAAGTGTGATTGCAAGGAAGCTTTCAGTGTGCCTATCAGGTCAGCTGTCAATGCAGAAAACCGGAGGGTTGTTTTCCCTTTGAAATCAGTGTGGCAACGCAAAGGTGAAGCCGAAATGTCTCAGGCAGACTGGGTTGTTGCACTTCAGGAAGAGCATGGAGACATAAATTCATCCATAATTTCTGTGGTCACATCAGGTGACATCGATGCTCTTCCCATACATCTACTGGTTATCGGCAACATGTGGCAGAGAGACATCACAACCGGAGAGTTCAGACATCCGGTTTATGTGGAACTGCAAAAACCTGGCTGGAAAAGCGATGCATACAACATCACTGGTATTGCTCAGGTTATCGAGAAAGCCCTTGGATGCTACGCCCCCCTCTGTTTAGCCATCGCTCTTTGCATGGGCGGCAACGACTTCTTGCCGAAATTCTCAGGCATTACCCATCAGACAATGCTCGACACAATCGTCAAGAGGAAGCTGTTCAACAGCTTGGTTTGTTTTGAGAAGGAACGTGAACTAGTCAGGTCCGGTCAGTTGGACCTGGAAGCATACCTACGACTAATAAAATATTTGTACTGCCCCAAGAACAACGATCCCGACAAACTGACTTTGGAAGAAGTGCGACAGGTATCCATCAAGCCACCTGGAGAGGCTACTGTACGAAACCCACAACTCTGGATGCCGCCGGAGTCAGCTTTGCGGCACCTTGGACAGCTTGTAAATCTACAGATAGAATATCTGTTTACAGCAGGCGATCATGCTGCAAAGCTGCCTGATTTCATGAAATATCAGTGTTTCGTGAAAGACGGTAAAGGCAACGTCAAGTACAACTTCGGCCCTCAAAGTCATGCCAGCGACCTGGACACATTGCTAAACATTCCAACAGAAGAGCTGGCAGCTAGGATTGCGCAGTCACGAAAAAGGCCGAGGACACACACGAACACTCCTGCCAGACGAAAAAAAGGGCCACGACTAACATCCACACCTAGGTAATCATTCTTGCGTGCGTGCGTGTAGTATCTTTTGTATACAGTTTATCGTTATCTTTTACATTTATCCGTTTTGAGATGTGTTCATAACGACAGATTTTGGGTATTTAGATAAAAAATATTTTCATTTTTTTTCGTTCACATTTCAAAATATAAATAGTACAAAAATGATTTCTTTTCAAATTTTTTTCAGAAAACAAAGACCTCTGGCACACAGTAGTGACAAAGACATGCAGCCGCCGGTATCGCCGGTATGACCCTCTCCAGCCTTGCCAGTCAAGGTACTAAATACATTAAAAACTTAGTTCTCCTTCACTTACAGAACCAATGAATTAATTGAATGAAACCAGTTACTGTTAGTACACAGCTTTCTGTTTGCCTGTTTGTCTGTAAAGTATGTCGGCTGTATTATTTCTGCCCAATCACACAAACACATGCCTCAAGATAGCAACAGAATGTAGGCCCATTGACATTTTCTTCCATTCGACTTTCACTGAATGTAATTATTATTTGTACCTTTTTTTCAGGGACGCCAGTTACGACCGCCGAGGCAGGATTTCCACAAAAAGGCACAGTAATTTCAATAAGTCATGCTCGTGACAAAAAGCCTTCCAGACCCTTGCCAAGTTGACCAAACCAGTGCAGAGTTCATCCTCTAACCCTCATTTCAGAGAGAGTGGTTCACACATGGGCGTTTGGGTCCTACTAATAGAATGATATGTGTTTTTTTGTTTGTTTTTTTGTTGTTGTTTGTTTTAAAATATTATTACTCATAGTGTACAGGCGCATGTTCATGTGAAAGAAAAAAACAACAGCAACATTGTATCTATGTAACACGAGCGCATTTCAGTGGAATCAGAATTCGCCGGTTCGGCGTGGGAACTCACAATTCAGTCTAGCAGGATATTGCTGACTCGACAGATGGGCCGAGTATTTTGAAGAGTTACTGAACAGACCTAGCCCACCCGACCCCCCCGACATCCAGCCGGCAGAGACCGACCTACTCATCAGCTGTGACAGACCCAGCCGGGAAGAGATCAGAAAAGCAGTGGCATTTTTGAAGAATGGCAAAGCAGCAGGGCCAGATGGCATCCCAGCGGAGTCCCTGAAAGCAGACCTAGAGACAACAGTTGAGATGCTGTACCCACTGTTTGGAAAGATCTGGGAAGAGGAGGTGATGCCAGCTGACTGGAAGGAGGGGTACCTAATCAAGCTTCCCAAGAAAGGCGACCTCAGCAAGTGTTCCAACTACAGAGGAATCACCTTGCTGTCAGTACCAGGAAAGGTCTTCAACAGGATCATCCTAGAGAGAATGAAGAGCTCCGTTGACACCCAGCTGAGAGACCAGCAAGCAGGATTCAGGAAGAACCGATCATGTACAGACCAGATCGCCACTCTCCGCATCATCGTGGAACAGTCTCTGGAGTGGAGCTCCCCGCTGTACGTCAACTTTGTGGATTATGAGAAAGCATTTGACAGCGTGGACCGAGAGACTCTATGGAAACTCCTACGACACTACGGTGTACCCACAAAGCTCGTCCGCCTGATCAAGAGCAGCTATGATGGCATGACATGTCGCGTGATCCACGAAGGGCAGTTCACCAGAGAGCTCCAGGTCAGAACTGGTGTCAGGCAGGGGTGTCTGCTGTCTCCGTTCCTCTTCCTACTGGCCATAGACTGGGTCATGAAGATGACCACAGAGCACAGACGAAGTGGAATACAGTGGACACTGTGGACACAGCTTGACGACCTCGATTTTGCAGACGACTTGGCATTACTGTCCCACACTCATCAACAAATGCAGGACAAGACCACGAGGCTTGCTGACATCTCGTCCCAAGTGGGCCTCACCATTCACAAACAGAAAACAAAGACAATGAGGCTGAACGCAACCAGGGAAGAACCAGTCTTGCTTGCTGGCACCCCGTTGGAGGAGGTGGAGTCCTTCACCTATCTCGGGAGCATCATAGACAAAAAAGGCGGCACTGATGCAGATGTCAGAGCACGAATCGGTAAAGCCAGAGCAGCCTTTCTCCAGTTGAAAAAAGTGTGGAGTTCCAGAGAGCTGTCACAACACACCAAAGTCCGGATTTTCAACTCCAATGTAAAAGCAGTTCTCCTATATGGAGCAGAGACATGGAGATTGACAAAAACCACAGTCAACAGAGTACAGACCTTCATGAACAGTTGCCTTAGAAGAATTTTGAAAATCCACTGGCCAGAGAAGATCAGCAACGTCAGACTCTGGGAGAGAACAGAGCAGATAACAGCAGAGAATGAAATTGGGCGAAGAAGATGGGGATGGATCGGTCACAGTCTGAGAAAGCCAGCTTCCAGTATCACTAGGCAGGCATTGTCATGGAACCCCCAGGGAAAGAGGAAAAGAGGTAGGCCGAGAAACTCCTGGCGTCGAGACCTCCAAGCAGACATCAAGAGACTGGGAACCACCTGGAGTAGAATCGAAGGAGAAGCACAGGACAGGAGTTGCTGGAGGTCTCTCGTCGACGGCCTATACCCGGGTAGGGGTGACAGGCGTAAGTAAGTAAGTAAGTAAGGATATTGCTGGAGTGATTGGATGTAGCACACATTAACTGTAATATTAGGATCTGAAATATACACACTTAAATGACAGTGCAGTGACGTGTGCTAAGCCTAATGGCGGGCTTAAGAACAACAAAGTGAAGTCCGCTGTAGACAAACACTGCCGAACACAACTCAATATGTGTGAACTAGTGTAAGTGTGTGTATTCGCCATGTACATTAATATACATTAGCGTTAAACATTTCCATATTTTATTTTGTTTGTTTAATTCCGTTGTTTCCTGATCAGTGTGTGTTTGGTTTTACTTTGAAAATGCGTATATTGATATGAGTGATGCCGGCTGTGACCCCGAACGTATGGCAAAAATGTCAGTCTGCGCCCTTTCTGCGCTGGAACATGGACAGCGGTTATAGACAATCCGTTCAATCGTGCCGACTGTCGCAGCTTTAGTCAGAGACTGAAGTAAATATGACAGATGTTAGAACTTTGTCAGTTTACACAACTGACATTGATTCTAATGCATTGTTTTCAAATTCAGATTACACATTAGTATCTTATTCATTTAGCAGTTCACACAATTGCCCAAGACATTGCCTCTACTACATACATGAAACCAAATTATAAATGTACTATTTCTGTGCTGTAATGCGAAGACGAACATGTTCGCGGTGGTATTCCTGTGCATCTTAGCAATGGATCATTGACATCTGCTAGATATTTAGTTAGGTGGATAGTTGATCAACGAATTGTTCAGTCTGTTATAGTTGTGTTCTACTTCTAGTAACTCGTTTTGCTAAGTAACTGTTTATATCTTGTTTTTCTTCCTGCTAAAAACATTCATTCTGCCTTTTCTATCAATTGACACAAACATAGTTTTCATAAAGTTACACTGACTGAGTGACTATGTGGTGTTCAACTATCCAGTGGCCCATATTCCTTGAGAGTGGCGAGGAGAAGTTTAGGTGCGGGCCGGGAAGGAGGAGGGGTGGAGAGGTGGGGTGGCGTTTTAACGGGGAGGCCGTTCAGTTATATAGTTATATTTTCTAGCGTATTTTTGTTTGTTTTTATTAATTTTTTCCATTCACAACAGCGTATTTTCATGTCATGTTCTGTACATTTCATGCCAGAACAGCCGTTTGTTCTCTTCAATTTGGATATTAAAACATGAGATGATCGATATGGTGATTCGATCAAACGTCACGACCGAGTCACTACTTTGGCAATAACATGCAATATCTGATGTTGTTAAGTGGCCAGAGTACAATAACTGTTTTCCTCCTCATTATGTACGTGTGCGTGCAACTTTAATAAATTACAATATTAAATATATTCAGCTGTGAGATCTGTAATGGATCATGAGGGGGATGGAAGGTGCCAGTTTGTTCTTGTAAGGTTTATGTGATAGTTGTCAGTATTAGTATAGTTTCTAAATTTGGCGTGCATGGGTGCCTGTGTGTATGTGTGTGTATGTCCGTCTTGTCCATTATTTTTCACTTTACTTGATATAAAATTCAAAAAGAGCACTTTAATTTGGCAGCAGCCTTTACAACATGTATTGGCTCATGAAGATCTATGCTTCTTGTGGATGCAAAGAAGTACCCAACGGAAAAAGAAACACGCTTAGATCAGTCGCTACTTATCTTCATTTGCAGAAGGAATGTGGCAGAGTTGCCACATTCCTTCTGTGAATGAAGATAAGTAGCGACCGATCTCTCTGTTTGTTTGTCTATTTTGACAAAGGGTATTTACCCGAAATATTAATAAATTGTGTTGTAACCGTCTTTTCTAAGCGTTTTTCTTTCTCCGTTGGGTACTTCTTTGCATTTTACACGCTTGGCAGTCACTTTTGTGGTCTGGATTTCTTGTGGATGGAAGGCCCTGGATACGCAAGTAAGTCCTCAGTGGCTTACTCATCAGAGGGATCTAATAAGGATGTAAAGTGAGTCTGCAAAATGCATTTTTCTTTAAAAGGTATTTTTTCGAAAAATACTTACCGATGACATGACCTTATGGGAGTGTCTACTACTTACTCAATTCTAGCCTAAGTACTCGTTGTGTTAACACACAACCCGGGAGGCACTCGGGGAACCCCGAGGGGGCCAAGAGTTGTCTCCCGATACTCCCCATCCGGAACAGAGTACCCATAATTCCTCAGTCAGGATACTTAGCTTACCAGCGGCAAGCGGGGCCGGTGGGAGGGCCGTCCGAGTCATGTCATCGGTAAGTATTTTTCGAAAAAATACCTTTTAAAGAAAAATGCATTTATTTCATCAAAAACATTACCGATGACATGACCTTATGGGAGAATCACGAATAGGAGGAGGGTGCCGCGCACTAGCACACCTTGGGGCCCCAAGTGCCGTCCTCCCAAACGCAAATTCCCGACGACCCTGGGGAGGTGTAACCTACGGCGCTGAAGCGCCAGGAGGAAGAGGAGCCCCGGAGCAGTTCCCCCACCAGAGCGAGTAGCCCCGCTGGACTGGGAAACTCTGTGAGCGAGAGAACATGCCCGCGAGCCCTACAGTAGCCACGAAGTGGAAGACAGCACAGTTCCTGACGACTGTGACGTTCGTGGCCCTGTACGTAGCTGATAGGACTTAATTAGCCTCTAAGCTCGCTGCGGGAGGGATCCTGGAATCGGATCGCATGACTGAGCGTCGTCAGGAAGATCTGACTTGTAGCTTCAGGGCTGTTATTCCTAGTGACGAGGAGAAGCTCGATCCTTGTTACGCTCGCGAGGGAGAGCGAGGGTGGCGGTCCGACTTCGAGCGAAGAGAGGATCCCGAAACGTGTCGTGACGTGGTGTGCGTGTGAGAATGTCTCCGCGAGCCGGACTCTGTGGCGAGGCGGGTTCGCAGCGGCCGAGGAGGATCCAAGGCCTTCCTAGGAGACGAGTGGGGACCGGTTGACCATGGAGGCGCGAAGCACGCCTCTCCGAACCGAGCTCTGTAGCGAGATGGGTTCTCTGCCTGGCATAAGGCTTGGTCCAAGCGCGGTCCCTCCTGGGAACCCGCGCCTCGAACTCCCGACTCCGCACACTACCTTGCTGTGTCCAACGTTGAGGCCTGCCGCCACCGACGAAGGCGAAGGAGTAGGGGCCCCATCAAAGCGAAACAGCGAGCGTCGCGGCTGCAGGAGCACCTTGCAGAAGCGGGAAGCAGTAGCGGGGGTCCGCGGCGAGGAGAGGTGTAAGAGGTACAGGACCGGAACCCAGTAACGGGGTGACGAACAGGAAGAGCGGAGCAACCGTCCCAGGCTAGGCCAGAGCATCGATGTCTCGTCCAGGCGGGCGAATCCACAAAGGCAGGGCGAATCCTCAAGGACGGGGCACGCCAGTGAACCCACCTAGTGTCGAACAGGTCCGCGAAGCCATCTCGCCAGTGCGCCGGTCCTCCGAAGGCATCCTGGTGCAAACTGCGTGTAGCAACTGGATCCATCGGGGAAACAGGTTGGCGCAGCCGTCCCACGAGAAGGTGACCTACTAGTCTGCGTCAGCTCCAAGCCGTTCGCGCTCTGGACCGCGAGGTCCGAAGGCCAGGCTGGAGTTGGAGAAGAACCACGGTAGTAGGAGGCGTAGCAGAAGCAGCCGGGCTTAGAGACGACCAAAGGAGAGGAGATCCGACTTCCGAGTAGTGGCTGGGCCGTCCAACCGCCAGCACAGCCGCAGCAGTACCACGTGTTCGAAGCCCGGTGCCCTCCTGGGTGCCCAAGGGGAAGTCGAGTTGGTTAGACACCAGGGAGACGGAGCTGTGCCATGGTCCTACAGCGTAAGCGAAGCGAAGGTTCTAGAAGCCTCCACCGTTCTGCTCCCCGTAGCGAAGTCCAGGAACCCCCCAAGAAACTGCCTTGGTCGAGTCGTCAGCACAGAGGTTCCGTCAGCATCACACCGCCCCGCTCGGCGCCAGGAGTCGTCGACCTGGAGAACGAAGGATAGGGTAAGGAGCTCTACCATCTCACGACACGAAGGGAGGTACGTACGAGAGGGGTCGTCTAGTCCCAAGGAGAGGCAAGAGCGGATCCACCGCTGGAAGGGGAGGCAACTCCTGTGACCTCCCGAGCACCGTTCCGACCGAGGGAAGCCAACAGCCGGCAACTCCATGGGGGTGAAGAAGATCCGTGAACCGAGAGAAGAAGCGCAGGGTAGTCGAAGCGCCTGGCACGAAGTCCGGAAGCCGCTGCCAGCTCCGAGCTGCATCCGAGAGGGCACCAGGGGAGACAGAAGCCGACGCGCTCGCAGACCCGTTTACCACCCGTGCGAAGTCAGAGTACTTCCACTAAGTCAATGGAACTCACGCGTAAGGCCACCAGCTAGTGAATCGTCAGATCTCCAAGGAGTATTAGTGCACAACTGGGTCGAACCGAGTACTGTAACCGCAGGAGGAGGTAAACAGGTCCGAGCAAGGCGAAGTAACGACAGCATCCTCCCCGAGAACCACCGGAGGGGGTCGGATGTCCAGAAGAGGAGCGACCGCAGCCAGGCCGGAGCACGAAGAAGGGGAAGGGCTGAGTGCGGGGGAGAGGAAAGGGACGAACGGCAGCCGGGCGCGAAAGGGATCGACGAGCGAGGCAGGAGAGAATCCCTGGAGCGACGTGAAGAACGGCAACTCCTAAGCACGCCCGCAGCGGAGAGAAGCGGAGTGTAGACCTAGAGTGCCGGAAGGTTGACTCCAACGAGGGAAATTCGTAGATGGACGGGCATCCCAGGTGCAGAGTGGTCCCTCCTCGCGCGCAGGAGAGCAAGAGCGGAGATCCGATCCTGAGGGAAGTGGATTCCCAGTCGTGCCGCCTCTTCCTGCCCATACGACAGGGCAAGACTGATATCCCAGCCCAGACGATCTCCTCCTTGGCTGCGCTGGGTAATACAAACTGCATACATGGATCTCTCCCGACGGGTAGCGCAGAGACTGAAGATCCGCGCAGATGAAGTACGCGCCATGGCCACGAGCATCGCATACGACCGGAACTGCGCTGTCAAGGACATCGTGGCCGCTGTGGGCTGGCGAGCAGAATCTACCGTCGCTCGTTTCTACCGTCGGGAACTGGCGGGACAGCGTGACTCTGCGAACCGGGCACTGTATCGAGGTGGGTCTCCGCCTGACCGCAGGCTATGTCCAGGTGCGTACCTTCCTGTAACGCCCGCGTCGAGAACCCCTCTCCGCGCAGTAACTGAAGCGGTCCGCGTAGCCATCCCTCCACAAGATCGTCAAGGACTCGGGCGGTAAGGAACGGAGACAGGCACCTCCGCCCTGCTGGCTGGCCACCAACAGTACCCTGCAACCACTAGCAGCCGGCCCGAGTTCGATCGAAGAGCAGATCCCGAACAAGTCGAGACGTGGTGTGCGTGTGAGATTGTCTCCGCGAGCCGGACTCTATGTCGAGGCGGGTTCGCAGCGGCCGAGGAGGATCCAAGGCCTTCCTAGGAGACGAGTGGGGATCGGTTGACCATGGACGGCACGAAGCACGTCTCTCCGAACCGAACTCTGTAGCGAGAAGGGTTCTCTGCCTGGCATAAGGCTTGGTCCAAGCGTGTTCCCTCCTGGGAATCAACGCCTCGAGCTCCCGACTCCGCACACTACCAAGCCGTGTCCGACGTGTCGATCCCCCGATGCTAGGGCCGTCGGAACTTGAGAGGCTGGAGAACCGGAACAGCTGGTACTTCCTCAGGTCTGGAACAGTCACCGGTGTCAGGCGTTCGCGCCGGAAACCCCAAGTTGGTACCAGTGTACTCTGTAGGGAGGCCGGTTGTCTGTCAGAAGGCTTTTTCCAAGCGCACTTCCTCCTGCACACTATACTGACGCGTCCGGCATGGTGATCTCACAGTCCACTCGTCGGAACTCGAGCAGTCGGAGTACCGGGAATATCCGCCGGTATCTCAGCAGGTCTGTAACCAGTCACAGGCGTCGGGCGCTCTCGCCGATAGAAGCTCCAAGGTGAGCCCAGCGCCGTCCAGGTCATGTGGCGCAGGCGTCACACCAAGGTTCGGAGGCACATGGTAGACAGACCTTGTAGGAGTCCGACGGTCACTGTAACGTCCGCGCTGTGTGCAGGTCATCTAAGGCCCCTGCAACATACCAAAATCCGAAGGCACGCGGGCGTGGGCCTGAGGGACCCTGTCCTGGTAAGGTGAACTTCCGCAAGACAACGGTACAACCAGTGAGGAACCACCTGTCAGCAAGCGCGCGGACCTGCAATACATCCCCGCAAGGTAGAGAGTGCAGCCAGTAGGGTCCCGGTTAACCCCAGGTAAGCACCCCACCTGTGTGACCTACCTTCTGCGAAGAAGAGGAGTCGCGGCTAACGGCACTGTCTGTCCATCCTGCCAAGGCAACTCCCCCAACCACCAAGGTGTGTACCTGTCTTCCCAGCGTATACGTCCTACGCCGGGCACCTCCCGGCCCCTACAGGTGTGGAAGCCACCCTTGGTCTGGGAGGACCGCCAGGCTAAGTTGAGCCTACAACACATCCTGCACAACAAACTCAAGCATGTCATGACAAGTATAAGCCTGAAGCAAGCGGCAGGCCCAGAACCTTTGTGGGAGCGGAGCCCCCGCGACACACCGGAGCTGTACTATAGCGACGGCCTCCAGGTGCAGCTTTGATCATTGTCTTAAGTTGCCAGCAGGCAATTACCTTTCAACAGTAAAACGTTACTGTCGTCCATGTTAACTTGTATTCTTATGCATGGTGTTCATGTTAACTGGTAGTCACATGCCCAAGTAGGAATATAACCAAAGAGCAGAAACCAGTGCGTCCAGGAGACATAGGGCTGTCTGAGCACTGTGGGTTTTTTTTTTTTTTTTTTTTTTTTCCTTTTCCCAGGGAGGTTCGGGCCGGGAGACGGTCACTGGCGCCTGCCATGAGATGCGTTGGCGACGGGCTCACCCGTACCAATCACCGTCCATCTGCAGCCTGTCATTGTAAAATGTGGAATGAGCAAGTGAGGGTATGTGAGTAGCACCTGTGGTGGCAAGAGAAGTTATTGCAGCTTATGACCTTCCCCCATGACAGCAACAATAAGTCATCTAGGTGCCGTCAGTGTCCCCTCAACTGACGAATACTCTGCATCTCCCATGTATCTAATACGCCCCCGTATGTGGTAAACAGGTCTGCAGTATGCATAACAAAACAGGCATGATGGGACCGACTCAGTACCGAAGTAAGCGTCGGTTCTCGCCACATTCGCCAACGTAATGCGTCAAGGGATGGCTGGAGCATACATTCCCCGAACCCAACCAGGGACAAGAGCATAGGTGAGGAAAAAGTGAGTAGGTAAGCGCCAGAAATAAGGTTAGACTTAGCTTCACCGATCTTGCACACCATTCCCCTTCCAGTAAAGGTTTTAACCGTGAGGAACACGGAGCTCTGCATCGTTAGACGCCATCTTGGAAAACGAAGCTGACCACCTGCGGATCTGCGCCGTTTAAGAATGACCGTTCCAGACTACAACGTCTCATTTCTTCCCTCACGCGTAAATGCCTTCCGTTAAAGCGCGGAACTTTCAACAACCACGCTGCTAACCACAGCGAAAAAAGGGAGACGTGACCCTGTCAATAACAATACCACACCAACACGGAAGGACAGGGGGAACGGGTGCGAGACCCGCCAAGAAAAAGTCAAGAATCTTGGCGCAAGCAACAACGCAAATGAAGACCGCGTTCGCGCCTGCTCAACCAGTGCCCAGCCCGGGAACCAGCCGAGGGCCAACCCAGTCACCTTACCTTTTCCCGGAGCGGGACCGGGGAAGGGGGGGGGGGGGGGGGGGGAGAATCCAAACCAAGGCACGCGCGGCGAAGTCCCAGCGAAGTTCACAGCGTAGCCCAGGCACTTCAGGGAGCCAAGCGGGCAGATGCCAACGAAGAAGGGATACCAGAGCCACCCGGTACAGGGGGGCCCGACGAAGAACAAGTCAAGAGAAGAACTAAGTCCGTCGAAGACCGGAGAACCGGTCGAAATCCCCAAAATCCGTAGGCTAGAGCAACACGTCTGAACAGCGTAAGCCTAAGTAGACTGACTGAGGAATTATGGGTACTCTGTTCCGGATGGGGAGTATCGGGAGACAACTCTTGGCCCCCTCGGGGTTCCCCGAGTGCCTCCCGGGTTGTGTGTTAACACAACGAGTACTTAGGCTAGAATTGAGTAAGTAGTAGACACTCCCATAAGGTCATGTCATCGGTAATGTTTTTGATGAAATAANATGCACAGATTCCCATGAGCCGATTCAATGTCTGGGGGTTCAAAGTGATCTATGTCAACTGCAGTTGTACTGGGTCTGACTTAGCTATTAGACACTATTGCCAGCTAAAATGAAGAGAGAAGCGCCGGTAACGGCTTAACAAAACAAACACAAGGCAGCGCTGGGGCTGATGACAGATAGCGTGCCCTCACCCACCTGACTTACCACAACCCTCCCCCTCCCCTTGGCGATGGTCCTAATACTGTAGTACGAGTGTGCATGTGTACATCGTCCAAGTGTTTTGTTGTTAATGATTTTAGTTAAAGAGAATGCAATGTGTCTTTCCTGAAAGGCTGCAAAATTAACCACTATTACATGTTGACTGTCAGTCCCTGTGTCATCTGCTTTTGTTTATCTTGGGACCCATACGGTAATTGCTGTGTAGCCTGAAGCGACACACATGGCAAAGGTTAACACTTTTGGTGTCAGCAGCAGTTTTAGTCATGATGATTCCTGCAAGAATCTGTGACTAAAACCGCTACCGACACCAAAAGGGTTAAAGGAATTAAGCAACAGTGTTCAGTATGCACATCCCCGTGATGTGAGAAACATGTGAACATGTATTTTTATCTAAGATATATTTTTTTGAGAAAATACTTACCGATGGCATTACTATGTGGAAGGAGCACTTAGCCTATCAATTTCAGCCCAGGGATTGTTGTGTACAGCAAAGCCACCAGGGAACCACCCGAGTGAGCTGTACCAACATCCTTGAGTAGCTTCCCTTTGCTGAGTAGCTTCCCTTACCTCAAACGGGTAAGTGCGCAGCGTCACCAGTTTTACTCTTAGCTTACTGGCGGCGAGCCGGGCAGGTGGGAGGGCCCTCCGAGTAACGCCATCGGTAAGTATTTTCTCGAAAAAATACATTTTAGAGAAAAATACATTTGTTTCCTCGAAAAACATTACCGATGGCATTACTATGTGAAAGAATAACGAAAAGGAGGAGGGCGCCGCCAAATTACCCCACCACTGCGGAAGCATTAGTGAAAAAGGCTGGGATCAACACCTCACAATTTCATCTAAGTGTTACCTAAGGCGCCTGGCACACCGGTAGGGAGTGTTGAGCTGCCGAGACGTCGCCCACCAGGGCCAGGTTGTCCCGCTGGCTTGAGAGGTCGCGCAGATAGAAACGGGCAAAGGTGGATTCTGCTCTCCATCCTACTGTGGCGACAATGTCCCGTACTGCGCAGTTGCGGTCAAAGGTGAGGTTGGACGAGACAGCTCTGACTTCGTGCGCCCGAATTCGCATCCGCTTGGCCCCTGTGGGGTGAGGTCCTCACCATGAAGAGATAGTCTGCGCAGTAATGTCAGCCCTGCCACGATACATGGGCATAAAAAGGCGGGATCGGCCTCTCCGGAAAGGTTTCGTCCTTCGGAGGTAAATCTTTAAGGCCCGGACAGGGTCCTGTTGGCGGGACTCCTGGGACTGAGAAGCGTCCGGTACGGAGGTTGATCACTTGTGCCCTGGCCGAGGGGAGTCTGTTCTTGGCGAGAAAGGCCGGGTTTGTGAGGAGCTGCACGGAGCCATCCGTCCTGAACTGCAGGCAGGCAGGCTCTATGGAGAGGGCAAGCAGTTCGCTAACTCGTGCTGCTGTGGCGAGCGCAAGGAGGAAGCAAGTCTTCCTGGTAACGTCGGTCAGACGGGCCATGGGCAAGGGTTCAAACCGCTCGGAGTTGAGCCAAGTGAGCACCCAGGGAAGGTCCAAGCGAGGCACCAGCAAGCGCGGAACCGGATGATGGAGCTCAAAATGGGCCATCATGTCCAAAAGATCCTTGCACGCGCCTGGGTCACTACGCCCCAAGTGTCGGTATGTGTCGGCGAATATAGCCAAGTAGCCCCGGATGGTGATGGGCGCCAAATGCTGGTCCTCAAAAAGCCATAAGAAGAATTCGGCCAGGCACGGCATCAGCGTCGTGGGGGAAAAGTGTCGAGTCGCGCACCAGGACTGGAGGACGCGCCACTTCCCTTCGTACACTCAGCGGGTGGAGGGTCTGCGGGCTGCAGCGATAGCTTCCACCGCTGCATGCGAGTACCTTCGAGTCACGAGGGCCGCCCAGACAACTGCCAGGCGTGTAAGGCTAGCCTCTCCGGGCACGGGGGGAAGAGGGCTTGTCGGAGCTGCTTCAACATCGTGCGAGGCGATGGAAGCATCACGGGAGGCTCTGTGGCGAGGCTGAACAGGTCGGTTGTCCAGCTCTTGACCCAGTTGAACAGGGCGACCAGGAGGAAGACCGCGTTGCACCCCCGGAGCTTCTGAATGATCTTGGGGATCAGATCCGTGGGGGGATAGGCATAGGCCATGAAGCCGTCCCAGGGAATGGACAGGGCGTCCACGCCCCAAGCGAGGGGGTCCGGGATGGGAGACACAAAGACCGGTAGCTGTCTGTTCCACCTCGTCACGAAAAGGTCGATCGAGGGAGTCTCCCAGCGGGCACAAATCATCTTGAAAATCTCCAGGCTGAGGGACCACTCGGTGAGGAGGGGCTGGCCCCAAACGGGATAGCGAGTCCGCCAACACGCGGTCCCGGCACCAAAGCATCAACTGGTACAGGAGCATGCAAAGAGGCGGCGAGCGCGTCCCTCCCATCTTCTGGATGTATGAAACCACCGTCGAGTTGTCGGACAGCACTAAAACGTCTTGGCCCTGGAGCCGAGATTCCCAGTGACGGAGAGCGAACCAGACAGCCTGAAGTTCTAGCCAGTTGATGTGCTTGTCCGCAAGGCTCTGCGGCCACTGACCCGAAATCGAAGCAAAGCTTGGCAGGAGATGTGCGCCCCAACCCGCGCGGCTGGCGTCTGTGCAGAGGGAAAGCAGCAGCGGGGGCGAGTACAGTGGAACACCTGTCTGGAGCCACTCTGGGTCCATCCAATGGAGGAGATGAGTCCTGATCAAGGGGAGAACCACTATCAAGGCGTTGAGGTTGCCCGAGGAGGGGCGCCAGTGCATGAGCAGATGGAGCTGGAGAGGTCGCGTGTACAGCCTGCCGAGGGGCAGGAGATCCACCGCTGCGCTCAGGAGACCCAGAAGCTGGAGCCAAGTCTGGGCTGACACAGTCGGCAAGGTACACAAGGCGGGAAAGGTCCATCAACTTCTGGACGTGGGGCTCGGGTAACCGCACGTTGTTGAAATCGGTCAGAAATTCCATGCCCAGGTGAATGAATCGACGAGACTAAAAGAAGTCTGACTTCCCCTCGTTGACCTGGAAACCTAGGCACAGAAGGAGACCCATCAGCGAATCCCTGTCCCTCTCGCGGGCGGCAGAGTCCTGGTTCCGGAGTAGGAGATCGTCCAAGTAGTTGGACGAGGGGCTGGAGGCTGACCGACGGGCCCTGGCCATGAGGTTGAGTCCGAAGGGGAGGGTGAGGAACTGAAATACCTGTCCATCGAAGGCGAAGCGGAGGAAGCGTCGCGACGACGGGTGGATCGGGACATAGAAGTAAGCGTCTGCAAGATCGAGACTGACGGCAAAGTGCAGGGGTTGAATGGCGGCTCGCAGCGACCGCATGGTCTCCATGCGAAAGGGGGGGGGGGGGGGGCCCCGAGATGAACTTC
This sequence comes from Semisulcospira habei, assembly GCA_036245525.1. Taxonomy (NCBI): domain Eukaryota; kingdom Metazoa; phylum Mollusca; class Gastropoda; family Semisulcospiridae; genus Semisulcospira; species Semisulcospira habei. The sequence continues at coordinate 92,490,510 of BTPG01000004.1, forward strand.
TTGAGCGCCGACAAGTCGATGATGGGTCGCCACCTGCTGCCCGGCTTCGGCATGACGAAGAGGCGGCTGTAGAAAGCTGGTGAGTCGTGACGTGCTACTACTAGCGTGGTGGCCTTTTGGAGTAGGGTTGCGATCTCGGCCCGAAGCTTGGCCGCTCTGAGCGGGTCTACCAGGGACTGTGTCCACAAAGGCGAGCGTCAGAGCGGAGGGGGCCGCCGGAACGTGAGGCACAGTCCATTCGTGACTACAGAAAGTATCCAGGGTCGTCCGGCAGCAGTGACCACCACTCATCGCTGTGCAGTGCTAACCTCCCGCCGACTGGACACCCAACAGGCGTCGGCGGGGGCCGAGACGGGATGGCGTCACTGGATCCGGCCGCACCCGGGCCGCTGAGAGTCCCGGGGCCAGGCGGGGGCGGAAGCGGACGCACAGGGGCGACCGAACTGGGACTGTCGACCAAATCGGGAAGTGGTTCTGGCCGGGGTCCATAAGGCGGGTCTGGGGAACGGCAGGGCGTGATCCCCCGACCTGCGGGCGGGGGGAAAGCGACGGCGCTCACTTCTAGGTGTGCTGGGCCACAGGTCCTTGGAAGATTCCTTCACCTGCTGCCAAGTCGGGCCGAAGAGCTGCGACCCACCAACGGGGGCCTGGCGAAGTTGCGTCTTTACTGAAGGAGGTAAGCCGAGACAACATCAAAGGAGGCTGTCGCTGCGCATCAGATCACAATTGACCTTGCCCGTCAAGGTGTTAGCAGAGGCGTGGTAAGCTTCCCGATTGGCCACTGTAGCGATGGTGCGGATATCCTGTAACTGGGTGTTGCTGGAGCGCCTGGACTCTTCAGTGCAATGAATGATAGATTGCGTTGCCAGCTCCAGAAAACCGGAACACGCGAGGGTATTTCGGATGTGAACCGCCGCAGTATCAAGGCCGGGAGGCATGAGCCGCCAAACTGTCGCTCTGCCACCTGCAAGGGCCTCCGCGTCCAAGTCCATCGCCAGAAGGGGACAGAGGAAGAAGGGCGAGTGTCCATTATACCAGCGCTGTCGAAAAGTCAGATTGAAGTCCTCCAACCAGCGAAAGTCCGATAAAACGTCCTTGTCCGAGGTGCGTATTAAAGGCCTCCGTGATATCGCAAAATCCGCGGGGCTGTGGGAGCGACTTAAATCGCTTGGGCTGGAGGTGGGCATCCACGAGGGCCGAGGACTTGCGCTTGAAGGGGTTGGGGGGGAACGGGGGGCATACGTTCTTAGGGAGGAAGGCCGAAATTAGTCTAGCAGCCGCGTCCAAGGCCGCACACACATCGGACCCAGAAGCGCCGAGGGGAGTAGCCATGAGGCGAAGGGGGGGAGGGGAAAAGGCCACCTCCTCACGCTCAGAAGAATAAGAGCGGTCGCCATGGGACCACAAGACAGAAGCGGAGTCTTCCGGGTGCAAGCTAATGATGTCCTCCAAGGAGGTCGCATCCGGGGAGACACTCGAGCGCGGCGAAGGGGAGCGGGAGGCCAGCAAAAGAGAGTCCCGGGGAGGAGGGGAAGCCAACGGAGGTCGGTGAGGACGGAAGGCGCCTACCTCAGAACAAGAGTCTTGAGCGGGAGCGGCTTCGATAGTCCCGCAAAGACTCACGTGAAGGCGGAACGACGCGGGAGGGGGAACCCTCCGGGAACGACGAGGTGAGAAATGGCGGAGGCACGGGCGGGAAAGTCGCACACGCCGAGCGTCCAAGGGAGAGGGCGACCAAAGGTGTCGAGTCGCGGTACTCGTAACCGTCGTGGAAGGTCGAGAGGAGGAAGGAATAGACAAAAAAAAACCGGTGTTTACTCACGTGTGTGCTCGGTCACGTTGCTGCTGTGTGCTGGAGCGCCTCTCACCTCGACCGGTACGTCCAGAGGGGAGGGGTGGCATAGGGCTCCGTTGCCCATGAACTGTCACAGAGAGTTGGGGGAGCAAAGCAGGCGAGAAGACCGAGCGATGAGATGGCGGCTGGGCTGAGCGGGTCACGGACACCACGATATCAGACAACGCACGCCGTTGGCCGGTGATGGCAGAAGGCGTAGTAGCAGTACGGGTGTTCTTAGCGGACAGACTACCCAGCTGCGAGTGTGGGTCCTGGCGGGTAGCAGGTCGTTCCTTGCAGTAAAATCCCCATAACTGCGCTCATTGGAGCTCCCGCCACAGGGCACACACGTTGCACGTCCGAGAAGAAGAGCAGCCAGAACACGGCAGGCAGACGGAATGCGTGTCAGTGGGCCACTGAAAATCTCCACACTGCCAGCATGTCTGAACTTGCATACTGCAACAAACAGAGGAGAGGTATGTGGTAAGAGGAACAGGACTGGCCTTGTGGTCAGACATGAACGCGCTGCAAATTTTGGAAGTACAAGCCAGACAAATATCCACAGGGCAGTGCCGCGGCCGATCCGTTAAATTCCTGGACTCCTGGCCAGAGCAGTACCAGTTTTAATCAAGTTGTATTCGTAGTAGAAGGGAGCAGTAGGCTGAAGACAACCTGCTTGCAGGAAGCTAAGCGCGAAACTGGTGACACTGCACACTTACCTGTATGAGGTAAGGGAAGCTACTCAGCGAAGGGAAGCTACTCAGGGATGTTGGTACAGCTCACTCGGATGGTTCCTCGGTGGCTTTGCTGTACACAACGATCCCAGGGCTGAAATTGATAGGCTAAGTGCTCCTTCCGCATAGTAATGCCATTGGTAATGTTTTTCGAGGAAACAAATCTTACCTCGTGTCCATAAATGGTAGGGCACAAAGAACTGGAAAAGAATGAATACACTGTGTCAGCAAACTAGCAAACAATTTAGGTCCACATTTATACCCTCAACCTCTCACTCCAAACATATCGTTTAGTCATAACAGTCTGACACAAAAGTCCTAAAATAACATGGCGTTCCCAAAGATATAAATTATACACATTCATCAGTGTTACCTACCGAAAGCAACAAATTAAATACTCAGATGTCAAACAAAGATGGATATAATAAGTATACTGAATGGGTGCAATACACTGTCAGATTCTCAGCTCATTGACTGTTGCAGAGTTAATCACTCAGTTTGAGGATGAAAATGGGCCTGACCTCTGCTAGCATGAGGCATTCATTCTCATGAGCCGCTGCGACTGCAGGGGCTCATAAGAATGTATTCTCTTGCTGACAGAGAGAAGTAACTAAGAGACTGTTCATAAAAATTCCGTGGACAAGAACTCTCCAGTGGTTCCACACAAAAAACAAAGAAAATAAAACTAACCTAACCAGGAGACGGAATAGATGTGGTTCACTCTGTATCTGTCGGATTCCATACAGTTCCTTCATGGAAAACTCCATAGCCATACCCCCTCTGCTATCTCCGTCCTTGGATCCTGTTGTTCGACTGGCTTTGCTGTTGCTCACGGAGGTAGCATAGAGGTACAGTAGGAACATGCACTTTTCTTTATTTTTGCTGCGCCCTACAGGAAACAGTGTCCAAATACAGTCAGGGGGTCGCGCCAGTGTTTTCAGTTTCGCATGCATGCACACACAGGGTCAGTAAAAATGCGTATGACACAAAAAAAGATGCGTGCCACTTACTGAGCAAACAGTTAAAAGTGTTACAAAACTCACTTGTTAAAAAAAGATCGGCATTCCTGTCAGTCCTGGCTGTAACATGCTCCCATGCTTAGTCCCCTCGACCCATCTAAGTGACTGAATGGTGTGTAGCTAACATACAACTGTATGGTAAAAATGTTTTGTTTATGTACTTTACATAAAAAGATTGTGGTAGAGACCTTTAAAAATGGTTCATGTCAGTCCTGTCTGTCTAACAGAATTATGCAAAGGGGAATTAACTCCCTGATAAGCACAAGATTTTTGGGCCCACGTCAGCTGATCTTGGCCCGTGTAGTCATGTGTGCGCCATCTGTGGCCAACATCGGCCTGAGGACCTTTTGCATGCAACTTTTGTAAACCCATTACATCCTGAGGCTGATTTGTTTTAAAAATCTGCTTTTGTCCTATGAAGGCTACATTACAGATTAGAAGATAGATCAACCATTATAGTTCAAGGGTGGTGCCAGCATAGCTTGGCGCCTCAGGCACCAAGTTATTCTGGCACCACCCTTGAACTGTCATACTCAAAATAATTTGAAGCAGTAGTGCATCAGGATGAAAAGGGTTAATGAGTGACCTTGTTGTAAGTAAACAAGTCAACTTGTGTGCATTTGCGGGCGAAGACATCCTGGTCCAGTACTGCAAACAGCAGGTACATGAACACCGATCCTCAGGTGTCACTTCAGGTTTACTATTCATTTTCCATTATAGACAAGCAAAAAAACATTTGTTAGAGAACTTTTGGGTGGATGTTCGCTCTTTTGCATCAAAAATGCAATTACGGAAGATAAAGAAGGTGCTGGTATCTCAAGTTCAGTTGAAAGCAATCTGTGTCCAATTGTCACAGACAATCCCCCTCCCTCTCCACCACACACAAAGGGACTAACCTTCATCAATTGTGTTAACCTTGACAATGCCAAAAACAGTCACAATGTCTCCAGGTACACAGGAATCAACTGAAAGAGAATGTCAACACTAAAACCACTAAAAACTGCTGACACAAATATGTTCTAGAGAAGAAAAGAAGTACCCAACGGAGAAAGAAACACGCTTAGAAAAGACGGGTACAACACAATTTATTAATATTTCGGGTAAATACCCTTTGTCAAAATAGACAAACAAACAGAGAGATTAGCCGCTACTTATCTTCATTGGCAGAAGAAATGTGGCAACTAAAGGAGGTGACGTAAAATAAAAGAAAAGGAAGAACAAAAGTGCGGAAAAAGATAAAAATGACGTCAACGAAAAATCGTAAGAGAGAGACTCGGAAAGAACCTGAACACGAGAGACAAGAGTGTGTGCAAGCACGTGCAGGAGCGAGCAAAAGAAAAGGCATGTAGGTGAGGCCAGAGAAAAAGAAAGAGAGAGAGAGAGAGAGAGAGAGAGAGAGAGAGCGAGACGGAGAGAGAGAAAGAAAGAGAGAACGAACGGGGAGTACCCTTGGGCACGAAGTAGGCTGAGTGTCTAATACACAAAGCCTGCTAAACACCAACCTGAAGGCAAACTTTATATCACCTTCAAGTTGAGGACTACCTCGGGGAAAAACGGGAGGACCCTGGGAAAAAAAACCCAGCATTTAGCATGGTACACAACAAGTAATAAGACATTAAAACAAAGCAAATAATCAAATTCAGTAAGAGAATAATGGTATAAGTGGAGAGTAGGTAGTTGTCTTCAAGGGTAACTCAAAAAATAGGGGGGGGGGGGGGGGGGGAGAAAGAGAGAGAGAGAGACGGGGACGGGGGGCGGGGGGGGGGGGGGGGGGGGGGGGGGAGGAAGGGGGGAAATGAAGGAGGAAGGGGAAGAAGAAAAAAAGGAAAAAGCGTAAAGAGAGAAAGAGGGCTAGAGAGAAGTGTTAAAGGGGGTGGGGGGGGGGGGGGGGTGGGGAGAGAAAGAGAGAGAGAAAAAAAAAAAAAAAAAAAGGGGTAGGGTGGGGGCGGAAGACAACCAGCCAGAGCCACCAGCCCCACCCGACAGGCACCCACCAGCCCACAGAAAAACACACAGGCACGCAACAAGACGACCACATACATCCCCAAGGGATGCATACGATCGCCCCACCCCAAAACCGCGTATCACTCCGTGAGCCGGAGACCGGGCGCCCGACAGGGAAGGGCAAGGGATCCAACTAAACGTTCGGCCAGCGCTGAGAAAGTCCCCAAGGGAAATGTACATATCAACCAGCGCCAACCTCACCTATCTGGTTAGTGAGTAGTAAAACAGAAGCGATACAGTGAGGTAAAGGTAGCAGACACAAGCAAGGTAAAAAATGTTAATCTTTCATATTCATCCCGAGTGGCGCCACAGTGCCCAGTTTATTAATCAGAAATTTTTCACGGTCTTTCCTGGCCCAGACATTACTGGCTTGCATAAGCCAGAGGCCTTTAACCCGAATGTCCGAGACGGAGTGGTCAGCCTGATTGAAATGTCGGCCGACCGGTCTGTTGTATTGGTACTTGACAGACTGAAGATGTTCTTTGAAACGGTCGTTGATGGTTCTTTCCGTCTCTCCAACATAGAGTTGGCCGCATTTCACACAGGAGATGACATAAATCACGTTGGTGGTTTGACACGTGAAGTATCTGTCTATGTTGAATTTGTAACGTGGACCATTCACCACGGTGGAAGGGCAAATAAAAGGACACGTCTTGCAATTAGGAACATTGCATGGAATGGAGCCGGAGGGTCTGGTGGTATGACGAGGCTTGAGAGTAGAGCGAACAAGCATGTCCCGCAAATTAATATCCCTCTTGAAAGCTACCAACGGAGGTTCAGAAAAGATAGCAGCAGATTCTTGACTGAATGACAAAAGACCCCAGTTAGAAAGAAGGATTTTACAAACCGGATTTTGTTTGTCTATTTTGACAAAGGGTATTTACCCGAAATATTAATAAATTGTGTTGTACCCGTCTTTTCTAAGCGTATTTCTTTCTCCGTTGGGTACTTCTTTGCATATTACACGCTTGGCAGTCACCTTTTTGGTCTGGATTAAATATGTTCTAGGAAAATTCAAAGGCACAACTTTACAAAAATCACAACATAACAGGATTGAGGAAAGAACAAAATGGATGAAGCTTAGGACTCGTGTGTTTCTCGTGGTAGTATCTGAAGATGAAGCAGGGAGAGGTGCTGACTAACATTTAGTAACACATTTAGTAACAAGCGTACCTAGATCACAAGTCAGTTCACAGTCGACAGTCCTAGGAATCCTGCCTGCTTCTTTCTGGTTGTCTGACATGATCTCCTGCACCCTGTAACACAGTAAAGGAATATTTTGTAGCCACTCACATTCTTCACAGCATGTAAACAAACCACAACGCTAACTGAAAGCAAAACACCAACAGATCTTCCATGTGCTTTATTGGTTTGGTCCAAATCAAATGTAGTTACTCTAAACTTTATGATTTCAAGCGAATACACCAGTTTCTGTCATTTTAGGAGCTACCCAATAAGTAAAAGAGTAAACTTAATTCAGAAAATGTCCCTTACCAAGTTTCCCAGGGTAAACAGTCGTCAGGCACAAAATCTGCAATGGCTTACCTTATGGTCTGCCAGTCGATGGTCTCTGTCATGCCTGAGCTCCGTTTGGGGAGAAAAGTTTTCCCCCGACAGCCTTCCGCAGGACACTGGGAGTGTGAGACACAAAAGAAACAGATCAGGTGGAAAATAATTTCTGATTATATGTGAGAAATGAACAAAATGAGCATCAAACTAACTCCACAACAACAAAAACAACAACAAAAATTCAACACCAACATGCCCTTTGATTTATTCCTCTTAAGCCATTTAGCCCTGAGTCCCTGCAGCGGGAGATGGATTAACCATGATAATTCAAGGGTAGTGCCAGATTAGCTTGGCACCTTCAGGCGCCAAGCTCATCTGGCACTACCCTTGAATTATCATGGTTAATTCATCTCCTGCAACTGGTACATAGTCGTTAGGCAACATCTAAAAAATTTGAGAAATGGGACCTTGGGGCTAAAAGGGTTAAAGATATGGAGACTGCTGGTCTGCCATGAATATTAATGCATTTAACAAAGAACATTATAAAGACGCTTTATGTCAACTGAAAAACAAGAACCTATTATGCACACTCAACTGATGCGTACATTCACTCACTCACTCACTGAACACAAATACAGTACATTCCATTGTGTGGTGTGAAAGGCAAGCATAAGTAACTGAAGCTTTCAGAAAGACTGACAGTTGGTTTCAAAAATGTTTAAAAAGTGGCCAGAATCCAGTACGAAAATTGACAAGAAAGGAAAGGCCCTAGTGGCTCACGTGTATGAGCAATCCACGTGACCTTGACCTTTCAGACATGTCATGAAAATGTAAAGTGTCTTAACATAAGTAAAGGGCCGACTTCAGTGCCATCGATAGTCGCCCGAAAGCACTGTTCGCTTTTGCCAGCCTGTTGTCCAGCTCCTTGTCCAGCTTGGCGTCTGACGTGATGATGCAGCCGAGGTAGGTAAACTGGTGTACAGACTTCAGTTCGGACTCGCCGATGGTGATGTGGGGAGGGCGATGCTCTTCCTTGGGTGCTGGCTGATGAAGGACCTCTGTCTTTTTCAGACTGACCTCAAGTCCAAAGAGCTGGGCGGCATCTGCGAAGCAGGACGTAATGCGCTGCAAGGCTCTCTCTGTGTGTGCAACGAGGGCAGCGTCATCAGCAAAGAGCAGCTCACGAATCAGTTGGTCTAGGGTTTTCGTGTGGGCCTGCAGTCGTCTGAGGTTGAACAGGCTGCCATCGAGACGATACCTGATGTACACTGCGTCGTCATCGTCGAGGTCCACTGTGGCCTGCTTCAACATCATGCTGAAGAAGATGGTGAAGAGGGTCGGTGCCAGCACGCAGCCTTGCTTCACGCCGTTGCGAATGGGGAATGGTTCTGAGAGGTCACTGTTTAGTCTGACCTGGCCTTGCTGGTCCTCGTGGAGCTGGACGATCATGTTGAGGAACTTTGGGGGACAGCCTAGTCGCTCCAGGATCTGCCACATACCTTGCCTGCTCACAGTGTCAAACGCTTTTGTTAGGTCGACAAACGTTACGTACAGCCCTTTGTTCTGCTCGCGGCACTTCTCCTGAAGCTGTCTCAGCACAAAGACCATGTCGGTGGTACTCCTGTTGGCTCTGAAGCCACACTGGGCCTCTGGGAGGTGGTCTTCAGCGATGGCAGGTACCAGCCGATTCAGGAGCAACCTTGCGAGAATTTTCCCGGCAATGGACAGCAGGGTAATTCCACGATAATTAGAGCAGGCAGACTTCTCTCCTTTGTTCTTGTACAGGGTGATGATGACTGCATCACGGAGATCCTTTGGTAGTGTTCCTTTTTCCCAGCAGCAGAGAAAGAGGTCGTGGAGCTTGTTGTGCAGTGCTGGGCCTCCATGTTTCCATATCTCTGGCGGGATTCCGTCAATGCCTGCTGCTTTGCCACTCTTGAGCTGGTGGATGGCTGTGAGGGTCTCTTCGGCGGGGGCGGTTCGTCCAATTCAACCTTTAGTGGAAGGTGTGGGATTTGGAGGATGACTGTTTCTTGAACAGTGCGCTCAGCGCCGAAGAGGTCCTGAAAGTATTCTGACCAGCGGTTTAAGATGGAGGTATTATCTGTGAGGAGTGCCTGTCCATCAGCGCTTCGCAGGGGACTTTGTACCAGGTGCCTAGGGCCATACACTGCTTTCAGTGCTTCGTAGAAGCCCCTGTAGTCACCGTTGTCAGCGCAGAGCTGGGTCCTCTGTGCGAGTCTGGACCACCACTCGTTCTGGAGTTCTCTAAGCTTGAGCTGGAGACTGCTGCAGATGAGGCGGAAGGCAGACTTCTTCACAGGGCAGGAAGGCTGGGCTAGGTGGGCCTGGTGGGCGGCTCTTTTTTTTGCTAGAAGTTCCTGGATCTCTACGTCGTTTTCGTCAAACCAGTCTTTGTTCCTCTTTCTAGCAAAGCCCAAGACTTCCACAGAAGATTTTACAATAGCAGTTTTCAGTTGTTCCCAGAGTGTTTCAGGGGAGGAGTCTGCTGGATCAACTGTGTCTTTGAGGATGCGCTGTAAATTGGCCTGAAGGGCAGCTTTCTTGTCGTCACGCTGAAGGCTGGCAACATCAAGCTTTTTCTTGGGGGGGGGGCCCCTTTCTTGGGTTTCAGCTTGAGGCGGAGCCTGAGTTTGCAGCGAACAAGGCGGTGGTCAGTGTGGCACTCTGCGCTGGGCATCACTCTGGTGAGGAGGACGTCACTGCGGTCCCTCTGACGCACTAGGACATAGTCGATAAGGTGCCCGTGCTTGGAGCGAGGATGCATCCAGGTGGTCTTTCGACTGTCCTTTTGCTGGAAAGTAGTGTTGCAGACGACGTGGGCAAGCCCTATAGAATCTTCATTCGCGAAGTCAAGCCAAGAGTGTTGGTGATGACAAGTTGCTGCTCTGCACAGAGCTCCAACAGTAGGCGACCATTGTCATTGCAGTTCCCAACGCCATGCTTGCCAAGGACTCCTTTCCAGGCTTCAGAGTCTTGGCCCACTCTGGCGTTGAAGTCGCCAAGGATGATGACTTTGTCATCTGCAGGAGGCTGCGCAGGTCAGAGTAGAACTTGTCTTTTTCTGCAGGCTCTGCCAGGAGGGTTGGGGAGTACACACTGAGAAGGGTGGCGTATTGCTGGTGTCTCAGTGGGAGGCGCATGGACATGATGCGGTCGGAGTGACCCGTTGGTAGGTTTTCCAACTTAGTCGCAATGGGGGTCTTCACCATGAAGCCCACGCCTGAGAGCCGTCTTTCTGATGCAGGCCTGCCTGACCAGTAGAGGGTGTAGCCAGCGCCAAGTTCTTGGAGGCTGCCTTCCTCCGGGAGGCGTACTTTGCTGAGCGCGGCGATGGCAATGTTTAACCTCCGCAATTCATGGGCAATGAGGGCGGAGCGACGCTCAGGGCGTCCGCTGTCTGCTGTGTCGAGCATGGTTCGGATGTTCCAGCATGCTACGTTGAGTCCGGTCGTGGTCGTCATGAGTCGATCCGTTGTTTTTTCTTGTTTTCTGACCGCATGAGAAGATGCCCGTTGACCGCGGCTAGCCAACTGGGGTTACGAGGGGATGAGCTTTGGTTAGGCCACCTTTTCTAGGCCCCTCTCCGTGTGGAGCAAGCAGTGCTGTCCCTAGAGAAGGCTGCTTGGTCGTTCAGGGTGTGCCGAGTGACGTTGTCATCCCCAGGCGACCAATATCCTGAACCGCCTGCATGCAGGTTTGAGACTGCGGCTTCCAGTGACATCTTTCACCTGCCGTTTTGCTCCTTGCCCATCGCTACAGGACTTGGAAAGTTCAGTGTCATAGTCCGTGGGCGTTTCCTAAAGCCTGCGCGGTGGAGCTTTTTGGTGGAGTGCAGTGTGCGCAGTACTGGCCCCACCCTTTAAACCCTTGGTTCGTTTGCCATGGCCTAGCAAGCTGGGACGGTGGCATCGAGGTCCTCGGGTCGTAGGTTTTATATCAGACTGTCCTTGTCTTAGTCTCTGGCTCAAAAGCCTTCCCCGGAGACACGGGGGCTTTGATGTCAGGGGTTTCCTCCCTTAGCCTTTCCGCAGCCAAGCGGCCAGGCCTGCAAGGCAGCAGGGGACTCGTGGGGGCCGGGGTCGTCTATGTCCCGTGCAGATGTGAACATCTGCCCACTGCCCAGACGGTGACACTTACCAGAGGAGAAAAATCCAACGCCGGAACCCGGTATCGAACCTCGCACCTTTGGCATTTGCCAACTTCATATCCATGGGGTTATTAAACCTATTAAAACTAGATTCAGTTGACAGTGGAACATGGAGTTCTGACAGTATTCTTCTAAGCTGATAATACATGTGAAAACGACAGACAGACCTAATCAGTTTGTTTGAGTGATTCAAGTGGTCTGTAAAAGAAACACCTCAGCCAGTAGTTGAACACAGTATAGCAAAGTTAAGCTGTTTTTGAAACATTTGTAGTGGACTTGATGTCCACTTTCTTGCAGTTGCATCATCTTTAATTTGGGGGGGGGGGGGGGGTTAGGTATTGATCAAAAGGGCTGGGTACTTTTACTTGAAATAAATCTTCTTCGCTTACAGCTATATCGAGCTGATTTAGTTGAATTATTTTTGGGTCATAAGTAGGTGCGACATTGTACTTGGCATCCACGTTAAATTGAAACGCGTTTGTATTAACAATTGTTGGTGATTTAAATTCCATCGTGCTTTTTTTATGAGATAATAAAAATGTTTGTTACCTTAACAAATCTTGATACAAGCAAACCAGTGCGGTTAACTAATGGGATTGATAATCGTGACTGTAGCAAGGTTGTAGCTATCCATGAAATGTTCTACACTGTAAAGTGGTTTAATGTAGAAGATGATACAAATTATCATGTAAGTTATGATGGCAAGACTGTGGCTATGCCAGCTGGGTATTATGACTTTTGTACTATAGCTAACTGGTTTCAAAGTGAATTTAAAATTAAAGCAACTTTAAATCCAGCCAACTTAATTGTTACATTAGAATTTCCGAAACAAGAAAGTATTGAAATGACAGGTGAATTTGCATATTTACTTGGTTGATTGTACTGATTATACATTGCGTAACGTCCCGACAGCAACAAGGCTTTCTCAGGACATGCCTGCACTGCTTGTGAAAAAAAAATAAATAAACAGAACATTGAATGTATGTCGCCAGCCGGTCAAATACATTAAATAAACCTAACATATGGGGCCTAAATAAAGCTAAGACCATTTAGCAACACATCCAATATCAAGAGCTACAGGCAGTGCAGACAGTAGGGAGAGTTTTAAAAAGGCAAATACAGGTGAATGGACAAAGGGTAGACAGAAACACATGCCCCAGAATAGAGAGAAAAACCCACCCTGTGGGGCTGACCAGGGTGACCCTGGGAACTCAAAAATACCTAACCCCACCCAAGTCCCCCAGGGCAGACCCGGGTGGGGGTATTTACTTGGTTATTATTTGGATGAAGATTGGATTTTTTTTTTTAGATGGTTTTTCTAATATTATAACATTGAAGCCAAATAAACTTAAAGTAACTGGAAGACATCCTGTTTATTTGGCAGTACACACAGTATTCAATGTTTATTTAAAAGAACTAAACACGACTGAAAATGTGCACAATGGTAAGCCTTCAACTTCGTTAAGATGTGTGGCGACTGGAACTGCTCCTTATTGTGAAAGTGTGGTTGTTAGATTTCCTAATTTGCAGTTTAAGAAATTAGGTTCTAGTTTCTTTGAATCACTGTGTATATCTGTAACTAATCAGGATGGTAAACCAGTTCTGATGCATGATTTTTGTGTTGTATTAGAAGTAAAATAAATTTTATTTTTGTTAAATAAAAATGAGTGGCGGTCCGAAGCCGAGAATTATTCCAGTTGCGTGTCCAGTAACAGAGTTGAAAGATTTGGCTGATGTACAGGGTTTTGATAAAGAAGGAGAGGTGGGAGAAGTGTATGGTCTTGAACTAGATTCCTTTGGATTGTACAAGCGAAATGTAATCAATGACATGAAAGATGGCACCGAAAGGCCATTTCCTAAACTTGGTCAGCTTCGTGATGTTACTGTACCTACTCCTGTAAATAATGTGCTCTACAACTTAAAACATGTGGGTAAGTGGGTAGTTGCTCCTGCTCCTACACCACCACCCACAATTGACTGGGACATAAAGTTTGAATTTATTAGTCCTTATGTATATACTGATGGAGGCTTAACTTTTAGAAAAGCTCTTAACTCTGGGCCGTTGCTTGTGAGCCTTGTTCCGAGCTATTCTGAAGATGACAATAGCAGAGATAAAATAAAAATACAGGAGTATGAAAAACGAAGGTATCTTCTTACAATAAAAAGGGTATGTCTGATTCAACTGTTTTACCATTGCTAGAGAAGCGACAATAGTTTTTGAAATTATTATGAGGTCTTTGGATGTAGCCAAAGAAGCAAATATTGCACAGGGAATCAAACTTACGTGGTATAGCTCAGTGTCAGAGTCAGCAAAGGTCTTTATATCTATTAGAAAAGGTGTAGATGTAGATGTATCGAGCAGTAACCCGGCTGTTAAGGTAGTGATCGATAAATCAACTCTAGTTTATCTAAGTTACATAAAGCTACAACAAACCATTGGGCGATTGGGTGCCTGATAGGTTGGGGCAAGGGATCTAACTGTTGTCTGTCCGGCGCTGAGTAATTCCCCTTGGTTTGTTGTACAATTCTGCCAGTACTAGCCTCACCTATCTGTATATTAAGCTAGAACACATAGATCTTGTTTCGTTTTATTACGCCAGCAAATTGTATACCTTTGAAAAGTTGCAAAATGTAAATGCTGATTAAATTTTAAAAAATATTTGCCAATTTTTAAAAAAATGGTGAACTTGTATCCACAACTAACACCTGTGCCGACTAAGCCGATTGTGCCCGATGAAAGATTACAGGCAGACTCATTCCAATTAATAAATATTACAGAAGCGTTGAAGTATTTGGAAAGTGAAGAGGCGAGATACCCTAGCTGCAAAAGACGGTATAGCACAGTTTTCAATTCTGTACAAAACACATCAATGGCTGTTGGTGTGGTTTCAGTTGGTGTATCTACTGTTGGTATGTCTCTGATTACAACAGGGGTGGGGAGCGTCATTGGTATTGCTCTTGAAGGTGTCAGTGGTTTTGCAGGGCTGACATGCTTTGGATTGGAAGCCCTTAACAAAAGATTTCATACAAAGTTGCAGAAGCATGAAGCATTGAGCACTCTTGCTGGTGCTAAGCTAAGTAGTATGAAACTTATTATCAGTAAAGCCTTACAAGACAATAGAATTGACGATGATGAATTTAAGAGAGTTCAGGATGATTTGAACAGTTACAAACAACAGAAGTCTAAAATTCAGAATAAGATGCGTAGTCAACCCGTGAATGTTGAAGAGTTAAAGGCTAATTTTTTTGAGGAAGGGAAGAAAATATGGGTAGAAGAAACAATGAAAAAAGTTCAAGGTCTTTTAAGCAAGTAAAAATCAGTTTTGGTAATCGTTTATTATTTCTGTCATACACTTCACAGAGAGATGAGACGCTGCTCACACCACTTACACCTGTCTATTTAACTCCATCAGCTCTACCAGAATATTACTAAAAAAAAAGGCGTTTTTTTTTGTCCTTGTAACTTGTCAAATCTGTCTCAGTATCTTGGGACTGGGGTCAAGAACTTATAAAAACTTAGGATAAGTAATTAATAAGTTCTTATGGTAAGTAATTAATAAGTTCTTATGGCAAGTAACTTTTAGGAACCTGCAGAGGTAACCTTTAAGTTACCTGCAACTTGTATAACGTATAAAGTTCCGATTGGCTCCCACTTGATCAAGTGGACTGGAATGTGTTAATAATCAATTACTCGAGTGTCTTGTCAGCATCATACACCTTAAAAGCTTTCGCCACAGAAAGCCAATAATCATTAATCATTATTTGAATAGCAGCCTTTGAGGGCCGGAGCTGGCATGCTGTTTGATTAAACTACACAGGCATCTGATTTACACAACTAGAGTGTTTACTGAAAAAATTTAGTATCCTATCCAACTGTTTTGTAAGTTTGTTAATGGGTGCCTGTATAGTGCATATCACACATAAATTGATTTTCTGAGACACAATTTTTCAGAAACCAGCCAGCTCGCTTGTCTTGTTGACTGTCGGCACTGCAGATTGTGAGAGCGTGGGCAACTTATTGATATGTGCGTGCCAGTCTGGGCACGCGCAAATATTTTTTAAATAGACCTAATGATAAACTTATCGCCATCGTCGTCAAATGACAAAGGTGTCGTCGGAATGACAAAAGTGTCATCAAGTGACATATAAAACCTCAACTTGACACACATTTGGTCCAAGACATGATAAAAGTATGTGAGAGTGAGTTGAAACACGGCTAGGTTATGTTTTGAAAAGCCATGGCGTGTGGCAAATGTATGCCGTCAAGCCTCGCCAGTCTAACTCGAAATGAGAGACCTGAAAGTACAGCTGACTGAAACTTTGCGAAAACAGGAGCCAGGCTCTTGAGGATCTGTCCATGTGACAGCTCGTAAGAATCTAAGCCTGCGAGGCTGGGCGTGCGGGCTCCTGAGCATCTTAGCCTCTTGTAAAGTCCCCATGTTTTTTATGTACTCAGTACGAGGTAGTCAGATATGAGGGGTTTCTGTTCTGTTTTTTTTAAATCAATAAGTAGCTGGCAATGGGGCGTTTTGTCAACATTGAGTTATTGATAGCCTATTAAACCAGACATCTTAAAAGCTTTGGCCACAAGAAAGCCAATAATCATTAATCATTATTTTGATAGCACGTTTGTGAGGGCCGGAGATGTGATTCTCAGGAGCCCCTGTATATTTTAAATACGGTTTCGGTGCGAGTGAGGTGGGGTTATGTTAGAGCTGTTAGAGTTGTTGGCTTTTGTAATTAAAATTGAATAGTTTTAGGGTATCTGCTCGGCAATACAACAGATGTGATTCTCAGGCGTCCCAGGTTTTTTCATCAGCAACATTGCGGCCAAATCTGATTGAAAATTGTGCAAGAACTTTGATAGAAACTACAAATGTGACAAATATGGATATTTTTCATACTTGCTGATGTCTTGGACCCTTGACCTTTTTGAGGGATCATCCAAATTAATATTTATAGAAAGGTCATACCACCATGTATCTCTGTACCAAGTTTGGGTTTGAAGATGAACATAACATTAGAAGAAAAAAAAAACTTGGGTAAATATATGGCTATTTTTTTAAAAACTTATTTCTGGTAAATCTTGACCTTAGAGAGAGGTCACTGAATTGGTATGTTTAGAACAAACTTGTCACAACGTATCCTTGGGCCAAGTTTGAAGTCTGTGGCTTGAACAGTCTAAGAGAAAATGTCACCGTTAAAGTTTACCACAGATTACAGATGCCGGACAAAGGATGGCCCGATACATAGACTCTGTTCAGTGGCACCCTGCTTTTGTCATGTATTCTGATGCTTTTCTAAGGCTTTGGGTGGCATAAACTACAAACAAAGCAATTTAAGGAGATACCTTATCACAAAACAGTTTACTATGTTTGTCCACTTGCGTACCTTAGTTGGAGTAACATATTTTCCATCTGGCAGTGTGACACTCTGCACACAGAAAAAGACCATAGTATTGTGCATCCTTCACATAACAAAACAGTGATTAACACGTTCTAGCCCAGGACCGGAATCCCCAAATTTTGAAGTTGCCCTCTGAAGGACTGTATTACAATTCTAGAGATGGATTGAGCATGATAGTTCAAGGGTGGTGCCTGAATAGCTTGGCACCAATGGGTGCCAAGCTATTCTGGCACCACCCTTGAATTATCATGTTCAATCCATGTCTTGCTGTGGTGTGTCAGGGCTGAATGAGGTAACATCTCTATTTTGAAAAAGAAACATATCTTTAACCTTTTCACTGCTGACAAAAAAGTGAACACGAAGAAAATGCAAGAGATATTGATCCTCATGAGCCACCCTAGTTGCCAAATGCCAACATTAAGTGGACGACAGACGGACGACCACTGGCCGAGAACATACTCACTTTTGCTTTGCACAGAAAATTGGGAGATGTCCTCTGATGTCCCAGTATATCACAGAAAGACCATGATAGTTCAAGGGTTGTGCCAGAATAACTTGAACCACACTAGAACTATCAAGGTCAATCCATGTCAGGTTGTGTGTCGGCACTAAAATTTTGTTATACTTGTATCACAAAGGCAGTTTATTTTCCTGCAGTAAATTTATTGGTTGAGTAATTGTCCCAATACCTGTTCTGTCTGACATGTAAGGCACTCAAAAGCCATGGTGGTACACAGGGGTTTAATGTTGCCCACCCTCACCACCGTTCCCTTCACACTGACAAACTTTCCTGAAATAAAAACCCCAAAACACAAACATCCACAAAGTGTGTGCTGATTGGTGATTTGGGACCTTACAGCTTCGAGCTTTAACCCCTTCACTGCAGAGAAAAAATGAACATCACCCAACTGCAATAGGTACAGATTCTCTTGAGCCCCCTCAGTTGTGGGAGGCTCATGAGGATCTATACCTCTTGATGAAAACAATCTGTATCTATGTTCCTTTGACAGCCAGGGGTCTTCATGGGTGGGACCGAAAAAAAAGTTGATTCCTGAAGCGAGGGTCTTGGGGCACTTTTTAAGTTAAAAAAAAAAAAAAAATTTAAATCTGGAAATCCGGCTATAGCCGGAAAAGTCCCAGCCATGGGTCTTTGACATCAAATTCACAACGATTCACAAAACACAATCTGTGTCCACTTACAGTGAAGGTGTCAAGTTCCAAAATCACACCAAAGCACACATAATAGTAAATGAGTAATGCAGGTTTGCAGGAAACAAATCTCTGCACAGGCATGCTTGACTAACCCATTTACCCCAGGACCCAGCAGCAGGAGATGGATTGATGATAATTCAAGGGTAGTGCCAGATGAGCTTGGCACCTTCAGGCGCCAAGCTCATCTGGCACTACCCTTGAATTATCATGATCAATCCATCTCCTATAACTGGTACATAGTCATTAGACAATGCCTCCAAAAGTTTGGAAATGCGGCCGTGGGGTTAAGAGGGTTATGCAGACACAAATCCACTCAAATTAACAAATAAAATCTTAAGCACACTAGAACTAACTCTTGAGGTTTCAAATGAAGCACGTTCAAAGAATGTTACCACAAACTATCACTGTGTTCATCTGCGTGGCTCTAACAATCTATGAGAAATGCCACGGACACAAAACAATTGACAGTGAACCCCCTTCTGATAGTTAATTACCTTCTGCATGTAGCCACCAGTACTGTTTACAGTATCAGTATCTGCACACACAAGGGGACTAATTACAAAATACACTTATGACAAAAATTACCATAGTAGTTTGCTTTGAGGTTTTTCAGTGGAAGCGGTGACCCAAAGTTGACGACGCGAGCCCTGATAATGGGTGCAACATAGTTTTCCTCCCCACCCAACTCCTCCAGCCCCTCTTCCCCAAGCTCCTGGGCCAGCGTCACTGCCTCTTGTCTGTGATGGTGAGTCACCAGCTGATACAACACAATTGATACACAGTACAAGAGGTGATGCTGTAAGAACAAGTGCAACAACAACAATAAGCTAAAGATCATGAGCCAAAAATTGCCAAACTGCTGTGCATGGCCACCTACGGACCAACCATGGCCAACACACAGCAGGACCTTCTGCCAAGCACAATAGCATACCCTGGCAAAAGAAATGAAATGAAACACTAGTAGTATACATTTTAACAAGAACAGTAGCACCCTCACTTGCACAACTGATCTGCATCATTTATCTGACCCTCTGTTACCTTGACCTTTCTGACATGCCTCTCATAAGTGCAGGTATTTAAAGGTCAAATAGCAATAGTACCTGCAAAATCCTGTGCCCTGTCAAAATATGCTCATTTTTCATACATACAAGGTCAGCAAAATTAGCATGCATGACTGCAAAATTGCCAATAAAAACCAACATTTTATTTGATTCTTTGTTATAGCCATTTTTTTAAAAACATATTTCCTGACCTCTTGTGACTCCTGACCTTTCAGCAGGATTGCCCAATTTAGTATGAGCAGGAAGGTCAGATTACAAGGCATCTGTAAACCAAGTTTGGATTTGAAGTTGAAAATAGTAGTTGGTGAGACACTTTTTATTAAAAATGGACAATTATTTCTTGACCCACTGTGACCTTGACCTTTGAGCAAGGTCACTCAACTGGTATGTTTAGGAAGATTTGCCACAAAGTATCCTTGGGCCAAGTTTTTGTCTTTAAATAGTCTCCAATGCCAATGTTAAAGTTTACCAAGGACGACAGATAATGAAGACCCAATACAAATCCACTTTTGCCGGATGGAAGGATGACCACTGGCCCAGTACATACTTTTGCTATCGCATGTGAGCCAAAAAGTAAAAGTAGTAATGAAAAGAATCAATCAAACAAACAAAAAATACAATAATGTTCACTTGTAACAAACAATGATAATTATGTTTCTACAAAAACTGCTTACTGCAGACTGATATGTCTAGAGTGATTTCAAATTCCCACTCAATGTATTCAAAAGAAATCCTGATACACAAGATAGTACACAGAATATTCTGGTTTCAACAAATTGAGCTTCTTCAGGGGTGTACAGACTATTACAGCATCTGCCAAGGGAGTGCAATGCACAGAAAAAACAAAGAAAAAAAGGAAAACACTTTAGAAAACAGCAATCTGCTCCTAGAGGAATGCACTGCAAGGTGAAGAACAGTACCTGATGCATGGCCAACCCTAGGCAGGCAAGAACCTTTTCAGGTTTGTCTCTCATCTCTGTGTCCAAGTCGGCACATCCCTCTGCCACAGCTGGATGAACAAAAAACAATGGCAAAGCCCTTACGGCTCATAATGTATGAATGCTCCACATGATAAATCTTACCTTTGTGACCTTGACCTTTCCAACAGTTCACTGAAATGAGTAAGTGTTCAAGTGTCTTAACATAAGGAAGGGTTGGCATTTGCACCTGCCACAACCAAGTTCTCTCAAAATGTATGCATTTTTCACACATTTGTCAGCATCTTCATATCCTTGACCTTTACGACCCTTGACTGTCCAAAGGATCATCCACATTGTTATGCATAGGAAGGTCTTAATATCAGGTCTCCGCCGTGAGATGGCCTTAGTTGCCTGCTCGGCGTTAAACCCAACTAACTAACAAACTAACTTAATATCAGGTCTGGGTCTGAAGTTGAAATAGTATCTGAGAAAAGTTTTCTTTAATATCAAAATCTCTTGACCTGTGACCTTTGAGAGAGATCACTAAAACCAGAATGTTTAGGAAGGTATTGCCACAACTTGGGAAGTTTAAAGACTGTGGCTTGAATATTTTCTGAGAAAATGCCAACATGAATTTACCATGTATGATGAAAGGACGGATACCACTGGCACAATACATACTTTTGCTATCGTAAGTGATTGCGAGCCATAAATTGTTCATAACAATGAAATGCACACTGCTGTACATATTATATCATCAACTCTATTACTGCCACGCCGTGCTGAATACCACACAAATGCGAAAGCACAAGCCCTTATGAGCACCCGCTTACGTGCGGGCTTATAAGGACCTGTGCCTTTCGCTAGCCCCGTTTATACAGCTCTGTGTTTCTGATACAAAAAGATTATTGTGCTTTCAGTCTGCAATGGTTTCAGAAATAAGAGTCAGGCCCTCAGCAATGAAAGGGTTTATTTACATAATACACAATTTTAATTATTACTAATGTAAACTAATTAAAAGTTACGGTCAATGCACCTTGGTCTGCTGTAAGGTCTTTGTAATCCACAGTGAAAAATCCCTTCAGCTCAATATCATCCTGTATAAAAAGAGGGAGAAAAGTTGCAGCAAATGCAATTCTGTGATGGTTCATGAATAGGAACTGAAAACACGGCTGTTTGGCCTAGTGCTAGTACTGCACACTTAGTTTGTTCTAGGCAAGCCGAGAAAATGGGTCACAGCTGGTGCGGGCGCGCTGAGGGCAGCGAGTCTCCCAGCTGTCAGGCTGGCTAATAAGCTGGCTTCCTGATAAGCGTAGTACAGCAGGTAAAATGACTGCCTTTTGTTTTTCATAACTTTCTTATTGACCGTTCAAGTGTGTGATGCAAAACTTTGTTTGCTTAAAAGCGGACATTTTGCCCAACACACTGACACCGAACACACTATAGTTGTGACAAACCAATAGCAAGCAGGATAAGTTGGAAATAAAGAGAAAAGGATTTCATTGTCTGTGTTGAGTTTTGTCACAAACTAGATGAAGTTCCAACATCAATAAAACAAATATGATACAAACTACATCAAAACGGATTTGCATGTGCTAGAAGTAACATGCCTAGAGTAAGTATGACTTACCAGATCAGAGATAACGTGAAAGGGGCAGGATGTGAGGACGGTGATAATGAGGTCACTGTTAGTGCCAGTTCTCCCACAGGCACGAAGCAGCATCACGGATCTGTCTGTACGGTTACACCGCTGGACTTGCAATTACAATTTCACCACTGGGCACACAGTTCTTTGGCACTACATTCAGTTTAACCCATTTCACCCCAACGCCCTACAGCAGGAGATGGATCAACCATGATAATTCAAGGGTAGTGCCAGACTAGCTTGCCGCCTGATGTCGTCAAACTAATCTAGCACTACCTTTGAATTATCATGGTTGATCCATCTACTACAACTGGTACTCAGTCATTAGACGACACCTCCAAAATTTGGGAAATGGGGTTAAATGGGTTAAAGAAAACTGTTTTGTGCTAAACAAGATGATCTCACTCTTGGATAGTTTCTCAGGACGAAAATGTTTAATCTGGAAAAATCTGCTTTCAACATGAAGGGACCATCAAAGCAAGCACAGAATAAAAAAATTCAATGCACCTATGCACATCAGGCTGCTTGGCACACCAAAACGTCCTCCGACCAACTTAGTGATTAAGAAAAAAAAAGAAGAAAAAGATTATCTTCAATGTCTGACAACAAGCGGTAGAAATCCGATGTTTTAAGACCTTTCACAAAAGTAGAAAATGCACAAAAGAGTATGACACATATTCCCGTGACTGACTGCCTGAATGTTTTTATCCAACTAAGAAATTCGCAAAAAAATCTCTAGTTGCGGATGAAACTAATGCTAATAGCAAGGAATACATCTTGGGTACCACTGTCTTCTGGCTATCGTCTGTCAGTGTTCTCATTAATCCCTTCTCTGCTCCCATGTCTGGGCCTCTTACAAACCAGACCAATTAGTGTGTCAGTGGGCCGTATGTCTGCAGTCTTGTTAACTATGTACAAAGAATGTAATGTCTAAGTGCTTTGCTATAGATGAACATTACAACAATAATGAAGTACATAATAGAAATGATAACATTTATCCATGCTACTGCTTCGTGCCTGTGGGAGTACACGTACACGTTATCTCTGATCTGGCAAGTCATACTTACTCTAGGCATGTTACTTCTAGCACATGCAAGTCCTTTTTGATGTCGTTTGTATCATATTTGTGTTATTGATGTTGGAACATCCATATTGTGACAAAACTCAACACAGACAGTGAAATCCTTTCTTTTCTCTTTATTTCCACCTTATCCTGCTTGCTATTGGTTTGTCACAACTATACTGTGTTTGGTGTCAGTGTGTTGGGCAGAATGTCCGCTTTTAAGCAAACAAAGTTTTGCATCACACACTTGAGCAGTCAATAAGAAAGTCATGAAAAACAAAAGGCAGTCATTTTCCCTGCTGTACTACGCTTATCAGGAAGCCAGCTTATCAGCCTGACAGCTGGGAGACTCGCTGCCCTCAGTGCGCCAGCACCAGCTGTGACCCACTTTTATTGAAACAAAATAAGTGGCTGATCTAGGAAAGCTGTGAAAAAATGTTTGTTATCCCAACTACTGGCTACTTAATTTTCAGTGACATTTTAAAAAACAGCTGAGGTATTCTTCACAGTACACTGTAACTTATGGCTCATCTGTATGGCCGATCCATGTAATTAGTGTGACCTATGTGACCTTCAATTTTCTGGCATGTCACTTAAATGAGCAAGTGTTCAATTCTTAACATGAGCGAACAGTTGGCTTTTGTATGAGTGAAATCCATGTTTTCTCAAAATTAAATTAATGCAATGTTCTCGTGTTTGTCGGCCGCTCCATGCCCCTTGGCCTTTGCAAGGTGTTAACTAGATTAGTATCTATTAAAAGTTTTTTTTCATCCGCTACTTTGTAACAAATTTGATTGAAAAGTTTGCAAAAACACTGAAAAAAGTAAAATTGTCATTTTTCACACATCTGCTTATTTCTTGTGACCTTGACCTTTTTAAGGGGTCATCCAAATTAGTATGCATAGAAAGGTCTTACCCTGAGGTATCTCCATACCAAGTTTGGGTTGGAAGTTAAAAATAGTACTTGAGAAAAAAATATTTTGGTCAAAATACTGCTATTCCAAAGTTAAAGTTTACCACGGAAGACAATGGACGGCAGAGCCTTGGAGCCAGAGCTTGCGTATCAAAAGCAGTTCTTGGTTTAACATATACGCAGGCCACTGAATTTCTGTATGTATGTCTATTTTAACAACAAATTTAATAAACTGTGTAAGTGTTGTACTTGTCCTTTCTAAGCATGTATCTTTCTTTTTTTTAAGTCTCTTCTATTTATAGAGGGGAATTTTTATAATGGGTCGAGGCAGAGCAAATTCAATAGCAAGTCCATGACGGCATAGGTGGGCAGGTCTCAAACTCCGACAGCTGAAGTAACCAGATAAAAATTATGTCTAGTTATGCTACCTTAGCTACAGAACGTACCTTTGGTGCAAAGTGTGTGTTTATGTGTGTGTTTGTATGTAATAAGTAAACATGAAAATCTCTAATGTTCGTAAATGTTAAGGCTTGAAAATCCTGGATATGATTCCATCAAGGGGTGCCTAAGATAGCCTCTGAGCATATTGAAATTTGTTGTTTCATAGAAGAGTTAAATGACCGTTTATAGAAAGTCGGTTGATCCACACTTGAGTCCGTAATTTCTGTTATATTCAATTGAAATTGTGGCTAAAGCTAGCTTGGAGAAAGACATTGAATGAGTTTGTTAGACAGCTTTGTACTTTGAGGAAAAAAGTATAAAAACCTTTACTTCTGGAGAAAATCAGACAGGGACAGTGACGTAAAAGCAGCAACTTCGTCGCCACGCAGACATTGACACTATAATAATAATAACTTCGCCAACATTGACGCATGCAATAATAATAATGGGGATATGTTAAGTGTTTATTCTAAATGTAGCTCTAAGCTTGATACAAAAAAAGAGGAAAACTAAGAGCTCACACATACACACACCAACACCAAACAAACACATGATATTGGTGATAAATTGTACATGGCTAGGGAAATGGACTAGTAAAAGGCATTGTTGTAAAGGTGGGTTTTGAGAAGTTTATTTGAAGTTCTATTTATACTCTAGATATGATGTAATTTCTCTCTCTCTCTCACACACACATCAACGCACTGTCAGAAGAGCATGCGCATGCAAAATAGTATATCATGTATGTAGGTAAAGTCAACCTCACTTCACACAAATTATAAGAAGACTGAAATTGTGCTGTGAAATTATATTTTTTTCACCACTTTTCACAAGTCTAGAAGTAGAAGCCAAAGTGCAACACACATCATGTAAGATCTAAATTTACATAGAAAAGAAAATTACGTTATGACAAATGACGTTTCTCAAATCAATGACATGTATGCACTGTGCCATTAAGGCCTTGGGTAAATCCGCGAGGCATTTTCAATAGGAATTATTTCAACATCAAAATCAGGTCAAAGACAACAGGTAGAGATCCTTGACGGTGAGGACAGATCTCATATAGAAGGGGCTTTGTGGGTTATGGTTTATTTCCACTTTTCTGAAACTGTGTACGCCAAACTCAATGCTGCCAAAACTTGCATGTGATGTAACCTCACTAAAAAAAAAAATCACATGAACTGAATAATATTGCAAGACAATGCTGGGCCAATGAGAGTCTGATATTGACATCGTCACAGAGAGTTTCCTTTGTTATGCCACTGTATTGCGCCACACAATGCCATTAGCAACAGTGCGATTTGCTTACAAGGGTTTCCTGCCAAAATCCAGCTTATGTTCTGTTGTAGCTGTATATGCAAAGTGTCTTTACATGTTTTGGGCAAGGTATGATCATTTCAAAATTGAGTGGAGACTGTTTTTGTGTTAGCTTCCAAAATATGAACAGCATTCCTGGTGAAATTTCTCTCAATCAATTTCGATTTCTAGTTAACATTAGATGAACATCATTAGGTTGACCCATGTTAGAACAAGTAGGATGATAGAGTTACCACAGAGAATGACCTCTGAATGAACCGATGCCAGTGTTACATCAACGTCAGTTTTAACTAAAGATCACTGACCCCCAAAGCTGCACTGAAGATGTGCAGCTGTGTTATTTAGCATGCACATACACATGCACTAATTGCTGTATCACTGATTCGTGCCTGAGCTTTGTCAAAGTGTCTTAATTCCATAAAAACATTATCAAACCTTTTGCAAACAGCAATTTGATCTAATCAACAGATACTGTGTTTATCCAGTGCTGGAAGAAAAGGACAAAAGATGATAATAATATAACAATTACTGTGACGGTCTCTGTCTGATGAACGGCAGTAGGTTCTGACAACTAAACCCCTCTTTCCGTCATCGCTTTTGACTGAAAAGTGTTCCCAAACATTTCCATGTTGACCGACTTTTTGGGAAAACTACTAGTACCAGTAGTCATCATTCAAGCCAGATACTTTAGCAATACCAAACGCATTTTGTTTTAACCAGACACCTTTTTGCCTATAGCAAATGCATACCTTTCAGAGAACTGCCTGATTTTTTGTACGCATAAAATGCAGGTATTTTGTGTAAGTATGACCCATAGGATTCAACCAAACTGTGCCTCAAATAAAGGGCATTTTTTCAGTTAAAAAAAACAAAACCCTCTTGTTTTAAAACGTAGCCAACTGTATTTTTTTTTTTATAAAACTTTATCCAAACAAATTCCAACTTACAAACTTGAATAGGTCACGCCAGCTCACAAAGTATTTCTCAAATACTTGAACCTTCTGAACCGTGGGTGAGTGCTCAGAGAACCCTGGCAAATAGATTCATAAGTTCAATCTTAAAACAAGACACAGAATTAATATATATAGAGCAGTTCCTCAATTCGTATAACAAACTGCAAATAGACCCACAATAATAAATCTGATTATCTCCTCTGAACACCCCACCTCACCTCAACAACTGGTATGTGGTGTGTACACAAGTTCCAATCCCCACCTCCACAATGAGCACACAAATCAATAAATTATGACATTTTTTTTAAAGAAACAAGAACAGCACACAAACCTTCATCAGGAAAATACAGATGCCAGCCCAAGTAAGGAGATGCAACTTGAATACGAGTCTGTACCAACGACGGCCTTGATCTGTTGGGTACAGGGTTCTCTATCAAACCAACACCAGATAAGGTAAATAATGTGTGATGTATTTTGACTTGGTGATGAAATATGAATTTTTCTCTAAAATGTATTTTTTCGAAAAATACTTACCAATGACATTACTTTTGGGGACGTGTCTTAGCTAGCACAATTTTAGCCAAATTTGGTTGGGGAGGGAACAAGGGGGAGCCCTATGCTAGGCCGTATCCCGAGTAGCCTCCCTTCCATCCCCATCTGGGCAATCGCTCACTGGATTCCCGCCAGTCTGTTTACTTAGTAGACTAGCGGCAAGCGGGGCAGTGGGAGGGTCCTTCGAGTAATGTCATCGGTAAGTATTTTTCGAAAAAATACATTTTAGAGAAAAATTCATTCGTTTCCTCAAAATACATTACCGATGACATTACTTTTAGGGAAAATTGCAAATAGGGGGTGGGGTGAAGGTAGACTCAGCTCGCCAGCCCATGGCCGCCACAATGTCTTTGACGGCGCAGTTGCGGTCGAATGCAAGGCTTGTGGCCATGGCTCCGACCTCATGTGCCCTGATGTTCATATGTCTGGCTGCATCAGGGGCGAGGTCCTGGTAGGCGGAGCGTATCACCCATCAGAGCCAGGAGGAAATCATCTGGGCCGAGATGTCAGTTCTAACCTGGGGACAAAGGGAGGAAAAGGCGTGTGCGTCCCCTGCGAACTGGCTTGGTTCGCCGCAGGTACACACGTAAGGCCCGTACTGGGTCCTGCTGTCTTGCCTCTTGGGTCGAGTTAGCATCCCCCAAGGGGCGAATGGAGATCACCCATGGGGCGGCCAAGGGAGACTGGGTCTTGGCTAGGAAAGCTGGGTCGGTCAGTAGGTGCACCAAGCCATCCATTCGGAATTGTAAGCAGGAGGGGCGTGCTGAAAGGACGTGCAGCTCGCTGACCCTGGAAGATGAGGCAAGGGCGAGGAGGAAGCAGGTCTTGCGCGTCACATCAGCCAACCGCACTAAACGGAGTGGTTCGAAGCGGTCTGTGTTGAGCCACGTCAACACCCAGGGAAGGTCCCACCTTGGAATCAGCGAGCAAAGGGCAGGGCGTTGTAGACCGAAGTGGGCCATCAGGTTGGCGAGATCTTTGCAGGCACCAGGATCCAGCTGGCCCAAGTGGCGGTAAATGTCAGCGATCATAGCCAGGTAGCCGCCCCTAATGGTGATTGGCGCCAAAAGCTGGTCATTGAAGAGCCAGAGGAAGAAATCTGCCAGTTGAGGAACCATAAGATCCGTGGGGGAGAGGCGCATGCCATCAGACCAGTCGCATAGTACACGCCACTTTCCCTCGTAGACTCGTCTGGTTGAGGGTCGTCGGGCTGTAGCGATAGCTTCCACTGCTGCACTCGAGAAGCCTCTAGTGGAGATGGCTTGCCGGACAACCTCCAGGCGTGTAGGTGGAGACGCTCGGGGCACGGGTGGAACAGTGCCTGCCGGGGTTGCTTGAGCATCGTGCGAGGGGTGGGGAGCCGTAGCGGGGGGCCCGTGGCGAGGTTGAGTAGATCGGTAGTCCATGACTTGGTCCAACAGAATGGAGCCACGAGGAACAGGATCGTGTTGCAACCTTGGAGCTTGAGCAGGACCTGGAGAGAGCATCAACTGCCCAGGCTAGCGGGTCCGGAATGGGGGAGACGAAGAGGGGGAGCTGTCGATTCCATCTCGTCGCGAAAAGGTCGATCATGGGGGTCTCCCATTCTGTGCAGATCATCCGAAAGATGTTCGGCGGCAGTGACCACTCGGTGTGGAGAAGCTGTCTACGGCGTGATAGAGAGTCGGCTAGGACATTCAGATGGCCCGGGATGTGTCGTGCTCCGAGAGAGATGCCTCGATTTTCGCACCACCGGAGCACCTGACAGCAGGTGCGCGCCTCAGCTGGAGAGACTTGCGTCGAAGCACAGGGATAGCCGGGGAGGAGGCGAGTAGAAGGGGACTCCCGTCGCGAGCCAGTCTAGATCCGCCCAACAAAGCAGATGAGGACTATCATCGGTAACACCGGCACTGGAGACTCGAGATCGCCTGTCGAGGGCCGCCAGTGAAGAAGCAGATGCAGCTGAAGCGGGCGGCAGTAGAGACGCCTGAGGGAAAGCAGGTTCGCTGCCACACTCATCAGACCCAGCAGTTGAAGCCACATCCTGGCGGGATCGCCTCCTCTTGAGATACCTGCTACGCTAGGTTCGCCAACTTCTGAATACATTGCTCTGGAAGCCTCACTTCATTGAGATCGGTGCAAAACTCCATCCCGAAGGGAATGAATCGGCGAGACGGCGCGAGGTCAGACTTGCCCACATTCACCAGGAACCCGAGTCTGTCGAGCAGAGCTAGAAGCGCATCTCGGTCCTTCTCCAAGGCGGTCTCCGACTGGTTCCTCAAGAGGAGATCGTCCAGGTAGTTCGACAAGGGGCTCAAAGACGTCCGTCTGGCCTTGGCGACGACCGCGTCCATGATGCGGGTGAACACCCAGGGGATGAGGTTGAGGCCGAAGGGAAGCGCGCGAAACTGGTAGACCACGGGGGCAAAGGCGAAGTGCAGGTAACTTCTGGAGGCGGGGTGCATGGGAACGTGGAGGTACGCATCCGAAAGGTCGAGGCTGACGGCAAAGTCCATCGGCTGACAGCGGCCCAAAGGGCCCGCGCGGTCTCCATGCAGAAGGGCGGAGCGGCGAGTGAACTTGTTCAAGGCGGAGAGGTCGATGACGGGTCGCCACTTGCCGCTGTGCTTGGGCACCACAAAGAGGCGCCTGGAAAGGCTGGGGTGTCGTGTAGCTCCACCACCTCTGTGGCGGCCTTGAGAAGCAAGGCAGCGACCTCGTTGCGCACGGCAGCCGCTCTGAGCAGGTCCGAAGGCACCTGGGTCCAAAGAGGGGAGCGGCGCAAGGGGGGCGGGGACCGAAAGGAGATCTGCAACCCCGGAAATGGTGGAGAGGATCCACGGGTCTTCCGGCAGCAGCAACCGCCACTCGTCTCTGTGTAGAGCAAGCCTCCCGCCGACAGGAGACCCGGAGACGGTCGGCGGAGGCAGGAGAGGAAGGTCAGCGGGCCCTGCCTCACCCGGGGCGATGAGCGAATCTGGGTCCGGCGGTGGCGCCGTCGGGGAGGTTGCGCGGGCAGCCAAAGGCCGGGGCTCGGGGGGGCAGTTGTCCTCGAATGGTAAGCGGGCAAGAGTAGGGTCTGCTGGACTGCAGGGCGCGACCCATGGCCTTGCGGGCTGCCTGAAAGCAGGCGGGAGCAGCGCGGCTAGGCCAAACGTCTTTGTTCTCTTCCTTCACTGCCTGCCACATAGGTCCAAAAAGGAGAGAACTGCCGAGCAGAGCTTGTCGTAGCTGTAACTTCACGTGAGACGGAAGGTTGCAGTCGCGCAGTACAGCATCGCTACCCATCAGATAACAATTGGAAGCAGCGGCCATGGAGTTAACTGCGGTATGGTACGCTGCGCGGCTGGCGGAAACTGCCAGAGCTAAGAGGTTCCCTTAAGAGCGGAGTCAGTAAATGGTTCCAGGCCTCTTCCACATGTCGCACCATCGTTTGCGTGACCAGGTCCAGAAACCCCACCAAGGCGAGGGCAATGCGCACTAAGGTAGCAGTCCTGTCCACGCCAGCTGGGAGGCGTCAGAGACGGGAGGAACCCGTAAGAGTGAGCGCTGGAGGATCCACCACTGGGAGCGGACAGGCGAAGGCTTACGAGTGACCAGCATACAACTTCTGGTTGAAAGCGATGTCCAAGTCCTCCGGCCACTTGGAATCAGTGAAGAAACCACTGTTGCCTAAGGTGCCCTGCAGCAGATGCGCAGAAAAGGCGTCGCGCATGTCCCAGAAACCCGGCGGTTGTGGAAGGGACTTGAAACGCTTGTTCTGCAGCGCAACATCAACAAAGGCCGAAGCTTTCCTCTTAAGCAGGGGGGGGGAGGAAGGCAGGCAGTCCTCTGGTGGAAGACACGCAGCAATGAGAAGCGCCACCTCATCCAAGGCTCGAAGAGTCTCGTATCTATGGCCCGAGGAAAGTGGCTGCGACGTCGAGTCCTCCAAAGAGGCCGCTGACTCATCATCCCCGAAAAGCACTGAAATTGAGTCCTCCAGTGCCAGAGTGAGCGTATCAACATCTGCCGTGCGCGCAGGCAAGCGACGAGCGGGGAACTCCGTCCTATGTCGGTGGGCAGGGGTCTAGCCAGAAGCGTTGCATCGTGGTCGCGCTGGGGACAGGCCTGCTGACCTCTGAGTGAAGCCACGAAGAGAGCACCGAGTCCCACGCCGACCTGCACGACGAAACAGTACTGTGACATGAGGATCGGTGACCATCCGGCGATCGGCAGCGTCGGGGGGAACAAGAAGGCCTGGAAGTGGAGAAGTGCCAGTCCTGGCGCCAAGATGGAGAAGACGAACGATCAGTCCGGCGGCGCGATGAGTGTCGCCGTGACAGCAGAGAAGATCCACGCTTCGTGCGATGCATCGGGGGGAGGGTGAACCGAGGCCAGCCTGCTTGTTCCTCTCCTTCCATCCGACGGCGAAGAGCGACGGCAGTCATCTCAGGCGTGGGGAGCTACTCTAGAGCGTGAACGGTGCCGGTTCCCGTGTGTCCAAGTAGGATCCCTGTCAGCCTGGGGCCTAGACCCGACAGCGCCTGCCGAGCGTAAGCCCCCTTTCACAGTCTCGCCAGGCCCAGGGCACCGCACGACCTTGGGGCTAGGAGCCGGTAAATCACGTTCTTGACCAGAAGGTCTGGAGAAATCGTCCAGTCCGTGTAGGACTCCCGTCTGCCTGGGGGCTAGACCCGACAGCGCCTGCCGAGCGTAACCCCCCCTTTCACAGTCTCGCCAGGCCCAGGGCACTGAACGACCTTGGGACTTGGAGCCGGTAAACCACGCTGGTCATGTCCCGAAGGTCTGGAGTGTCGCAGTCAAGTATCCACGCCGAACCCCGACGCAACACCGGCAGGGAGGCGGGTTGAGTCAGCGAGCTGCGAGCCAGTCTCCAAACGATCACTCACTACATCCACCAAGTAAGTAGGGGGGGCACTGGCCGGTGCTTGCTCTCGAGCTGGTGCCGGTCATTCGTGGCGATAAAAACTCCACAGTTGAGACCTCTGCCTTATAGGTACACAACCAAATTTGGCTAAAAGTTTGCTAGCTAAGACACGTCCCTAAAAGTAATGTCATCGGTAATGTATTTTGAGGAAACAAATTAATACTTATAGATAGTACTTAACTCCCTTGTGCATGAAGCATGAAGCCAGTAGTATTATGAACAAATACATGTGGCTGCATATATATATATATAAACAGGGTACATTAGCTTTACAAGAAAAACACCAACAAAAAAGACTTTTCCAACAAACTTTACATACTCAAGTGTGTACCTTCCAATCCATTACCGATTACACATACAGAGAGTGTATATGCCAATATTGTTACTGTTTGTTTCTAGTGTTTTTCATCACCATTTCAAAGTAGTTGTAGTATATTGCCTTGTGTGTTTCCCAATCACGTACAATCACACTGTTCAGGTGATAGCGCTGTGATTTCAAACACATGAAAACACTCAAGTCATTAGCACTAAGAACAACCAAAAAACATGCATGGGACCAAAGGCCATTTTCTTTATTGTCATCATTCTAGAAATGTTTCTACAGCCATAATTGAACAGCCAAGCTCTGTGTTTTCAGCTAGCCTGTTCTAAATGACTGTAGCAGGCATTCCTAATTTTGTGGGCAGGCTCATAATATTTATTACATGATATGTATCTTAAAACTGTACTGGGATGACATACATGTATTCCATTATAATTTGTTAATTTTACATCACCATTTCATGAAATAACTGTAAAATCAGTTTACGTATGCATGCCTATGCTAGCTTTTTCATAAAGAATGTAATAGCATGCCAATTTAGCCAGCCTAAGCCACCAGGGATGTGGAAATGATGGGAATTTGCAATGGAACTTCACACTTCCTTTGCAAGAATACATGATGTTATATGATGCAATAATAAACAAGAAAGGCAAGCCCTTATGGCTCATGCATGTGACCAATCCACATAAGTGTGACCTTGACCTTTCTAAACAGGTCACTGAAATTAAGAAGTGTTTGCTTTTGTACCAGCGATATCTGAGTTTGCTAAAAATGTATACATTTTTCACAAATTTGTCAACCCCCTATGACCTTGAGTTGACCTTTCCAAGGGGTCAACTAAATTAGTATGCATAGAAAGGTGTTATCATCAGCTACCTTTATGACAAAATTTGATTGAAAAGTTTTAAAAAACTCTGACAAAAACTATAATTCTATGAAAAACTGGCGTTTTTCAAACACTTGCAGACCTCTTACAACCCTTGACCTTTCCGAAGGGTCATCCAAATAACTAATTAATTAGTATGCATAGAAATGCCTGAACATCAGGTATCTCAAGTTTGGGTTTGAAGTTAAAAATAGTTGAAACCAGTTTTTCTCAAAATATGACTTTTTTACCTATTTCTGCCCACCCCCATGACCCTTTACCGTTGCAAGGGATCACTAAATTAGTATGCATAGAAAGGTTTTACCGTCAGCTACCTTTGAGCCATATCTGACTGAAAAGTTGGCAAAAACTTTGATAACCATATAGGCAAACCTTATGGCTCATGTGTATGACTGATCTACATATGTTTGACCTTTGTGATAATAAGTTCTGCATCAGCAAAATTCATGTTTCTCAAAATTTAAGAATTGTTCACACATCTGTCCTTTGTTATGAGTTGACTAAATTAGTATGCATAGAAAGGTCTTACCACCAGCTACCTTTGAGCCAAATTTGATTGAAATGTTTGCAAATATATTAATAATAACTACAATTCTATCAAAATTGGCACTTTACACACATTTGCTGACCTCTTGTGACCCTTCTTCTTTTCTCTATGGAGAGGAATAACACACTGTGTGCGCATGCGAGGGGTGGAAAAATAAAATATGGCTAAAAGGGGTAGAGAGAGAGAATCTGGGGCCCCCACCACACCCCTTTCATAAACAAAAGGTTACTCAGTCTAACTAACTATTTACGCTAACCAACTCCAATCATTGGGGAGATGATTCTGTATTCAGGTCATGAAGAGGAGAATGCCCCCCATACAGAAGGAGTAGCACTCATGCTGTCACCAGTGGCACAGAGAGCGCTGATGGGCTGGGAACCTCTTGGGCCAAGAATTATAACAGCAGCCTTTAGAACCAAGAAAAAGCTCAAGCTGAACGTCATCCAGTGTTATGCGCCCACCAATGACAGTGACGAGGAAGAGAAACAAGAGTTCTACGACCGACTCCAGAGTGCCGTGGACAAATGTGCGGAGCGAGACATCACCATCGTCATGGGCGATTTTAATGCCAAAATAGGGGAGGACAACACCGGATACGAAGAGGTGATGGGGAGACAGGGACTAGGCTCGGAGATGAGTGAGAACGGGGAGAGGTTTGTAGACTTTTGTGCTCTAAACCGACTTGTCATTGGAGGCAGCATCTTCCCACACAGAAGAATACACAAAGCAACTTGGGTCTCACCTGACCATACAACAAAGAACCAAATAGACCATATCTGCATTAGCAAGAAATTTAGAAGATCCCTTCAAGATGTTTGAGTGAGGAGGGGAGCAGATGTCGCCTCAGACCACCATCTGCTTACCTTAAGAATGAAGCTCAAGCTAAAGAAAAGCCGCACAGAGACAACAAGAAGACAGCGCTATAATGTAGGCCTCCTGAGAGAAACTGGAGTTAGAGAAGAGTTCAAACTGGTGCTGTCCAACCGGTTTCAAGCGCTACAGGAGCTAGTAAATGAAGAGGAGGCGGTCACCACAGAGCAGCAGTGGAAGGCAGTTAGAGAGGCGCTGAACTCAACCTGCAAAGACACTGTAGGGTTCAGGAAACACCACCACAAGGACTGGCTGTCGGCACAGACCTTGAAGAAGATAGAAGCGAGGAAGCAGAAGAAAGCAGCGGTCAACAACAGTCGCACGAGAGCAGCCAAAGTAAGGGCACAGGGGGAATACTCGGAAGCCAACCGCGAGGTGAAGAGGAGTATCAGGGCAGACAAGAGGGCCTACACAGACAGCCTGGCAGCAGAGGCAGAAAAGGCAGCAGGCAGCGGCAACATGAAACAGCTCTACGACATTACCAGAAGATTGTCGGGTAAGTATGGCCATACAGAAAGACCAGTAAAAGACAAAGAAGGCAAGCCTATTGCAGACAGAGCAGACCAACTCGACAGATGGGCCGAGTATTTTGAAGAGTTACTGAACAGACCTAGCCCACCCGACCCCCCCCGACATCCAGCCGGCAGAGACCGACCTACCCATCAGCTGTGACAGACCCAGCCGGGAAGAGATCAGAAAAGCAGTGGCATTTTTGAAGAATGGCAAAGCAGCAGGGCCAGATGGCATCCCAGCGGAGTCTCTGAAAGCAGACCTAGAGACAACAGTTGAGATGCTGTACCCACTGTTTGGAAAGATCTGGGAAGAGGAGGTGATGCCAGCTGACTGGAAGGAGGGGTACCTAATCAAGCTTCCCAAGAAAGGCGACCTCAGCAAGTGTTCCAACTACAGAGGAATCACCTTGCTGTCAGTACCAGGAAAGGTCTTCAACAGGATCATCCTAGAGAGAATGAAGAGCTCCGTTGACCCCCAGCTGAGAGACCAGCAAGCAGGATTCAGGAAGAACCGATCATGTACAGACCAGATCGCCACTCTCCGCATCATCGTGGAACAGTCTCTGGAGTGGAGCTCCCCGCTGTACGTCAACTTTGTGGATTATGAGAAAGCATTTGACAGTGTGGACCGAGAGACTCTGTGGAAACTCCTACGACACTACGGTGTACCCACAAAGCTCGTCCGCCTGATCAAGAGCAGCTATGATGGCATGACATGTCGCGTGATCCACGAAGGGCAGTTCACCAGAGAGCTCCAGGTCAGAACTGGTGTCAGGCAGGGGTGTCTGCTGTCTCTGTTCCTCTTCCTACTGGCCATAGACTGGGTCATGAAGATGACCACAGAGCACAGACGAAGTGGAATACAGTGGACACTGTGGACACAGCTTGACGACCTCGATTTTGCAGACGACTTGGCATTACTGTCCCACACTCATCAACAAATGCAGGACAAGACCACGAGGCTTGCTGACATCTCGTCCCAAGTGGGCCTCACCATTCACAAACAGAAAACAAAGACAATGAGGCTGAACGCAACCAGGGAAGAACCAGTCTTGCTTGCTGGCACCCCGTTGGAGGAGGTGGAGTCCTTCACCTATCTCGGGAGCATCATAGACAAAAAAGGCGGCACTGATGCAGATGTCAGAGCACGAATCGGTAAAGCCAGAGCAGCCTTTCTCCAGTTGAAAAAAGTGTGGAGTTCCAGAGAGCTGTCACAACACACCAAAGTCCGGATTTTCAACTCCAATGTAAAAGCAGTTCTCCTATATGGAGCAGAGACATGGAGATTGACAAAAACCACAGTCAACAGAGTACAGACCTTCATGAACAGTTGCCTTAGAAGAATTTTGAAAATCCACTGGCCAGAGAAGATCAGCAACGTCAGACTCTGGGAGAGAACAGAGCAGATAACAGCAGAGAATGAAATTGGGCGAAGAAGATGGGGATGGATCGGTCACAGTCTGAGAAAGCCAGCTTCCAGTATCACTAGGCAGGCATTGTCATGGAACCCCCAGGGAAAGAGGAAAAGAGGTAGGCCGAGAAACTCCTGGCGTCGAGACCTCCAAGCAGACATCAAGAGACTGGGAACCACCTGGAGTAGAATCGAAGGAGAAGCACAGGACAGGAGTTGCTGGAGGTCCTTCGTCGATGGCCTATACCCGGGTAGGGGTGACAGGCATAAGTAAGTAAGTAAGTAACTCCAATCATTACAATCACCTCTTTGATTGTCTATGCTCATTAGGTCCATTTAAAAAATCATTGAAGCAATGATTTTTTATCAGCTGTCAACCCGTGATTATTAAGGCACATCCTAAATTATTAATACCGCATTGTTTCTTGAACAAAGGTATTTCGAGGTGTATACCCAGTATCTGCTTACTAAATAGCCTTGTACACACTCCACCGGTTCACCCTTACAAAACCCTCTCACTAGTGCAAGCGGTACACACGGTACATTTAAAATCAAACTGTCACCTTCTTGACTACACATACCATCCACACAAACCACCCCTTGCCGAGCGGATGCCCTAAAACAATTTTTTTCATTAATAACACACATAGCAACATGATTTCTCGGAAATCGGGTAAGCCAGGAAGAGTTGCGCCCCTTGCTAGAGCCCACGCCTTATCACTAGTCAAGAGGAAATTCCCGATTTGAGTCAGAGGTATTTTGTTGTTCCACCTCCTTAAATTAACCTTATCTGTGCCAGAAATTATGGTAGGTACAAAAAGAAAAAAGTACAAGCCCATCTCAATGATGAAGTTCACACCTAAAAACAAAAGCTTTATAAAAACATTACCATCTCATCTCAAAACGCCACCTCTGTCAGTGTCCAAGGCCTACAACAAACATAACAACAAAGCCGATTTTTCGGAAACTAACCTGGCTAGCTAACACTGAGCAGCTATCTGTTGTCTTTTTAAAAAACACCACACTCTAGGCAGACAGTCGGCTAGTTAAATAACCTAGGGGGCTCCTGAAAATCACCTCACATTATCCTATTCCCTCAACCTAACAAGACGATGTATTTTGAAAAATCGGCAGGGTTGATTTCCGAGAAACCTACACCACTCTCACACACACTACATATAACCAGTAGGCCGAGATTTCATAACTTCCGGTTACGTTATTGTGCAATTTTACTGACGTCACCATGTCTACAGTTAAGTACTTAAAAATAACTGCAGTTTTCGAGCTTGCGAAGTGGCCTGGTGGTTCGGCTGTTGGAACCTAGGTTTGTACTCTTTCGTGTGTGACGCGGTTCGAATCACCTCTGGGGATGTGCAAATTTTTGTTTTGATAAATGTTTGGGGTAACTAATGTAAACAGAGGGACCTAGTCTTAGCAACGGGTCTGACAGTGTCAGACTGGTATCTAATGTAAACAGAGGGACCTAGTCTTAGCAACTGGTCTGACGGTGTCAGACTGGTAACTAATGTAAACAGAGGGACCTAGTCTTAGCAACGGGTCTGACGGTGTCAGACTGGTAACTAATGTAAACAGAGGGACCTAGTCTTAGCAACGGATCTGACGGTGTCAGACTGGTAACTAATGTAAACAGAGGGACCTAGTCTTAGCAACGGATCTGACAGTGTCAGACTGGTAACTAATGTAAACAGAGGGACCTAGTCTTAGCAACGGGTCTGACGGTGTCAGATAGGTATCTAATGTAAACAATGACCGTATGACCGTAGCAACGGGTCTGACAGTGTCAGACTGGTATCTAATGTAAACAGAGGGACCTAGTCTTAGCAATGGGTCTGATGGTGTCAGACTGGTATCTAATGTAAACAGAGGGGCCTGGTCTTAGCAACGGGTCTGACAGTATCAGACTGGTATCTAATGAAAACAATGACTGTATGACCGTAGCAACGAGTCTGACAGTGTAAGACTGGTATCTAATGTAAACAATGACTGTATGACCGTAACAACGGCGTCAGACTAAGTAAGCAGTGGCAATTTGTGTACACAGCTGTGTATCATGTGCCATACAACTGAAGTGTGGTGAAGTGTTCTGCAGACTGGAGTCTACAATATTCATACATGCTGAATAAAGATTTTGTGTGTGTGTGTGTGTGTGTCTGTGTGTGTGTGCATGTTTGCATATGTGTGTGTGTCTTGGTGTGTATGTATGCGCATGTATGGATGTGTGTATGTGCATGTGAGAGATAAAAAAAAAAAGACATTTCAAGTCCATCTAACAAATTTTTAAAGTTACCTACAACTGCCAACTAACTTTACAGGTAACTTTTTCAGTTCTTATAAATTAGTTGGCATAAGTTCTTTAAAGTGACTTAAATAAGAACTTATAAGAACCTAAACATAAGAACTTGTAAGTTCTTGAACCAAGAAAATAAGATACTCGGACAGATTTGACAAGTTACAAGGACAATAAAAAACTTTTTTCCTCAGTAATACTCTGGCGGTGGAGCGGATGGGGTTAAATAGACAGGCATCTGCAGCGTGTCATCTCTCTGTGAAGTGTATGACAGAAATAATGAACGATTACCAAAACTGATCATTACTTGCTTAAAAGACCTTGAACTTTTCAAATTGTTTCTTTTATCCCGAGCTGTTTCTCTTGTTCTAAAAGAGATTTCTTTAGTTCTTCAACATTCACGGGTTGACTACGCATCTTATTCTGAATTTCAGACTTCTGTTGTTTGTAATTGCTCAAATCATCTTGAACTCTCTTAAATTCTTTATCATCACTTTGATTGTCCTCTAAGGCTTTACTGATATTACTGATAATAAGTTTCATACTGCTCAACTTAGCTCCAGCAAGCGTGCTCAATGCTTCATGCTTCTGCAACTTCTTATGAAATCTTTTGTTAAAAGCTTCCAAACCCAAGCATGTCAACCCTGCAAAACCACCGACACCTTCAAGAGCAAAACCAATGATGCTCCCCACCCCTGTTGTAATCAGAGCTATACCAACAGAAAAGCATCCAGCTGAAACCGCACCCACAGCCATTGATGTGTTTTGTATAGAATTGAAAACCGTATTGTACCATCTTTTACACCTTGAGTATTTTGCCTCTTCTCCTTCCAAATACTTCAACATGTCTGTAATATTTATTAAGCGGAATGAGTCTGCCTGTAATCTTTCGTCACGCACAATAGGCTCAGGCGGAGCAGGTGGTATTTGTGGATACAAGTTCACCATTTTTTATGACAAATATTTTTTTATTATTTAATCAGCGATTACATTTTGCAACTCTTCAAGAGTGTATAATTTGCTAGCGTAATAAAATGAAACAAGATCTATGTGTTCCAGGTTTATGTAACTTAGATAAAACTAGAGTTGTTTTATCGATCACTACCTTAACAGCGGGGATACTGCTCGATACTTCTATATCCACACCTTTTCTAATAGCAATGAAGACCTTTGTTGACTGCTACTGAGTCATCCCACGTAAGTGTGATTCCCTGTGCGATATCTGCTCTTTTGGCATCGGCCAAAGATTTCATGATAATTTCAAAAACTATTGTGGCTTCTCTAGCTATGGTAAAGTTTCTTGGCACAAACACAACAGAAGTATCTGATCTACCCTTTCTATTTGTAAGAAGATACTGTCATTTCTCATACTCTTGCACTTTTAGTTTATCTCTGCTATTGTTGTCTTCAGCAAAGCTTGGAACAAGACTCACAAGCAATGGCCCAGAGTTAATAACTTTCTTAAACACTAAGGCTCCTTCATCAGTATATACATAAAGACTAATAAATTCAAACTTTATGTCTCAGTCAATTGTGGGTGCAGGTATAGAAGCCTGAACAACTAGCCACTTATTACCCGCATGTGTTAAGTTGTAAAGCACATTATTTACAGGAATAGTTGGTACGGTAACATCACGAAGTTGAGCAAGTTTAGGAAACCATCCTACTGCGTCGTCTTTCACATCATCAATTACTTTCCGCTTGTACAATCCATAGGAATCAAGTTCAAGGCCATACACTTCTCCCACCTCACCTTCTTTATCAAAACCTTGAACATCAGCCAAATCTTTTAACTCTATTACTGGACAGGCAACTGGTATAATTCTCGGCTTTGGACCAAGACCACTC
The DNA here is from genome assembly GCA_036245525.1 of Semisulcospira habei. Taxonomy (NCBI): domain Eukaryota; kingdom Metazoa; phylum Mollusca; class Gastropoda; family Semisulcospiridae; genus Semisulcospira; species Semisulcospira habei. Next base: position 92,530,874 of record BTPG01000004.1, read on the forward strand.
ATTTTTTTATTCAGCAAAAATAAAATTTATTTAACTTCTAACACAACACTAAAATCATGCATCTGAACAGATTTGTCATCCTGATTAGTTACAGATAAACACAGAGATTCAAAGAAACTGGAACCTAATTTCTTAAACTGCAAATTAGGAAATCTGGCAACCACACTTTCACAATAGGGAGTAGTTCCAGTTGGCAGGCATCTTAACAAAGTTGAAGGCTTTCCATTGTGTACATTTTCAGTCGTGTTCAGTTCTTTTAAATAAACATTTAGTACTGTATGTACTGACAAATTGACAGGATATCTTCTAGTTACTTATCTTTATTTGACTTCAACGTCACTGTCCAATCCCCAGTATTAATATTTTCCATTGACCATGTCCAATCTACATCCATTCCAGGGCTAGAAATTAACTTTTTTCTTTGGGTTGATTGATTGATTGTACATTGCTTAACGTCCCGACAGCAACAAGGCTTTCTCAGGACGTGCCTGCACTGCTTGTGAAAAAAAAAAAAAAAAAAAAAAAATAATAATAATAAACAGAACATTGAATGTATGTCGCCAGCCGGTCAAATACGTTAAATAAACCTAACACATGGGGCCTAAATAAAGCTAAGACCATTTAGCAACACACATCCAATATCAATAGCTACAGGCAGTGCAGACAGTAGGGAGAGTTTTAAAAAGGCAAATACAGGTGAATGGACAAAGGGTAGACAGAAACACATGCCCCAGAATAGAGAGAAAAACCCACCCTGTGGGGCTGACCAGGGTGACCCTGGGAACTAAAAAATACCTAACCCCACCCAAGTCCCCCAGGGCAGACCCGGGTGGGGGTTTTTCTTTGGGGGCCACCGGGCCCCTTGATTGAAAAATTTGAGGGCCCACAAGCAACTTTCGGGGCCCAACTTTGAAAAATAATGCAAACAAAAAAACAAAAGAATTATTGACAATATAATAAGTAGAAAGTACAATTTGTCTGATAATCTAAAATAAAAACAATTGAATTTCCAATTTTGCTGAGTGATGTCATTTTTATTTGCCTTTTCTTTCACTTTCAAACATTACCAACAAAAAAGGAGAAAAAACACACACACACACATTCAGTGACACACATAATTATTCCAGTGACTAGGAGCCTGAAATGGCCATTAAACAAAATAGAAAAAAATCAAGTGAGTCTCTTGTATAATACTTTTCAGTTTTGTGACTGAGTATTGCACAATACACATCATTAAAATTTTAATATGAGTAACCTAACAAAAAATCTGACCTCAATGCACAAAAGTTCAAAACAAAACCATGAAAGGGAACTAAACTTAACAGTACTCTTCCTGATAAACTAAAGTGAAACAAACAGATTTTGCCTTTTCTTTTTTTTTTTTCAATCATCTATTCATATTACACTTATGTGCACTTGAGTTAACAGAAGTAAACTAAAAATACAATAACAAAAAAAAAAGAAAAAAAAAAGAACACAATACTATTACTGTGAGTGAGGGCACCGGTGTGGCCCAAATACGAAACTGCCGAGTAGAGCTAGCTGTAGCAGACAAATTATTTTGCGGGCCAAGCGGGCCCTTCGTTTTTCAACTTTCCGAGCCCGAAATCAACTTTGCGGGTTTTTGGCCCCGGGCCCCCGCTAATTTTGAGCCCTGCATTCCAGTTACAGAATCACCTATTAAACCAAGTACAGATGCAAGTTTATTTGAAATTGTAGGCTGACTACCTCCAGGAAAATTCTAATGTAACAATTAAGTTAGCTGGATTCAAAGTTGCTTTTATTTTAAATTTGCTTTGAAACGATTTCGCTATAGTACAAAAGTCATAATACCCAGATGGTATAAAGTGTGTATCAGTGCCTTAACTACCAGTGACTCTATAACTTACATAATAACTTTTATCTTTTTTTACATTAAACCACTTTACAGTATAGAACATTTCATGGAGAGCTACAACCTTGTTACCATCGCGATTATCAATTCCGTTAGTTAACATCACTGGTTTGCTTGCATCAAGATTTGTTAAGGTAATAAACATTTTTATTGTCTCATAAAAAGAACAATGGAATTTAAATCACCATCAATTGTTACTACAAATGCATTTCAATTTAATGTGGATGCCAAGTACAATGCCGCACCTACTTATGACCAGAAAATAATTCAACTAAATCAGCTCGATATAGCTGTGTCCGAAGGATATTCATTTAAAGTAAAAGCGCAAATCCTTATGATAAATACCTAAACCCTCCAATAACAGATGATGCAACGGCAAGAAAGTGGACATCAATTCCACTACAGATGTTCCAAAACCAGCTTAACTTTGCTGTACTATGCTCAACTACGGGCTGTGGTGTTTCTTTTACAGACCATTTGAATCACTCAAACAAACTGATTAGGTCTGTGTATCGTTTCCACACGTATTACCAGCTTAGAAGAATACTGTCAGAACTATATGCCCCATTGCCCACTGAATCCAGTTTTAACAACCTCATGGATCTTAAAGCATATGAACGCATTTGTAATGAATTTAACATCAGTACAAAGTATGACTTTATACAAAAACTTGATGATCACCACGGCATGGGTACATTGTATTATGCTATGGGTCACAGACAATACCCTCAAGATTACTACCCTGGTTACACTTCATTTACACAAAAATCTGAAGTCTGGTTAGGCTCAATTGAACAGAAACAGTCTAATGCTGGGACCACATTTGTCTTAGACAAGAGTGATGGGTTTACTCAAGCAGGAGTTGAACGCATTAATGAGTCTATCAGAACGTATGTATGGTGTATACTAGGAGCACAAGCTCAAACAAAATCAAACATCTTAAAAGGGAGTGGCAAATTTGAAGCACAAAAACAGTTTCTTGCTAACCTGGAAGATTCAATCAATTCAGTAGTAGATCTCCCATCAAGCATACAATGCTATCAAGACATTCTCAGATATGCCAGATCAAAAGTTGACTTTGTAGTTGGCATTGGGTTATGCATGTTGCCATTTGATCTTCAACTCCAAATGGGGACAATAAAAAATTATAATAATGAAATAATTGTTGCAGGGTGTGATCAGAAATTAGGACTTAATCAATCTGTAAACTTGGGTCCAACAACCACACGTCTACAACCACTAAATCCATTAATAATGCCAGTAACGTTAGTCACACCATCACCTGTACAGACAGTAACAACCCTGACACTGACACCCGTACAGCCAGTAACACCATCCCCTGCCCCAGCTCTGGTAAACACACATGAGTCAGAGAGAACTGCGTTGGTAATAGGCCTTACTGGATTAGGGATATTACTTCTTTACCTGTTTCATTAAATAACCCACTATTAATCCACCTACTGTCACCAAAAAGATCCACATATGCTCTGCAATAAACCTCACCACCTTTGCTGCTGTACTGATCAGCCAGCTGACAACACTCCCTATTATGACAGGCAAAGCATCCATTGCTTTCACAACCAATTTTTTAAGCAAGTCTGATATGTGTGAAAGTTGTTTTTTTACCCATGTTTGTAAATCTTTTGGGTCAGTCAGAGCCGGGGCTGGAAGAGCCGGTGGTGGACCACCCCCTGGTCCTCTGGTTACAGCTAATACAACAGTACTGATAATAAATCCAAGAGCATTTCAGCCAATGTTGTGTCTTTGTTAAGTATTTTTTGAATAGTTTCTCTAATCCTGTTGACCTGTGTTTTCAGTCTCTTTCCCAATTTCAATTACTTCTAGCCACGCTGATCTTTCTATCTGCAAATCATTTAATCTGTGTTGTATTCTTTCTTTCATTTTTGTCATAATTTCCATTGTCTGCTGTAGCTAGTTTTTCCTTTTCTCTTTCTATGTGATTATCAAGCTCACCTAGTTTGGCTACATTATTAACCATCTCACCTCTGATTGTTTGCAGTGATTTACCCAAGCCCATTATTTCCCTCATGAACAAAGAAGAGTCACCCATTCTATTTATAGCCTCATTTATTTGTCCTTCTGTAAATGAGGTTTCTTGTATTACCTTGTTTGCCATTTCTGGCAGGCTTTTGGCTTCTGTCATTTCAATTTCTTGTCCCGTTGGCAACCTTGTTTGCACGCTGTGAAGGGCAATAACAAATTGAGGTGGCAACTTCTTACTACCAACACCAAGATAACGCTGCAGTGCTGCCTCACCACCATCAGTTTTGATTGTACTTAAAGCTCTAAACTTAGCAGGATCATTTTTATAAGTCAATTGTACTTTACCTTTGTCAACAGTATTTAAATATAAATGGCCTTTATCAAGTTCAAACAGATTAGGATCTATAACTTCTGGGTGGTCAACAACACTATCATAAAATGAGTTTACTTTGTCTTTTAACAGTATGTGATACATACTAGAAGTATTCATCATTCCAGTCATATCTGTTGCACTATTACCAAAGTCATACATGTCATCCATTTCAATATCTTCATCAAATCCTCCTGCTACCATTGTTTTTATTAATTTTTTTATTTTATTTTTGCATAATAAAATGTCCTACGGATCGAAGTTAGACCCGCACAGAAAACTAGGTGAACCTCTTGGTGTTAAGGGTATTAGGCAATCAATTTGTTATGATTGTAGTTGTGTTGTTCTGTGAGAGCATGCATGTGTTAATCGTAGGAAACGATCCAATATTTATTTGAGCTATCATGGTTGCGAATCACGTACCTTTTCAGTAAGATTCTTTATCGTTCATGCAGATAGCGGCATTGGCTTTGTTATGATACGCTAAGTTTAGTCCGGATGCTTCTAGCAAAGTCGCAAGGAGAATTGCGGTCGACTTTTGTTATGCGTAGATTCGCTGAGAATAAAGCAGAACGTTCAAGCAAGGTCGCGCTGTCTAGTGACCTCGTATCTGTGACATCAAAGTGTAGAGCCGCTCTATTTTTAGTTTTAGTCATAGTTGTTTTCTGTGCGCGTGAATTTAGCAGCCAGTCAGGGTGTTTAATGAAAGGTTGTGAACGGTCTGCCATACTCTTGTGTGACGTCATTACACACTGGGATTTGAGGGCTGAAATTAGCAGTCAAATTTTTGTAGACTATTTTAGTTTATTCTAGAAAGTTCCTTTTATTTAATATCTATGAGTTTCAGTTACGTGTTCTGTTCTGATTGGTTGCGTTGTGTGAATTCGGTGGATTTTTCTGGAAAGTTGTTTTACTATAAAAGATGGTGCTAGGAAGCACGTGTGTACATTGTCATGCATTGTCAGTTGTAGGGGCACACAGTTTATCGTAGGTACGTGGCCCGTATAGGGTGTATTTGTGAGAGACGTAGCATAACGGTGGTGTACTTTGTAAGAGAAACGCATTGTGTCGCCAGTTTTGACATTTGCAGAAGAGACATTGTATTAGTGTTGGTGCATTTGGGAATGCATTGTGTGGAGATCGCATCGCTGAAATAAAGTATTGTTGGAACTGTTACTCCAGTACTGTCTACAACCTTAAGCCACGTGTGACGGGTTGCAGCTGAATGAAGTTTCTTTAAAATAACCTTACCTGTGTGCCATCTGGTGTGATATCATACTACGACCACGACTCAACACGTAACATTTTGGCACCTCCAATGGAACTTCTTCAGTTGGCTCAGTGGAAAGGGTATCCGGAGAAAACATCCAGCAGTGAAACGCAGAGATGGCGACATTGGAAATGGAGACATTCCGGAAAATTGGAAAGGAATGTGGACTCGAAGGAGCTCAACTCCTTGAGTTTGTAAAGGAGAGAGAGGAGAAAGAAGAAAAGAAATGAGAGAGAGAAGAAAAGGAGAGACTGGAGAGAGAGGAGAAAGAAGAAAAGAAACGAGAGAGAGAAGAAAAGGAGAGACTGGAGAGAGAGGAGAAAGTAGAAAAGAAACGGGAGAGAAGAAAAGAAGAGACTGGAGAGAGAGGAGAAAGAAGAAAAGAAACGAGAGAGAGAAGAAAAGGAGAGACTGGAGAGAGAGGAGAAAGAAGAAAACAGACGAGAGAGAGAAGAAAAGGAGAGATTGGAGAGAGAAGAAAGAGCTAAAGAACGTGAAATCAGGAAACTCGAAATTGAAGCAGAAGAGGCAGAGAAACAGCAAAGAGAGGCAGAGAAACAACGAGAAGAGGAGCGAGAAGAGGCAGAGAGGCAACGTCAACACGAAATTCATCTAAAGCAGATGGAGATAGAACTAGAAGCACAGAGCCAGAGAGCTACTGAAGCAACAACCTTAGCCAGCAGAGAGCAAACAGCCTGTGCGCCAAAGCTACCACCTTTCGCAGAAAATTCAGATAAGATGGACGCTTACCTAGAGCGATTCGAGAGCTTCGCAAGCAGCAACAACTGGAGACAAGAGACTTGGGCTATCAAACTGAGCGCACTTCTAACTGGCAAAGTGCTTGAATTTTACACCCGCTTGCCAAGAAAAGAAGTCAAAGATTATACACAGTTGAAAGCCGCCCTGCTGAGACAGTACGACTTCACTGAAGAGGGTTACAGGCGACGATTTCGGAACTGCAAGCCTGAAGAAGGAGAAACACCCAGCCTATTCATTGAGAGAATCAAGAGCTACCTGGAGAAATGGATAGAGCTGGCTGGTTTAAACAAAGAGTACCAGGACCTGTGTGACCTCATCATCAAAGAACAAGTCCTCAACGCATGTTTTAAGGACCTGGCCGCCTACCTCAGGGAGCAAAAAGACCAGTCCCTAAAGGCCCTGGCCGACTACGCTCAAAGATACCTTGACGCCCACAACATGAAGTTCGGCCCCAGTAAGCCGCAGTGTGTGTCTGCACCAGCAGAGAAAATCCACAATGTCAGAGACACCCCAAAATACAAGCCGGTGGAGAACCTGACATGTTTTCTCTGTGGAAAAAAGAGTCACAAGGCGATACGGTGTCCTTCTAAAGATGTTCCCCGAGGCAACAACATCAGAAGATCCAACCAAGATCACGGGATAGCAGGCAGAAGCAGTACGACGTCTCAACACAGAGCCGCCGCTGTATTAGCCAATGATGTGACGTCATCCAGTGACTTTGAATCTGGAGAAACGCGAGTGACACCGGAGCTGATTGAATCTTTCAGAAAGATTGATTGATTGATTGATTGTACATTGCTTAACGTCCCGACAGCAACAAGGCTTTCTCAGGACGTGCCTGCACTGCTTGTGAAAAAAAAATAAACAGAACATTGAATGTATGTCGCCAGCCGGTCAAATACATTAAATAAACCTAACACATGGGGCCTAAATAAAGCTAAGACCATTTAGCAACACACATCCAATATCAAGAGCTACAGGCAGCGCAGACAGTAGGGAGAGTTTTAAAAAGGCAAATACAGGTGAATGGACAAAGGGTAGACAGAAACACATGCCCCAGAATAGAGAGGAAAACCCACCCTGTGGGGCTGACCAGGGTGACCCTGGGAACTAAAAAATACCTAACCCCACCCAAGTCCCCCAGGGCAGACCCGGGTGGGGGCTTTCAGAAAGAATGGATGTATCCCAGTAGGAGATGGGGCTACATTTTTACCAGTCTCAAACATCGCGCTGCCTGAGAATGAAGTGCCGAACATGCTGGTGGTGTCAGGATTCGTCGGAAACACACCAGTGAGAGTGCTGAGAGATACCGGTTGCAGGTGCATCATCGTGAGAGAGGACCTAGTAACTGAAGTCCAGAAGCTACAGGAGTGGACCACCCTCATTTTGGCTGACGGAACTTTGAGGATTATCCCCCTTGCCAATGTCAGCGTCGACCCGTACCTGAGAGGAGAGGTGAAGGTGCTATGCGTAAAGACCCCAGTCTACGATCTTATCATCAGAAACATTGATGGTGCCAGAAAAGCAGACGATCCAGATCCAGAGTGGAGAACTGAAACATGTGCTGTTACCACAAGAAGTCAAGCAAAGAAGAGTCACCAGACCATCGCAAACTAAAATCTGTCAACCGAGAGAACTTTTTCGACGAAGCTGTCGACCTTCTCTTGGACCCAGCCTCCTCTCCCGATCTTGCATCCCATTTCGATTCCTCCCTTCGAAAACTTCTAGACACCCATGCCCCTGTCACCACCTGCTCCATACCCAACCGACTCCTCTCCCCCTGGCTCACTGACGACATAGCCGAGGCCAAGCGCGAGCGTCGACAAGCGGAACGCCGCTGGCGCTCATCCAACCTCACCGTTCACAGAGAGATCTTCCAAACCATCAGATCCAAAGTCTGCAGAATGATCTCCGACTCCAAACGCAAACACCTTCAAAACAAAATCCTGGAATCCACTTCTTCCAAAACCCTCTAAGCTACCATGAACACACTCCTAGGCACTTCTAAAGACTCTCCTCTTCCCAACACACACAGCAAAGAAGAACTTCCGTCCGCCTTTTCCTCCTATTTCTCCGACAAAATCCAAACTCTGCGCAACACACTCGACACTCTGCCTTCTTCGCCTTGCCTCCCTGACACCCCCTTTTCCGGCACTCCCCTCTCGTCCTTCCGCCCTGTCTCTCAGGATGAAGTCCTCAAGACCATAAAGTCCATGCCTTTCAAAACCTGCGAACTAGACCCCCTCCCAGCTTCCCTCTACCAGGACGGGCTCCCAAAACATTTGCCCTTCATTACTGACATCATCAACACATCTCTAGAAAATGGCTCCGTCCCCGATATCTTCAAGTCCGCCATCGTCCGTCCTCTCCTCAAAAAACACAACCTCGACCCAAACGAACTCAAGAACTACCGCCCAGTCTCCAATCTCTCTTTCCTGTCCAAGCTTCTTGAGAAGGTCGTCCTCAACCAACTCAACCTCCACCTCGCCGACAACAACCTCCTCAGTCCCTTCCAGTCTGCCTATCGCAAACATCACAGCACTGAAACTGCCCTTCTACATATCCTAAACGACCTGCTTCTCTCCACTGACTCGGGCAACATCTCCCTTCTTACGCTACTCGATCTCTCTGCCGCCTTCGACACCATAGACCACTCTATCCTCCTCCAGCGCCTCCACCACTCCTTTGGCATCACTGACTCTGCTCACTCCTGGTTTCTCTCCTACCTCTCCGACAGACAGCAGTCCGTCACCATCGACGGCGTCTCCTCCAACCCAGTCAGGCTCTCCTGCGGCGTTCCTCAGGGGTCCGTCCTGGGCCCGGTCCTTTTTACACTCTACATCTCCCCCCTGTCCAACATCATCCAGTCTCACCACATACACCACCACCTCTACGCTGACGACTCACAACTACTAGACAAAGACAAACTCGACAACACTCAGACACTACTGACTCGCACGGCTGACTGCTATGAGGACGTGAAAAACTGGATGACAGCAAACAAGCTCAAACTGAACGACGACAAAACGGAAGCCATGCTGGTAGGCACTCGCCAGAAACTTTCCCAGCTCTCTCCCTCCCTCCACCTTCAACTCGACAGCACCCCCATCTCCCTCTCTGATTCAGTCAAGAACCTTGGCGTTATCCTCGATTCCTCTCTTTCCATGACCAGCTTCGTCTCCGCTACGGCCCAGGCATGTTATTTCCACCTCCGCCGCATCAGTCAGATCAGAAAATACCTCACTACCAAAGCTGCCACCAAACTCGCTGTCTCTCTCATCTTATCTCGCATCGACTACTGCAACTCTCTCCTTTCTGGCCTTCCTCACTCCACCACTCTCACTCTCCAGCGCGTCCAGAACAATGCTGCCCGCCTCGTCCTCAGAAAGAAAAAATCCGACCACATCACTCCCCTGCTCAAGCTCCTTCACTGGCTCCCCATCCCCCAACGCATCCAATACAAGATTCTGTCTCTCTGCTACAAATCCCAGAACAACTACGCTCCTGCGTATCTCTCCAACTTACTTCACCCCTACACTCCTCCCCGCTCCCTCCGCTCCGCCTCTGACCCTCTCCGCCTCCTCATCCCCCGCACCAAACTCAGCACTTTCGGCCCCCGCTCTTTCTCAGTATACGGTCCAACCACCTGGAACACTCTCCCACTCTCTCTCCGTCAGAAACACTCGCTCTCCTCCTTCCAGTCTGCCCTCAAAACTCATCTCTTTCAACAGTTCTAGCACTATATCACCACATTCCCCAGCCCAAGCTGACCGTCGTAATGTATCTTCACTATTTGTGTTACGTGAGTCATTGTCTAAAGCGTGCGCATGCGTGTGCGAGTTGTGAGTGCGCGCTTAGAGTTATAATTATTATAAGATAAGCGCATTATAAATACCATAATTATTATTATTATTATTTATCCCTCTAAAAGTGGCGGACAACACGGAAGCAGCTGTGGTGAATAGGGAAAGGCTGGTAGAGCTACAGAAAGCCGACCGCATGCTTGACAAGTTCCGAGGTCAGAACGAGCCCGTAACGCGAAAGGGAAATGAGATAACCTTCGAGACCAGGAAAAATATCCTGTACCGGATATTCAACAGCAATGGAGATAAACCTGTGCGTCAGGTAGTAGTTCCTGAACCTTTGAGGATGCAGGTGATGAAATTGGCCCCTGATTCCATATTGGGAGGACACTTGGGAATCAACAAGACCCTCGATAGGATCCGAGCCGTCTTCTACTGGCCTGATATGGGAGGCGACGTCACCCGATTCTGCAGGTCATGCGACATATGCCAGAAGACAATCTCCAAGCGAAAGGTGCCCAAGGTTCCTCTAGAGAAAATGCCACTGATCGATATGCCTTTCAAACGGGTGGCTGTGGACCTGGTGGGGCCAATATCCCCTCCAAGTGAAGATGGTCATCGCTACATTTTGACCCTGGTGGACTACACTACATGTTATCCTGAGGCCATACCATTGAAGAAGATCGACACTCCAACAATGGCAGAGGCGCTCGTGGACATGTTCAGCCGTTTGGGGATTCCTGAGGAGATCCTGAGTGACCTAGGAACTCAGTTCGTCTCCGACTGCATGGAGGAAGTCAACCGGCTATTGAGCATCAGACACCTTACTACCACCCCTTATCACCCCATGTGTAATGGGCTGGTTGAAAAGTTTAATGGAACATTGAAGGCTATGCTGAAGAAACTGTGTGCTGAACAGCCAAGGTTGTGGCATAGATATATTAATGCCTTGCTCTTCGCATACCGTGAAGTTTCTCAGGATTCGACAGGGTTTTCCCCTTTTGAATTACTGTTTGGTAGGACTGTAAGGGGGCCCATGCACATCCTGAAGGAGCTGTGGACCAAGGATATCGACGAGCCTGAGGTGAAGATCAGCTACCAGTACGTCTTCGACCTGAGAGAGAAGCTGGAAGATACCCTCAGGATGGCTCGAGAAGAACTGGGGAAGGCGCAGAACAAGGGAAAGCATTACTATGATTGTAAGGCGAAACCTTGACGCTTCCAGCCAGGTGACCAGGTATTGGTTCTTCTTCCTACCGACAACAACAAACTCCTGATGCAGTGGAAGGGACCCTACGTTGTCAACACGGTGGTTGGCATCAACGACTACAGAGTCAAGGTCAACAACAAGGTGAAGACTTACCATGCTAATCTGCTGAAGAAGTATATTGAGAGAGGTCGTCAAGACAATACACAACTGGCGGCATCGGTGCGTCTTGCTGATGACGAAAGACTAGACGACGAGAATCTGTTTGACCTTAATGAACTCCGCCACAAGCAGGATGTAGAAGAGATCCAGATTGGTCAGAATCTGACCCAGACTCAACGAGAAAAACTGCGTGTCCTGACTCAAGAATTCAAGCATCGGTTTACACCTGACCCAGGAACAACAGACACCATCCAGCACAAGGTTAATCTGACGTCAAATGAGCAAGTTCGCAGCAAACCTTATCGTCTTCCTTATAACACAAGGGAAGAACTGAAAAAAAGATATCAAGGAAATGCTGAGTCTGGAAGTCATCAGGGAGTCCAAGTCACCATATGCGTCCCAGTTGTCATCGTGAAGAAACCAGATGGATCCAACCGGGTGTATGTGGACTACCGTAGACTCAATAAACTAACAGTCTTCTTCTTCTTCTTCTCGAACGCCATCACACTTGGGAGTTTGACTCTCAAAATGAAATCTGTGGTCTTCTGTAGCGCCTCCAGAGGCCCATACAGTTTCTCTTGTAGGGTGGTGGGCTTCGGCCATATCTCCTCCCTCAGCAACTGGTGGTTCCTACAGTCCTGGGGGATGTGCTCTGTGGTCTGCTCTGCTTCTCCACAAGGGCACAGGGGAAATGGCACGAGGTGAAAGCGTCTGTGCAGGTGGAAATTGAGTCAGTTGTGCCCGGTCCTCAGACGGAAGATGGTCACCTGCTCTTGTCTGGACAGCTGATGGTAACTGTCTAGGGGCCATTGTCGTGGTCTGTACACAGACTTATTGATGGTCTTCATCTCTGTGAAGCTGACTCCATTTTCGTCTTGTTCTTTCTCTGACTAACAGTCTTCGATCCAGAGCCTATGCCCACAGTGGAAGAACTGTTCCAGAAGGTCAGTGGAGACCGATTTGTCTCCAAAATTGATCTAACCAAAGGGTATTGGCAAATCAAGGTTGCAGAAAAAGATATCCCCAAGACAGCATTCGTCACACCCGACGGTCATTGGGAGTTCCTAAAGATGCCTTTTGGTATGGTGAACAGTGGTGCCACATTGAAGAGAGGACTGAAAAAGATCCTAGAAGATATGCAGAATGTGGTCTTTTACTGGGATGACATTTTGATCCATACCAAAACTTGGGGGGATCACCTCAAAGCCCTCCGAGAACTCCTCCAAAGATGCAAATTTCACCATCCGTCCAAGCAAGTGTATTCTTGGGGCTGACAACATAGACTTCATCGGACACAAATTGAGCGAAGGTTTAAAGGGGCTACACGACGACAACGTGCAGAAGATCAGGGATGCCCCGCAACCTACAACCAAGACGCAAGTGGGCTTAGCGAACTACTACCGGGAGTTCATACCAAACTTTGCGGCAGTCACAGGTCCCATGACTGACTTGGCTGAGGAAAGGACAACCTGATGTAGTGAAGTGGGAGGAGACCCAAGAGCAAGCATTCCAGGCAGTTCGAGACATCCTAACCGAGAAGCCTGTTCTACACCTCCCTGACCCGTTGAAAACTTTCTTCCTGAGAACAGACGCCTCCAACGAAGGAGTAGGTGCAGTCTTAATGCAAGAGGATAATGGAAAACTCCACCCAGTGAGCTACGCCAGCAAAACGTTGACCAGAGCTGAGAGAAACTACTCGACCATCAAGAAGGAGTGCCTAGCCATCATCTGGGGAGTAAGGCGGTTTAAACTGTACCTTCTGGGTGTGCCATTTGTTCTCCAAACGGACCATCAACCCTTGAACTATATCTAAACTCTGCAAAGTTTACAAATTCTTGTATTATGAGATGGGCGATGTTCTTGCAGAATTTTGACGTTAAACTACAGTCTATCAAGAGTTCGCAGAACTTTGGAGTGGATTACCTGTGAGCATAGCAGTTTAAATGAACATTTCTGTGCCCACAACAGTTTAAAGAAACATTTCGGTGTTCAGGACAGTTTAAAGGGACATGTCTTCGCTCAGGACAGTTTAAAGGAACTGTGAGACGATTATTTTAAAATAGTTGATTTGATTTCATTTTGATGTGAAATTATTATTTGTGGTTTTGTGTAGGTTAATACAGCCACAAATGTATTTTTGTGATTTGAGAAGAAATTTTTGTGAATTTTCATTCTAAAAAGGGGGGTAATGTTACGATTAAGCTTCGTATTTTTAAGAGTAACGTGCTGAGTGTCCTTCTCTATGGGTCAGAGTGCTGGAAATCCACTACTGCTACGGAACGCAAGCTGGAAGTCTTCCAGAACAAGTGCCTGCGACGAATCATGAAGGTCTTCTGGCCAAACATGATTACAAACGAGGAACTACGGAAGAGAGCAGGCGCAGACAGCATCACTGAAACCATCGCCACACGGAGATGGAGATGGCTAGGCCACGTTTGCAGAATGTCACCCGACTTATTACCAAGGGTGGCACTGAGATGGACACCACAGGGGAAGAGAAACCGTGGGCGACCAAAGGAGACGTGGCGCCGAACCGTGGAGCGAGAGCTCAAGAACAGAGGCCTTACTCTGCAAACAGCACCCAAAAATAGCAGCTGACAGACAAAAGTGGCGCTCCCTTGCCGTCGCCTCAAGCACCAGACGGCGCAGAGAGGACTAAATGAATGAATGAATGTTACGATTGTGGTTGTGTTGTTCTGTGAGAGCATACATGTGTTAATCGTAGGAAACGATCCAATATTTATTTGAGCTATCATGGTTGCGAATCACGTACCTTTTCAGTAAGATTCTTTATCGTTCATGTAGATAGCAGAATTGGCTTTGTTATGATACGCTAAGTTTAGTCAGGAAGCTTCTAGCAAAGTCGCAAGGAGAATAGCGGTCGACTTTTGTTATGCGTAGATTTGCTGAGAATAAACCAGAACGTTCAAGCAAGGTCGCGCTGTCTAGTGACCTCATATCTGTGACATCAAAGTGTAGAGCCACTCTATTTTTATTTTTAGTCATAGTTGTTTTCTGTGCGCATGAATTTAGCAGCCAGTCAAGGTGTTTTACGAAAGGTTGTGAACGGTCTGCCATACTCTTGTGTGACGTCATTACACACTGGGATTTGAGGCTGAAATTAGTAGTCAAATTTTTGTAGACTATTTTAGTTTATTTTAGAAAATTCTTTTTATTTAATATCTATGAGTTTCAGTTACGTGTTCTGTTCTGATTGGTTGCGTTGTGTGAATTCGGTGGATATTTCTGGAAAGTTGTTTTACTATAAAAGATGGTGCTAGGAAGCATGTGTGTACATTGTCATGCATTGTCAGTTGTAGGGACACACAGTTTATCGTAGGTACATTGTGAGAGATGCAGCGTAACGGTGGTGTACGTTGTAAGAGAAACACATTGTCGCCAGTGTTGACATTTGCAGAAGAGACATTGTATCAGTGTTGGTGCATTTGGGAATGCATTGTGTGGAGATCGCATCGCTGAAATAAAGTATTGTTGGAACTGTTACTCCAGTATTGTCTACAACCTTAAGCCACGTGTGACGGGTTGCAGCTGAATGAAGTTTCTTTAAAAGAACCTTATGTGCGTGCCGTTTGGTGTGATATCATACTACGACCACGACTCAACACATAACACAATTGTTATTACAAATAATCCTAGCACCATAGATCAAAACCAAACTCTTACTGTAAGGTTTCCAAACCTAGGACATTGCGATGTTATTGTTCCTGGCACTGCACGCCTTGCTTTTAATATGGAACTTTTATCAGAATCTGACTCAAACAGAACACTAGTTGACAACCTTGGCAGAGCAATTATTAAGACCATCAAAGTTAAACTTGAAGGTCAAGAAGTGTTTAGTCTTGATTGATGTATTTTACTGCTATAAAGATATTTGGCTCACTCGAGAAGAGAGAGAAGACCGTGTTTACCAAGGCATTCAGGCTGATAACGTTGCCAAACTCAGAATCAAAGCAGCAGATAAATCAACAACAGTAATCAAGGATGTTATTGTGGCAGCAACATAGGGTAACAGCTTTTACATTCCACTTAAATTTGAAATACTAACAGCTCATTTGCCTTATTATCAAGGAGCACTGAATGACCGTTTTGAGCTAATCTTCAATGACTACTCCAAAGTTATAAAATCAATGGATCTCAATGCAATATATAAGATCTCAAACATCTCCTTGGAATATGAAATTGTTACACACACTGAACTAGCTAGGCTCATAAAAAATTCAGTATTCGTCAAAACTGCCGATTTATTATGACCGTGTGATAAGGCACAGTTTAATGCACAGACAAAGGTGATCAAATGTGAAACATTAACTTGAACACACCTGCTAGGTCACTAAAAGATATTCTTATGTTGTTTGTTGAACCAGGAAGCCCATACAAAAGGGATTCAGAATGAATGTACATTGCTTAACGTCCCAACAGCAACAAGGCTTTCTCAGGACGTGCCTGCACTGCTTGTGAAAAAAAAACCTAAACAGAATATTGAATGTATGTCACCAGCCAGTCTAATACGTTAAATAAACCTACGCCATGGGGCCTAAATAAAGTTAAGACCATTTAGCAACACACATCCAATATCAAGAGCTACAGGCAGTGCAGACAGTAGGGAGAGTTTTCAAAAAAAGGCAAATACAGGTGAATGGACCAAGAGTAGACAGAAACACATGCCCTAGAATAGAAAGGAAACCCACCCTGTGGGGCTGACCAGGGTGACCCTGGGAACTAAAAAGTAGTTAACCCCACCCAAGTCCCCCAGGGCAGACCCGGGTGGGGGCAAAAGGGATTCAGAAAAATTCTACAATCCAAAGATTACACATTTATCCTGTACAATTGAAGGGCGTCCAAATCAAGTGTATGCTTCAGGCATAATAATAATAATAATAATAATAATAATAATAAGCGCATTAAATAGGTGCTTTATCCCAATTGAAAATCGGCTCAAAGCGCCGCCGCGAACTGAACCCAACAAGCACGCTCACGTGAATCACGCGCATTCACTCACACACTGTACATAAACACAGAACATTCACGTGGTGCTAAGGGCAAGCTCAAGCGAGCTACTGTAGTTTTTGGAAATTCAAAATCGTTTGTATTTGAAATTTGATTAAGTGGGCTGAAACTGACACCTTACCAGCACTATGATGAGATCACAAAGTATTTTGCGGGTGGAAAACTTAGAGAAAAACTGGCAAACATGGCATGCAAAGATCTACATCTGTACGACGTAAGAATTGGTCAATACCACCTTGGCTAGACCTGCGTAGTACAGACGATGACTACCTACACGGGTCAGGTCGTATTGCTGAAAACGGTAGTGCCGAAATTACAATTCAGATACAAAAAAAGACAAACTGCTGGAGCAATAAATATATATTTGTATCTAATTTATGACGCACAACTCAATATCCAAGAAAGCAGACTAAGTAAACTTGTGTATTAAAATTATATTCTGTTTAAAAATGAACTTGCTGACACTCGACCCACACTGTGGTTTGTTTTGTGGTGCCACAGGCTGTGGGAAAAATGAATTTGTACTTAACCTCTTACAAACAAGATATATCCACCATTTCGAAAACATTGTGATATTCTGTCCTATGATCAAACACAACAAAGCTTATCACAAACGTTTATTCATTTGGACTGACAACATTTACTTAGTCAACCCTGAGAAAAAACTGAACGACTAGCTGCAGTCTTCTTACAAGCAATTTGAAGGGCAGCCAACTTTGTTTATTGTTGATGACTGCTCTGCAGAGAAAGACATTGTCAAGAAGAGAAACACTCTAGCAGAACTGGCCATTAGTGGCAGACACGCAAATATCAGTGTCTGGATTCTCACTCAAAAACATAATGCTGTACTAAAAGATTTTCGAGAGCAACTAAAGTTTATCTGTTTGTTTTACTGTAAGGATCGTGACAGCTTTCAAGACTGTCTCAGAGAGAATGATGTAATACCCAGCAAACTTAAATGAGGCGATGTGAAAAACAAAATGAAATCAACTAAGCATCTAAAGCTTATTTTAAAGACAGATCAGCCTACAAGGTATGGATTAGTAAATTAATTTATACTTTTGTTTTGGTCATAAAAATGAAAGACGGACAAGCACAAGGGGAGCAAGCTATTGACGTTACTGACTGCTTCAGAGACGTTCTACACTTTTCTGACTTAATAACATCCTCCAAACAGCCTGACATAAGACTCTCAGTACCAGCGGTGATACATATGACATGTAATATGACTTTGGATTATGTTGATGAAAATCCATTTGTGGAGTGCATGATTGTTAATTATAAAACAAATACCTTTAAAGTTAATGATGCCAACTGCGGCTGGATTGAGACACTGGATTATAACATATTCAAACAACTATGTAAACTAAATGTTCATATTAACTGTATTACAGTTAATAAATGGTATTACACATACAGTAATATTTTTATATTATTATTTTGTCGGACAACTAAAAATGACGGACAATGCTCCAAGCTCTTCAAGCTTACAAAATGTGATTGATTGATTGATTTACATTGCTTAACGTCCCGACAGCAACAAGACTTTCTCAGGACGTGCCTGCACTGCTTGTGAAAAAAAAAACTAAACAGAATATTGAATGTATGTTGCCAGTCGGTCCAATACGTTAAATAAACCAACGACATGGGGCCTAAATAATGCCAAGACCATTTAGCAACACACATACAATATCAAGAGCTACAGGCAGCGCAGACAGTAGGGAGAGTTTAAAAAGGAAAATACAGGTGAATGGACCAAGGGTAGGCAGAAACACATGCCCCAGAAAAGAGGGGAAAACCCACCCTGTGGGGCTGACCAGGGTGACCCTGGGACTAAAAAGTAGTTAACCACACCCAAGTCCCCCAGGGCAGACCCGGGTGGGGAGCTTACAAAACGTGTTTCACACAACAGACTTGCCTATATCCAACACTTACAATGTCTATGAATCAATAGAAAACTCTTTTTCTGTTATACAAGATAATCTTCTTGCTGGTAGTGTAAAGATTCAGGTTGTTGCCGAAATATAATTTATCAGGGTAGATGGTGATATGATAAAATCGTTTATCTCAACAAAACAACACACAGTTAATGCAAACGGGGAATTGGAAAAAGTGTTTAGAAACAAAATGTTGCCTGACTTTCTCGAAGCAATCGACAAAGCAAAAATGAAGGGGTCTGGTTGGCATGAAGGTCATGTACATGAACTACAACTGAAGCAGTCACGGTATCATCCTATATTAGGCAAATCATGGTTGCCACAGCCAACAGAGGTTGTAAACAAAAGGGCTGTTGTCAATATTCTGAACTATGATAATCTCTGTTTTATGTGGTGTGTGCTTGCCAAACTTCACCCTGCAAAAATACACCCTGAGCATGTATCTAACTACACCAAATTTGAAAACGAACTCAACTTCAATGGTATACAATTCCCTGTTAAGGTGGAAGATATAGACTTGTTTGAAGAACTAAATCCTGGTATATCTGTGAATGTGTATGCATGGGATAATGAGTCTCCTAACAAGTTAGAATCAATTAGAGTATCAGCACTTGCCCCAACCTACGGTCAGTCAGAAGATAAGCATGTTGACATGTTACTAATAAGCTCCGGAGATAACTTTCACTACACAATTATCAGGAGTATGTCACATCTAATTCATGAGCATACAACAAAACACAAGTGTAAACAGGAATTTTGTAAAAAATGTTTACAAAGGTTTTCTTCTATTGAAGTAGCATACAAACATGTTAAATGATGACATTCAAACAGTATTTATAGTCTAGCAGCTGCCCTTCATAGGCGATAAGCCGTTTACGACTGATTGATTGATGGTACATTGCTTAACGTCCCGACAGCAACAAGGCTTTCTCAGGACGTGCCTGCACTGCTTGTGAAAAAAAAAAAATAAAGAAACAGAACATTGAATGTATGTCGCCAGCTGGTCAAATACGTTAAATAAACCTAACACATGGGGCCTAAATAAAGCTAAGACCATTTAGCAACACACATCCAATATCAAGAGCTACAGGCAGTGCAGACAGTAGGGAGAGTTTTAAAAAGGCAAATACAGGTGAATGGACAAAGGGTAGACAGAAAAACATGCCCCAGAATAGAGAGAAAAACCCACCCTGTGGAGCTGACCAGGATGACCCTGGGAACTAAAAATTACCTAACCCCACCCAAGTCTCCCAGGGCAGACCCGGGTGGGGGTAAGCCGTTTACGAGATAGTGATTTTCTAGAGAGTAGGACTAACAAAGGTTTGGGTATATCAAAATGAAGTCTAGTATGAATAAAAGCAGTGCGCACTCGTTTTAAACTGCCGGAGGATGGAGACATTTTTCTGTAGCACATTTTGTTTCCAGTATGGCTGCAGACGAAACCAGGACCATCGCAGCCATGTTCACAGGGGATCAGTAGTTTACACGGGTCTCATTGTTCCTGTATTCAGTGGTAGTATGCACTATATGTCACTTAAAAGGATTTCATTTATTTTTTACATAACATTTTCACACTTAGATATATTAAGAGAAGAAACAATTATGAAAAGGCTTGCCTTGAACTCAAATATCGTTACTCAACAATAAGGTATCCCAAATCACGTGATCAAAACAATGATACAACCTAAACGCGCAATTCTTGCTGTGAATTTTGGTGTGCGATGGGTTCTTTTTGATTTGTTCTACATAAGCTTGTTTGTTTAAAAAAAAAGCAAATGTGTAAAGTTGCTGTGTGCATTTTTACATCTTGATAAAGGTTTGTCACATTTATTTCCATTTACTTTACCATCGCTTTGCCCATTTCATTTCGAGACCACGTACAGCACCAAAACAAAACGCAACCCACAACACAAACGCTATCTTCGAAACCTATGTCCGGAGTGCAACATGCTGCATGCTGTAAAAGAAAATGAATGCCACACCACTTAGTTTTAACTGTCATGGCTGAGCAAAGTTTCAGAACTTGATTAATTATTTTATGGAGTAACATTTATTTTAATCAGTTGCACTGACAAGCTATGTTGTGATGTGCGATCACTGCCAGTGCCAATTATGCAGTCTCAGTGATCACTGATGGTACAGTACACTTCACACTGAAAGAAATACACAGCACAATGTGAACACACTTGGAAGTTCATGCAATGCTTTGTTTAAAATTAAACCCTATCTTGCTAGCAGTAGCCTACTGCACAAAAGAGGAACTTATTTTGCTGCTGTGTTATTTGCAGTTTGTCTGCTTATAGACATTTGCAGTTCGCTGCAAGGATTCTTAGCAGCTGACATTAGCACTGACATATATATTGGGATTAAAACGAGAACGAAAACAAAGAAAGCTGACGCAGAGATGATTTAATAAATCAGTCAAGTGATCAAATGAATGAGATACATATGTTTTATGATGAACGGCTAGTTATGGGGGGGGGGGGGGGGGAGGAGGAGGCATATACTTTATAATGTACACGTACTATTTCTTTCATTGTTTCCATCACCCACTCATAACACCATTAGGCTCGATGAGTTCTCATGTTTTGAGTGGTTTACAAAATACATGTACTTGTTGCTGTTACATTATCTTCTTACTGGTTTTGACATTTCGCTGTAAGATTTACAGTCCCATACATTAAGCCTGTTCCGCCTAACGCACATGCAGGTTGACTGTATCTTGATATGTGTGTGTAGGTAGTGTTTTGTTTCAGGTGGCAGTTTTGGCCTCACCTTTAAGTTTGGTGCCGCTGTGCATGTGGCCACCAGAACTGATGACTGCATGTGCAGGCTAGTTCACGGTATCACTTATCAATGTGAACTCGGCAGCCTATTGTTTGAAGTGATCAGTGGTAGCATCATCCATGATGTATGTGTGCATTTGGCCACTGGTACTGTTTACAAAGGTGCTGTTTACAGAACTAGTGGCTGAGTATGCATATTATTATTAGTACTGTTATTGTTATCAGGTGTGGCCTTATCTAAGTTTTGGTGCCCCTGTGCATGAGGCCAACAGTACTTTTCACAGAACTGATGGCTGCATGTGCAGTGTGGTTAACTGTACACATGAAATTTGTAGGTGGGCAGCTAAAATACAGGCAGTCAATACTAGCCACTTCCTTAACCTGAAGTCTCTATATATAGGTTTTACAGTCCACTAATGCCCATCAGTATACAATTGTGTATGTCTTTTGTGGGTGTTCTGTGGTTTTGTGTGTGTTTGTGGGGTGGGGTTGAAAGTGGGGCGGTATGGCACCTATTACCGTGTATGTGTATGTACAAAACCTACATTACAAACAATTTCAAACATAAATTAATAATTTAAATAAATAGTTATTTGGGTTTAACGCCGCGTGGGTGACTATGGCCATCTCACGGCAGTTAAATAAATAAGATAAAGTAAGTCAAAGATACCTGGGACATATGAATGCTAAGTAAAGTATAGATTATGATCATGCACAGATGTCAGCCTAAAAACTGCTGGTGCCCGTTCTTTCAGTTATCAGGCCCCTCACGTCTGGAACTCACTTCCACTGCATGTCCGTCTTTCCCCTACCCTGTTGACCTTCAAAACAAATTTGAAGACCCATCTTTTCCAGGTAGCATATCAAGATTAGCTTAGTCTGGATGTGCTGCCTGGAAATGTTGGTTGTTTCCCCATGTAGATAGGCTGTGTGTGTGTGTGTGTGTGTGTGTGTATGTGTGTGTGTGTGTGTGTGTGTGTGTGCGTGCGTGCGTGCGTGCGTGCGTGTGTGTGTGTGTGTGCGTGCGTGCGTGCGTGCGTGTGTGTGTGTGTTTCGTGTTAGGAATGCGCCTACATGGTGCGAGCAGATGTTTATTTAAAGAGTGAGTGCGTTCTAATTTTTTCTCCTTTTTAATTTTTATTTTTTATGTGCTGTAAAGTGCTCCGAGCTTGCTGTTCGTGGGGAAGGGCGCTATATAAAAACTATGTATTATTATTATTATTATTACATTCTTTTGGTGGGTGTTCTGCGGTTTTGTGTGTGTAACTGGATTGGAGTTGGGAGCGAGTGGTACGGCACCTATTACCATGTACATGTACAAGACATTTATTCACCAAGTAAAACGTTACAAGGATTTTTGTGTGGCATGGCGACAGTAAAATACATCCTCACTTGTAGGGCATTCATCATGTCATACACTTAGTTGCGATCATCCTATATACAGCACTAAAAGATAGATAAACACAATATTAAACACAAATCAGTCATATGTCAATCATGGAATCACGTTGTTCCATGCATGGAGATGTATTGAGAACAGCTTATGGAGAAAAAAAACTGCATCTGAATCGAGAGGTTCTGACTTTAAAAGCACGGAACCGCCGGCCAGAGGGCAGAAGCTCGAAGAGATGATTGGCTGGGTGTGACAGATCTGACAAAATAGTATTGGTGGCCACATGCACAGGGGCACCATGGTGTATGTTCTTGAGCTGTATGCTGATGTGCATGTACAAAACCTACATTACAAACAAACAAAATAAATAAATAAATAATTTAAATAAATAAGATAAAGTAAGTCTAAGGTACCTGGGATATATGCATTATAGGTAAAGGATAGATTAAAAATTATGAACATACACAGATGTGCATGTCTTTTGGTAGGTGTTCTGCGGTTTTATGTGTGTATTTAGCTAGGGGTTGGGAGCAGGCAGTATGGCACCTATTACCATCTATATATGTGTATATTTTCTTGTATGCTAATGTGTATGTACAAAACCTTCATTACAAACAAACAAAATAAATAAATAATTTAAATATATAGTTATTTCGGTTTAATGTCAAGCAGGCGACCAATGCCATCTCATGGCAGTTAAATAAAAAAGATAAAGTATGTCAAGATACCTGGGACATATGAATGCTCAATAGATAGATTATGAACATGAACAGATGTAAGTGTCTTTTGGTGGGTGTTCTCTGGTTATGGAGTGGGGTTGGGAGTGGGTATGTGAACATCAGCATATGTACAAAACCTACTTTTCAAACAAATAAAAATAAATAATAAATTTAAATAACTAGGACATGTTAATACCAAGTAAAGGATATATTATGAACATGCACAGATGTTTATGTCCTTTAATGGGTGTTCTGTGATTTTGTATGTGGGGTGGGGAGAGGGTGGTATGCACCTATTACCATATATGTGTACATGTTATGTTCACATCATATATTACCATATATGTGTACATGTATGTTCTCATCTTGTATGCTGATGTCCCCCACCCAGGTCTGCCCTGGGGGACTTGGGTGGGGGTTAACTACTTTTTAGTTCCCAGGGTCACCCTGGTCAGCCCCACAGGGTGGGTTTTCCCCTCTATTCTGGGGCATGTGTTTCTGTCTATCCTTGGTACATTCACCTGTATTTTCCTTTTTTAAACTCGCCCTACTGTCTGCACTGCTTGTAGCTCGTGATATTGGATGTGCGTTGCTAAATGATCTGGTTACGTTTATTTAGTGTATTAGACCGGCTGGCGACATACATTCAATATTCTGTTTAGTTTGGTTTTTTCACAAGCTGTGCAGGCACATCCTGAGAAAGTCTTGTTGCTGTCGGGACGTTAAGCAATGTACAATCAATCATTTTATGCTGATGTGTATGTGCAAACATACATCACAAACAAACAAACAAATAAAATAATAAATTAATAAATAAAATAAGTTAGAGATACCTGGGACCTATGAATATGCATGTTAAGTAAAAGATAGATTATGAACATGCACAGATGTATGCATATTGAAAACAAATTTCCTCTCCTTGGTGGCCACTACCATACCACTATAGTGATCATGTGCATCAAGGAATTCCTTCCATCCATAATTAAAAGGATAAATAATAAATACGTGAATACATAAATGAATCAATAATAAATAAAACATGTAATATAATGGAGAGGGCTACTATCTGTATTGTGTCTCATGCAGTCCCGATAAAGCTTGATCATAAGAGTTCTTGTGAGTACTTGAGTGCGGATTAGTTGAATGGGTTGCAAAAACTAAAATTTTTATATTTAGGGGTTTAGCTGAACATGGTGATTTAGATGGAAACGGTTCGGAGATGAATTTCACACTGCCTGGCTTGTGCTTAAGACCAGTCGGATACGAGTGTGCTTGGCCAGTTAAAAATCCTATCTCCACTAATAAAAAAAAAATAGAAAAAAGAGCAGACCTGCACTTACAGCCGTTTAGGTGAAAAACAGACGAGCAACATGCATGTTGTATCCGGACAAAAAGTCTTCAGAATGTTGAAGATGGTCGGCAGACACATTGCACAACATACACAAAGGGAGTTTACTTTTGATATGCTTTCCTCCCACAAAAGACCGAGTTCTATGGAAAAGGCTGTTTTCAAGACCAGGAAAAATAACGTATTTGACGTTGATAAGAAGTACTTCAATGTTCAAATCAAAAATAATCTCTCTTTCACTTCAGGAGCAAAGTAAAGCTGCATCAACCGTGCGCGTCTTATTGACTTCTTTCGAAGGCATCTCGCTGACTGCCATTTTGAAACTAGCGACGCGAGTATGCTTACCGCATTAAAAATAATACTTTTAAACTTATTTTATCGTATATATATATGTATGCATGTTTACTTGCTTATGATTTTAATTTACTCACTGGAATAAACTTGTAACTTGTATGCTTGAAATTTTCAATGTTATGCACAAAAAATGTCTTGCACCTTATCCGGGCCGTGTACGAGGACTGGTTCCCTCACATCGAAAAATAGCTTTCGAAAAACACTTCTACAAAAATGTCTCCATCCTAAGGACAAATATTGTTGCCATGCATAAACTATATGGCATTAGTACTTTCGTTTAGTACCTGCAAACCATTGTTACTCTTTTGACGAACTACTTACCTCTGCAGAAATTGTGTAAAACTTTCGCCGAGGAACTGCTGGCAGAAGAACAGGCTGGCTTCAGAGTTGGAAGAAGCACTGTAGAGCAGATTTTCAACTGCCGCGTCCTGATCGAGAAACATCTGCAGCATCAGCGCGAACTCTACCACAACTTCATTGATTTCAGGAAAGCATTTGATCGCGTCTGGCACGACGGACTCTGGCAAGTCATGAGATCGTTCAACATAGAGGAGGGACTGATCCAAATGATAGAAGCGCTTTACAAGAACGCCTGCAGCGCGGTTCTACTTAACAATCAGTCAGGCGAGTTCTTCAGGACGACGATCGGTGTCCGTCAAGGATGCCTGCTCTCTCCTGTCCTTTTCAACATATTCCTGGAGAAGATCATGCAGGAAACCCTCCACGACCACCATACTTCAATCTCTATTGGTGGCAGATCCCTGTGCAATCTTCGATTCGCAGACGACATTGACCTCATGGCAGGCAGCAATAGTGAGCTCCAAAACCTGACAGACAAACTTTCAAGTAGCGCAGGGTCTTATGGCATGGAGATCAGTACGGATAAAAGCAAAGTGATGATCAACACCACAAGCGACAGCAGCAGCAACATTCACATGAATGGCCAAAAGCTAGAAGAGGTCAATAGCTTCAAGTACTTGGGAGCCACCCTGTCCAAAGACGGTAGTTGCATAGCAGAGATCCGTATCAGGATAGGTACAGCAACATCCGCAATGGCCAGGCTGGACAGGATATGGCGAAGTAACTCCATCAGCTTCACCATCAAGTACAGGCTTTACAAGTCCCTCGTAGTGTCTATTCTACTCTACGGCTGTGAGACTTGGACACTGCTTGCAGACTCAGAAAAGAAAATCCAGGCCTTTGAGAACAAGTGCCTGAGGAAGTTGCTCCGCATCTCGTACCGCGAGCACAAGACCAACGAATATGTACGGAGCATCGTCACTTCCCTGGTGGGCCCACATGAACCCCTTCTGGCAACCGTGAAACGGCGCAAGCTTGCTTGGTTTGGCCACGTGACCCGACACAACACCTTGTCCAAGACTATCCTCCAAGGCAGTCTCGAAGGAAGTCGTCGGCGAGGTCGTCAGAGAAAGAGTTGGGTCGCAAACATAAAAGAATGGACCGAACTCGAGATGTCAGACTTGCTTGCCACCACCCAAAATAGAACTCAGTGGAGAGCACTGTCTGTTGCTGCTGCCTTTCAGTCTCCCCAACGCCCAGTTCGGGCAAGGGACTGATGATGATGATGATTACCTCTGCAGAAATTGTGTAAGCTGCTAGACTGTTAGGTATCCATGTAGTCAGGTATATTTTAAGAAATATCAGAAGCAACAAAAGCTGCCGTTTGTAGTGTATGCTGATTTTGAATCACTGGTTGTACCATATGAGGGTCCTGTGCCAGAATCATTACGAAAGACTGTAAAATTGAGTGACCAAGTGGTGTGTTCTTTTGGTTACATTCTTGTTAGGTCAGATGGTCAGCATACCGAACCTGTTATCTACAGAGGCAAAAATGCAGCAGCTAAGTTTTTAACAGAAATGAGACAACTGTACAGTAACGTAGTACATTATCTAGAAAACTGTCAGATGCCTTTGGTGATGACAGAAGGAGACAAACTAAATTTTGATACAGCGGAGATGTGTTGGATTTGTGAACAACCTCTGGGAGGTTATAAAGTTCTTGACCATGACCACATATCTGGGTGTTACAGAGGTGCTGCTCATGGTGCACGTAACTTAAAACTAAAAATAGATTCCAAGGCATATAAACTACCAATCTTTTTTCACAATCTCAAGGGGTATGATTCACACATGCTGGCTGTGGATGAGTCTTACAAAAAAATTAGTTGTATTGCCCACACAACTGAGAAATACTTGACTTTTAGGTTAGACAAATTAGCATTTTATGACTCCATGCAACATTTATCCTATGGGCTAGCTACTCTGGCAGAAGGTCTGGCTGAGTTTCCAATAACAAGCAAATATTTTGAGCCTGAGTTAATCAAGAAAGGAGTTTATCCCTATGAGTACATTGATCGCTGGGTTGTGTTTGAGGAAAGGAGACTGCCACCAAAAGGGCCATTTTATTCTACCTTAAATGGTAAAGGTATTTCCGACTCTGAATACCAGCACGCTCTTGATGCTTGGGCTAAACTAGGATGTCAAACGATTGGCGACTACCATGACCAGTACTTGAAAGCCGATGTTTGCTTGCTAGCAGACGTATTTGAAAGTTATTGTGAAAAGGGTTTGTTGCACTACAGTCTTGACCCAGCTTGCTACATAACTAGTCCTGGCATGACATGGGATGCATTTTTAAAATCTAGTAAGATATATTATATTCGCCGAGGAACTGCTGGCAGAAGAACAGGCTGGCTTCAGAGTTGGAAGAAGCACTGTAGAGCAGATTTTCAACTGCCGCGTCCTGATCGAGAAACATCTGCAGCATCAGCGCGAACTCTACCACAACTTCATTGATTTCAGGAAAGCATTTGATCGCGTCTGGCACGACGGACTCTGGCAAGTCATGAGATCGTTCAACATAGAGGAGGGACTGATCCAAATGATAGAAGCGCTTTACAAGAACGCCTGCAGCGCGGTTCTACTTAACAATCAGTCAGGCGAGTTCTTCAAGACGACGATCGGTATCCGTCAAGGATGCCTGCTCTCTCCTGTCCTTTTCAACATATTCCTGGAGAAGATCATGCAGGAAACCCTCCACGACCACCATACTTCAATCTCTATTGGTGGCAGATCCCTGTGCAATCTTCGATTCGCAGACGACATTGACCTCATGGCAGGCAGCAATAGTGAGCTCCAAAACCTGACAGACAAACTTTCAAGTAGCGCAGGGTCTTACGGCATGGAGATCAGTACGGATAAAAGCAAAGTGATGATCAACACCACAAGCGACAGCAGCAGCAACATTCACATGAACGGCCAGAAGCTAGAAGAGGTCAATAGCTTCAAGTACTTGGGAGCCACCCTGTCCAAAGACGGTAGTTGCATAGCAGAGATCCGTATCAGGATAGGTACAGCAACATCCGCAATGGCCAGGCTGGACAGGATATGGCGAAGTAACTCCATCAGCTTCACCATCAAGTACAGGCTTTACAAGTCCCTCGTAGTGTCTATTCTACTCTACGGCTGTGAGACTTGGACACTGCTTGCAGACTCAGAAAAGAAAATCCAGGCCTTTGAGAACAAGTGCCTGAGGAAGTTGCTCCGCATCTCGTACCGCGAGCACAAGACCAACGAATATGTACGGAGCATCGTCACTTCCCTGGTGGGCCCACATGAACCCCTTCTGGCAACCGTGAAACGGCGCAAGCTTGCTTGGTTTGGCCACGTGACCCGACACAACACCTTGTCCAAGACTATCCTCCAAGGCACTCTCGAAGGATTGATTGATTGATTGATTGTACATTGCTTAACGTCCCGACAGCAACAAGGCTTTCTCAGGACGTGCCTGCACTGCTTGTGAAAAAATAAAAAATAAACAGAACATTGAATGTATGTCGCCAGCCGGTCAAATACATTAAATAAACCTAACACATGGGGCCTAAATAAAGCTAAGACCATTTAGCAACACACATCCAATATCAAGAGCTACAGGCAGTGCAGACAGTAGGGAGAGTTTTCAAAAGGCAAATACAGGTGAATGGACCTCGGGTAGACAGAAACACATGCCCCAGAAAAGAGAGAAAAACCCACCCTGTGGGGCTGACCAGGGTGACCCTGGGAACTAAAAAATACCTAACCCCACCCAAGTCCCCCAGGGCAGACCCGGGTGGGGTACTCTCGAAGGAAGTCGTCGGCGAGGTCGTCAGAGAAAGAGTTGGGTCGCAAACATAAAAGAATGGACCGAACTCGAGATGCCAGACTTGCTTGCCACCGCCCAAAATAGAACTCAGTGGAGAGCACTGTCTGTTGCTGCTGCCTTTCAGTCCCCCCAACGCCCAATTCGGGCAAGGGACTGATGATGATGATGATGATGATGAAGATATATATTGACCTGTTGTATGATCGTACGATGGGTGAAATGGTGGAACGTGGATTGAGAGGAGGCATTAGTATAGCCGCAAATAACTATGCTAAAGCCAACAACAAATATCTTGATGACCTTGACTTTGACACCTCAAGGTCAAGGTCATTTATTACGTACTTGGATGCTAATAATTTGTATGGGTTCGCGATGTGTGAGTTATTGCAATTGAAAAACTTTCGCCTGCATGATTCGTCACAGTGTGATATAACAAAATTAACAAACGAAATTATGAATTATGATCGGAATCACAAAAAGGGTTGGATCTTTGAAGTCGACCTGGAGTACCCGCACCACTTACATGATTACCACAATGATTATCCATTAGCTGTTGAGAAAATGTCTTTGACGGAGAAAAAAACTTGTGCCAAATTTGAATGACAAATTTAATTACGTTTGTCACTATCACTTACTGCAGTTTTACATCAGACATGGGTTAGTACTAAAGAAAGTACACAGAGGTATTAAATTTGATCAGTGTGTTTCATGAAAGATTACATAATGAAAAACACAACCCTTCGTGCAAGGGACGGCAACACTGCATTTGACAAAGACTTTTTTAAGCTTATGAACAATGCCTGTTTCGGTAAGACGATGGAAAATCCTCATAGCCGCAAAGATGTGAGACTTGTCACAACTGAATCAGGTGCAATTAAGTTTACAGGCAAGCCACAATACACAGGGTACAAAGAGTTTCATCCGTCATTGTATGCAGTAACACTCCAAAAAAAAAGATTTTTAAACTGGACAAGCCAGTATTCATTGGTATGGCAATTCTTGAGTTATCAAATTATTAATGCTTGAATTTTACTATGATTACTTTAAACCAAAGTATCCTGAGTGTTGACTGCTATACACTGACACCGACTCTATGATCATAGATGTGCCTACTGAAGACTTTTATGAAGACATGAAAACAGAGTTACATATGTATGACACGTCTGATTACCCTAAAGATCACCCGCTGTATAGCACACAAAACAAGAAAGTGCCTGGGAAGTTTAAAGACGAACTAAATAGAGTACCAATAGTTGAGTATGTTGGACTGAGGTCAAAAATGTATTCTATACTGTATCAGAAAGGTAGTCAGTCTAAAGCCAAAGGTATCAAAAAAACGCTGATAAAAAAATAAAGACATCTGGAATGAACATTATAAGCAAGTTTTATAAGGAGAATTAATACCTGATTATCCAAACAAGTCACTGAGGTTAAATAGACATAATCTTGAAATGATCCAAATACATAAGTCACTTGCAGTAGGGGACACAAAACATGTATTTCACACTAAGGAAAAGGCTTATCCACCTGGGCATTACAGGATTAAGTTATCTGAAGAAATAGCCGATGAATTAGTTGATGAACTAATCAATAAATTAGTTGATGAAATGAGTAACAGTGTCTGGGGGGATAATCTGTAATTCTTCTCTGACAAATGCCCTCTGTGGGGCAGGCTCATATAAATAATAATTGATTGATTGATTGATTGTACATTGCTTAACGTCCCGACAGCAACAAGGCTTTCTCAGGACGTGCCTGCACTGCTTGTGAAAAAAAAACAACCAACTAAACAGAACATTGAATGTATGTCGCCAGCCGGTCAAACACATTAAATAAACCTAACACATGGGGCCTAAATAAAGCTAAGACCATTTAGCAACACACATCCAATATCAAGAGCTACAGGCAGTGCAGACAGTAGGGAGAGTTTAAAAAAGGCAAATACAGGTGAATGGACCTCGGGTAGACAGAAACACATGCCCCAGAATAGAGAGAAAACCCCACCCTGTGGGGCTGACCAGGGTGACCCTGGGAACTAAAAAATACCTAACCCCACCCAAGTCCCCCAGGGCAGACCCGGGTGGGGTCATATAAATAATAAATCGATGGATTGCCAGGGACTACTTTTTTAATATTGTGGACAGATGTAGACCATATTGGATCAGTTGCAGTGCGCCTTACGTCATTTTCTGCCTCGCCGGGTTGATATAGATATCTTACCTGTTTTGTAAAGAAGCTTGTCTGGCGCTTTTGTTTTTAGCCCCAGCTCTGTTCCTGACAGTGACGGTATTGTTTTTAATTTAATAGCATCAGCAGGCTTAGGCTGGCCCTCACTATTCGTTGCTTTTATCACAGATGGTAATCTCTTAACCCACTCAGTGTTACGTGCGTCATGCACGAGTTTCTTAGAATACTGATAGCTGAAAACGATAATTGCTTGTTAAAGTTCTCAACAATTGCCTGTGATCTGTGTAAGCCCGGTATGCCTTGCCGCACCAGCACGCCATGCTTCGCAAATAATTGATTAACGGCGCCTTTAAATTCTCTTTCGTCACAAGCCTAGGATATTTTAACTCTTAATCACCTATAAGAACATTCACTGTCTATTCTCCTGTACCTAGAAGATAGTAAGAAAATTACTGAGAAAATGGGTTACTTCACCAAAGCGTCTATAACTTTTTTGAATAGACAGATATTTAAGTCTGGTTTTTTTTTCTTAGCTGACATATGGATGGATAGTATTTTATGTTGTGGTGGAGTGTAATTTGATACCTGTTTATATTATTTACTTAATTAATTACAGGTAAATTAACTGAAAAAAATGCACCTTGATTATTTTGATATGACAAACAAAAGACGTAAAACTGAAAAATGTGTCGGTGGGCGAAAATATGAAAGTGTGTGTTAGTGGAGTGAGATAATTTTACATTAGTGATCACTATTACCAGGCAATCCACTGATAATCCTTCAGGTAATCGAAGTGCACGTATCCCCGTCGGCGGATGTTGCTACAAATTGATCGCCAAGTTCGT
This sequence comes from Semisulcospira habei, assembly GCA_036245525.1. Classification (NCBI taxonomy): domain Eukaryota; kingdom Metazoa; phylum Mollusca; class Gastropoda; family Semisulcospiridae; genus Semisulcospira; species Semisulcospira habei. Next base: position 92,563,102 of record BTPG01000004.1, read on the forward strand.
CTGTTTAGTCGAAAATTTCGAACATTTCAGCAGGGAAATACTGATAAAAATAATCAAGTGGTGTCGCTTCCAACTCAAGTGGAGTTGTTGGGCCCACATATCGCGTGAAAGGCTGCAAAAAAGTCTGAAATTGGCCGCTGATGCCAGATAGCATCGCCGCCGCCATCTTGCAGTCGTCGCTTCGGTAAACACTGCTGAAATACTCCGGTATTTTCGTCATCCCAGTCCGACAGATCGCTAGTATGTACACTAGATGTACACTAGACACACTTATGTCACTTCCCTCTGGCTCTGAAACTGGATAATTGCCAATTTACTCCGAAATAGCGGTAAACTCTGGGTCACTGTCGTGTATGTCGCCATGTTTGCAAACACGTGCGTTAGCGAGCAGCTAGGTGCACGGTAAAACTCTCCCAATTCGACACACACAGTGGCTTAGAGCGCATGCCCAGTGTCTAAAGTTAGTTTGACCTTGCCCCCTACGGTATACAATCTCACCTTTTTCACAGAAGAACCCACCAACGTATCACATGACTTCTAAATTTAGTACCGAGGACGGGCGTCTATGGGCGCTTTAGGTAAAGACCTGGAGGGCGTTTACGGGCGTTATAGGTGATTAAGAGTTAAAGGGCCTCGACTATATATCTTTGTTAACGCAGTGGCTACTGTGGTAGCATTTTTGTCAGTTATGGGTTCGGCATCCTTGTACCTTGAAGCAATGTCGACAACAGTTAATGCATACTTGTATCATTTCTTTCTTATTGTATCGTGCGGCAGAAACAAAAGATCCATTTGATTGGTGTCATTAGGGGTAGTGTTTACAATATGAGGTCTTGTTATTTTTCATGGGGCAGGTAGGTAAATTTGCCAAATTGCCTGTTTTGGGAGCCACTGTTTTATTTGCTTGAGTATGACATCGCCACCTATGGCGGCTTGCAATTTTTCTAATGCAGTTTTTCCTTTCCAGTAACCAATTGGGGAGTAATATATTTTTGATAGTTTAGTCCCAATGTTGGTCATTTTTTCTAGCAATAAAAACTATAGTAAAATAAACAAATGTCATTCCTACTAAAACAAAAATAATTTTCTCCGTTTCTTTGTTGTGTGCTTGGTTGGTAATAGTCACTAAGTTTTGGCTGTGGGATGGTCATGTCTTCGCCAGTAACAAGGTAGTATTCTTTGATAGCGTCATCAACATTTGTAAATGTATGCTGTGTGTGACCTTCCAGTTTAAGTTTTTCATTGATAAAATCAAGTTTTTCTATTCTCTGTTTCTCATAATCCTGCTGAGCTTGTGCAAGTTTTTCAGATGCCTCATTGTGTCGTCTCATTTCTTCTGCAGATTCCTCTCTACCCACTTTTGAAAAGAGATAGTTTGATCTGCTAAATGCTAATGCATTAACAACTGCGCCACCAATCATACAACCAATGTTGCCATATTTTTTTTATTTACATAGATACATTTTCTGGAATAATTCCTTGCTTGACGAGAAAGACTTTTGTTGCAATTGACGCTGTGACAACTGCTACTAGTTTAGCACTGTCTTCAAAATCTAGTTTACCCAAATCTGCAGAACGCATTTTGAGTAGACTCCATCCCAGCATAGTGTAAGATACTACTAGTCCACTTATTACAGCAGAGTGATAGACAAGGTTCATTATGTTCTTTGTGTCGCTCATTTTCTTATGCCACAAAAATTAAAATAATAAATTTATTCACTGCATGAAAAATAGGTCGAAAGGTTTTGGCGTTGCCGGTAATGTGGAGACTTCTTTTATTTTGGGAGTGTCTGATTTTTTGGACACTGTTCGAGTGTGTGGTTTGTATTTTTTGTATAATTGGTAACCTACGTAACCAAATCCGACAACAAATCTGGCAACTAGATATTTTGTTATTTCAGGTTTAGACTCAGTTGATAGTCTCTCACTTTGTTGAGGGGGTGAAGGTGTTGGTAGTGACACCGGCGCTGGGGCTGGTGCTGATGGTAGTCCTGACGGTAGGTCAGTTATATGAGCCTTTTCTGTTAACGCTTGAAGCTGTATCTTTTTTTTTTGTCTGTTATATTCAGCTAATCTTTTTCCAGCCTCAACCCTGCCTTGGCTTTTAACCTTAGTCACAGTTTCAACCTGCATCAAGACAGGACTCGGTTGTGGAGTCGTCTGGGTCTCGTCCATTTTCTTCTGCTTTAAAATTTATTTTAGAAAAATCAATGACTCCCTGTAACAAACAAGGTTACCACACGTGCAAGGTAATTCCCACACTTGTAAAACATGAGGCATGCTAATTTGCCGATTGAACTTGAAACAATAGGGTTGCTTTCAAGAACGTGTGACAGACTGTCAGTATCAACAGGAAGGAAGTGACTCACAGCTTTTGTATAGCCCTTTCCCATTTGTAATAAGGAAGTTAAGCACGAGTATCCTCCCTTTGCTACACCGAGTTCCGGCAAGATGGAAGCAGACATAGAACGCATGAACGTGAAACAATTAAAAGATTTTCTTCGAAAACATGAACAACTTGTCAGTGGAAAAAAAGAAGAATTAGTGCGCAGAGCAAGAGGCACATTTCTGCTGCGAAAAGATGTTGAGGATGCTGTCGATGATGCTGTGGAAAGAAATGATGCAGGTCAGTAAACAGTTGACTCCACTGACCACTGCCATATGATATATTATAAATATTTCATATTTGTCAGCATGTGCTTCTTGTGCTTTGGACTCTGTTTATAAATTACATTATTGTCATATGTGTGTGTGTGTGTAAAATTTGATCCGCGAGTTAGTAGTTTTGTAATATAAGTAAAATCAATTATCCCTGATTTCTTAAATAAAGTATTCTACATGGCATAAAGTACATGAAATTGTTAATATTTAAAAAAAAATTCATAAACTTTATTTTAAAAAATCAATGTCTGTTTACTTGAGTACCTATGCATTTTTGTAGCGCTATCAAACGTACTTCGAGCAGTCCCCTTTATTATTATTTAATTAACATTTTTTTTTTTTACAAAATGCTGAGTGCTAACTACTAGCATCTATTTCATTGTCATAGTCAGAGTTCCTTTCAAATAATGAGTATGAAGTTAAAAATGATGTAACATGAGATGATATGATTTAAATAAAATATATATATATATATATATATATATATATATATATATATATATATATATATATATATATAAATTTTAAAAAAGAGAGAGCTATAGGCAACAAGTAGAGGTTTCTAGTAGTTGTTGCATTTTTTTTTAATCGCATATTCAAATTAAACTAATGCAGGCTGTAAAATAGATACCAACATAATCAATATTATATAATATAATATTACTAATTATTTATTTGTTATAAGACTTCTAAAATTACAACTGAGTGTCATTATTATTAGTAATAACACCACAGATGTGTTGTTTAAAACATTTACTGTCAATTTTCATTCATACAGTATTTTTGCTTATTTTACGGATTGGCCACTATTTATCTTGAAAATGAAGTGGTGGTGTGGGTGACACCTTCTTTGTCCTGTTGCATCGGGGCAATGGCATTGCTGGACTACTACAGTACTAGTACTACTAATACTAATACTATAGACTAGAGGAAATCTCAAAGTGTGATTAATAAATAAAGCTTCATTAAAGAAGACTAAATAAAGCTTCAGTAAATAAAAACACAAGTAATAATTCAAATAATTTACTAACCGTAGAGAGTTTAAAAGTTCGATTCGGGAAAACAGATGGGACATCATCACCAAATACAGGTCCACGTTTTCCAACAAAATGTTCCGAGCAAACAAGTGGATATTTGACCGTGTTACTGTTATAATCTTGTCGGATCAAACGTAAGCGCTGCTCCCAAGCTCTTTTAAGTTGCTTGTTTGCTGGACAGCTATGTAGCTTGACAACTCTTCCGTCAATAATTTTTCCTCGGTGGTTATGGCAAATAACACAGTAATGTTTTCCACCTCCACATACTTTTGCCGATCTAGCCTTTAATGCTGACGCCATTGTCGAAACAGCAGCCGGAACTCAGTGAGCGTTCTCCTACGCTAAAGAGCAGCGAAAGATAACCCGTACTTGATGAGAAGTGAGACTGTCCTATAAAGAGACACGAGAGATCGACACAAATCACGGGTCATTAGTAAAGTAATGTGATTTTCATATTTAGCATGTAGTTTGATTAGCTCATCAGCGGTGAGGGATTCTATATCTTCTGTCATGTATTGTTTACCAAAATAAGCTTTTGATTTTCCAGAAACAACTACAGAGAGAAGGCGCTGTTTTTTTAGAGTATAAGTCTTTGTTCTCTACAGCGCAGATATCGCTTAGTAGAAGTAATTTATCTTGATTCATTTTATAAAGTAATATAATATTTTTGATGCTATAATTAATCTAACTGTGACTGTTGATTGATTAATTAGTCATAGATTAAGAGGCGATGCAGTATTAATAATTTAGGTGGGTTGGAGGATCTGCCTTAATAATCACAGGTTGACAGCCGATCAAAAAACGTTGCTTCAATTATTTTCGGAATAGACCTAACGAGCATCTAGACAATCAAAGAGGTGATTGTAATGATTGGAGTTGGTTAGCGTAAATAGTAAGTTAGACTGAGCAACCTTTTGTTTACGAAAGGGGTGTGGTGGGGACCCCAGATTCTCTCTCTCTGGGGTGGGTGCTACAGTAAAAAAAAAAAAAAGGTTAAAATTTAGTTTTTGTTGGGAAAAGTGGGGGGAGGGTGGGGGGCAGTTAGCTCTCACCCAACCTTCAGCAATGTGCTTGAAGGTGGGGAGGGAGTCTGTGGAGGTGGTTTCCGGTGGCAGGGAGTTCCATAATAATAATAATAATACCGGTATTATATAGGCGCTTTTTGTTAATTTTTGGGCGAATCGACTCAAAAGTCAAAGCACCGCAAACTGAAGCCCAACATGCACACTCACGTGACAGACACGGAATTACGCCAAAGACAAACACAGTACAAGAAACGACAAAGGGCCAGTTCAGCTACTGAAGTTACAGAGATTTTTGATCGCTTGTATTTGAAATTTGTAAAGTGGCCTGAAACCGGTACCAAAGTGTGGGGGGTGGGGGGGGGGGGGGTGGGTGGTGGGAGGGACAGAGACAGATGGCCTAGGTGAAGAAGGAATGGAGGTGGGCATCAGTTCTTGACCCTTCCGAGTGGTCATCCAAATTAGTATGCATAGATAGGTCTTACCATCAGGTATCTCTGTACGCAGTTTGGATTTGAAGTTGTGAATAGTATTTGAGAAAAAACATCTTTTGTCAAAATATGGCTGTTTTGTATCTATTTCCTGAGCTCTTGTGACCCTTGACCCATTCAAATTAGAATGCATAGAAAGGTCTTACCATCAGGTATCTTTGTACCAAGTTTGGGTTTGAAGTTGTGAATAGTATTTTTTATTTGAGAAAAAATAAATTATGTCAAAATATAGCTATTTTGACATATTTCTTGATCCCCTGTTACGTTGACCTTTGTGAGAGGTCACTCAAATTGGTATGTTTAGAAAGGTCTTGCCACAAAGTATCCTTGGGCCAAGTTTGAAGACTGTGGCCTGAAACTGAATAGTCTCCAAAGAAAAATGCCAACTTTAAAGTTTACCACGGACGACGGCGGATGGACAGATGATGGATGGATGACCACTGGCCCAGAACACAGACTCACTTTTGCTTCGCATGTGAGCCAAAAATTGCAACTCGATCCAAAAACTGGAATTTTCAACACATCTGCTGACCTCTCGTGACCCTTGAACATTATAAGAGATCATCAAATTAGTATGTATGTATAGAAAGGTCTTACTTTCCATCTGTATCAAGTTTGGGTTTGAAGTTGAAAATAGTATAGGAGGAGAAACAATTTGTATCAAAATATGGCTATTTTTTACCATTTTTGGGACCCCCTGTGACCTTGACCTTTGAGAGAGGTCACTGAATTGGTATGTTCAGAAGGTTTTACGGCATAGTATCTTTGGAACAATTTTTAGTCTGAAGTTTGAATAGTCTCCAAGAAATTAGAAAATGCCAACGTTAATGTTTGCTAGTTCTACTGACAACCGACACTGGAGAGACATCGGAAGGCCCATTACATAGATTCACTTTTGCAATCGCACGTGAGCCAAAATGTAATCGAAAATATAACCAACAATATTTTGTTGAATCATATGAAAACAATCCTGAAGGGAAAATCTGTTGCTTGTGCTTGACAAAAAGATGGCACTTCATTTGGAGTACCACAATTGCATCCTGATGTGTCGTCTGTGACTGTGAGTACCGCTGCAGATTTTGAGTGTGCTGTACCCATGTTGTGAGGTAATTGTAAAACTAACTTCCTTTTTATCTTCTTGGTGGCCGTAGTGGTTGGGGGAGGGGGGGGGAGGGTAAGACGAAGGGATGGGGGGGGGGGGGGGGGGGGCGAGCAATAAGAGGCAATAATTGCAAACCCTGAAACTGAATAAAATTACTAATTTTCTGTACCTCTGCCATAACCTTGTCCTGGGTTTTCATTGTAACGGGAACTTGACTGTTCTTGACCCCGACCTCTTCCAGTTCCACCACCACGACCTCTCCACCATCCCCTTCCACGACCTCCACGTCCCCAATTTGGTGCCTGGCTCATGGCTTTATCTTAATCAAACAATCTGTAACACTGAAAATTAAAAACAATTCATAAAACATTTTAAACAATTATGAACGAAACGATGTCAGTCACTTTTTCACAGGTTTTTCACCAAGCAGTAACCCCAATGGCATTGCATGAGATCACTGAACACATCTTACAAAAATAAATACATATTCTATATAGTTAAAACGCTATGGTACAGACTGTGTGTGTGTCAAGTCGTCAGTGGAATATTTTCCAGCTAGTGAATTGTCACAGCCCAACTCTTCAAGTGTCTGCAACCACTGACGCTTTGCAAATAGCTTCATTTTATTTTGCTACAACTTTTTTTACGCTGCGCACAGCAGGTAATAATCTTTCTAGAGGGGTGTACTTTACTGGAAGAAGAAGAGTGGACGAGAGTCGAGACTTACACCAGTAACTTCAGGTACTTTAGTATCGTTTATTATTGATCAGACGTAATTGTAACTTAATTAAAAGTAAAAACTCAAAGTAACTGATTAATATTAACCAATACCCCATTCACTGATCCTTTAAAGTACGAACAAAAAACAATCTGAAATGTAGACTGTCAAAAACTGAGAGCGAAACGGCTGCAACTTCCATAAATTTACATTTGCCGCCATTTTGCTCAATCAGGATCCGTCTTCATACCCATATATACCAAAACCAGACCCGAATGATACACCTCGTTGAAACATGAGTGATCACCAGTGCACCGGTCGATCAGTGAACACTGTTGAAATTTAGTGAACCAATTAATGATAACCAAATCTGAAATGACACCCCAGAGAGAGAGGGGGGAGGGGGGGGGGGGGGAAGAGAGAGAGAGATTAAATTAAATGCAATTTTTCAAGGATAAATGATTAGGTACCTTCAATGAGCTTTTTCCAACCATGTCCTTGCTAAGCTACAGCACGCACAAAAACACACAAAGTTTTATACATAAAAAGTATACTTAATAGTTCAAAGTACAGGCAAAAATAATACCATTTCAAAGAGAGAAATTAAATAAAATGAAATGAAACTTTATTTCTCAACAGATGAAGTAATTAGCCATGTGCCATTTTTCATACTTGCCGTTGCTACTCTACAAACACAGGGTAATAATTGTAATAATTGTAATAGTACCAAATTACACAAAAGTTAAGATTAGGGGGCATTAAATATGAAAAGACATTAAATTAAATTCATTCATTTATCTGGTCATACAAAACAAAACAAACAACAAAAAAAAAACAAGAAAAAATTATATATATATATATATATATATATATATATATATATATATATATATATATATATATATATATATACACACACACATGCAACACACGCAAACACATACGAGCGCGTGCACGCACACACACACACACACAGACACGCGCTAATGATAACATATATATACTAAGCAAATCATTTGAATCATAGTGAAAATTCACTTAAGACAGCAAAATTATTTAGATTATAATAGAAACATGAATTATGCAATTATTATTAATATGGACAAACCATACGGCAGCATGCACTGATTACGACAGAGAGAGAGAGAAAAAGTTTTAGTAATTCATTATAACCAGTGGCATGGGAAGATATGTTTTTCATGGGGGGTGGTATACCCAGTGGCATAGAAGATAATTTTCTTGGGGGGTTAGAACCGTACAACTGAGCCCACCTGAAATTCTTAGAACTGTACGTATGCCGTACCGTTTGAGTTCAATTGTTTGTAGAAGTGTGGGGGTGGGGGGAGTTGGGGGTTATGGGGAGTAAAAGCCCTAACCCTCCAATAAAAAAGTAAACCATGCAGAGTATGTACCACCCCCACCCCCCCACCCCCATGACTAATAATGGCAAGGCCCCCCCCCCCCTCCCCACACCCTTTAATAAAGGTGAAGGGACAAAAATATGCCCCCCCCCCCCCCCTCTTTATTTTCAAGTGAAAATATTTTGGGATAAAAGGATTACATGTATTAAAATTATATATTATCATATTATTGTTATCTAGATCATCTAGATTTTTGGAGAAGAAAATTTCATGACTGTGCACCTTCCCCCCCCCCCTCCCCTCCCCCAAAGAAATAAACATAAAAAAATAAACAAAAAAGGATCTGTGCGCCATTCAATCTCTGGCCATTGTTTCTTTACAACTTCGTCAAGACAACATGTCTATCTGATTTCGCATACGTTTACTGTCACCGCCGCATAACGTACGTGGCTTCCACGATTCTGTGCATTATTATTGACTAAAGGCACTTGTTTGGATTTACCAATCATGGTGTTGTCTTTCTACTAATGCGATATGGAGCAAGAAAAATGTAATACCGTCAGCATCAACTGCTAACCCAAGAAATGCGCCTGACAGCTAGCACTGATGTCCATCCATCGGGACATAAAGTTCTCTTGGCTGGACTTCACGAACGAAGATTTTATAGGAGTTGCCCACGACGTCTGCAGGCTTGTTCGTGGCTGCGGAGGCCAATCCGGGACAGGCAGGTTCGACCGCAGTGGCTGCAGGGGAAGGTATGGCCAGAGTTCTGAGTTGCGGCATCTCTGTTCTTTCTCCTGAGCCGCTTGTCCTTAAGGCTAGCTCTGCGAGAGTCCTCAAAGGAGACAGCTGCCTTGTAAATAGTGGAGCGCCAGGTGTCACGGTCCACAGCAAGCGAAGACCACTGGTGGTGGTCGATTTGGCAGGCACTAAGTGACTTCTTGAGACAGTCTTTGTATCTCTTCTTTGGTGCCCCTCTGTCACGGTGTCCAGTAGCAAGCTCGCCGAACAGGGTGATCTTTGGTAGGCGATGATCCTCCATCCTGGAGACATGCCCCGCCCAGCGGAGCTGTGTCCGCAGCAGCAAAGCCTCGATGCTCACGGTTTCAGCCTGTTCAAGGACCTCGACATTGGTGACATAGTCACTCCAGTGAATGCCCAGGATGGTACGCAGGCAGCGCTGGTGGAAGCGTTCGAGGAGTCGTAGTTGGCTGCGGTAGAGGGCCCAGGACTCGGAACCATACAGCAGGGTGGTGAGGACCACAGCTCTGTACATGCTGATCTTGGTGCCTGTTTTCAGCTGTTGATTGTGCCACACCCGCTTGAAAAGTCGCCCGAAAGCGCTGTTCGCTTTTGCCAGCCTGCTGTCAAGCTCCTTGTCCAGCTTGGCGTCCGACGTGATAATGCAGCCAAGGTAAGTAAACTGGTGCACTGACTTTAGTTCAGACTCGCCGATGGTGATGTGAGGAGGGCGATACACTGTCTTGGGTGCCGGCTGATGGAGGACCTCTGTCTTTTTCAGACTGACCTCGAGTCCAAAGAGCTGGGCAGCGTCTGCGAAGCAGGACGTGATGCGCTGCAGGGCTCTCTCTGTGTGTGCAACGAGGGCAGCATCATCAGCAAAAAGCAGCTCACGGATCAGTTGGTCTAGGGTTTTCGTGTGGGCCTGCAGTCGTCTGAGGTTGAACAGGCTGCCATTGAGACGATACCTGATGTACACTGCATCGTCATCATCGAGGTCCACTGTGGCCTGCTTCAACATCATGCTAAAAAAGATGGTGAAGAGGGTCGGTGCCAGCACGCAGCCCTGCTTTACGCCGTTGAGAATGGGGAATGGTTCTGAGAGGTCATTGTTGAGTCTGACCTGACCTTGCTGGTCCTCGTGTAGCTGGACAATCATGTTGAGGAACTTTGGGGGACAGCCAAGTCGCTCCAGGATCTGCCACATGCCTTGCCTGCTCACAGTGTCGAACGCTTTTGTTAGGTCGACAAACGTTACGTACAGCCCTTTGTTCTGCTCGCGGCACTTCTCCTGTAGCTGTCTCAGCACAAAGACCATATCGGTGGTGCTCCTGTTTGCTCTGAAGCCACACTGGCCCTCTTCCTCCCATCCTTTTTGTTTGCAGAGGGCAAAAAAAGTAGATTGGCATACTTCTCCGACTGGTACAGGCTGTGACCTGTTGAGAAAAGACAAAATATCACTGAAGAGGTTGCATGTAAACACCATTGATGTGCGGACTCCGCGGTGTGTGCTCAGTTCTAAGTCACTGGTCTAGAGACATGTCGACTGTGATAGTTCAAAGGAGTGTTGGAAGAGCATGGCGCCTATGTGTGCCAAGCCATTTGGCCCTGAACTGAACTGACATGGTCGATACACATGGCGGCTGTCATAGCATGTCTGGCCTTTATGGGTTAATAGGTGTTTTAGTCTCTTTCTGTTATTTCATTCCTTTTTGCATTAAAGAAACTTTTATGGTTGTAAAACTATAGGGCTCGGGAAGTTCCTGGTGTTGCCTAGGAACGTCGGCTGCAGAGCCGCCACTGATCTTGAGAGGACACATGTTTCTTCTTCTTTGGAAACAAACAAAAACAGATTTTGGTTAGCGGTTTCCTACAGTGATGGCAAGACTTGCTGTTATAGCTAGCACGAAACTGTACGGGCCTGTGGAGGTGCTACAGAAGACCACAGATTTCATTTTGAGAGCCAAACTCCAAGTGTGACGGCGTTCGAGAAGAAGAAGAAGAAGCCTATAGCACGTCTCAGGACTTTCCTGACATTGTCCTGACAGCGTTTTCTCGATGAGCGCATATCCTCTCAAGATGGCTGCCATGACTAGCGTGATGTCATCAGCTTCCCGAGCGTCAAATGTATTTCTAGCAACGGGTGCATCAGTATGAAAAGGGTTAAATGGTCCAGGGATGCAAAAACGTTGTCTCCCTTGGGACACCTGTGGATTTCGGTAGTAGTGCTATGTGACAGGCTCACAATGCTTTGTCTCTTGTCTTGCTGACAAAATGACAGGCTCATTCTAGATAGCATGTCTATTGTGTGGCACAGCTATGGTGTGCCTGAACTGATTAGATTCATGTCGTACTGCATAGGCGGCAATAGCTGTCCTGAAAAACCTTTCCCAAGAAAACATTATGTCTCCAGTACCACTGATGGACATTAAAATCTGAACTAATCAATCATTCAATCTCTTGTCATGTTTCAGTTTTCCTTCTGGAAGGTTGTACAGCCACATTTAAAGGGTCAGCTGTGTCAGCGGTCCATAACAGAGGTCGCGCCATCTATCCAACCACGTCCACATCTCATTTCCAAGTCAGTTCACTTTGTGGTCAAGCAATCTTCGGAGTTCAGTGACCAAAAATTGATTGCTCTTTTGCCCTGAGCACCGACTTAGCAGAAACCCTCACATGCCCCCTGCAGATGGAAGGGACTCATGAGACTTGTGCACAAACTAGTGTGTCAGTACCACAGGCCTACAAGTTGATTCTGAGCACTCTTACACTATATGTCGTGTATTGTATAACAGTGCCAAGATCAACTTTTAGGCCTGTGGACCAACAGGGGCTCATGGGAATCTAGTGCGTACATGGGCCAATGCACATGTCTTTGTGTTTATAAGGTCAAAAACTGATGCCCACCTCCATTCCTTCTTCCCCTTGGCCATCCCTCTCTGGAACTCCCTGCCACCGGAAGCCACCTCCACAGACACCCTCCCCACCTTCAAGCACGTTGCTGAAGGTTGGGTGAGAACTAACTCAAACTGCACCCCCCCCCCCCCCACCCCTCAACAGAAACTAAATTTTAACCTTTTTTTTTTTAAAAAACTGTAGCACCCACCCCTTTTAGCCATATTTTATTTTCCCACCCTCGCATGCACACACAGTGGGTTATTCCTCTCCATAGAGGTTACCACTCTAAAGAAAAGAAGAAGGATCACAAGAGGTCGGCAAATGTGTGTAAAGTGCCAATTTTTTTAATAGAATGGTAGTTATTATTAATATATTTGCAAACTTTTCAATCAAATTTGGCACAAAGGTACCTGATGATAAGATCTTCCTATGTATACCAATATAGTCGACTCATCACAAAGGTCAAGCGTCACAGGGAGGTTGACAGATGTGTGAAAAATACTTACATTTTCAGATAACATGGATTTTGCTGGTGCAAAAGCCAGCCCTTTACTTATTGTCACAAAGGTCATACATATGTAAATAGGTTATACATGTATGTGAGCCATAATGGCTTTGCCTTTCTTGTTCACTAGCAGTTAATGTATATCAACGATAGTCAGGTCAAAGACAACAGGTATGGGACCTTGACAGTGAGGACAGCGCTTATATAGAAGGGACTTTGTGGGCATGGGTTCATCTTAACTCGTTTCTTAATCCAATAAAAACCAATATAAATTTGTCTGACAAGGTATCAGTTAAGTTACTATGACACAAACAATCACAAAAAAGGACAAGTACACATATTAAATCACGGAATGTTTCGCTTTAATATCTGTAATTGCATGTACCAGTACTGCTGAAAACAATTTAGAATCAAAGCATCTAATGAAGGAAAGATACAGAGAGTTGTGCAAATGTGTTTATATAAACAATGTACATTTTGCTCTCCCTCCTGTACCCATCATTCAACAGCTCACCGAGCCTGCTTTCTCATCCGAGTATGGGCATCCTAGTTGCAAAATTAAGCAATGAAATTTTAAATAAAGGTTGATTTCCAAACTGTGTTGAACTGTGAGAACAGAGTATTGTGCATTTGCAATGCTTATAAACCATTTTTTAAATTTTATTTGGGAACACATTTGATACAACTCACTGAGAGAAAGTGTTTATTTACACTAGTTCCCAACAACATTCCTCAAACTGAATGTTTTCTACCGGGCTGTTTGTACCCTGCTCAGGTGAGAGGGGCAAAGTCCGAGGTTTTTGACAGGTTTAGTTCTTCTCTGTCAAACGTAAAACAAAGTTTAATTTCTCCTGAGGTTGTGCAAATTCGCATGGGAGACAAGGACGTTACATAAAATAAATGTCATTTTGTGATATGAGCGTCATTCGTCCTAATACTACAATTTTACATAGAGGAACCAATTAATTAGGAAAGGAAGTTTTTCAGCTGATTTCCATACTTTGAAGTTTAATACTTTTCAGATCACATAATCATACCCATGAACCAGGAGGAGCATCAGGCTTAAATATGTAGAACTTATTAAAAATGTGTCATGTACTATGTAGTAGATCATAGCAAATTCAAAGAATTTCCAATAGTTGAACAATGTTCGCAAAAAATGTTGGTCACGAGCATAGCAAACACATGATACCAAAAGTGTATGATTTACCTGAAAAGCAATGGAATTGTTGCAGAAAAATTGCTCATGTACAAAATATGGGTGTACATGATTTACGTTATCAACACCTTCTTCTTCAGAGTTCCCGAGGTTCTGCCTCAGATGTCAAGATTAATATCCACCTGAGGCAAAATCCATGAGGGTTACGTGTGTGCTCGTCCCCCCCCCCCTCTCCCCCGATGGGTTTTCACACTATACCAGATGGCATAGTCAGAGACACTCCGACTTCGTTGGTCGTTATCAACACCAACGTCACGCACACTGGCCGTCTCCCTCAATTTGCTACCATCTCCCTCAATTTTCTATCGCTGATCAGTGGTAGCGAATCAATGCAGACAACTAGTGTGGGTCATACAAAGTATGTAGACAGCATTTGCACCTTGTTCTCAGCAGTGTCTAGGCAAAAAGAATTGAAAGGTCCTGATAAATCAAAATGGCACAATTGCAGAGCAGCTGAATTTATCAGTGTTCAGGTCATACTCCAGGAGCTGTCTGTTTCCTCCATAAACATCCCTTTAGGGTTGTCCAGCATCACTTGGGTGCAGTAGACATTAAATCCCGAACCAACCAAATTCTTAACAGAGGAGAAACAATGTGCAATCTACCGAGCAACATTAGTAAATTTTAAAATGAGTTAAGTATAAAAAGAGCTGAATCAAAATGATGCATTTTTAGAACAGGGAAGTGCTTTTTTTCTCAACTACATTTGTGCGATGTTTAGGTTCCGATGTTGCCCAAGGTCTACTTTTATCAGCCACACCATGCATTAGCGCTTTTTTGCCCGCAAAGAAGTTTCATTCAAATATCCATTCTGATTTTAATGTGGGCACGACGTGTAACATCATGTTAAAACAGGGCGACGATGAAGGAGTGGTTGCCCTGTTTTTACAGGATTGTGGCATAAATCAGTTTGTTTTAATTCTGGCGTCACACAACCAATCTCTTTAGCGCAAACCTTAGGTGACCTCGCTACAAAAACCCTTGTAGTGACTAATGGCAGACTTCTTGTAGCCCTCTTTGTGATGTCTGGGGTACCAGTTTTGTTCCAGAAAACAGCAACAGAGTTTTTAAATACAAAGCTACTAATTGGTGTTGTTTGAAACAACCATCACACTACACGTTTACAACAATATTGTGCAACAGACCACTTGGGATGGCTTACCCTTATATAAGCACAGATGTTTGCTTGTTAAGGAATATGAGAGAAGAGAGAGAGAGAAACCTTGGATGCTAAGTACTTTATGTACTTCTGATACTCTGATGGCGGGTGTTCATGCTGGGGAGACTGTTTGCTTCACCTGGCGTGGAACTTATCATGACTTTATTGTATCGTGAGAATGTTGGAAAGTACACAAATAAAGACTGGATGTGACCCTGTAATGCACTGCAAGGTCTAACTGATGAAACCGAGTGTTGGTGTATGTCTCAGTGTTTGTCACCCTGTGTACTCTATGTTTACCACAAGACAAGATCCATACAATACACATAAAACACATGAGATCATTTTTCTACATGATAAACATGTCATAGAAATATCTCAAGCCAAAATCCTTTGCTGAACACAATGCAGCCTTACTGCCTATACCTCAATACACACCACATTTTTTGCCTTCTGCTTGAAAAGGTGTCAAGGCCACGGGTAATCTGAGACAAAGCAGACAGAGAGCAGACCATGCATGATGCTCAGAAAAAAAGTGGGGGGAAGGGGGGGGGGGGAACCTTTTCACCAACAAACCATATGAAAGGGGCCATTAGGGGTGTGGAAGAGGACCTTGTAAATGCCTGAAAAATAAAATACACGTGGAAGGCAGGTTTCTACACTCTAAAGAGGGCACTTACACACTATCACTTACACACTCGCAAAGGGAAGGCGAGGTGTGCTGATGGTTTCCACTCTTGAAAGTAAATTTACACTGCATTTTTAGAATTTCTTCAGGCCTGGGGGTTGTGGAGTGGTGTGGTGGTGTTCAGCCCCCCCCCCCCCCCCCCCAGGGCCTCCCCCCCCTGACCCCTGCCCCCCCCCCCCCCACCCCCGGCCCAAACCCTATTCACCCCCCTATTTGCCTTCTGCGTGGATTTTTCTCCACTAGTAAGTGTCACCGTTAATTCGGACGGACCGTCGGGGGTTCTTTCTCCGGGTACTCCGGCTCTTCCTCCCCCACGACTTTGTTATCAATTTCAGCCCACTTAATCAAATTTCAAATACAAACGATTTTGAATTTCTAAAAACTACAGTAGCTCGCTTGAGCTTGCCCTTAGCACCACGTGAATGTTCTGTGTTTATGTACAGTGTGTGAGTGAATGCGCGTGATTCACGTGAGCGTGCTTGTTGGGTTCAGTTCGCGGCGGCGCTTTGAGCCGATTTTCAATTGGGATAAAGCGCCTATTTAATGCGCTTATTATTATTATTATTTTGTTGAGACGGTAGATGGTATTTATATCAGACACATAAAAATGAAGATTATAAAGGTCAGCCATCCTAGCACAAACACGAACCAGTAAAACTTGCATGTATCTCTATGAAGTATATGTACACAAATCTACACAGAAGATACCAAAGTGAATGATAAATTTATCACAGGCACTTGAAAATATTACACACATTCAGCCTAACAAATCACTGACAGTACAACAGTCACCAATCTAAAGACAAACAACAATTACAAGCGCACAATATTTGTCAATCTTGAAAGTGTATTACTATGAAATAATAACATGAAACGTATGAGTGAAAATAATAATACTGTATTACCCACGTACTGAGGTGTCTGTAAAACACATGCCCTGATTATATGTCAAATAAAATTCATTTCAACATCATAAACAATATGCACATTACTACAGAACATCAATTCATATATATATATATATATATATATATATATATATATATATATATATATATATATATATATTAAGTGAAGATGGACCCCATTTCAGAAGAGGAGTAAATTTGATTTACCAGGTCATCTACAGTCTCCTCTTGCAGTGAAATAAATGTGCCACTAAGTACCACTACATTATACATCATTCAGGCTATCCGTTAACAGAAAAATTCTCCCTATTTGACAGACAAATTTTGACAGGGACAGAAAAAAATGGAAGGCCATCCATCACTGGGACAGAAAATTCTTAAGAAAACAAGAAGGGCAAAGCCCATATGGCTCACATGTATTGACTGATCCACACGTTTGACGTTTCTTGTCAAAATATGACTATTTTTTACCTATTTCCTGAGCTCTTGTGATCCTTGACCTTTCTGAGGGGTCATCCAAATTAGTATGCATAGATAGGTCTTACCATCAGGTATCTCTGTAGCAAGTTTGGGTTTGAAGTTGTGAATAGCATTTGCGAAAAAAACTTTTTTTGGGGTAAAATTATGGTCATTTTGTACCTATGTCTTACCATCAGGTATCTTTGTACCAAGTTTGGGTTTGAAGTTGTGAATAGTATTTGAGAAAAAAGAAATTATGTCCCCAAATAGATATTTTTCATACATTTCCTGAGCCGCTGTGACCTTGACCTTGTGAGAGGTCACTGAAATTGGTATGTTTAGAAAGGTCTTGCCACAAAGTATCCTTGGGCCAAGTTTGAAGAACGTAGCATGAATAGTCTCAGAGAAAATGCCAACGTTAAAGTATACCACGGACGACGCCGGACGGACGCCGGACAGATGACCACTGGCCCAGAACATAAACTCACTTTTGCTTCGCATGTGAGCCAAAAATTAACCCTGCCGTGTTTCAAGTGCGTGACTGTAGATTGCCTGGGGCGGATTTTGTCATGATGTCCATCCTGATGACTGCGATTTAGGAGTCCGATATCACAACTGATAAATGTTGAGATGGCCAGATAAAAGCCGAGACAGTTTTGTGTAATGGCTTTTATCAGGCCACCTCAACATTTGAATAAGTTCTGATACTGGACTCCTTAATCTTAATATCATACATAGAAGTGAATATGCTGCATGAGTATGAGCAAGTCACCAAATTTCGCCGTTCATTTAACTTCCCTGTGTGAGACAGCAACAACAGCCACTGAAAAATCAACTTTCCCCCTTTTTTTTCTCAGTGTGCTGATAGCAAGTAAACTGATTTTATAATTTTACAAAAAAGAAAACTACATGTACATGTATATCATTTTTATCCATTTCACTCTTGAAAAGTCTGCTTTTGTGGGTCGAGTCCGATATCACTTTAGTCACTACTGCTGGTAGCCAGTCATGCACAGACAATTCTCTAAAATGAGCAATTCAGCTGATTATTTGTTTCATTTGAAGAGGAGACAAGCTGTGATAATCGCATATCTAAGAAACATTTTGAACCCGCGCTTCAGGCACTCAACAGTGTCTACACACTGTGGTCCCTCATCTTCTCATGTATCTACCGCCCCCCTCCAAGCCCTCAAAACAAACTCACAAACTCCATGTTCCTCACAGAGTTTGACCTCCTCCTCGACCACTACAGCACACGACCCCGAAAACACATCCTTCTAGGCGACTTTAACTTCCACTTCGACAAACCTGACCACCCTGACACAAGACGCCTTTGCACATCACTTTCGAACCACAATCTTACACATCACCAAACCCACCCACCGACTCGGCCACACCCTCGACTGGACCATCACCCGCACCTCCGATCAACTCTTTCTTGACTCTGACACCTCCTCCGTGCTTCCCTCTGACCACCTCGCCATTCTCGTCTCCCTCAACCTACCTCCCCCGAAAAAATCCAAGCTCCTTGTCACTCGCCGCAAACTGAAATCTGTCAACCAAGAGAGCTTCTTCGATGAAGCTGTCGACCTTCTCTTGGACCCCGCCTCCTCTCCTGATCTTGCATCCCATTTCGACTCCTCCCTTCGAAAACTTCTAGACACCCATGCACCTGTCACCACCTGCTCCATACCCAACCGACCCCCTCCCCCTGGCTCACTGATGACATAGCTGAGGCCAAGCGCGAGCGCCGACAAGCGGAACGCCTCTGGTGCTCATCTGACCTCACCGTTCACAGACAGATCTTCCAAGCAACTAGATCCAAAGTCTGCAGAATGATCTCCGACTCCAAACACCTTCAAAACAAAATCCTGGAATCTACTTCTTCCAAAACCCTCTACGCTACCATGAACACACTCCTAGGCACTCCTAAAGACACTCCTCTCCCCAACACACACAGCAGAGAAGAACTCCCGTCCGCTTTTTCCACCTACTTTTCCGACAAAATTCAAACTCTGCGCAACACACTTGACTCTCTGCCTTCTCCTCCTTGCCCTCCCGACACCCTCTTTTCCGGCACCCCCCTCTCGTCCTTCCGCCCCGTCTCTCAGGAAGAAGTCCTCAAGACCATAAAGTCCATGCCTCTCAAAACCTGCGAACTAGATCCCCTCCCAGCTTCTCTCTACCAGGACGGCCTTCCAAAACTTCTGCCCTTCATTACCGACATCATCAACACATCTCTAGAGAACGGTTCGGTCCCTGACATCTTCAAGTCCGCCATCGTCCGTCCTCTCCTCAAAAAACATAACCTCGACCCAAACGAACTAAAAAACTATCGCCCAGTCTCCAATCTCTCTTTCCTGTCCAAGCTCCTTGAGAAGGTTGTTCTCAACCAGCTCAACCTCCACCTTGCCGACAACCTCCTCAGTCCCTTCCAGTCTGCCTATCACAAACACCACAGCACTGAAACAGCCCTTCTACACATCTTAAACGACCTGCTTCTCTCTACTGACTCGGGCAACATCTCCCTTCTTACGCTACTCGACCTCTCTGCCGCCTTCGACACCATAGACCACTCTATCCTCCTCCACCGCCTTCGTCACTCCTTTGGCATCACTGACTCTGCTCACTCCTGGTTTCTCTCCTACCTCTCCGACAGACAGCAGTCCGTCGCCATCGACGGCGTCTCCTCCAACCCAGTCACGCTCTCCTGCGGAGTACCACAGGGGTCCGTCCTGGGCCCGGTCCTTTTCACACTCTACACCTCCCCCCTGTCCAACATCATACAGTCTCACCACATACGCCACCACCTCTACGCTGACGACTCACAACTACTAGACAAAGACAAACTCGACAAAACTGGATGACAGCAAACAAGCTTAAACTGAACGACGACAAAACGGAAGCCATGCTGGTAGGCACTTTCCCAACTCCCTCCCTCTCTCCACCTTCAACTCGACAGCACCCCCATCTCCCTCAGTGACTCGGCCAAAAACCTTGGCGTTATCCTTGATTCCTCTCTTACCATGACCAGCTTCGTCTCCGCCACTGCCCAGGCATGCTACTTCCACCTCCGCCGCATCAGTCAGATCAGAAAATACCTCACCACTGAAGCTGCCACCAAACTTGCCGTCTCTCTGATCCTATCTCGCATCGACTACTGCAACTCTCTCCTTTCCGGCCTCCCTCACTCCACCACTTCCACTCTCCAGCGCGTCCAGAACAATGCTGCCTACCTCGTCCTCAGAAAGAAAAAATCCGACCACATCACTCCCCTGCTCAAACTCCTTCACTGGCTTCCCATCCCACAACGCATCCAATACAAGATTCTGTCTCTCTGCTACAAATCCCTGAACAACTGCGCTCCTGCCTATCTCTCCAACTTACTTCATCCCTACACTCCTTCCCGCTCCCTTCACTCCGCCTCCGACCCTCTCCGTCTCCACATTCCCCGCACCAAACTCAGCACTTTCGGCCCCCGCTCCTTCTCAGTTTATGGTCCATCCACCTGGAACACTCTCCCACTCTCTCTCCGTCAGAAAGACTCTCTCTCCTCCTTTCAGTCCGCCCTCAAAACTCACCTCTTTCAACAGTTCTAGCACTATATCACCACACTCCCCACAAAAGCTGACCGTCGCAATGTATTTCACCATTTGTGGTACGTGAGTCGTTGTCTAAAGCGTGCGCATGCGTGTGCGAATTGTGAGTGCGTGCTTAGAGTTATAATTATTATAAGATAAGCGCATTATAAATACCGTAATTATTATTATTATATGTGCTAGTCTGTGAAATCAAGCACCACTACATATATGACATGGCACACACTGCACACCAGCACATGAAAAAACCTGAAGCACAAGTTTTCTTTACAATTTGTTCTTTACAGCTTCATGAGTGTCAATAAGTCATAATAACAGATATCACTGCAATGTATATTATAATGCTCTAAACATGAAAAAAATCAAGATAAAAATCCTGTTTATCAAAAGACCAAGAAATATCATGAAATATAAAAAACATGAATGCAAATAAGCAATTCAGTCACAAAATCATCAACTATCAAATCATTATCAACATATTCATTATCAGCATCAACATAGTCATCTTCAGTATCATCATCCGTATTTTGAAAGTAGGCTGCTGATTTCTGTTCCAACTGCAGTTTCCTGAAACACATATGTTGGATTGAATTTAAGTGAACATCCACCACATTAAATTTGATATCAAAGATACAGCAAGAGAAATCATCCAAATTAGTATGCATAGAAAGGTCTTATCATTAGGTATGTCTGCATCAAGTTTGGTTTGAAGTTTAAAATAGTATTTGTGAAAACTTAAGTTTTGTCAAAATATGGAAATGTTTTACTATGGCTATTTCTGGAACTCCATCCACCTTGACCTTTCAGAGAGATCATTAGTATGTTTAGAATGGCCTTTTCAGAAAGTATCCTTGGGCCAAGTTTGAAGACTGCAGCTTAAATAGTCTTCTAGAAAATGCCAACTTTAAGGATTACGATGGACCACAGAAGGCTGACAGACAAGGAATGGCCCAGTACATATTCACTTTTGCTATCACACATGAGCCCAAAATATGCAATAGATACTTTTCACGCATTTTCCTGGCCTCTCCTGATCCTTGACCTTTGAGGAGGACTGCCTAATTTGGCACACACAGGAAGGTCTTATCATCAAGGATCTGTAGACCAAGTTTGGTTTTAAGTTGAAAATAGTGTGGTGTGTGTGTGTGTGTGTGTGTGTGTGTGTGTGTGTGTGTGTGTTGGGGTTACAGGACTTACACATCCAGACACTGTCCTATTTTTTTAAAAACCTGTTTACAAAAGATGATGCCAATATCTGGTGTGTGAGTCTCTTATATGCTAAGTAATGATGGTAAGTGCAACAAAGCCCTTCTGAAAAGTTTCTGACTTCGACACAAATAGAAACTGTGCTTTTTGGCATATACATCCACTTGATGTGTCTATAACTACTCTGAAACTTTAACAATCTGAGGTAGACATATAATGACTGGTCCAACAACAAAAGCAGTTGCAGGAGATGGCCTGATCATGACCACTCACAGGCAGTGCAAGATTAGTTTGGTGACTCATACTTGCTGCAATAGACAGCATTAAATTATTTTATTTAACAGATGACAGACGTTAGGTGCCTTGTGCATGCAAGCACCGTACTGTTCCCAGTAAGTTAGTAACAGTGTCTGCATGCACAAAGGGTTTAAGTAAAACAATATAAAAACACTTACAACTGAGCTCTCATCCATTTCTTTTGATGCACTCCTCAGCCACATCGCTGCCTCATCATACTGTCTCTTCTCTATCAAACACTGTGACATTACAGTAAAACAATTGAATGGTGTGGAGGAAGAGTGGTCTTGAACATTTTTTATTCTGAGTTACAGTGCATGGGCGATACTCCAGCCATGCATAGATCTAAATGTGACAAAGTGGTATGAATGAAATGTGAATATTAGTGAAATGTGAATAATGGTCATCTGTTAGGAAATTAGATTCATATTTGCATTCAATCTGAAAGTGGAAGAGTGAAATTTATCAGTGGAAAGGTGGTCTAAAGTAACTACAGATTAATAATTTTAAGTCTGGTGTCTCCTTTAATGCAGAAATTGTCCTTCTGTACACAGACAAGTTTTTTTTTTCTTCTCCACTTTCGTCCATCCAGGGTTGAACTAACTAGAGTTAGATTGTATCAATTGTGCTGCTTGAATTTAACTTAGGAGAGGAAAAGTGGTCTAGCTTAAAATAGACCACATCACCTCTGTTTAATTTACAGCTGGTCTCACTAAATTCAACAAACGGAAACGTTAATGTTCTCAAAACTATGAAAGAATCAAGGTAGACTACTCTTCCTATATGCAATCAAGCTGTGCAATACAGACTTCAAAGTTCCATTAAAGGCCCACTACCACTGTAACTGTTCAAAGATACACCTCTGTAACAGATGGTTACAAACACTACACACAGGTCTAGCTATGGTTCAAATAAAAACAGGTCAATCCAAGTTCAGCACAGGTCGTCTTAATATCAAGTAACCTGACAATGACTTCACTCCATTCTATAAATACAACACTATCATTATGAGAAATAACTAAAAATAGACTGACACGCTCAGGGCTGCACAGAATAAATAGTTGCGGTTACATGTGCGTGTTTGCTGCATGTCCAAACCACCGTTAAAGTTGATTAGCTGTGTCGACAAGGCATAGTGAACATAAATGGTGCTGAAATATGTCTTCAGATTTATGTGTAATGATACTTTAATGAAGACGTAATCAGAATACTGTTTGAGTGTTGTGCAACTCAAAAATTATCTTGCATGCAGCTTCATAAATTATGGTAGTAACTTAGTAGGGTTCATGCACAACACAGGCTTAGCACCACATCTAGACTGTGCAATATCCATACTGCCATTCATGAAGCTGCATTCAAAATCTTCAATGCAGCTTCATAAATTTAGTGGGTATAGTGCAGTGCACACATACAAGTGGGCCATACCAATTCAATCACACAAATGGCCATAGGCCCTATCACACTGAATTTTTTCCCTTCCCAATACTTTGTAGGATATATACAACATACTCAGGCCGTGCTGTGGTAGAGAGGCAAGGCCTGGCCATACAACTTCCTATACCATTGCATGTGTTATTAGTCACTCAGACCATCACACTCACAGTTACTATGTACATTAACCTTTTGATTGCCACTGATACCATTTGCAGAAGAAGCACATAGTTACCCTTGTTTCCGCTGAGAACGTGTCATCATCAGTATCGGTCATGGGGTTAAGCAAGTTCCATACTTCCAATATTCTAAAAATGTTCATTATATTTATGTGCAAACTATATATACAGATAAGTCTTACCTTTGCAATATACAACATGTTTTCTTTCCATTTGCCTGGATTCAAATTTTCTGCCTACAAAAAGACAAAACAGACTAAATACATGAACAGACCTCTGTTAGCGAATGTTAACTGTACAGTACATAAACAAACATGAATTAAAATAACATTCGTAAATATGCCCACTTGTACCCATAACCTAATTTCTAACACCCTCTATGCCATATTTCTTTTTCAGTGATACTCTGTTATGAGTTACATCCTCATGTGTTCATGAATGGCAACCGTTCCTAAAGCAAACACCCCCCCCCCCCCACCCCAATCTTAAAGTGACCTACTTCATGCAATAAAGGGTTAATAGTTCACTATGCTTCCTTTATAAATGTTCATTAAAATAATGCTGGACAATAGGGCTAACTTAACTTATATAGTTTGAATGTTGTAAAACAAAAGCTTTCTTCCTCTACTTTGTACGTAGAACTAGAAGAGTTACACCACAAGGTACAGTAGAAATTCTCTGTTATGTGTGTCTACACACATGCATTGTGAAAAATGGGGTAGAGATGTCTTAGTTTTGGGCAAGACACACACTGTTAACTGATGTATTTGCAAGTTCTAGCAATCCAAGTGAGCCATGGAGCAGATTACTTCAAAGATGATCACCTGGAACTCTAGGTATTCGCTTGGGAGCCAGGCAGCTCTTGATGTTAAACATGAAGTGACCCACCAAATTTGCAGTGAAAGGCAGCTGGAGGGAGAGGCTATGCCCCCCCCCCTCCCCCCACAAATTCACCTCCACCCCCTTCTTTAGACACAAAGGGGCACTTCCATGTGGGGCTAAGCATCTGGTAACTCTCACAAATATCCACACAGAGCCTGCAATGATCACTTTGGCTGAAGGCTCAAGATCAGCAAGAAAGGGGCAGTGTAGAGGCATGAATTCTCAGCAGCCTCCGCCCGTTTCAGAGTCTAGTGATATTCTATGTGTCTGACAGAGTTCGTTTTCCCTAATAGCTATAAGGTGCAATGCATTTCCTTGCAGATGCAGAAATACATGACACTTAACGATCAATCATCGCAATATCATTGTCAAATTCACAACAAATGAATGATGGTTATTGTCTGTATTCATTCATCCCACATACACAATTTGCCACAGTGGTAGATCCTGCAATTTTTGTAGATCCTAAAATTCATTGCCTTTTGCTTTTTCTGTTTACATCTGCGTCATTTAATTAGAGAAGGTCTGAAATGTTCAAGAGTTATAGATCCTCTTCACCTTCTATAGGCTATAAGGAGTTAGTTCCTCATGCCATCCACATTTACATCCATACTCTACAGTTGGGCAGACCATAGAGCGTTCTGTGTAGCATGGTCCAGCCAATAATCAAGCTTGACTGAGAGAGTCTAACCGATATCTAAGCATTGCATTACAGAAATCAACACTTCCTGAACACTGCATGCCAGATGGTTCTTTGCAGTGGGGGACCTAGAAAATAACTGTTACCAACTAGAGATATGGATCCTCAGCTATCTCCTTTATTAAGAGACCCTACATGAGGACCCAAGTTTCTTCCACATAAGCAATCTTTGATACAGGACTGTAAACCATGTTCGCGCTGAATGTTATGCATCTCCAAGACAAGGATCCTCAAGAGCTTACATAGTGCTTAAGGCATATGTGGAGTGTTGTCCCCATTTAATCCGGTATTCCATAGGTTGAGAAATGTATCGGATGTTCAGTTCACAATGTTGTATTTGACACACATCTACTGGCTACACATAATAGTAAATTTCTTGTGTCTCAGCAGAGAAAGGAATTTTACGTTAGGTTTGAACATTGCTGTCCTAGAGATAAACGTGTACATTTTGGTGAGATGTTTCTTATTTTGTTTGTTTTGGATTGTTGTCTAGTTTTTGGATTGTTGGGTAGTGTTGGGCAGCAGGATATATCATATACATGCACACACATACTGGAATTCACTCTCAGCAACAAAAAAAATTCCCTCAAGGTGTAAATGTAAACTCCCGCAAGCTGTAAATGTTGTAATTGAGGCTGATCTTTGCCAGCTACAAGAAAAGATTTTCATGTGCTCCTGCGATTGCAGAGGTTCATGAGTGTATTCAGAGTGTGGAGAGAGAACAGATGCCTGGGGGACTGGCCCTCAAATCCTACTAGATCTACCACACTGAGGGCTATGCCAACAGCTACTGTGTTTTGTAATTTGTATGTCATAGACGCAACAGTTGCCAATATGACTTGAACATGGTTTATTTTGTGGTTTATTTTGTGAGACATGCAATATTTGCCAATATGACTTGTACAAGCTTTATTTTGTGAGACTGCACCTCCTCCGACAGTGTATTGTAAGTATGGGTTTCAATCTATTCATGCAGTATACTGGTGCACACAATACCCTCACCCATTTCCCACTAGTCTTACATATCACTTAACAGTTAATTTAACCCTTTTGGCTTTCAATATCACCTCCACAAAAAGAATTCCTGACAGCCATAGCAATAATATATATCCTGTCTGCCTCACAGTGAACCAATTACTTTTCATGCAAGGACAACACCACACCTGCTGAAAATGTTCCAGTGCCTCATCTGCACTGGATGTAGGTGGTGTGCCAAAGAAAGCTGAAGCTGCCTTCCTTTCCAGCCATGTCAGCATGTACACCTGTTCAAAACATGTCATCAAAATTTTTAGTGCATGATGATTCGTGAGAGAGTATGTGTTTAAGGTTGTTCACTATACCTACATTTTTTAATTGAAAACTGCCCTTTATAGGTTTTTTTTGAGAGCCTTATTGAGTCTGGAGGCTATTGCCACCCTGAAAGACCCATGGTCCCGGGCAGTTTGCATGACCTACCCCATGAGCGAAAACATGCAAAATAGCTGATTTCAGAACACCATAAAAGTTTATCGAATAGTGTGTTAAAATGATAAAGAAACATTTAGGTCACTTCATGTAGTATGTTATTATTTTCTCGTAAAAAAGGTTTGTTCTGATAATTGGAATTCTAAGCGAAATTTACAATAGTGTATTTTGTAACTCGCAAATTGCCCGGATGTTATCAATAACATTACAAGTGTTTGCATTGTTGGGCAATTGCTCAAGCCCTTTTTATTCGATAAAGTCGTACTTTATGTCATAACTATCACATTATGAAGAAAATATGCAGTCCCGCACAAAATTTGGCACTTTGGGTTGTTTGCGAGTGCGTATTCAATAAGGGATACAAGCGATGTCTGACTTCCGGCAGATCATATCTCCGCCGTAGCCGGTCCCAATCCCGCATGAGAATGGAGGAAAAACAACTATGCCAAACTTGAAAGGAAAACCTACGCCCAAACTGTTGCAAACTACGCCCAAACTGCTAGTCCTCAATCACTATTTGTGACAGTAAACTGGAACAAACAACAACGGCATATACGGGATGAGAACGTTTATCTATAACTAATTAAATGCACCTAATGCTTCTTAGTAATTTAGTTAGTGCAGGGGTAAGATACTCTCTCGCCACGCAGGTAACCAGGGTTCAAGACCCATAGATGGCGTTATTTTTTTCCTGCTCACATTTGAAGCCCATACAGTTTCTACTTTGCTAAATGAAACAAACACACAAAAAACCCAAAGCAAAAAAAAAAATAAACCCGTGGTAATTTTTTTTTTTTTTTAATATGCGATTATCATCACTGTGGTAATGTGAATGTTAAACCATGAACCAACCAACCAACCGATTCAGTCTTGGATAAAAATGCACACTGGTTACCTCGATACATTTGTTCATTCATTTTTTCAGCCAGGCATTGTGTGAGCATGTTAACATTACATGTTTACATTCATTCAATCATTCACAGCTTCACTGATGAAAAAGCACACCAAAGAGTGTTGTCACAGACAGTTTTTTTTAATTTTTACTGGCATCATCTACAAACATTAATTGATGTGAATTTGTTTAATATACCTGCTGCAAGAAATGCTACACGCTCCTTTGGTGTCTCCGTGAAAGCAAGTCGATGAACATCTCTGGTTGAAAGATGTTTGTGAACAGATTGGTAGTGGATGTATCTATCTCTCCAGCTGAATCTCAGTTTCCCAGCAGTTGTTGGTTACAAATTATAAGGAAACAAAACAAATGTCACACATGTTTCAATATGCCCTGTTATGTTTACACATGATCATTGTGAATGTGAGTAAAGAATATCTCTGTTTATTTTCAAAACAAATGCTGTATTTGCAGACATTCATTTAAAGTACACAGTCAAGTCTGTTGAAAGCATATTAGGCTACAATGCAAGTAGGCACCTATACAAAAGTAACGACCTCAAATACAAAACGTTAAACATTTAGGGCTTAACATCTTTTGTCCATAAAAGGTGATTTCAAAGATGGGTCACAGAAATAGGGTCTGAACAAATTTTGACCCCAGCTGGATGCAAACACAGGACCTTCAGGATGAGAGTCAAACACACTACCACCGAGCCACCCAGCTCCCCCTCAAAATACAGCTTTACTGCGGAACATATTTCAACTACATGTAACATTATTCACATTTATATTGACAAAGTGCTGACTTTATACAAGCTATTTGGGAGAAAAGTGGAGCTGATGTCATTTTTAGTTGTGTGCATGTCAAGGGAGACCGACACCGGCAACCACTTGCTCACGAGGTATTTATTTGGGAGCCAACTGCACATTATATAAAAGAAGGGGGATAGGAGAGAAGGAATGACAGACTTATCATTTAGAGCCTTCCATTACATATATTATTTTGCTCATATATATATATATATATATATATATATATATATATATATATATCTCTCTTGGCTTGACTTCGCGAACGAAGAATCTATAGGGCTTGCCCACGTCGTCTGCAGGCATTTTCGTGGCTGCGGAGGCCAATCCGGGACAGGCAGGTTCGACCGCAGTGGCTGCAGGGGAAGGTCTGGTCAGGGTTCTGAGTTACGGCAACTCGGTTTTTTTTTTATATATAGAGAGAGAGAGAGAGAGAGAGAGAGAGAGACCATCGCTGTAGTCCTGATATAACTCAACATTGCATTGATTGATTGATTGTACATTGCTTAACGTCCCGACAGCAACAAGGCTTTCTCAGGACGTGCCTGCACTGCTTGTGAAAAAAAAACTAAACAGAACATTGAATGTATGTCGCCAGCCGGTCAAATACGTTAAATAAACCTAACACATGGGGCCTAAATAAAGCTAAGACCATTTAGCAACACACATCCAATATCAAGAGCTACAGGCAGTGCAGACAGTAGGGAGGGTTTTAAAAAGGCAAATACAGGTGAATGGACCTCGGGTAGACAGAAACACATGCCCCAGAAAAGAGGAAAACCCACCCTGTGGGGCTGACCAGGGTGACCCTGGGAACTAAAAAGTACCTAACCCCACCCAAGTCCCCCAGGGCAGACCCAGGTGGGGGTCAACATTGCACATCCCACAACATTATAACAGTGAAATGCAGTATCCAGCCACCAAACTACACTACACAGATACTGTGCACAATGTTGGCATGAAAATCAAACAATACTGTTACCAGTATCACACTGTGTCCAATTGCACCACAACAAAGTGAAATGCAGTCTCAAGCCCCATAACTTACACTGCACAATGCTGATGTCAACACAAAATACCATAACAACTGCATAACAAGGGTGCAATGCACTGTGTCACCTAGTCTGCATAATATAGGCATGCACACCAAACAATACTTATACTGCTCTTGATACAAAGTCTGTGCAGTCGACCATATAACACTGCAAAATAAACAAAACAAACACAAAGTACAGTACATATCATATGCCTATGATCAGTTATCACCCAACAACTGAAATCTGCTGTGACAGCTGGAGGGTAATGCAAGAACTGCATGGTCAACTCACTCTTGAGAAGTATTGCGTTTTTCATTGAGCAAGCCCATATTTGGCACAACATTTTAAGCTGAGGGTTTAATGACATACATATACACCCCCGCGTTTCTATATTTCGGCACATCCCCTCTTCAGAAAGGACCCATGGGTTTTGTACTCTGAGGCCAATGACCATTTTCTGAATGAACCCTGTATATCATTTTGAATCATGCAAAGTGGAGCAGTGA
Organism: Semisulcospira habei; assembly: GCA_036245525.1. Taxonomy (NCBI): domain Eukaryota; kingdom Metazoa; phylum Mollusca; class Gastropoda; family Semisulcospiridae; genus Semisulcospira; species Semisulcospira habei. Next base: position 92,593,076 of record BTPG01000004.1, read on the forward strand.
TAAGTTTTCTCGTTGTCTCACACAAAATCTATCTGTACCACTGTTTCCTACCCCATAAGAGTCAGCTGTGGAGTACATATTTTGAATGACTGATGTATGCCAGTATTTAGGAACTTGTCACAAAAAAGACCTGTTCATATGATGAAATGTCTTAGAAAAATGAACACATTGTCAGTAAAGGGGTTTTCCTTGGATAATCAAAAACTAATAGGCCTATATATTAAGCTGCGTTTCCAAATCGCGACATGACAGGAGAGTGACAAAAAGTAACCTTTCTGAGGGGGTCATCCAAATAAATATGCATAGGAAGGTCTTGCTATCAGGTATCTCTTTACCAAGTTTAGGGTTACAGTTGTGAAAGGGGAGCTGGGTGGCTCGGTGGTAAAAGCGTTTGCCTCCAGACCAAAAGGTCCCGGGTTCGAATCCAGCTTGGGTCAAAATTTGCTCAGACCCTTTTTCGTTGTCCCCGTCTTTGAAATCACCCTCGTGGTGGACAAAAGACGTTAAGCCCTAAACATTTTACAGTTGTGAAGAATACTTGAGAAAAAAACAATTTGGGCAATATATGGCTATGTTGTACCTATTTCCTGATTTCTTGTGACCCTTGACCTTTCTGACCTTTCATGCATACGAAATTAGTATGCATGAAAAGTTCTTACCACCTTGTACCAAGTCTGGGTTTGAAGTTGTGTATACTTGAGAAAACATCTTTTGGGTCAAAATACAGCTATTTTTCACCTTTTTACTGCACTACAAATTAATACATGGGTGTCAAATCGCTTTGTCACGTTGTTATATGAAAACACACAAAGCACACCCCTATCACTGTACAATAGCCCCTGAACTGCTCGACTGCACGTTACAATTTTGTCGCCCCGCTGCTTCTATGTCAGGCTTATGGAAACACTCCCACTTTATTTCTATGTTCTCGAGTTTTGTCGCTGTCACTTTGTTGTCACTGCCCCACTGCTGTTGTATCTGCAGTTGAATAGCCAGGCCTAAAGCCTGCTTGCCCTTCTCCTAATATATGGCTATGCATCAGCTCAGGCAGTAAGGCACAGGCCTTTGCTGCATTGCGAATGATGTGACTGTCCAAAACCTTGACATTGTGGCCAGCCTGGTGGATGGACATCAAAATAACAGGACATCTGCCCTCCTACACAGGACAATCAGTTCACTTCCTTTGCCTTCTCGTCGGTTGGCCATCCCGGAGAGATGTACCCACTGAACTCTCTTTCCCTCATCTTTCGCAACCTGCAAAAGATAATTTTGAATCATAAAAAGTTTTGACATGCACATAATGCTTGTATATATGTGTTCTCCAACAGGTCTCTGAAAATGTCTAATCATAAGTATAGGGCTGGATTTTGTACCAGCGAAACCTGAGTTTTTTTTCCCAAATGCCTACATTTTTCACAAATTTGTCAACCTTCTGTGACCCTTGACCTCTGTGAGGGGCTGATTAAATTAGTATGCACAGAAATGTGTTATCATCATGCCAAATTTTATTGAAAAGTTTGCAAAAACATTGATAAAAACTACAACTCTACCCGAAACTAACGTTTGTCACCCTCTTGCCAACCTTGAGCTTTCCGAGGGGTCATCCAAATTAAGGCCTTATCATGTGGTATCTCCATAGCAAGTTTGAGTTTGAAGTTGAAAATAATACTTGAGATGACCTTTGAAAGGTCACAGAAATTGGTATGTTTAGAATGATTTTACCACAAAGTACCCTTGTGCCAAGTTTGAAGTCTGAGGCTTGAATAGTCTCCGAGGCAATGCCAATGTTAAAGTTGCCCACAAATAACAGACAGTTGACGGACGACCCATTACAAACACTTACTTTTGCTATCACACGTGAGCCAAAAATTAGACGCCATTGAGCTTGAAATGACGACAAAGGGTGTATACATATCTAGAATCAGCATCAATATTCAAAGTGTAACTTGCAGAAATTGTTTCAAACAGGACACAACGCATTGCTGTTTAGCAACAGCACACACTGGACCAAATGGGCAGTATTCAGTATTTTCTAGTCCTTTTGTGTGCACTAAGTGCTTATTAAAGAAAACGACAGTATTTGCAGACTTGCCGAACCCTCTAGTTTCCAAATCAAATGCAATGCAATATGGTGCCACTTGTTGACAGCAAGTGATTGTAGCATTCAGTGTTGTTGAGAATGCTGGTACTGGTACTACACCATCTTCAAAATGAAAGAAAGCATTACAGTGTGATGTGTTTATTCACACCAGTTGTGTTTTGTTATGAACCTGATTCTATTCACAAATCAATCGGTATGATTTACCTCGAGTCCAGGAGAATAAGTGTCGCCTTCTCTCACTTTAGTTGATTCACTGGAACTGGCATTGCCTGCTTTTAGCTGTGGCCTTCTCCTTTGAGCAAACATGACCTGACTAGCTCTCACCTCTTCTTGGTGTAGGCGTCATACGTCTGTGCTTGTTTGCAAGTATACCCTCTGGGCGTGACTCTGCAGTGAGACGTCAACAGCAGCACTGACGTGAAATGAAATACATGTTAGAGAGGGGGGTTGTGGGTGTTTTTGGACAATTTATATCGATCCCAAATTTCCACTATTTTTGCCCGCAAATCTTTCACACCTTCACTCCACCCATTTTTCTAGGTTTCTCCTTATTTTTTTCAGTAAAATAAAGGTTTCCAAAATCAATGTCATTCATGACTAAAGCAAAATTAACCCCCAGAGCTAATTAATCCATCGATTATGTAAGTGTGTTTATTTTGCAATGCATAGTTTATTGATTACTTAGCCAATTACAGGTATTTCAGATAGACGATTGTGGGCGCTGGACATACGCGCGCACATACAGGGAGCTAACAGCATACACTTACACACACACACACACACACAGCAGCAATTACTTCCCTTTGAACTGTACACGTCACGTCACTATGCGCGCACACCGCTCACTAGTGACGCCTGTCACTTAGGACAACAGGGCCAAACATTTGACCGGCCGGTCTTTTCTACCTTGTGTGTGGAGCGAGACAGACGTGTTTCAAAACGTGGCAGAATTCTTAACCGGTGATAGCACTAAATCTTGTAAAAATATACTACTTTGAGATTGGTAAGTTTCGCCGTTTCTGACATTTTCTAGTGTAGATTTGCCCGAGTCAACGCTGACTAGCGTAGGTTACAAAAATACATAGTGACTGTATACAGGACACTGACGAATAGTTTGTCGGTAGTTTGCGTGTTTAATTTGTGATATATAGAAAGAAGAAAAGGCCTTGCGATAGCCAGCAGTGCGCTGAAAAGAAGTCTAGTGTAATTTGCCCTAGCGTGTTTTAGAAAATGAATTGGTCTGAGGAAGCTAGATTGATCTTTCAATCACACTTAGATTACTATAGAGAAATGACGACTCTTTTAGAGACGATATTAGCAAACCAACCAGCAAAACCATTGCCAAAAAAACCAATCGGTAATTTGACTGATGTACTCGAAGGAAGTACGAAAAAAGAAATGAGTGATCCAAAAGATATTCATTTGTATTTTTAAAAAAATCTTTCAGATGGATTGCCACCAGATGGTATAAGAGTAGCCGACTGTAATTTACCGGGACTTACATTGGCAACCTTAAAACCGCATTTAGTTAATGGCTACGCGATAATACAACAAACAGAAAGAAAAAATATGTCAGCTTCTATCTACTATGGGGAGTGGCTAATCGTGGGTGCAGAAATCCATAAGAATAAAAAATTATAACATGAAACAAACTTGAACTGGTCAGATTGGCTAAAAATACACGTCGGAATTTCAAAGTCTTATGCCCATCAGTTGAGTGTTCTAGCCAGGCTGCTACAGGGGTACCACAAATTTCATTATCTTTCACTGTCTTTCCGAAAGGTGTACAGTTTGCGGAAGCAAATTGAACAAATGTTAAAAGTACAGGAAATAGCCGATTTTTGGAAAAACGTCTAACGCTGGTCTATATCTATGATTGTTTGTTTGTTTGTTTGTTTGTACAAAGGTTCTAGTGCGTCTTAACAATTCTGTTTGAATCACATCTGAGACATTTTATCACTTTCGTTTTGTTAACTAACTAAGCCCGTGTGATCATCACCGAGCAGGCCGCACTAACAAGGAAAAATGAAAACGTGTAACTATAAGTCCGTGAAAGTGATTAATCACCGAGCAGGCCGCAAACAAGGAAAATAAAACGTGTAACTGTAACTGTAAATCTGAGTAAAAAAAAATCACTGAGTATATCACAAACATAACAAATGAAAATGTCTGACTGTAATTTCATATGAGATCTATTACCTAGCAGATCACAAACAAGACAAATGAAAATGTGTAACTGTAAGTCTTTAAGTGAGAAATCACAGAACATACTACAAAAAGGCTGTACGTCTGAGAGTGAGAAATCACAGAGCATACTACAAAAAGGCTGTACGCCTGAGAGTGAAAAATCACAGAACATACTACAAAAAGGCTGTAAGTCTGAGAGTGAGAAAATCATCGGATAGGTTACACGTAAAAGTGGCTTTAAGACTGAGAGTGAGAAAATCATCGGTCAGGTCATAAAATGGATGGAGCGATATTTTGTCTGATGTGTGACAAACGCCATAATGACCAAGCCGCACGAGAAGCTAATGATTGTATGTTTGTATTGTCTCGTCTTAAATGTTGTGGACCAAGTGCGAGGTGTTTTCACCGCGCTCATGTAAGTAGCTTGCTTTTGCAAGTGAATTGAAACAGATTTTACATAGGTTTTAGCAACAGGACTGACAGTGGGGTATACCTGTAGCACCCTGGCAAAGAAAGATGATTTTGGCTTTGTATCTGAATAATTGATTTTCAAACAGCACCCTGCTCAGCCCACTTGTAGCACGCTGACAAAGAAAGGTGATTATTGGTTTTGACAATAATTGATTTATAAATCACTCAGCGCCCTAGTCATGACTTCAAATCGTGGTATCTAACGTAAACAAATGATGTATGTCCTTAGCGAATCGTCCCCCACTGGGGGACCGGTATCTAACGTAAACAAATGACGTAGTACGCTAGAAACGAGTCAGACTGGTATCCAACGTAAACAAATTACGTAGTACGATAGAAACGAGTCCGACGGTGTCGGACCGGTTTCTAACGTTCTATGTCATATGGTCTTAGTAACAGTGCCGCAATACGCAGTGCCGATTTGAGTACACAGCCTGTGTATCGCGTGTCATACAACGGTGTTTTCGCCTGACGGTGTTTTGCGGACGAGTCTACAATATTCATGCAGAATAAAGATTTTGTGTTTGTTTGTCTGTCTGTCTATGCGTGTGAGTGTGTGCGTATGTATGTGTGAGTGCGTGTATGTGTGCGTGCATGCGTGTATGAGTGTGTGTGTGTTTGTAGGTATGTGTGAGTCTGTATGCGTGTGCGTGTGTTTGTGTGTGTGTGTATGCGTGTGAGTGTCTGTGTGTATGTATGTATGCGTGTGTGCGTGTGAGTGTCTGTGTGTATGTATGTATGCGTGTGTGCGTATGTGTTTGTATGCGTGTGAGAGTGCATGTGTGTGAGTGCGTGTGTTTGTCCGTGTGAGTGCGTACGTGCATGTGTCCGTGTGTTTGTTTGTGTGCATGTGTGTTGGTATGTATGTATGTGTGTTTGCGTGCGTGTGTGCATGTGTTTATATGTGTATGTGCGTCCGTGTTTGCGTGCGTGCGTGCGTGTATATATGTGTGTTAGAGATATAAGAAATGACATTCCAAGAACATTTTTTTTCATTGCCTCTGTGCCAATACCCCCCAAAACATAGTTATTTAAATAATAACCACACACACACACACACACACAAAAAAACCCAATTAACATTGCTATATGCACTTGATAACAAATTATTTAAGTTACCTGCAGATACTTGATAACAAATTTTCCAAAGTCAATTATGACTGACAAATAACTTTACAGGTAACCTTTTAAGAACCTATAATTAGTTATTAAGTGACTTAAGTCAAGAACTTATAAGAACTTAAACATAACAAAATGTAAGTTCTTGACTCAAGTCACAACTTAAGTCACAACTTACTCAGACAGATTTGATAAGATACAAGGACAATGAAAAAACTTTTTTTTAGTAATAGTCTGGTGGTGGTGGTGGTGGAGGAGCTGATGGGGGTAAATAGTTAGGTGGCATGACATCTCTCTGCGAAGTGTATGACATTAATAAACGATTACCAAATCTGATTTTTATTTGCTTAAAAGATTGTGTAGTTTTTCTGTGGTTTCCTGAACACCGATCTTTTTTCCTTCCGCTAAAAAACTAGCCTTCAGTTCTTCAACATTCACGGGAGATTGACTATGCATTTTATTCTGGATTTCAGACTTCTGTTTCTTGTAATTATTTAAATCATCCTGGACTCGTTTAAATTCATCGTCATCAATAAAATTATCATTCAATGCCTTACTGATAATAAGTTTCATACTGCTCAGCTTCGCACCAGCAAGCGTACTCAATGCTTCATGTTTCTGTAATTTCGTGTGAAACCTCTTGTTCAAGGCCTCCAAACCAAAGCAAGCCAGGCATGTAGCAACGCTAACACCCTCAACTGCTATTCCAGCCAAACTTCCAATTCCCGTGGCAAACAGAACAATACCCCCCCCCACAGAACATCCAGCTGAAACTGCACCAACAGCCATAGAAGTGTTTTGTACAGAATTGAAAACGGTCTTATACCGTCTTTTGCACCGTGAATATTTCGCTCCTTCCAAATATTTCAAAGCTTCTGTAATATTATTTAATCTGAATGCGTCTGCCTGTAATGTTTTATCTGATGCAATTGGCATATGTTGATCAGGCACAAATGATGACACAGTCTCATGCACAAGCGTCGTCGGTAGTTGTGGATAGAAGTTTACCATTTTTTTTGACAAATATTTTTTTATTTAATCAGCAATTACATTTTGCAACTCGTCAAAAGTATACAATTTACTTGCATAATAAAATGCAACAAGATCAATGTGTTCAGGGTTTATGTAACTTAGACGAACAAATTGATTGATTGATTGTACATTGCTTAACGTCCCGACAGCAACAAGGCTTTCTCAGGACGTGCCTGCACTGCTTGTGAAAAAAAAACTAAACAGAAAATTGAATGATTGATTGATTGTACATTGCTTAACGTCCCGACAGCAACAAGGCTTTCTCAGGACGTGCCTGCACTGCTTGTGAAAAAATAAAAAAGAAACAGAACATTGAATGTATGTCGCCAGCTGGTCAAATACGTTAAATAAACCTAACACATGGGCCTAAATAAAGCTAAGACCATTTAGCAACACACATCCAATATCAAGAGCTACAGGCAGTGCAGACAGTAGGGAGAGTTTTAAAAAGGCAAATACAGGTGAATGGACAAAGGGTAGACAGAAACACATGCCCCAGAATAGAGAGAAAAACCCACCCTGTGGGGCTGACCAGGGTGACCCTGGGAACTAAAAAATACCTAACCCCACCCAAGTCCCCCAGGGCAGACCCGGGTGGGGTAGAAAATTGAATGTATGTCGCCAGCCGGTCAAACACGTTAAATAAACCTACAACATGGGGCCTAAATAAAGCTAAGACCATTTAGCAACACACATCCAATATCAAGAGCTACAGGCAGTGCAGACAGTAGGGAGAGTTTTAAAAAGGCAAATACAGGTGAATGGACAAAGGGTAGACAGAAACACATGCCCCAGAATAGAGAGAAAAACCCACCCTGTGGGGCTGACCAGGGTGACCCTGGGAACTAAAAAATACCTAACCCCACCCAAGTCCCCCAAGGCAGACCCGGGTGGGGTTTAGACGAACAAAAGTTGTTTTGTCGACTAATATCTTGACAGCTGGAACACTGCTCGAAACTTCAAAAACATCTACATTTTTTCTAATAGCAATAAAAACCTTTGTTGATTCTGATACTGTTTCATCCCATGTAAGTTTTATTCCCTGTGCAATATTTGCCTCTTTCGCAAAAGCTATAGATCGCAAGATAATTTCAAATACTATTGTTGCTTCTCTTGCAATCAGAAAGTTTACTGGTGCAAACACAACCTTCGCATCAGACCTGCCCTTCCTATGTGTAAGAAGATACCTCCGTTTCTCATAATTTTCAACTTTCAGTTTATCTCTGCTATTGTTGTCTGGGGCAAAGCTTGGAACAAGGCTTACAATAAGCGGCCCAGAGTTAACAACCTTCCTAAACACTAAGGCACCTTCATCATCAGTGTATACATAAGGACTAATAAATTCAATCTTTATGTCCCAGTCAATTGTTGGTGCTGGTGCCGGCACAGGTGAAACCACCCACTTATTTCCCACATGTATTAAGTTGTAAGGCGCATTATTTACGGGTGGAGTAGGTACAGTAACATCACGCAGCTGACCAAGTTTAGGAATCTGTCTTTCACCGTCTTTCATGTCAACAATTACTTTCCGCTTGTACATGCCATTTGAATCAAGTTCAAAACCATATATTTCTCCAACATCCCCCTCCTTCTCAAAATCCTGTACATCAGCCAAATCTTTCAACTCTGTTACTGGACATGCAACTGGTATGATTCTCGGCTTTGGACCACCACTCATTTTTTATAAACAAAAATAAAATTATTTAATTTCCAACACAACACTAAAATCATGCATAACAACTGGTTTGTTATCCTGATTAGTTACAGATATACACAGTGACTCAAAGAAACTAGAACCTAATTTCTTAAACTGCAAATTAGGAAATCTAACAACCACACTTTCACAATAGGGTGCAGTTCCAGTTGGTAAGCATCTCAACAAAGTTGAAGGCTTTCCATTGTGAACATTCTCAGTTGTGTTTAGTTCTTTTAAATAAACATTAAATACTGTGTGTACTGACAAATTGACAGGGCGTTTCCCAGTTATTTTAAGTTTTTTGGTCTTCATTGTTATAATACCGGACATAGCTTCATTTAAATCATCTGATCTCCACCAATCTTCGTCAATAAAAAATCCAAGTAAATATGCAAATCTATCTGAGATCCTTAACCAATTTTGTGTCGGAAATTCTATTGATTGATTGATTGATTGTACATTGCTTAACGTCCCGACAGCAACAAGGCTTTCTCAGGACGTGCCTGCACTGCTTGTGAAAAACAAATAAACAGAACATTGAATGTATGTCGCCAGCCGGTCCAATACGTTAAATAAACCTAACACATATGGGCCTAAATAAAGCTAAGACCATTTAGCAACACACATCCAATATCAAGAGCTACAGGCAGTGCAGACAGTAGGGAGAGTTTTAAAAAGGCAAATACAGGTGAATGGACAAAGGGTAGACAGAAACACATGCCCCAGAATAGAGAGAAAAACCCACCCTGTGGGGCTGACCAGGGTGACCCTGGGAACTAAAAAATACCTAACCCCACCCAAGTCTCCCAGGGCAGACCCGGGTGGGGGTCGGAAATTCTAATGTAACAAGTAGGTTAGCTGGATTTAAAGTTGCTTTAATTTTAAAATTACTTTGAAACCATTCAGCTATAGTACAAAAGTCATAATACCCAGGTGGTAAAGCTTCATTCTTACCATCTAAATTTACTTTATTATATATATCATCTTCTACATTAAACCATTTTACTGTGTAGAACATTTCATGGATAGCTACAGCCTTGCTACCATCACGATTATCAATCCCATTAGTTAACCACACTGGTTTGCTTGTGTCAAGATTTGTTAAGGTAATAAACATTTTTATTATCTCATATAAAAAAGGATGGAATTTAAATCACCAACCATTACCACAACGAACGCATTTCAATTTAATGTGAATGCCAAATATGTCGCACCTACTTATGAACAGAAAATAATTCAACTAAATCAGCTTGATATTGCTGTATCAGAACAAGATCTATTCCAAGTCAAAGTACCAAATCCGATTGACCATTACCTAAACCCTCCAATAACAGATGACTCTACTGCAAGAATTGATTGATTGATTGTACATTGCTTAACGTCCCGACAGCAACAAGGCTTTCTCAGGACGTGCCTGCACTGCTTGTGAAAAAAAATAAATAAACAGAACATTGAATGTATGTCGCCAGCCGGTCAAATACATTAAATAAACCTAACACATGGGGCCTAAATAAAGCTAAGACCATTTAGCAACACACATCCAATATCAAGAGCTACAGGCAGTGCAGACAGTAGGGAGAGTTTTAAAAAGGCAAATACAGGTGAATGGACAAAGGGTAGACAGAAACACATGCCCCAGAATAGAGAGAAAAACCCACCCTGTGAGGCTGACCAGGGTGACCCTGGGAACTAAAAAATACCTAACCCCACCCAAGTCCCCCAGGGCAGACCCAGGTGGGGTTCTACTGCAAGAAAGTGGTCTTCAAGTCCACTACAGATGTTTCAAAATCAACTCAACTTTGCCATACTATGTTCAACTACAGGCTGTGCTGTTTCATTTACAGACCACTTGAATCACTCAAACAAACTAATTAAGTCTGTCTACCGTTTCCATGTTTATTACCAGCTTAGACGTATACTGTCAGAACTGCATACACCTCTACCCACTGAATCCAGTTTCAACAGGTATAATAATTAATAATAATTACGGTATTTATAATGCGCTTATCTTATAATAATTATAACTCTAAGCGCGCACTCACAACTCGCACACGCATGCGCACGCTTTAGACAATGACTCACGTAACACAAATAGTGAAGATACATTAGGACGGTCAGCTTGGGCTGGGGAGTGTGGTGATATAGTGCTAGAACTGTTGAAAGAGATGAGTTTTGAGGGCAGACTGGAAGGATTGATTGATTGATTGTACATTGCTTAACGTCCCGACAGCAACAAGGCTTTCTCAGGACGTGCCTGCACTGCTTGTGAAAAAAAAAAAAAATAAACAGAACATTGAATGTATGTCGCCAGCCGGTCAAATACGTTAAATAAACCTAACACATGGGGCCTAAATAAAGCTAAGACCATTTAGCAACACGCATCCAATATCAAGAGCTACAGGCAGTGCAGACAGTAGGGAGAGTTTTAAAAAGGCAAATACAGGTGAATGGACCTCGGGTAGACAGAAACACATGCCCCAGAATAGAGAGAAAAACCCACCCTGAGGGGCTGACCAGGGTGACCCTGGGAACTAAAAAATACCTAACCCCACCCAAGTCCCCCAGGGCAGACCCGGGTGGGGGAAGACTGGAAGGAGGAGAGCGAGTGTTTCTGACGGAGAGAGAGTGGGAGAGTGTTCCAGGTGGTTGGACCGTATACTGAGAAAGAGCGGGGGCCGAAAGTGCTGAGTTTGGTGCGGGGGATGAGGAGGCGGAGAGGGTCAGAGGCGGAGCGGAGGGAGCGGGGAGGAGTGTAGGGGTGAAGTAAGTTGGAGAGATACGCAGGAGCGTAGTTGTTCAGGGATTTGTAGCAGAGAGACAGAATCTTGTATTGGATGCGTTGGGGGATGGGGAGCCAGTGAAGGAGCTTGAGCAGGGGAGAGATGTGGTCGGATTTTTTCTTTCTGAGGACGAGGCGGGCAGCATTGTTCTGGACGCGCTGGAGAGTGAGAGTGGTGGAGTGAGGAAGGCCAGAAAGGAGAGAGTTGCAGTAGTCGATGCGAGATAAGATGAGAGAGACAGCGAGTTTGGTGGCAGCTTCGGTATAACAACCCCATGGATATGAAAGCGTTTGAACGCATCTGTAATGAATTTAACATCAGCCCCCGGTATGACTTCACACAAAAACTTGATGATCACCGCGGCATTGGTACATTGTATTACGCTTTGAGTCACAGACAATACCCTCAAGATTATTACCCTGGTTACACTTCATTCTCATCAAAATCACAAGTCTGGATAGGATCAATAGAGCAGAAACAGTCAAACGCTTGGACCACATTTATTTTAGATAAAACTGACGGGTTTACTCAAGCAGGAGTCGAGCGCGTAAATGAGTCTATCAGAACATATGTCTGGTGTATACTAGGTGCACAATACTAACAAAATCGAATATTTTGAATGGAAGTGGGAAGTTCAAAGCACAAAAACAATTTCTCGCAAATTTTGAAGATTCAATCAATTCAACAGTAGATCTACCATCAAGCATACAACGCTACCAAGACGTACTCAGATATGCTAGATCAAAAGTTGACTTTGTAGTTGGCTTCGGGTTATACATGTTACCATCTGACCTTCAACTCCAAATGGGGACAATAACAAATTATAATAATGAAATCATTGTTGCAGGTGTTGGTCAAAAACTCGGTCTCAATCAATCTGTAAACTTAGGAGGAACCACTGCGCCTGTACTGTCATTAAAATCATTACAGGTGGTTACTTCCCCTGCCCCACCACCGACACCCATACAGTCAGTAATGCCCCAAACATCGCTACCAACCCCTAACACACATGAATCAGAAAGAACCGCATTGACAATAGGATTAACAGGATTAGGTATATTACTTCTTTTCCTGTTTCATTAAATAACCCACCATTAACCCTCCTACTGTCACCAAAAATACCCACACATGTTCTGCCATAAACCCAACTACCTTCGCTGCTGTACTAATCAACCAACTGACAACAGTGCCAATTATATTGGGTAACGCGTCTATTGCTTTCACAGCCAATTTCTTAAGCAAGTCTGATATGTGAGACAGTTGTTTCTTTACCCATGACTGTAAATCTTTTGGATCTGTGGGGGCCGGGGTTGGTGGGCCTGGGTTTGGTGGTGCTGGGGCCGAGGGTGCACCCCCACCAGCACCGGAGACAGCCAACACAACAGTACTGATAATAAATCCAAGAGCTGTAATTAAACTAGCAATTGTGATACCCTGCTCTCTGAAAAGTGTTTTAAGTCTCTCAGCCAGAGTAGTGTCTTCGTGAAGTATTTTCTGAATAGTTTCTCTAATTCTGTTGACCTGTGATTTCAGTTTTTGTCTTCCAATACTAATCACTTCTAACCGTCCTGATCTTTCTATCTGCAAATCATTTAATCTGTGTTGTATTCTTTCTTTCATTTCTGTGTCTGCGGTAGCCAGTTTTTCTTTTTCACGTTCTATGTATTTATCAAGCTCACCTAGTTTGGCAACATTGTTTACCATCTCACCTCTTATCGTCTGCAATGATTTATCCAACCCTATAATCTCTCTCATTGACAAAGGTGGATCATCTATTGTTTTCAAAGCGTCATTTATTTGTCCTTCAGTAAATGAAGTTTCTTGTATCACAGTGTTTGCTATTTCCGGTAGGCTTGTTACTGGTGCCATTTCAATTTGTTGCCCTGTTGGCAACTTTGTTTGCGTGTCGTGAAGAACACTAACCAGTCTTGGGGGAACAGGAGACCCACCAATTCCAAGGTACCTTGCCAACCCAGAGTTACCACCGACTCCACCTTTAATTGTACTTAAAGCTCTAAACTTAGAAGGATTGTTTTTATGTGTTAGATATATTTTCCCTCTGTCTGTATTTACAAATAAGTGTCCTTTATCATATTCAAATTGATTAGGATCTATTACATCTGGGCGCGCTCCAACACTGTCATAAAATGAGTTTACTTTGTCTTTTAACAGTTCATGATGCATACTACTACTACTGGTTACCATTCCAGTCATATCTGTGATACTGGTATCTGAGACATTCATGTCATCCATTTCAAAATCTTCATGATTAAATCCTCCCGCTGCCATTGTTTTATTAATTTATTATTTTTTATTGTGCATAATAAAAATGACACAGTCTTACGGATCAAAGTTAGACCCATACAGAAAACTACGTGAGCCTCTGGGTGTTAAGGGCATTAGACAATCAATCGTCATCACAAACAATCCAAGTACCATAGACCAGAACCAAACACTTACAGTCAAGTTTCCAAACCTAGGTCCCAGTGACGTTATTGTTCCTGGCACTGCATGCCTAGCATTTAATATTGAACTAACATCAGACGCAGATGTAAACAGAACACTGGTTGACAATCTTGGCAGAGCAATTGTTAGAACTATTAAAGTAAAACTTGAAGGACAGGAAGTGTTTAGTCTTGATGACTCAGATGTATTCTACTGTTACAAAGACCTTTGGCTCACAAGAGAAGAACGAGAAGACTGTATTTATCAAGGCATACAGTCTGATAATGTTGGTAAACTTCGAATCAATGCTGGAGATAAATCAACGTCAGCAGCCCAGGACGTTATTATAGCAGAAACATATGGAACCCGATTTTACATTCCACTTGATTGATTGATTGTACATTGCTTAACGTCCCGACAGCAACAAGGCTTTCTCAGGACGTGCCTGCACTGCTTGTGAAAAAAAACAAAAAACAAACAGAACATTGAATGTATGTCGCCATCCGGTCAAATAAGTTAAATAAACCTAACACATGGGGCCTAAATAAAGCTAAGACCATTTAGCAACACACATCCAATATCAAGAGCTACAGGCAGTGCAGACAGTAGGGATAGTTTTAAAAAGGCAAATACAGGTGAATGGACAAAGGGTAGACAGAAACACATGCCCCAGAATAGAGAGAAAAACTCACCCTGTGGGGCTGACCAGGGTGACCCTGGGAACTAAAAAGTACCTAACCCCACCCAGGTCCCCCAGGGCAGACCCGGGTGGGGGACATTCCACTTGAGTTTGAAATTTTAACAGCTCATTTGCCTTATTATCAAGGGGCACTGAATGACCGTCTGAGCTTTGAACTAACTTTCAATGACTACTCCAAAGTTATTAAATCATCTGCCACAGATGCAACATATAAGATCTCTAACATTTCTTTGGAATATGAAATTGTCACACATACTGAACTAGCCAGACTCATACAAAATCAGTACCAGTCAAGACTTCCAATTTATTATGACAGGGTGATTAGACATAGTTTAATACCCAAAGACAAAAGCGACCCAATGTGGAACATAAACTTGAACACACCTGCCAGGTCACTGAAAGGTATTCTTATGTTGTTTGTTGAACCGGTGAGTCCATACAAACGGGATTCAGAAAAATTCTACAATCCAAAGATTACACATTTGTCTTGTACAATCGAAGGCCGCCCTAATCAAGTGTACGCTTCAGGTTTGTTACCTTATCAACACTACAATGAGATCACAAAGTATTTTGCGGGTGGAAGGATTAGAGATAAACCTGCAAACATTGTGTGTAAAGATCTACATCTGATTGATTGATTGATTGTACATTGCTTAACGTCCCGACAGCAACAAGGCTTTCTCAGGACGTGCCTGCACTGCTTGTGAAAAAAAACCAAAAAACAGAACATTGAATGTATGTCGCCAGCCGGTCAAATACGTTAAATAAACCTACAACATGGGGCCTAAATAAAGCTAAGATTGATTGATTGTACATTGCTTAACGTCCCGACAGCAACAAGGCTTTCTCAGGACGTGCCTGCACTGCTTGTGAAAAAAAACTAAACAGAAAATTGAATGTATGTCGCCAGCCGGTCAAATACGTTAAATAAACCTACAACATGGGGCATAAATAAAGCTAAGACCATTTAGCAACACACATCCAATATCAAGAGCTACAGGCAGTGCAGACAGTAGGGAGAGTTTTAAAAAGGCAAATACAGGTGAATGGACAAAGGGTAGACAGAAACACATGCCCCAGAATAAGAGAGAAAAACCCACCCTGTGGGGCTGACCAGGGTGACCCTGGGAACTAAAAAATACCTAACCCCACCCAAGTCCCCCAGGGCAGACCCGGGTGGGGTAAATAAAGCTAAGACCATTTAGCAACACACATCCAATATCAAGAGCTACAGGCAGTGCAGACAGTAGGGAGAGTTTTAAAAAGGCAAATACAGGTGAATGGACAAAGGGTAGACAGAAACACATGCCCCAGAATAGAGAGAAAAACCCACCCTGTGGGGCTGACTAGGGTGACCCTGGGAACTAAAAAATACCTAACCCCACCCAAGTCCCCCAGGGCAGATCTACATCTGTATGACGTAAGGATCGGACAATACCTTACAAACCAATATGCACTTTGGTTAGACCTTCGTAGTACGGACGACGATTACCTTCATGGGTCAGGTCGAACTGTTGAGAACGGCAGTGACGGAATAACAATCCAGATACAAAAAAAGGTTGAAAAAGCCGAAGCAATAAATATATATTTGTATTTGATTTATGATGCACAACTCAATATACAAGACAGTAGACTGAGTGGACACATATATTAAAATTATATTGTGTATTAAAATGAACCGGAGCTTGATGACCCTTGACCCACACTGTGGATTGTTTTGTGGTGCCACAGGGTGTGGGAAAACTGAATTTGTTCTTAACCTTTTACAAACAAGATACATACACCACTTTGAAAACATTGTAATATTTTGTCCTACAATCAAACACAACAAAGCTTATCACAACCGTTTATTCATTTGGACTGACAACAACATATACTTAGTTGACCCTGAAAAGAAACTGAATGACTACCTACAATATTTTTACAAGCAATTTGAAGGACAGTCAACATTGTTTATTGTTGATGACTGCTCTGCAGAGAAAGACATTGTCAAAAAGAGAAACACTCTAGCAGAACTTGCTTTCAGTGGCAGACACGCAAATGTCAGTGTATGGATTCTCACTCAGAAATATAATGCTGTACTGAAAGATTTTCGAGAACAGTTAAAGTTTATCTGTTTGTTTTACTGTAAGGATCGTGACAGCTTTGAAGACTGTCTCAGAGAGAATGATGTCATCCCAAATAAGCATGAACGTGATGATGTAAAAAATAAACTGAAATCAACTAAGCATCTAAAGCTCATTTTAAAGACAGATCAGCCCACAGGGTATGGGTTAGTAAATTAATTTATTCTTTTGTTTGTCTAATAAAAATGACAGACGGACAAACTAAAGTGTTTGATGTTACAGAATGCTTCAAAGATGTTATGCACTTTACTGACTTAAAAACATGTGTGTTTGGACCCAGCTTTAAACTCTCAACACCGACAATAAGAATATACACAACATATAATGTTACTTTGGAATATTCAGATGGATTACCACGTTATGATTATGAGACTGTTGATCTTAAGACAAATGCTTTTAAAGTTTATAATGCTAACAGTGGCCACTTGCGTTGGTTTGAGGTACTGTGTGAAGACATATTTGTTCAATTAAGAAAACTACATTGTTATATTGAAAGTGTTACGTTCAATAAAGTAATATTACACCTGCAGGACAAACACCAGGGAAGTAGTTGACTTGTTTATCATAACTACAGATAATACAGTATTACATATGGTGTGTCAGCGGTAATTTTTTTTTCATTTATTATTTTGTCCGACAAATAAAAATGACGGACAATGTTCAAAACCCTGGCCCATCAAACCCTGGCTCATCAGGTTTAAGAAACGTGTTTCACACAACAGATTTGCCTATATCCAATACTAATAATGTTTATGAATCAATAGAAAGATCTTTTTCTGTCATACAAGATAATCTTCTTACAGGCAGTGTGAAGATTCAGATTGTTGCTAAGATAGAATTTACTAGAGTAGACGGTGAAGTGATTGTATCGTATATCTCAACAAGACAACACACAGTTAACACAAGAAGAGAATTAGAGAACGTGTTTAGAGACAGACTATTACCTGACTTCCTCCAAGCAATTGACAGTGCAAAAATGAAGGGGTCTGGTTGGCACGAAGGTCATGTACATGAACTACAATTAAAGCAGTCAAGGTATCATCCTATATTAGGTAAATCATGGTTGCCACTGCCAACAGAGGTTGCAAACAAAAAGGCTGTAGTTAATATTCAGAACAATGACAATTTCTGTTTCATGTGGTGTGTGCTTGCTAAACTGCACTTTGTAAGGTCAAAACCTGAACGCGTATCTAACTACATCAAATTTGTAAATGAACTCGATTTTAGTGGCATTGAGTTTCCTGTTAAAATAGAGGACATAGACTTGTTTGAAAAACTAAATCCTGGTATATCTGTAAATGTGTATGTGTGGGATAATGAGTCTGAGAACAAGTTACAACCAATTAGAGTGTCCCCAATTGCCCCAACCTACGGTCAGTCAGAAGATAAACATGTTGACATGTTGCTAATAGGCCCTGCCGGAGATGACAATAACTTTCACTACACAATTATCAGAAATATGTCACGTCTAATTCATGGGCATACAACAAAACACAATGGCAAACAGGAAGTGTGTAAAAAATGTTTACAAAGATTCTCCTCTATTGCAGTGGCACACAAACATGTTTTACACTGCAGGTCACCTGATGATATACAGAATGTACTTAAGTACCCAGATCCTGGTAGTCAAGTGTATTTTAAGAACTATGGGAATCAGCAAAAGTTGCCGTTTGTAGTGTACGCAGATTTCGATTGATTGATTGATTGTACATTGCTTAACGTCCCGACAGCAACAAGACTTTCTCAGGACGTGCCTGCACTGCTTGCGAAAAAAAAAATAAACAGAACATTGAATGTGTGTCGCCAGCCGGTCAAATACATTAAATAAACCTAACACATGGGGCCTAAATAAAGCTAAGACCATTTAGCAACACACATCCAATATCAAGAGCTACAGGCAGTGCAGACAGTAGGGAGATTGATTGATTGTACATTGCTTAACGTCCCGACAGCAACAAGGCTTTCTCAGGACGTGCCTGCACTGCTTGTGAAAAAAAACAACCAACTAAACAGAACATTGAATGTATGTCGCCAGCCGGTCAAACACATTAAATAAACCTAACACATGGGGCCTAAATAAAGCTAAGACCATTTAGCAACACACATCCAATATCAAGAGCTACAGGCAGTGCAGACAGTAGTGAGAGTTTAAAAAAGGCAAATACAGGTGAATGGACCTCGGGTAGACAGAAACACATGCCCCAGAATAGAGAGAAAACCCCACCCTGTGGGGCTGACCAGGGTGACCCTGGGAACTAAAAAATACCTAACCCCACCCAAGTCCCCCAGGGCAGACCCGGGTGGGGTAGACAGTAGGGAGAGTTTTAAAAAGGCAAATACAGGTGAATGGACAAAGGGTAGACAGAAACACATGCCCCAGAATAGAGAGAAAAACCCACCCTGTGGGGCTGACCAGAGTGACCCTGGGAACTAAAAAATACCTAACCCCACCCAAGTCCCCCAGGGCAGACCCGGGTGGGGCTACGCAGATTTTGAATCATTAGTTGTTCCGTATGAAGGTCCTGTTCCAGAGTCATTACCAAAGACTATAAAACTAAGTGACCAAGTGGTGTGTTCTTTTGGATATATTATTGTTAGGTCAGACGGTCAGCATTCAGAGCCTGTTATCTACAGGGGTGAAAATGCAGCATGTCTGTTTTTAACAGAAATGAGACATCTGTATAGTCAGGTAGTACAGTATCTCACAACATGTCAGATACCTTTGGTGATGACAGAAGAAGACAAACTGAAATTTGATACAGCTGTGACGTGTTGGATTTGTGAACAACCTCTGGGGGGTGATAAAGTTCGTGACCATGATCACATAACTGGACGTTACAGAGGTGCTGCACATAACAATTGTAACTTGTTATTAAAAACAGATCCTAAGACATATAAGTTACCAATCTTTTTTCACAATCTCAAAGGATATGATTCACACATCATCATGCAGGCTGTGGATAAATCTTACAAAAACATAAGTTGTATTGCACAGACAACTGAAAAGTACTTGACTTTTAGGTTAGACAAATTAGCATTTTATGACTCCATGCAACATTTGTCTTTAGGTCTTGCTAGTCTGGCAGAAGGACTGACTGAGTATCCAATAATGAGTAAATATTTTGAACCAGACTTGATTAAGAAAGGTGTTTATCCGTACGAGTACATTGATCATTGGGTTGTGTTTGAGGAAACAAGACTGCCACCAAAAGAGAAATTTTATTCTACACTAACTGGAAAAGGTATTTCTGACTCTGAATATCAACATGCACTTGATGCGTGGGATAAATTGGGGTGTCAGACTATTGGTGACTATCACGACCAGTACTTGAAAGCTGACGTTTGCTTGCTAGCAGACGTATTTGAAAGTTACCGTGAAAAGGGTCTATTGCACTACAAACTTGACCCAGCTTGTTACATAACTAGTCCTGGCATGACATGGGATGCATTTTTGAAATCCAGTAAGATATCTATAGACCTGTTGTCTGATCGTACGATGGGTGAAATGGTGGAACGTGGATTGAGGGGAGGTATTAGTATTGCAGCAAATAACTACGCCAGAGCCAACAATAAATATCTTGATGACCATGACTTTGACCCCTCAAGGTCAAGGTCATTCATTACGTACCTTGACGCTAATAACCTTTATGGGTTCGCGATGTGTGAGTTATTGCCCTTGAAAAACTTCTGTCTGTATGATTTGTCACAGTATGACATAACAGACATAACAAACAATATTATAAAACATGACCGAAACGATGCGAAGGGTTGGATCTTTGAAGTCGACCTGGAGTATCCACACCACCTACACGATTACCATAATGATTATCCCTTAGCAGTTGAGAAAATGAGTATGTCAGGGAAAAAAGAAGACACTAAACTTGTACCAAATTTGAATGACAAATTCAATTACGTTTGCCACTATCGATTGTTACAGTTTTACATCAGACATGGGTTAGTACTAAAGAAAGTTCACAGAGGCATTCAATTTGATCAGAGTGCTTTCATGAAAGATTACATAATGAAGAACACAACATTGCGTGCCAGAGACGGCAACACTGCATTTGACAAAGACTTCTTTAAGCTTATGAACAATGCCTGTTTTGGCAAGACAATGGAAAATCCTCATCACCGCAAAGATGTGAGACTGGTCACAACTGAATCGGGTGCAATTAAGCTCACAGGTAAGCCACAGTACACAGGGTACAAAGAGTTTCATTCATCATTGTATGCTGTGTCACTCAAAAAAAAGATTGTTAAACTGGACAAGCCAGTATTCATTGGTATGGCAATTCTTGAGTTGTCAAAACTGTTGATGCTTGAATTTTATTATGATTACTTCAAACCAAAGTATCCTGAGTGTCGTCTGCTATACACTGACACTGACTCTATGATCATTGATGTGTGTACTGAAGACTTTTATGAAGACATGAAAACAGAGTTACACATGTATGACACGTCTGACTACCCTAAGGATCACCCACTGTTCAGCACACAAAACAAAAAAGTGCCTGGAAAGTTTAAGGATGAACTGAATGGTGTGCCAATAGTTGAGTACGTTGGACTGAGATCCAAAATGTATTCTATACTGCACCAGAAGGGTAGTCAGTCAAAAGCCAAAGGAATAAAAAAAACAGCGATAAAAAATAAAGACATTCGTCATGAACATTATAAGCAAGTGTTAGATGGGGCATTAATGCCTGATTATCCAAACAAGTCACTGAGATCAAACAAACACAATCTTGAAATGATCCAAACACACAAAAAGTCACTTGCAGTTGGGGACACGAAACGAGTGTTTCACAGTAAGGAAAAGGCTTATGCACCTGGACATTACAGGCTCAAGTTATCTGAAGACATAATTGATTGTACATTGCTTAACGTCCCGCCAGCAACAAGGCTTTCTCAGGACGTGCCTGCACTGCTTGTGAAAAAAAAAAAAAAAAAAAAAAACACAGAACATTGAATGTATGTCGCCAGCCGGTCAAATACGTTAAATAAACCTAACACATGGGGCCTAAATAAAGCTAAGACCATTTAGCAACACACATCCAATATCAAGAGCTACAGGCAGTGCAGACAGTAGGGAGAGTTTTAAAAAGGCAAATACAGGTGAATGGACAAAGGGTAGACAGAAACACATGCCCCAGAATAGAGAGAAAAACCCACCCTGTGGGGCTGACCAGGGTGACCCTGGGAACTAAAAAATACCTAACCCCACCCAAGTCCCCCAGGGCAGACCCGGGTGGGGGTCTGAAGACATAGCTGATGAACTGGTTGATGAATTAATTAACAACTTAGTTACTGAAATGAGTAACGGTGTCTGGGGGAATAATCTGTAATTCTTCTCTGACAAATGCCCTCTGTGGGGCAGGGTCGTACAGATAATATATTGTTGCGTCAGGACCAGGAATTATTTTTTTTATATTGTGTACAGACGTTGACCAGATGGGGTCTGTTGCCCTGCGCTTCACGTCGTTCTCAGCCTCCCCTGGTTGATATAAATATCTCACCTGTTTAGTAAATAAACTTGTGTCTGGTGCGGGGGTTGGGGTTGGTCCTGTTTTTGGTTCTGTAATTGTTTTCAATTTAATAGCATCAGCAGGCTTTGGGTGGCCTTCGTTGTTCATTGCTTTTATCACATGTACCCACTCAGTGTTACGGGTGTCATGCATGAGTTCCTTTGAATACTGGTAACTGAAAAGTCTCTCTGATAACTGTTTGTTAAAGTTCTCTACAATTGCCTGTGATCTGTGTACACCTGGAATGCCTCGTCTGACCAGTACGCCATGCTTCGCAAATAACTGATTAACAGCACCTTTGAATTCAGATCCATCATCAACTTGTACAAGTCTGGGGTATCTTAAAGGGCCTCGACTATATATCTTTGATAACGCTGTAGCAACTGTTGTAGCTGTTTTGTCAGATATGGGTTCAGCGTCTTTATACCTTGAAGCTATGTCAACGACAGTCAAAGCGTACTTGTATCGTTTCTTTCTTATTGTATCATGTGGTAGAAACAGGAGGTCCATTTGATGTGTGTCATTTGGTATAGTGTTTTCAAAATGGGGTCTTGTTATTTTTCTTGGAGCAGGAAGATATATCTGCCAAATTGCTTGTCTCTGTAACCATTGTTTGACTTGATCGAGTGTTATATCTCCGCCCACAGCGGCATTTCTGAATAGCTGTTGCTCCTTTCCAATAGCCTGATGGGGAGTAATATATTTTTGATAGTTTATTATCGGCTGCCATTTTTTCTAGCAATGAAAACTCCTGTAAAATAAACAAATGTCATTCCCATTAGAACAAAGATTATCTCTCCGTTTCTTTGTTGTGTGCTTGGTTTGTAATAGTCACTTAGTTTTGGTTTCGGTATAGACATGTCTTCACCTGTGACAAGAAAATATTCCCTGATTGCTTCGTCTGTATTTGAAAACGTATGTTGTGCGTGACCTTCTAGCCTCAATTTTTCATTGATGAAATCAAGTTTCTCAATTCTATTCTTTTCATAATCCTGCTGGGCTTGAGCAAGTTTTTCTGATGCTTCATTGTGACGTTTCATTTCTTCTGCAGATTCCTCTCTACCCATTTTTGAAAAGAGATAATTAGAGCCACTGAAAGCCAATGCGTTAACCATCGCTCCCCCAATCATAATAGCTATCGTCGCCATATTATTTTTATTTACATAGAAACATTTTCAGGAATAATGCCTTGCTTGACAAGAAAATCTTTTGTCGCAATCGACGCTGTAACAACTACAATTAGCTTAGCACTGTCTTCGAAATCTAATCTACTCAGGTCTGCTGATTTCATTTTGAGTAGACTTTTTCCTAGCATAGAATAAGCTACTGCTAATCCACTGATTACGGCAGAGTGATACACAAGGTTCATTATGTTCTTTGTGTCATTCATTTCTTAGACAAGAAAAATTAAAATAATATTTTTATTTACTGCATATAAAATGGGTCAACGGCTTTGGGTGTTACTGGTAATGTGGCGACTTCTGGTTTTGTTTTTGGAGTGTCTGATTTTTTGGACACTGTACGAGTCTGTGGTTTGTATTTTTTGTATAATTGATAACCTACGTAAACAAATCCGACAACAAATCCGGCAACTATATATTTTGTTGTTTGAGGTTCGGGGTCAGGGTTAGACTTAGTTGTTTGTCTCTCACTTTGATGAGGGTGTGATAGTAGTGACTCAGGTCCTGATGGTGTTGACGACGGGTCAGTTACACATGAGCCTTTTCTGTTTGTGCTTGAAGCTGTAATTTTGTTTGTCTGTTATATTCGGCTAATCTTTTTCCTGCCTCTACCCTTCCTGGACTTTTAGTCTTAGTCACAGTTTGAACCTGCGTCAAGACCGGACTGGGATTTGGTTGTAGAGTCGTTTGGGTCTCGTCCATTTTCTTCTGCAGTAAAATTTAATTTTGAAAAATCAATATGGCTACCAGTAACAAGTAAGGTTACCACAGGTGCAAGGTAATTGCCAAACTTGTAAAACATAAGGCATGCTAATTTGCCTATTGAACTTGAAACAATGGGGTTGCTTTCAAGGTCGTGTGATAGGCTGTCACTATCCACAGGTAGAAAGTGACTCACTGCTTTTGTGTATAGGCATACAAGAGATCGACTCAAATCATGAGTCATTAGTGATGCGATGTGGTTTTCATATTTTGAATGAAGTTTGATTAGCTCGTCAGCAGTGAGAGATTCTATGTCTTCTGTCATGTATTGTTTTCCGAGATAAGCCTTTGATTTGCCCGACACAACTACAGAAAGAAGACGCTGTTTTTTCGAGTCTAAGTCTTTGTTTTCTACAGCATTGATATCATTTAGAAGAAGTAATTCGTCTTGATTCATTTTATAATAACAAATAATAATTTTAAATGACATTGATTTTGGAAACCTTTATTTTACTGAAAAAAATAAGGAGAAACCTAGAAAAATGGGCGGAGTGAAGGTGTGAAAGATTTGCGGGCAAAAATAGTGGAAATTTGGGATCGATATAAATTGTCCAAAAACACCCACAACCCCCCTCTCTCATGTTTATTACCGTGTTATTCGGCAGCATGACAATTTTTCACTTCTGATCTTATTTCAGGGTGGGTCGGTTCCAAGCTCCACAAAAAGGGACTTTGTTATAGCATTATAAACAATTCGGGGACGGGAGGGGGGTTGGGGGGGGGGGGGGTGAAGGGGGGGGGGAGTCCCCCCCCCCCCAATTTGCCCCTACATTTAGTTTACGCATTACTACCTTCAAACTAATGTGAAATAAACTGTGAACACCACAAACAACAATGGTGAAGCCTGGATCGCTCGTGTGCATTTAAAACTGATCATTTTCATAATCTGAACTGTGTGACCTTTCCAAAAGGTGACTGAAATTTAAGTGCCATGAGTCTCAGCATAAGTAAAGGGCTGGCTTATGTACTAGTTGTTAATAGTATTTGAGAAAAAACATTTTTTTGTCAAAATATGGCTATTTTGTACCTATTTCCTGATTTCTCATGACCCTTGGCCTGAACTCAAATAGGTATGCGAAGAGTAAGAAAGGTCTTGCCAAAAAAGTATCCTTCGGCCACGTTTGAAGACTGTGGTTTGAATAGTCTCTGAGAAAATGCCAACATTAAAGTTTACCATGGACGACTAATGGCCCAGAACATAGCCTCACACTTGCTTCGCACATGAGCCAATGAAAGAAAGCATTACAGTATGATGTGTTCATTCACACCATAGTTGTGTTGTGTTCTGCACCTGATTCTCGTCACAGATCTACTGGTATGTTTACCTTGAGTCCAGGAGAATAAGTGTCACCTTCCCTCACTTCACTTGAGCTGCAAGTGTGACCTTGGTGTAGGCGTCATACTTCTGCGCTTGTTTGCAAGTATGTACTCTGGGTGAAAGAACTGAGACTCCACAGCGAGAGGCCAACAGCAGTATTAGCCTGAAATGAAATACATTATTGTTACTGTGTTGTTCGGCAGCATGACAATTTCACTTTGCGTGAACTAAATGCAGGGGCAGATTATTACTTTCAAAATAAATGGGACAAAAACTGTGTAAACCGCAAAGAACAAACAACAATGGCAAAGTCTGTACGCCTCATGCGCATAACTGACATATAACCTGTATGACCTTTCCAAAAGGTAGCTGAAATTAAGTGTCACGAGTCTCAACATAAAGGCTTGCTTTTGTACTAGTGAAATTTGTATTTTTCACACATTCCACGGTGATCCAAAATGGTAGTCAACAAATATTAGGATTTCAGTCAAAGTAGCGTTTTACTAGGTAACCCTTTTAATCCTGATACACCCACTGCTTGAAATAAATGTGACTATGATAGTTCAAGGGTGGTGCCAGAATAGATTGGCGTCTCATCCGCCAAGCTATTCTGGCACCATCCTTGAACTAAAAAAATGCTGGACCTATCTCCTGATCTGTAATATAGCCTTCATAAGACAGAGAATGGATGAGCAAACTACGTTACTACGTACTGGAAGCAGTTACTGAGTTAGTGGTCCATAATGCCAAATTCTCCCTTAGCATTACTTTTTCCTACACACAGTACGTTTTTCTAGATAATAAGCACTGGCACTGGTTTAATATAACTACAATGTCGACTGCATACCCTCCACCGTGTTAGTAAAGGCTCTCTGAGAATGTATGGAAATGTTCTACTTCTAGGTGGTGACTGACATGGAATGCATGCCCCTGTCAACCCACAATAAAATGTAGTCTTCTTCATTGCAGGTAGGCAGTGGAGACGGCAATACTACTGTGGGGACCTAAATTTCCATGAATAAAAAGACAGTTAGCTATTGGGGTTTTACGCCGTGCAGGTGACATCTCACGACGGTGCATAAAGGGTTGGATAACCAGTGAGATATGCCATTTATAGACTGTACAACATTTTGCTTCCACTAGTAACTCGTGTTCTAGTCACTTGGCAAACATCACCACCCTTTTTTTCTAATTTAGTTTACCTTTTCGTTGCTGATGTCTGAAGAGATTTTGTTGTTTTCCTGGCTGCCACGTAGACTGCTTCCCGTTTGGTTGGCCCGTTCATTTTTTTTTTTCAGAAATTACGTTGTTTCGCGCCACCTTCGCAGGTTATGCGTTACGCTCGATGACTTGTCGCAACTTATGTAAAAGTATCTTATTTCTGAGGAAACAAAACATTTTATGCATAGAAACAGTTTGCTTACACACTTATTTCAGACACTATATATCTCTTTTGTCAATTATCGATAAATTGAGCTTGTTTGCAATATGACCTGCCGTACGGCGGTTTGTTTCGGTGACCTCCAGTCTCAGGTCACGGCAGACGTAAGATAGCGGTATCTAAATGCTCAGAAAAGATGCACGAAAGAGGTGTGTCCTACAACCTTAAGTGTTGAAACGGCCCCAAAAATGTGTTTTGTTATGCGACGGGAAATCACTGCTATGTTAACTGTCATTCACCATTGGCAGTGGTTGCCTCCCTGGGGGCCTTAACCTATTACATCCTGTGGCTGAATTTCTTAAAATTTGCTTAGTGATCTGTGAAAGCTACATTACAGATTAGGAGATAGATCAACCGTTATAGTTCAAGGGTGGTGCCAGAAAAGCTTGGCGCAAGCAATTCTGGCACCACCCTTGAACTACCATAGTCAAATGTATTTCTAGCAACAGGTGCATCAGTATGAAAAGAGTTAAATGGTTCAGGGATGCAAACAGGTTGACTCCCTTGGGACACCTGTGGATTTCAGTAGCTAGTGGTGACAGGTTCACAATGCTTTGTCTCGTCTTGCTGACAAAATGACAGGCTTATTCTAGATAGCATGTCTATTGTGTGGCACAGCTATGGTGTGCCTGAATTGATTAGATTCATGTCATACTGCATAGGCAATAGCTGTCCCGAAACACCTTTCCCAAAAGACCATCCATTATCTCTTGGGTGCCGCGGACGTTAATCTCTGAACTAATCAATCATTCAATCTCTTGTCATGTTTCAATTTTCCTTCTGGAAGGCTGTACAGCCACATTTAAGGGTCAGCTGTGTCAGCGGTCCATAACAGAGGTCACACTATCTATCCAACCGTGTCCACATCTCATTTCCAAGTCAGCTTACTTAGTGGTCAAGCAATCTTCAGAGGTCAGTGACCAAAAATTGACTGCTCTTTTGCCCTAAGCACTGACTTAGCAGAAACCCTCACGTCTCTCCTGCAGATGGAAGGGGCTCATGAGAATTGTGTGCACACGTGCGCAAACGAGTGTGTCAGTACCACAGTCCTACAAGTTGATTCTGAGCACTGTTACACTATATGGCATGCATTGTATAACAGTGCCAAGATCAACTTGTAGGCCTGTGGACTGACATTCTGACTCACGTGCCCCTGCAGACTGCAGGGGCTCATGGGAATCTAGTGCATACATGGGCCAATGCGCATGTCTTTGTGTTTGTAATGTCAGACAGACTGATGCGAGTCCAGAACATTCACTTTCTTAGGAGATGTATGAATTTCACGATTTGTCAGTCAAGAAATCAGGGCATCAAAATGAATCAGTGGCGGTGAGTTAATACCAAAACGAATGACTTGCCAGTTTCTGTAAGTCGGCCACAAACCGTGAACAGCCAGTACTAACAATTCCATGCTATACACGCAGGTGCTTAGCCAAGGGAAACAAATGGTGAGTTGATTGATTGTACATTGCTTAACGTCCCGACAGCAACAAGGCTTTCTCAGGACGTGCCTGCACTGCTTGTGAAAAAAAACCAAAACAGAACATTGAATGTATGTCGCCAGCCGGTCAAATACGTTAAATAAACCTAACACATGGGGCCTAAATAAAGCTAAGACCATTCAGCAACACACATCCAATATCAAGAGCTACAGGCAGTGCAGACAGTAGGGAGAGTTTTAAAAAGGCAAATACAGGTGAATGGACAAAGGGTAGACAGAAACACATGCCCCAGAATAGAGAGAAAAACCCACCCTGTGGGGCTGACCAGGGTGACCCTGGGAACTAAAAAATACCTAACCCCACCCAAGTCCCCCAGGGCAGACCCGGGTGGGGTAAACAAATGGTGAGAGAAAAACTAATGGTAACACATAGGCCGGAAAGAAGTGCAATGCATTCTGCCTCTGGTAATTATCAGGATGATGAGGTGACTGGATGTTGAACCTGGCTCGTGTCACTGCCACACCCTCCTAACTCCACCACCTCCTTTCCTATTTAAGACCAGAGCACGGCAGCGACTCACATGGACACGTGTTGCTCTTTCTCCCTCCCTTAATAGCATACACAAACACAAGTTCTGTTATTTTCTTTCATCACTGAAGATAATGAAACATCGGCATCACTAGTAGATGTATCACATTTTACAGAATCATGAACAGGTCAACGGAGGTCCCATTTTGGTGTAAACAGTGATGACACATCCATATTCTTCTATCCGAGTGTCACAAGCACGTCTAGGTCCCAGATTGCAAACCTCTCATGAACAGTCATCTGCTGTTTACGGGCACCTTTTGGGGGGCAACAAGGGTGACCATTCATAGGAGGTTCCACTGTTTTATCACGATTAGATTACAGCTCCTTTTTGGCCTGCCTAAAGCTCAGCTCGATAAACTGAGAGTGCAAAACAGTGCTGCCCATTTAGTTCTGCACATGCCTAGATACCATATCCGCCCTGCCCTTAAGAAACTGGATTGGCTGCCTGTACAAGAACACATTCTGTACAAACTGTCCTGCATGTGCTTTAACTCTATCAACCTGCCTAGATCTCTGACTTGCTCCATCTGTATACTCCATCTTGCTCTTCCTTTGACAAAAGTAAATTTTTACTTCCTAATTTCAAGTGTAAAACACGTGGCAGTCATGCCTTCTCCCATCTTGGCCCCATCACTTGGAACAGTCTCCCGGCCCCTGTCCGTAACTGTCAAATGCTCCCCTCCTTCAAATCACTTCTCAAAACTCACCTCTTCACTCTGCCTTTGGCTAGTCAATATCCCCATGCAACGTGTGTGTGTGTGTGTTTGTTAGCTCTTAGTTTTCTATTGTATCAGTGCTTAGAACTACTTTTAGAATAAGCATTTTAAAAAATCTCCATTACTATTGTGATGAAGCTCTATGCCCACACATAAAGTTCACACAGGGATTCTGCATTGTGCTGTCACATCAGCGGTTTCTTTTGGTGACAAATATTCCATGTATTCACAAGTTCCGTGCGTTCGGGAGTTCAGCGATTCACACGGAGTTTTAATGGCGCAGCTCAGCCTAACAGAGCTCAAGAGTAATTAGTACGTGCTATTCTCTCATAAGAGGGCGGACGTATGTTGGATACATTAGCCGTATTCCAAGACTCTGAAACCAAGATTTCAGGTACGTTTTTATATGTATTATCGACAGCTCAATGTAGTATGTGTTAGTAAGATTTAGTTCAGTTGCGAAGCATTGATTTGGTTCAGTCATGTCAGTTTAGAACTTGTTGAGATAACCAGGAATTTGTCTATATAGTTATTTACCAGGATGGATAACTAAGGAATGTGATGTGTTTTGGTACGACTAGGTTGTTTACGAAGGTAGTATGTGGGTGTGTTAAGTATAATCGTTTCCTATGTACGAACCAGTGTATGGCATGTGTGTAATAGTCTTTTTCAGATAGTGACCGAGTTATGATGTGTTGCGAATTTATTCTGTTTTATGAAGCGCGAGTGTGTGAATGAACGTGCAGATTTATCTGTATCAGCCAGGTTACGTAATGTACTTCATATCACCCAAAATTTGTGTGTTAAGCAAGTGTTGTGACATTAGAACTTTATTGTTCAGAGTTCTTGTGAGGAGAGAGGGACTTGGTGCCGTGCCATCAAAGTCAACAAAGGCTGCCCCTGGAGAAAAGTGTCGAGAGGACATCCACAGCTGGGGGAGCGAGAGACTTGGTGCCGAGCCATCAAAGTCAACAGAGGGTGCCGCTAGAGGAGCGTGTTGAGAGGACATCCACAGCTGGGGGAGCGTGGGACAGCTTCAGGAGCATGTGATGCCTAAAACTACAGGCCTAGACATGGAAGAACATGTGAAATATACAGAACGATAATACCCTTTGAACAGGTTGGATAGTGGGGAAATCTTACATAGCCCGGCTTTTATTATATTGTGTGGAAGTGAGTGTGACGTGCTAGTGTTGATAGTTGTGTATTTTGTGAAACCGTTTTCTTTCGTTAGTATTATACGTTGGGCTACAGAAAATGGTGTTTTGAGTCTATGCTGCACGAATGCGTCCGAGTGAGAGTCAGTGTTGTTTGTCTATGTGCCCGTTGCGTGACAACTATTATTATTACTCTTTTGGATAAATTTGAAATTTGTGGCCTTCAAGGTCTCTGTAAATACTCCAGAGTAAACTCACACTGTAGCACCATCTTCCAAGCATGTGATGAGGAGTTGGATCTTGAGGATTCAGCCTGATTGCCATCTGTATATGGTCCTGAAAAAAGTTTGCTTACTTTTAACTGTATCAAAACTATCTCATCATGAACAATTTTGCTACTATATAAGGCTGCATGTCTGCATAACTGAAATGCAACTTATAAAGTTATGTAAGTTACCTTATTTACGCATTCAGCCCCGACATGCTAAAAGATGACCTACCATGATAGTTTAAGGGTGTTGCCAAGGTTTTCTGGTATCAAGCTTGAACATCTGTCCCAAGAACTACAATGTCGTTTTTAGTGGACATTGAACTCCAACATTTAGGAATTTTGAACTCAGGGCTCAGTGTGACAAGACTACTAACTGAAATTTCCTCATTATCTCATTTCTTTATCCTTGTTGCTAGCACAAGGAAGAGCTGGATCAGTTAATGTCACTTTGACAGTTCATGTACAATGTACAGAGTGGTAAGATGTGAACAAGCATACAGAGGGAAGCTTAGGTAGTAAAGAGGGTGGGATAATCTCAACGTCAGAACTTAACCTGGCAGACATGTTCAGATGAAGGCAAATTACCTTAATGACAACTGCATTCTTTATCTTATCTGACATGGTCTCGTAGTCACCCACACTCCCGAGTGTTATTGCAAACCTGAAACAGAGTACTAGTTTTAAGCATCAGCAGATTAATAATGTAAATGAGCATAACAGCAACTTGATTGATTGATTGATTGTACATTGCTTAACGTCCTGACAGCAACAAGGCTTTCTCAGGACGTGCCTGCACTGCGTGTGAAAAAACAACAACAACAGAATATTGAATGTATGTCGCCAGCCGGTCCAATACGTTAAATAAACCTACAAGGGGCCTAAATAAAGCTAACACCATTTAGCAACACACATCCAATATCAAGAGCTACAGGCAGCGCAGACAGTAGGGAGAGTTGAAAAAAGGAAAATACAGGTGAATGGACCAAGGATAGACAGAAACACATGCCCCAGAATACAGAAGAAAACCCACCCTGTGGGGCTGACCAGGGTGACCCTGGGAACTAAAAAGTAGTTACCCCACCCAAGTCCCCCAGGGCAGACCCGGGTGGGGGAACAGCAACTTGAGAAATAATACCTGACACAATAAAAACATACTTGACATAATGAACAAGAAAGGCAAAGCCCTTATGTGTATGACCAATTTACATGAGTGACCTTTGTGACAATAAGGGCTGGCTTTTGCAACCAGCCAAATACATGTTTTCTCAAAATTTAAGCATTTTTCACACATCTGTCAAACCCCCTTGACATTTGCAATGAATTGACTATATTAGCATGCATAGGAAGGTCTTATCATCAGCTACCTTTGTGCCAAATTTGATTGAAATGTTTCCAAAAAATGTTGATAATAAGTATAAATAACTACAATTCTATCAAAAATTGGCATTTTACACACATTTGCAGACCTCTTGTGACCCTTCTGTACAAAGTTTGGGTTTAAAGTTGTGATTGATTGATTGATTGTACATTGCTTAACGTCCCGACAGCAACAAGGCTTTCTCAGACGTGCCTGCACTGCTGTGAAAAAAATAACAGAACATGAATGTATGTCGCCGCCGGTCAAATCATTAATAACCTACACATGGGCTAAATAAAGCTAGACCATTAGCAACACATCCAATATCGAGCTACAGGCAGTGCAGACAGTAGGGAGTTTTAAAAGTCAAACAGGTGAATGACAAGGTAGACAAACACATGCCCAGATAGAGAAAACCCACCTGTGGGCTGACCAGGTGACCTGGAACTAAAAATACTACCCACCAAGTCCCCAGGCAGACCGGGGGGTTTAAAGTTGTGAATAGTATTTGAGAAAAAAACATCTTTTGTCAAAATATGGCTATTTTTTACCTGTTTCCTGATCTCTAGTGACCCTTGACCTTTCCAAGAGGTCAACCAAATTAGTATTCACAGAAAAGTCTTACCATCAGGTATCTTTGTACCAAGTTTGGGTTTGAAGCTGTGAATAGCATTTGAGAAAAAATAAATTTTGGAAAAATATGGCTGTTTTTTTTTACCTATTTCCTGATCCCCTATGACCTTGACCTTTGTGAGAAGTCACTCAAATTGGTATGTTTATAAAGGTCTTGCCACAAAGTATCCATGGGCCAATTTTGAAGACTGGCTTGAATGGTCTCCGAGAAAATGCCAACGTTAAAGTTTACCATGGACTCCGGACGGTCGACAGACGATGGATAGATGACCATTGGCCCAGAACATACTCACTTTTGCTTCGCACGTGAGCCAAAAACACTTGACAGAACGCAAAATGATGGATTTTTCTGTTTGCTTTCTTGTATTTTTTTGGGTGTGTTAGTTAAATGGAGGCACACACACACAAACAAAAAAACACTGACAGCAACTGTCTTTATCTTCATGTGATTACTTTCTTCATGTGGGCATCTTATGCCTCTCCGGCAATGAGATTCTGCGTACTTTGGATTTTCTTTTCAACAAGGCTGGCTTTTTTGAACGACCAATGCCCGCCATTCCAGCCGCTGTTGGACTCGGGTGAGCGCGATAGACGTGTACTGACACAATACAGCCGCGTTGAACTCCTGGCTGCGTCACCGGCTGGCTTGACTGCAGAGCTGACCTCTCACCTCCGCGCACTACAGATTGGTGCACGCTTACCGAGGAAGCGGATGCGACGCGGCGGCGTTCGTAAACAAACACACAGACGCAACAACATAAAGGTACTGTCTTTCAATGTGCAGTCTGTTCGTCAGAAAGCCTCTGAAATTCATGACTTGATCCTTGACCACGATGCCGATATTGTGATATTGACTGAGACGTGGCTTTATCCCCAGGGAGATGAGGCCTGCATCGCTACTCTAACCCCGGTGGGATACGATTTCCGATCGTTTCCCCGCACTGGATCGAGAGGAGGTGGCATCGGTTTTGTCAACAGGTCAGCTCTTTCTTGCAACGTTTCTTTAAGACCACTTGACTTTACATCGATGGAGGCTGTTGAGCTTAAACTTTCAGTAAGCCTTACCTCCATCACCCTTGTGTGTCTCTACTGGCCACCACTGAGTAGGCGCAATAAACTGACTGATTCCATTTTTCTTCGGGAATTCCCGGAGCTGTTGTCCCGATACGTGAACTTGAGTTGCGATTTCTCTATCCTAGGCGACTTTAACTTCCATTTTGATGACAGTACTGGATGCCAGGTGAGCCGTCTGAAGACCATGCTGAGCGATCACAATTTGGCACAGCTTATTGGCGTCCCTACACATAAGCGCGGCCACACACTCGACTGGGCGGTGGTCCGTAGCGAGGGCAGCATGTTGTCCCTTAAAGCAGTGCAGGACTATCCTGGTCTTTCTGACCACAGTGTCGTCGCTTGCACTATTGCAGTTACCAGACCTCGCCCCCGTAAACGACTCGTGACGTCAAGAAACATTCGCAATATTTCGTCCGCTGAGTTTCAGGCCCAGGTAAAGGTGATAATAATAATAATAATAATACCGTTATTATATAGGCGCTTTTTCTCAATTTTGGGGAAATCGACTCAAAGCGCCGCGCCTGAAACCCAACACACACACTCACGAAACAGACACGGATTTACGCCATTTAAGACAAACACAGTACAAGACAAACGAAGGGCCAGTCAGCTACTGAAGTTACAGAGATTTTTGATCGCTTGTATTTTGAAATTTGTAAAGTGGCCTGAGACTGGTACCGAAGTGGGGGGGGGGGGGGGGGGTGGAAGAACCGGAGTACCCGGAGAAAGAACCCCGACGGTCCGCCCGAATTAACGGTGACACTTACCAGAGGAGAAAAGTCCAACGCCGGAACCCGGTATCGAACCGCACACCTTTGGCATTGGTGGCAGGCGCCTTAACCACTGCGCCACGGACCGCCCAGCTACAGATTTGTGTCAGTCACCTACATTGGAGCCTGAGCAGCTCGTGGACGCTTACAACAACGGGCTTCGACAGGTGCTCGATCGACACGCCCCCTGTCACCAGGCTGGTGAGGGACCGACCATCCGCCCCGTGGTTATCAGAGAAGCTCGCCGCCGACGGAGACGTGCGGAGCGTCATTGGAGACGGACTGGCCTGACTGTCCACAGACAGATCTACGTGAAAGTGAGGACCGAAGTAACAGCGGTCATACAGTCTGCCAGGAGACAGTTCTACCAGGACAGGATAGACTCCAGCTCGTTGTCCAAGCAACTCTTCTCAGTCTTCAGTGAGCTGCAGGGCAAGCCCCGTACCACGCCCCTTCCGACGGATGTGTCAAGCCTTGTCCTTCCTCAACGTTTCTGTGACTTTTTCTCAGATAAGATTAAGCACATCCGCTCTGAACTAGACTCGTGTTCATGTGATCCCCCTACTTTTGGTGTGTATAATGGCCCTTCACTGTCTCGTTTCGAGCCAGTGACTGAGCAGGAGATCCACAAACTTATTATGAAGTCACCAACAAAGAGCTGTGTGCTTGATCCCTTGCCCATGTCCCTCATAAAACAGTGCATCGATGATCTCCTCCCACTGATTACCACCATAGTTAATGCCTCTCTCTCTACAGGTGCTGTGCCTACTCAGTTTAAACATGCTGTTGTGACACCACTCTTGAAAAAGCCTGGACTGGACCCAAACGACTTGAAGAATTTTAGACCTGTTTCTAACCTTCCATTTATTTCAAAGATTTTGGAGAAGGTTGTTTTGAAACAGCTACAAAGCCATTTGTCTGGAAACGGTCTGTTAGAAATGCATCAGTCGGCATACAGAAAGGATCACAGCACGGAGACTGCTGTGCTGAGCGTCCTGGATGGACTGCTAGTGAAGGCAGACAAGAGACTTGTCTCTCTCATTGCTCTGCTGGACCTCAGTGCAGCATTCGACACGCTCGATCATTCTGTTTTGCTGAAGAGGTTAGAGGTGACCTTTGGCATCCGTGGTACTGCCCTGGCCTGGTTCACTTCATACGTTAAGGATCGTTCTCAGGCTGTTATTGTTAATAGCCAGCTATCTGCTTCTAGTCTTTTGTTGTGTGGAGTCCCTCAGGGCTCCGTATTAGGGCCTGTTTTGTTCACTCTATATTCACAACCTCTGTCTGATGTAATTGCCGCCCATGAGTGTGATTTTCACAAGTATGCTGACGATACTGAATTGTCAAGAAGTAGCGCGCCTAGCCATTTCAGCTCTGCTAAGATGAGCGTACAGTGTTGTATAGATGAGGTCCTGTCCTGGATGACAAGCAACAAACTTAAGCTTAACACCGACAAAACCGAAGTCATGCCTGTTGGCTCTCAGTCTCGCCTTAGTCTGATCAACGGCAAGTTCGCAAACATTGGTGGCTGCAGCGTTCCCTTCCAGAACTGTGTCAAATATCTGGGTGTGAAGATTGATTCGACGCTCTCTATGCATGATCATATCAGTAGCGTCTGAAGAGCTGGTTTCCTTGAGCTGCGCAGAATTTCTTCCCTCAGACCATATCTCACAGAAAGTGCGGCGTCAAGACTTGTAAATGCATTCATTACGTCCAGGCTCGATTATTGCAATTCTGTACTGGCAGGTTTACCGGCAGATCAGATTTCACGCTTGCAGATGATTCAAACAATGCGGCGCGTCTCATCTTGAAGAAACGAAAGAGAGACCACGTTACGCCTTTACTGAAGCAGCTGCACTGGTTGCCCGTAAAATTCCGCTGCCAGTACAAAATTGCAATTTTCGCCTATCGGCATTTTGACGGATCTCTCCCACCGTACCTTTCTGCCAAGCTGTCTGTTTATCAGCCATCACGCACCCTCCGTTCCTCTAGTGTAAAACTTTTTTAAATCCCAAAGCTTAACATGAAAACTGTCGGGGAGCGTTCTTTCACCTTTTTAGCCCCAAGTGTGTGGAGCTCCCTGCCAAATGAAATGCGGAATCTGCCCACATTGTCACAGTTCAAAGCTCACTTAAAGACTTTTCTTTTCTGTCGGGCATTTAACACTTAGCTCATCTTTAGCTAACTGTTGACTGCCTTTTATTCTGATCCTAGAGGAAGTGAATGTATAGTGTTGGGAAGAGATGGGGTGGTTTAAAGTAGTGTATAATCGTGCGTGTGTCTGAGAGAGAGGGTGTGTTGTTGTGCATGCGCAGCGAGTCCAGTGTTTTCCTGGAGAACAGCGCTATACAAGAACTATGTATTATTATTATTATTTTATCCATTTCACCCACAAAGTCAAGTTCCAGTAAATTCCACAGTCCTCTAATGTCATACCAATTGCAGGAGATCAAGCAAGCACGAAAGCTCTATGATAGTGCTAGCTTAGGATGCAAAGGTAATCAGGAAATACCCTTAAGCTGCCATGCAACGCACCTCTTGCTGCTGCTTGCTACAAGGATGCAACTTGAAACGCAGATACATCAAATACCCTGGGTTAGCTTACATGAATAGGACACTTGTCTGCTTTCAAAATTTTCAACAGGTCATTCTAAATAAAACTTGAAAATTCTGAAAGCAGACAAACGTCATATTCAAGCGGAGATCGACTGGAGCCTGTGACCTAAAAATACCTCAGCGCAGCGTGAGATGCAGAGAATCTGTGTATAGTGTAGTTAGTAAAGGCAAGCATCGCATTGCATAGCTTGGTCAATGAATGGGGCATGTGCCAACTAGAGTGTCTGACACAGCAGGGGATGTAAGTCGCGACTTCCGCGGTATTGAAAAATGAATTTTTCTCTAAAATTTATTTTTTCGAAAAATACTTACTGATGACATTCCTATGAGGAAACGTGCACTCAGCTTACCATTTCAGCCCAAAATTCTGTTGTGTACCTAACACGACAAGGGAGGTGACCCAAGGGCGCCATAGCCAGGTACCCTGAGTAGCCTCCCGTACCTCCCTATCCGGTGGCGTGAGCAGTGGAGTCACACCAGTCTGAAGCTTAGCTTAGGAGCGGCAAGCGGGAGGGTCCTCCGAGTAATGTCATCGGTAAGTATTTTTTGAAAAAATACATTTTAGAGAAAAATTCATTTGTTTCCTTAAAACATTACCGATGGCATTACTATTAGAAAGAACAGCGAAGAGGAGGTGGGTGCCGCCTAGACTCACACTCCCTGTAAGGGGTCCACCAGAGCCGCCCACCCCGGGCACACTCCCGACCATTTCAGCTAAGCTAACACAAGGCGCCTAGGCGCCGGGAGGGAGTGTCACGCCGCGGCGAAGGCCCCAGGCCGGGCGAAGGTCGCCCGTGGGCCCGAAGGTCACAGCGGCAGCATCGGGTGAAGGTAGATCATGCCCGCCAAACAACGGCCGTCCCAAGACCTGACGGCGCAGTTGCGGGTGAAGGCGACGCTCGTGGCCAGGGCTAGCACCTCGTGCGCCCTGATCTCCAGCTTCTGAGCGTCCTCCGGGAGAGGTCCAGGTAGGCGGACTGGATAACCCCCGTGGAGCCAGGAAGATAGCAACTGGCCGCGATGTCTGCCTTATGGGGAACAAGGCTGAAGGAGGCTGGTATGTCCACTCCGGACGGGTCCAGATTGGTGTCGGGACACCCGTAAGGCCCTCCCGGGTCCTGCTGTCCGATCACCCGGGGTAGATGTAGCCCATTCAGTGGCGTAGGGTGATCACCTGGGGTGCGGGCAATGGGGACCGAGTCTTCGGCAGGCTAGACGGGTCGGTCAGGAGCTGCCCAGAGCCATCCAATCTGCACTGCACGCCGGTGAGGGCCAGGAGGAACCGTATGCCGGGTCAGGTTTGCGAGGCGAGCCAGGGGGAGCAGGCTGCAGCGGTCCTCATTGAGTCACCACAGCACCCCGGGTAGGTCCCAGTGCAGAATCAGCGAGCGGAAGCCCGGCCGCTGGGGGCCAAAGCGTGTCATTAGGTCAGCGCGGTCCTTGCCAGAGCCCGGGAGCGGGTGACCCCGGTGGAGACCCGTGTCTACTATGATGGCCAGGTAGCTCCTGCAGGCGATCAGTGCCAAGCTCTGCTTGACGAATAGCTCAAGGAGTAGGCAGATCTGCCGTCGCCCCAGGACCGCAGGGCTCGGCACTGTCCCTCCTGGACGCGTCTGGTCGAAGGCCTGCAAGCTGTAGCGATGACCTCCACTGGTGCCCTTGAGAACCTCTAGCAGCGAGGGCGCACCGCCCAATCCTCAGGCGGGCGTGAAGTCACTTGGGGCAAGGTTGGCACAGCAGCGTCTGTCGGGGTAGCTTGAGCCTCATGGGGGGGGGGGAGGGGGTTAGGGTGGAGCATGGCGAGGATCATGAGGTCGGTGGTCCAAGACTTGGTCCAGCAGAATGGGGCCACCAGCAACAGCACCGCATTGGCACCCTTGAGCCTGAGCAGGACCTTGGGACTAGCAGCGATGGCGGAAAGCATCCGCGAAGCGGGTTACCCCAGAGATGGACAGCGTGTCGACCGCCGCGAGGGGGAGCTGGCAAAACCACTGTGTCGGGAAGAGGTCGAACATGGGCGTCTTGAACTGCGCGCAGATCCTCTGAAGATATCTGGCCGGAGCGTCCACTCAGTGTCGAGAAGTCGGCCGCGCCGCGAGCGGGAGTCGGCAGGACCATCAGGGGGCCAGGGAGTGTTGCGCTCGGAGAGGGATGTTGCGATCTTCGCACCACCAGAGGATCTGTGACAGGAGCAAGCAGAGGGAGCGGGAGAGGAACACGCCCTGCCGACGGATGTCAGAGCCCACAGCAGCGGTGTCGGCGAGGACGAGAAGCTCCAGGTGTCGGAGGCGTGTCTCTCACGGACAAAGGCCCAATCGCCGCCAGCTCTAACCCGTTGAGGTGCCTGTCCACGCAGTCTGAAGGTCAGCGGCCGGAAGCGGTTAGGAACAACAGGAGAAGGTGCGCGTCCCATCCAGCGAGGCTCACGTCCGCATCGAGGGATGCGCCTGACAGCCATCAGGCAG
This sequence comes from Semisulcospira habei, assembly GCA_036245525.1. Classification (NCBI taxonomy): domain Eukaryota; kingdom Metazoa; phylum Mollusca; class Gastropoda; family Semisulcospiridae; genus Semisulcospira; species Semisulcospira habei. The sequence goes on from BTPG01000004.1 coordinate 92,633,049, forward strand.
TTGAGACGAGAGTGAAGCAGCGGGAAGACCAGAACCTGGGTCACGAAGTCGCCAGGGAACGGGTGCCAGGTGGGAAGCCGGAGCAGCCGAAGCGATCAGGGGAAAGCCGGTCAAGAGATAAGACATCCGCCGCCGCATTCATCAGGCCCAGGGGATGAAGCCCAACTCTGGAAGGAACTGCATCTGCTAGAAACATCTGCCGAATGAAGGTCACCCGCGTCTGGAACAGAGGCTCCGGATGTCCCACAAAGTTGCGGTCGGCCCGAAACCATGTCCCAGTGCACCACCGGAGGGAAGGCGTGAGGTCCGACTTGCCGAAGATGACCGGGAGGTCAAGCCGATAGGGTAAATCGTGCCAGAAGCGAGCGCAGAAGTGCATCGAGCAGGTCCCGGCTGACGGCGAAGTCCATGGCCTGTACCACCGTCCGCAGGGCTCCAGGTGTCACCAGGCGGAACGTAGACGCGGTGACGTCCAGAACAGCGCCGAGAGGACAATGACCGGATGCTACCTGCCGCCGGGCTAGGAGACCACCAAGAGACGGGTGTAGAAGGCAGGCAGCGACTCCCTCCAACACGAAGAATGTAGGCTCCTCACTGAACAGTCGGGACAGCGGTTGACAGGGTAGAGCGCCGCGGCATTGGAGGAGACCGGAGGAGATCACAGGAGGTCAGGAGGCCCTCAGGGCTGGTTAGAGCGGGCCCAAGGGTCGTCTGGGAGCAGCGAACGGCATGTGACGCGGTGGAGAGCGGCTGGCCAGGGCTCCTCGTCAGTCCGCGACCGGCTGCAGGGTAGGACCGAGGCAGAGAGCAACCACACAGGGTCTGCCGTAGAAGCGTCTTCACGTCGGCGAGAAGGTCACGGCAGGAACCAGGGATGGCATCACTACGTCGCAGGTCTGTCGTAGAAGCGTCGTCCCTTCCGCGAGGAGGTCGTGGCAGGAACGGCGGGCAGCATCGCGTGGCATCGGCTCACAGTAGGCAGCGGAGGCCAAGGCATCGGTGGAGGCATAAATCGCAGCGGAAGCAGGTCGCGGCCCTGTCCAAGCCCTGAGGGGAGCGGTGTAGCAAAGCTGAAGAGCCGTGCGTTGTCACTGCTGAGGGAACCACTGCTGGGGAAGGTCCGACCGGGGGCTGAAGGAGATGGAGAGGAAGCCAGCGTAACTCAGGAGCTCTGCTGCCAGAGCGCGGAATGCCTCGACGAGGTCCGGGAACCAGAGGCCTACAGCGATGAGGTCGACTGTCATCACAAGGAGAACCGCGATGGAGTCATCTTGGCCAACCGCTGGGGCTCATCAGCGTCTGGAGACACGGGTGGGAGATGCACGCCGGGGCGAGTGCGGGGTTGGCCGGGCCATCGAGGAACGAGAAGTAGACAGGCACAGGGAAGTGCCAGGCCAGAAGTGCGTCGGCCGACACGTTGGAGGTCTGGGTCCCGTGGCAGGGCCGCAAGGCGGGGCGAACCAGTTAGCTGTGGGCCAGGTTAGGGAGAGCACGCGCACAAGGACCTGTAGCGTCGTCGGGCTGGGGGCAGTAGTCCCACCCCGTGGCACGGGCCGAACGAGATTGCCGCTGGCCTGAATCTGCATAGAGGTGGGGATGCTTCCGAGTATCCGCGTTGGAGCCCGAGAGAACTTGGGCCGCAAGGCGGGGCGAACAAGTTCGCTGTGAGCCAGTCTCGAGAGGGCGGGTGCACAAGTGTCCAGAAGCTTCGTCCGGCTGTGGGCACCTGTCCGGCTACGGGCGCCTGTCCGGCTGCGGGCGCTTGTCACTTACCGTGGCGCGGGGCAGACGATGTTGCTGCAAAGTAGTGGTGGGGCAACTCACGAGTTTCCGTACTTACGAATTCCGCAAGGCGGGGCGAACAAGTTCGCTGTGGGCTATGCTCGGGAGAGCGGGTGCAAAAGGGTCCAGATTCTTTGTCCGGCTGGAGCGTTTGTCACTCTCCGTGGAGTGGGACAGCCAATGTTGCTGCTGGACCGGTACCAGGCAGTGACGGGGCCGCTACAAGTTTCTGCAAAGCGAGGCGAACAAGGTCGCTGTGGGCTACGCTCGAGCGAGCGGGCGCACAAGGGTCCAGTAGCCTCATCCAGCTGGGGGCACTTGTCACTCACTGTGGAGTGAGGCGAACAACGTGGCTGCTGGACTGGACTGGGATAGCGGCAAGGAAACTATCTAGTTTCAGCAAAGCCGGGCGAGCAAGCTCGCTGCTGGCCGGGCTCGAGAGAGCGGGCGTGCAAGGGGGGGGGGGGGGGGGGGGGGTCTCGTCCGGCGAGTCGTCCGTCCCACAACATCCAGTGGCCTCGTCCGGCTGTCTTTCTCCTTCCTGTTACTTTAAGTTTCCGCAAAGCCGGGCGAGCAAGCTCCTGTGGGCCGGGCTCGAGAGAGCGGGCACGCAAGGGGGGTCTCGTCTGGTGAGTCGTCAGTCCCCCAGTATCCAGTAGCCTCGTCCGGCTGACTTTTATCCTTTCTTTTAGCACCCTAGGCTCCGCAGAGCGGGGCGAGCAAGCTCGCTGCGGGCCAGGCTCGGGAGAGCGGGCGCGCAAGGGGGGGTCTCGTCGGGCGAGTCGTCAGTCCCCCAACATCAGAGTGGGTGCGTCTCAGCCGGTCCATAGCGGTAGCGGGTGGCTGGTCCTGGGACGCCGACGTCGTTCGCGCCGATAGAAACCCCAAAGCTGTGACCATGTTTTTCCACCCAGGGCGTGCAGGTGCTGCAGGCGTGATGGGATGTGCAGCTGGAGCAAGGGAGGCACACCACATGCATCTCGCCCGACCACTGGAAGTCTCCACAGCGCGTACGGACTTTTACTGCAACATAGTCAAAGGTGAGAGGCGAGCTCCCGCGCCCGCATTATCCCGTCACTCATTCATAACTTTACCTACCGCATGCCGCATGGCACAGTTAAGTCATGTCTAACGTACATAAAGTAAGATAACCTTCATGCGTTTGTGCGGAAAAGAAACACCACGCTTTTCCGGAGACCACATGGTTATGTCAGTGCCCGCCAAGTATAAGTCGGTACAGTTTACACCTTCTCTCTGCCAGGTGTAAACGGCAGCAGTATCTAATATATACAGCTATAAGATAAACACAGTGCGGAGGCAGCCAAAGAGCAAGGCAAGCGAGCATGGCTCTGCAACCTCTATAGAGCATCCCAGTAGTTCCTTCCCCACAGACCACCTCTCTTGGTCAGGTGAGCCGCGTGCTCACGCTCAGTTGCCAATGATGCGTTTGACAGAAATACGACAGACCCGGCCTTGGTACTGGGACACTCGTTGGCATATGTGAAGGCGACCTACGCATAAATATTAATTTTTCTCTAAAATGTATTTTTTCAAAAAATACTTACCGATGACATTACAAATTGGAACCTTTGCTTAACTCATTAATTTTAGCCCAAAAACTTACTGTCTCTCATCCTAGGGGAGGCAATCACTGGGGTGCCATAGCCCGGACACCCCGAGTGGCCTCCCGTACTACGGTATCCGGTGGCGCACTCACCCTTTCCCGCCAGTGACTGAGCCTTAGCACCACTGCGGCAAGCAGAGTAGGAGGGAGGGACCTCTGAGTAATGTCATCGGTAAGTATTTTTTGAAAAAATACATTTTTTAGAAAAATTTATTTATTTTCTCAAAATCATTACCAATGACATTACTAATTGGAAGAATTGCGAATAGGAGGAGGGTGCCGCTAGTTTGGAACCCCACCCAAAGCCTGCGAAGCGCGCAGACTTTCGACGCCCTTCCCAACGCGCCCACTCCCGACAATTTTAGCTAGGCGTACCTATGGTGCATGAGGCACTGGGAGGGAGTGCTGCGCCGCCGAGATGTCCCCCACAAGGCCAAGATTGGTGCGCTGGCCGGATAGGTCTCTTAGGTAGAAGCGGGCGAAGATAGACTCAGCCCGCCAACCCATGGCTGCCACAATGTCCCTCACTGCAGTTTCGGTCAAAAGCGATATTCGCTGCCACTGCTCGGACTTCATGAGCCCGGATGCGCATTGTTTTCGCTTGTTCTGGGGCGAGCTCTTTGTATGCCGACCGGATTACCTAACATATCCATGACGATATAGTTTGTGCCGAAATGTCTCGTCTGCCCGGAGCCAAGGGCAGGAAAAGGCGTGAACGCCCTTGTCTTAGTGGCTTAGTTCTGTGCAGATACACTTTAAGGGCCCTGACAGGGTCCTGTAGGCTTGAGTCCCGTGTCTGATCCGTCGCCCTGAGAGGTCGAACTGTTACGACTTGTGGGGCAGAGGTAGGAACGCGGTTCTTAGCCAAGAAGGCAGGGTCCGTCAGCAGCTGAACCGATCTGTCGGTCCTACGTTGGAGCCAGGCGGGACGTACCAAAAAGGCATGGATTTCGCTAACCCTCGAGGCTGTGGCAAGCGCAAGGAGGAAACAGGTCTTCCTGGTAAGATCTCCCAACCGTGCTAAAGGTAGAGGCTCGAATCTCTCAGAGTTGAGCCAGGTGAGCACCCAAGACAGGTCCCAGCGTGGAACCAACGAGCGTGAGGCTGGGCGTTGCAGATCAAAGTGTGACATCAGATCTGCCAAGTCTTTGCACGCTCCCGGATCTGGCTGTCCCAGGTGTCTGTACGTGTCTGCCACCATCGCCAGGAACCCCGGATGGTGATGGGAGCCAAATTCTTCCTGAAGAAAAGCCACAGGAAGAACTCGGCCAACTGGGGGATGGTTAGATCCGTGGCAGAAAGTCGCTCCGCGGCGCACCAGAACTGGAGCACGCAACACTTTCCTTCATAGACATTACGAGTTTGCCTCCACTGCAGCACCCGAAAAGCCTCTAGCTGCGAGGGCTTGCCGAACAATCTCCAAGCGTGTAGCATCAGTCGTTCCGGGCATGGGTGGAACAGGTGTTGCCTTGGCTGTTGAGCATCGTACTCGGAGTGGGAAGTACCAGAGGAGGGTCCGTCGAGAGAGCCAAGAGATCGGTGGTCCTGCTCTTGGACCAGCTGAACGGGGCAACTAGTATCAGTATCGTATTGCTGTCCCTGAGTTTCTGAATGATCTTTGGTACCAGCACTGTGGGAGGAAACGCGTACGCCCGGAGTCCTTTCCACGGTATGGATAGCGCGTCTATGGCGCAGGCTAGTGGATCCGGAACGGGGGAGACGAATAGAGGAAGCTTGTTGTTCCATCTCGTGGCGAAAAGATTGATCATCGGTGTCTCCCAACGCGTGCAGAGTAGCTGGAAGATATCTGGCGCATAAAGTCTGCCTAGAGGAAGAAGATCCGCTGCCGCGCTTAGCAGGCCTAACAGACGAAGCCAGGCCCTGGCCGCTAGAGCTTCCGCGCGTAGAGCTCCAAGTGAAGCTTCCATTACAGTCTGAATCCTTCCCACCGGCAGTCTTAATCGATTGAGGTCGGTCAAGACTTCCATACCCAGGTGTACAAACTGGCGCGATGGTACCAAATCGGACTTGCCTCCGTTGACTAGGAATCGCAGTTGACGGAGTAGCGTGAGCAGGGCATCTCTGTCGGTTTCCAAAACGCATGCCATCTGGTTCAGTAACAGCAAGTCATCCAAGTAATTGGACATCGGACTGGAAGCTGCTTGTCGAAACCTTGCCATCACGCCGTCCACAATCCAGGTGAAAACCCAAGGGCTGAGGTTCAGTCCGAAAGGTAGGGCCCGAAACTGATAAACAATCCCCCCAAAAGGCGAAACGTAGGTAACGCCGCGATGCCGGATGGATGGGAATGTGCAGATATGCGTCCGCTAGGTCGAGGCTCACTGCGAAGTCTGGAGGATGCACCGCCGCCGTCAGAGCTCTGGCTCAGTCTCCATCTTAAAGTGTGGTGCCACAATGAATTTGTTCAGAGCTGAAAGGTCGATGATCGGCCTCCATTTCCCACCTGGTTTTGGGATGAGGAAGAGACGACTGTAGAATGCCGGGGAGTCGGAACGCAGAACCACCTCTGTAGCCTCCTTCTGTAACAGGGCCGCCACTTCGCCCTGCAACGCTGTCCCCTGTCTCGTTCTGTCGGTACTCGCGTCCAAAGGGGGGAGTGTCTCAGAGGGGGGGCCCCTGTCTCGTTCTGTCGGTACTCGCGTCCAAAGGGGGGAGTGTCTCAGAGGGGGGGGGGGGACTGGAAAGAGATCCTCATGCCCTCTGTCGAGAGAATCCAAGGGTCGTCCGAAAACAGCTGTTTTCACGTCCCGCCGACCCAACAGGAATTGGCGGGAGGACCGGGGACAGGTCAGCGAGCCCGGCCGAGAGCCTCTGGACCAGGTAGAGGAGGGTGCGGGGAAGGCACACGAACGCACCGGAAGGGAAAAGGCTCGGCCTCGGCCTCGGGACGGTCGGGAAGAGGGGGGTCTAACGAACCGCAGGGCACAACCCACGGCTCTGCAGGCTGACTGAAAGCGTGCGACGACCACTCTAGCTGGAGTCGGCCACAGATCCTTGGAGGTCTCCCATACCGTCTGCCAAGTAGGTCCGAACAGCAGACTGCCCCCCAAGGACGCCTGCCGCAGTTGAGACTTCACCGAAGCTGGTAGAGAAGGGCACCGCCTCAGGAACTCGTCCCGTCGCAACAGGTCGCAGTTGGAAGCCGCCGCCATGGCGTTGACCAAAGAATTAAAGGCTGCCCTGTTTGCAGCCACCATCACCGAGTGGATCTCTCTTAGGGGAGCTGAAGCCTCAAGGTCCCAGCTGTTCTCCATCCTCCTGACCACCGACTGTGTTGCCATATCCAGGAAACCGGGGCACGCCAGGGAATTCCGTACCAAGGAAGCCGCCTTGTCCAGTCCTACTGACAGGGAACGCTCGGGACCCCGAAATCTTACTCTGTGGCTTATCATGTCGGCGTCTTGATACCCGATCCCCCTCCGAGAGAAGTCCGGAAGGTGTGACCCTGTCCAGGCGCTGATCCGGCCTACAGCAGTAGGGCGCTCAAACTCCGAGGGGGGGGGTCCCCCGCTTCTGCTGCCTGGGTTCTCTGATTGCCAGGAGGGCGTCCGTGAGACCCAACGTAATCTCTGCGGGGGGACTGAGCTCTCAAAGGCCTCACTTGTAAATTATAGGGTGGCGAACCCCTGCCTGGCCTATTCCCTTTTCTGTCAGTTGAAAGGTGTAACTGAACTCTTGGTGCTGTGCGGGATGGCGAATCCCGTCGGCTGCTATAAGGCTCAAGCGTCCGTGTAGGACGAGGCAGCTCTGCACGATGCACCGGTAGGGGCAGCAGGACCCTCTTTTGCGCTGACAAGCACACAATGTCTGATATAGCATTTCTCTGCTTAACATTCAAGGCTGCGGACGCTCCCTTGCATGCCGGCCTTTCTCTCCTGTAAAAGGCCCAAAGTTGGGACCAAAGCTCTTCTTTCCACGTAGTGCATAGAGCGCACGGTCGACTGGAGGAACAGCCTGAGCAGGGAAGACAGACATCATGTACATCACTAGGCCACTGGAATTCGCCACACAGGGTGCAGGTCCTCACCTGAGCACTGTAACATAAGACAGACAACAGCCTTGCGAGTGCTCGGAGCCTCAAGGAGGGTCCAAGTTCCCGACCGGTCACATACATACAATTCGAAAATTCGGAAAATGCCGTCGCCCGGTGAAAACGCCAGCTGAGGCAGTAACCGAAGCTTTACCTGTCCATGTCTTGAACACAGAAACCACACAACCGACACAAGCACAAAATAATATCCTCTTTCTTTCTTTTATCTTTTTCCTTCCTTTCATAGGACCAAGAATCACAAAAAGTAGAGTGCACACAATCCAAGGTCGGAGCACGAGGTGCACATGACCGGCCTAACTGAGCTAAGCGAAGTCACTGGCGGGAAAGGGTGAGTGCGCCACCGGGTACGGTAGTACGGAAGGCCACTCGGGGTGTCCGGGCTATGGCACCCCAGTGATTGCCTCCCCTAGGATGAGAGACACAGTAAGTTTTTTGGGTAAAATTGATGAGTTAAGCGAAGGTTCCAATTCGTAATGTCATTGGTAATGATTTTGAGAAAATAAAGCCAATTTCACAGCCCGTGCCACCGCCCGGCACACCAAGCGCCGGTCGAGGGCAAGAACCGAGGCCTTACCTTGCCATGGCGAGAGAGACTGCGGGGGGAACCTGTTCGAAGGCCGTAGGCCACTGCTACGAAGAAGCTGTAGTCCGTCACGCATGGCGGAAGGTTGAAGGCCCCTCGTGCGCAGCGGAGAACGGCCCAACACCTCCCAAGCCAACGAAGTCTCCGCCAAACCAAGAAGGCACCCAGCATGGCTTCCATTTGTCGTCGTTCAGTTTAAGCTTGTTACTGCCATCCAGTCCCCACATCTTTGTAGCAGTCAGCCGTGTGAGTCAGAAGTGACTGAGTGCTGCTGAGTTAGTCTTGCCCAAAGGAAGCACCAGTGCCCACACGGCAAATCCTTTAGCACTGAACACTTTGTTTCCCCAAGACTGTCACAAAGGACTCTCAGACTTGCACACTCTATAGCAAACGAAGTTAATCCAAGGCAAGCACAGTAAGGCACGGCCAATGTCAATCCACCGGTATGACAGGTTCACAGCCGTACACAGCCGAAGATCCAGTAGGCTAAACACATCCGTTTGCGGTAAGCTAAGCGAACAGACTGGCGTGACACCACGCTCACGCCACCGGATAGGGAGGAACGGGAGGCTACTCAGGGTACATGGCTATGGCGCCCTTGGGTCGCCTCCCTCGTCGTGTAGGTACACAATGGAATTTTGGGCTAAAATGGTAAGCTAAGTGTGCGTTTCCTAATAATAATGTCATCGGTAATATTTTTGAGGAAAAAAATGGTCGGACATTGATGGCTTCCTTAACTTTTTCACTGCCAAATTTATATAGGAACACTTGTTCCCAGCGCCAATTTTTGTTTTCAGCTGTGTGAACTTCTATGTGTCTCTTTAATTGCTTGTAGCTCAGGAACTATTCCAGATATTTACTTCAAATGTTGTGTGTATTGGTTGATTGATTGATTGTACATTGCTTACAAGACTTTCTCAGGACGTGCCTGCACTGCTTGTGAAAAAAACCAAACAGAATATTGAATGTTTGTCACCAGCCGGTCCAATACGTTAAATAAACCTACAACATGGGGCCTAAATAAAGCTAAGACCATTTAGCAACACACATCCAATATCAAGAGCTACAGGCAGCGCAGACAGTAGGGAGTTTAAAAAAGGAAAATACATGTGAATGGACCAAGGGTAGGCAGAAACACATGCCCCAGAATAAAGAGGAAAACCCACCCTGTGGGGCTGACCAGGGTGACCCTGGGAACTAAAAAGTAGTTAACCCCCACCCAAGTTCCCCAGGGCAGACCCGGGCGGGGGGTTGTGTGTATTGGGGGCAGATGTTAATTTTATGACAAAATTCATATTTATCATTGTAACTCTGACTGACTGATCATACAGACAACCTTTACAATACACGTAGAGTGCATGTGACATGAACATCATCATTGAAAAAGCAGAACAGACTTTCCCGCATCCATTCAAGGACTCTTGTTTGAATTTTCTAATTCTGGGGTCCAGCCCTCATGAGCAGAATCATCAAAGTCTTAGTCAGAATCATTTTCAACCCCCTCAACACATCGAGTTATACCACCGTAAAATGTGACAGGGGGTGAAGGGTAGTCAGTTATGCTAGTGGAAACACTGTACTTCAAGAAATACGGTCCTTTTGACATGACCTCTCTGTGTCGACTGTAGTCACCTGTGGTAGTCAACTATGGCGATGAAAGAGTTTAAAGCCTGTCTGCTGTTTCAATCGGACTATGTCCGACTGCCGATGCCTAGTTGCATCCCCGCTGTCAGGGATAAAATTATAAATGAGAAATAATACATACCATTTGTGAGCCTCAGCACAGCTGGGATCAAGTTGAAGAGCCGCCTGGGCTGCATCTTTAGCCTTGTACATCAGTTCTTTCTTTAAGTCAGCATTCCCACATTCACCCTTCTGGTTAGCCACATTGTAGGTGGCCTTGCAGTACCGCCATTGAAATTCAGGCTTTAGAGTCAACTGCAAAATGAACAAGAATGGCAAAGCCCATACAGCTCGAATGACCAATCTGCATAATTAATCTGACCTTTGTGACCTTGACGAAATTATGACAGTGTTCAGGTGTCTTAACCCTTATCATTCGGAATACACCAGTGTGTGAAATAAGTTTGACTAAAATAGTTTAAGGGTAGTGCCAGAATAGCTTGGTGCCTAGAGGCACCAAGCTATTCTGGCATCACCCTTGAACTAAAGCCATTGGTCTGCATCCTTATCTGTAAGTACTGTAATGTAGCTTGTATGGCAGTGTACAAATTTGAAGCTTTTAGCCTAGTATGATATGGGTTAACATAAGTAAGGGGTTGGCATTTGTACCTACAAAATCCATGAATGCATGCATTTTTCACATATTTGACAGCTTCCAATGATCCCTGACCTTTCCAAGGGTTCAACCAAATTATATGTAGTATGCATAGACAGGTCTTTTCATCAGTTGCCCTACATGCCAAATTTAATTACAGAGTTTGCAAAAAAAAAAAAAAAAAAAAAAGCATTACAAAAATTAAAATGCTACCAACAATGTACTTTTTTCACACATTTGCTGACCGCATGCAAACCCTTGACCTGTCCTCAAACTTATCATAGATAAAGTATTATGATCAGGTGTCTATTACCAAGATTGGGTTTTGAAATAGTATTTGAGAAAAAAAGTGACCTTTAACTTTTTCACATCGTAACGCGACCTTGGTTGCGTTAGCCGCACTTGCCCCAGCCACTGTAACGAGACCCTGGTCGCATTCTGCACGTGGCATGTACTGCCGTGACGTGACCGGGGTTGCGTTGCGCTTTTTTAAAAATCGCATGAAGCAGAGCAGACGGTCTAAGGGAAGCAACCACAATAATATGTTTCACCAACCATTTCTCTACTGGCTGCCTTTGTGGGAATAGAATGTGTTTAGTCACTGTCGGCGCAAATTTCTTGCAACTCACTCATTGTTTCCAGGACTAGTGATGGCGTCGGAACAATGGCGTCTGTATTGAAAACTGTAATTTGATAGTGTTCAAGCTTCAACAAGTTTATTAATGTGAAGTGCTCTGCAGATTCTGAAAGAAGTTGTGAAAGTGGTTAGATTTGTTTTGGATGTGTACAATCATGTCTTCACTTTCAGTGTGCGTGGCTGAAGACTTTTTTAGCCCTGCTTTTCACATCAGCCAAAGAGACAGTTGGAGGCAGTGTTGTGAGAGGTGTTATCATCATCTTGTTTCTGATGGACTGTTCAGACATATTTCCCAACAGTTGCATTTTCTAATTTGTGTGCAATTTCTCTGCTTGTGGAATACTTTGTTGCTCCACCATGTTTGTTCTGTTGCATAATAATAATCAAATTGGTTTGACTTTCCACTAAACATGCACATTTTTGAAAAGTACTTTTAATGCTCTTTCCAAGGATACCCAATTTATCTATGGTTGTTGTTGCTTAGGAGGCTGTGAAAATTAATTAATCTATCCCAAAAATGCACGTCACTAGGGAAGACATGTCCTTTTCCTGCTATGTCTGCAGGGAACTGACTAGCTGAGCACTGTTACAATGGAAAGAGTTAACAGAGGTCACTGAAATTGGTATGTCTTACAAAAGGTCTAGCCTCAGTCATGTTCCTCTGATGAATGGGTTACCTAGCGATAAGTCTGCAATGGTTTTGGAGACATCATGTTCATCCATTGGCAAGGTGGGCTCAACCGTCTTGTTAATGCAGCAACCAAAACTGTCAACAGTTTTGGTGGCTGCATGCACAAGAGGGTTAATGGTCAGGAGCCCAATAAACCATCTGGAGTCTCAATGGACTGAAATCTTAGAGCTTGCATTTTTGACTAGCAGACCTCAACTGCAACAGCAGCATTCAGACCATGGATTTCAATAAAGATGTGTATGAACCTTGACTGAAAGTCAGCCTGGTCTAAACTTATCCTACTGTTATTTAGTGTTAAGACAGTAGACTAAAATTTCTGGCGTAGACAAGACTGACCATATCAGTCCACCTTGCATAGCACACCAGCTGACACTATAAGTCAAGGGCATAGCTACTGCAAACAAAGCAAGAATTTACAATATTTGAATTTGACAAATGGCAACTGCACCTGGATTGATGAAGTCTGCCATGGGCAGGGCCTCCTTAAGTTTGTATTCTCTAGATGCCACTACAATAATGAAAATTTAAGTTTGTAGCCTTGCTCAGTTACAGTCAATCCATCTCTTGCATCTTGTACCTTACACTGCTAAGTACTAATGCAGTAATTGTTAAATCACATTCAATTTTAAAACGTCATGTATTCTTGCAAAGATAGTGCAGAATTCCATCCCATTATTTATGTGTCCCTGGTGGCTTAGGCTCACTAAATTGTCATGCTCTTAAATTCTTCACGGAAAGGCTAGCATGAGCATGCATCCACACACTGATTTTACAATTTCATGAAATGGTGATGTAAATTAAAGAATTATAATGGAATATGTCATCCCACTATGGTTTCAAGATACACAGAGCAAATAGTGTGAGCATGCGTACAAAATTAGGAATGCCTACTACAGTCATTTAGATCAGGCTAAACTTGGCTGTTCAATTATGCGTACAAAAACTATTTCCAGAATGATGAAAATACTAAAGAAAATGTCTTTTAGTCCCCTGCATGAGCTTTTTGTTCTCAGTGCTTATGACCGTAAAAGATTTTGAAGAACAAATGTTATGGCATGAGGTTGCGTTTTGTGTGACAGTGTATAATCAAAACATGTGAGCGCAGGTCAATCTCAGTTTGACTGTTCAGTGCAAAAATGGCTGGCCTTTCCAAGTCCGTGGCTGGTTTTACTGATGCAGACCAGAGAGACTATTTCTTGTCAAAATATAAAAATATGAATATATACTTACATTCTTTAAATGATAATAATGAGTGTTATGAGAGCTTGGGCGGGTAGGCATAGTGACTAGTAAAGGGCTGGGTTCCTAGGAAACTAAAAAAAGTCATTCCTAAAGCGTTTTCAAAGATCTTTAGTTGGAGTGCTGTCATCTTAAGGCAACATATGCACATTGGGTTAAACTATTTATTTTAGACTGCATACCATCCTTTCGTGCTGCTGTAACATCTCATATGCATGTTGAATTTCTGCCTTTGTCCCTGAGAGAAGATGATCCACATCCGTGAAGAAGTTTTCATCAACGGTCTCTACATCTGCAATCAATGGTGTCGCAAACTGGACATTACGCCCAAAAGAGTTTTGTCTTTTGAGTTCTGGTTCAACATCTGTATCACCCCTGCAAGATAAAGACAGTACCATTATTGACTTTTATTTTGGTTAGCACTTGCTCAACACTTATATGATACACTGCCATAACAGCCAAGTGTTTCTCGTGATACTAATATGTGGTTGAAAAATTAGGGTGGTCAAAATATTCACAGCAGTTTAGGAAAATATTGCACCACTTTGTTTTCTACCCTATGAAATCACAAAATCACAGACGAGTACACACAGAGTTTTAACCTGATCACACCTGAGACAGCTAATGACAAATGCACCAACACCACATGCGACTGGCATTATTGGCAAATAAAGTTCAAAATGTTTCAACACTGCATGTGACTGACAAATAAAGTTCAAATAAAGCCCATCTTAGTTGTTTATAGTTTTTTATAGGTTCTCTTAACCATTTCCTAGACAGGATACAGGCATCAGAACTGTTCACCCCAAAAAAATCTGAAAACGGCGATTTTGAAGAATTATAGAGTTATTTAAAGCCATTTCCTGGCACATAAGAAGTCAAAAGTGGTATTAACTAAGCACATGAAGAATCTGAAAATCGCCGAAAATCGGACAGTTCTGATGCCTGGGATATACAGTTTTATAAATACATATGAATTTAATCTGTTTTCGTTGCGGCTCATTTGGCAGTTTTTGGCATCAGAATATGCTTATGTGATAGATTTATCTTATTTTATTTACTTAGATGTGTGTGCATATTTAGTAGAATGACTGCTATACATATGTGTGGTTTAGTATTTTAGACTCTGTTTGATTACTTACTTTACTTACGCCTGTCACCCCTACCCGGGTATAAGCAATCCAGACCAAAAAGGTGACTGCCAAGCGTGTGAAATGCAAAGAAGTACCCAACGGAGAAAGAAACACGCTTAGAAAAAACGGTACAACACAATTTATTAATATTTCGGGTAAATACCCTTTGTCAAAATAGACAAACAAACAGAGACATTATTTGCTACTTATCTTCAGATGCAGAAGGAATGTGGCAACTGAAGGTGACGTAAAAAGAAAAAGAAAAGAAAAGGAAAGGAAGAACAAAAGTAAAAATGACGTCAAAGAAAAAAATCGTAAGATTGATTGATTGATTGAACATTGCTTAACGTCCCGACAGCAACAAGGCTTTCTCAGGACGTGCCTGCACTGCTTGTGGAAAAAAAAAAAAAAAAAAAAAAAAACCAACCTAAACAGAACATTGAATGTATGTCGCCAGCCGGTCAAATACATTAAATAAACCTAACACATGGGGCCTAAATGAAGCTAAGACCATTTAGCAACACACATCCAATATCAAGAGCTACAGGCAGTGCAGACAGTAGGGAGAGTTTTAAAAAGGCAAATACAGGTGAATGGACCTCGGGTAGACAGAAACACATGCCCCAGAATAGAGAGAAAAACTCACTCTGTGGGGCTGACCAGGGTGACCCTGGGAACTAAAAAGTACCTAACCCCACCCAAGTCCCCCAGGGCAGACCCGGGTGGGGGAAAAAATCGTAAGAGAAAGACTCTGAGAGAAACTAAACACGAGAGACAAGAGTGTGTGTAAGCGCGCGCAGGAGCGAGCAAAAGTAAATGCGCGTGTGTGAGGCCGGGGAGAGAGAGAGAGAAGAGAGACAGCGAGAGAGAGAGAGAGAGAGGGGGGAGAGAGAGAGAGAGAGAGAGAGAGAGAGAGAGAACGAACGGGGAGTACCCTTGGGCACGAAGTAGGCTGAGTGTCTAATACACAAAGCCAGCTAAACACCAACCCGAAGGCAAACTTTATATCACCATCGAGTTGAGGACTACCTCGGGGAAAAACGGGAGGACCCCGGGAAAAAACCCCCAGCATTTAGCATGGTACACAACAAGGAATATCGATGAAACAAAGCAAATAATCAAATTCAGTAAGAGAATAATGGTATAAGAGGAGAGTAGGTAGTTGTGAAACCATCTTCAAGGGTAACTCAAAAAAAAAAAAAAAAAAACCGGGTGTGGGGGGAGAGAAAGACAAAAGGGGCGGGGGAAGGGGAGGGGGAAAGGGAAGAGAGAGAGAAAGGGGGAAGAGAGAGAGAGAGAGAGAGAGAGAGAGAGAGAGAGAGAGAGAGAGAGAGAGAGAGAGAGAGAGAGAGAAAACAAAAAGGGAGGGGGGGGGGGGAAGGCAAACAAACAGAGCCACCAGCCCCACCCAACAGGCACCCTCCAGCCCACGGACGAACGCACAGGCATGCGAACAAGACGACCACATACATCCCCAACCCGACCCGGGTATAGGCCGTCGACGAGAGACCTCCAGCAACTCCTGTCCTGTGCTTCTCCTTCGATTCTACTCCAGGTGGTTCCCAGTCTCTTGATGTCTGCTTGGAGGTCTCGACGCCAGGAGTTTCTCGGCCTACCTCTTTTCCTCTTTCCCTGGGGGTTCCATGACAATGCCTGCCTAGTGATACTGGAAGCTGGCTTTCTCAGACTGTGACCGATCCATCCCCATCTTCTTCGCCCAATTTCATTCTCTGCTGTTATCTGCTCTGTTCTCTCCCAGAGTCTGACGTTGCTGATCTTCTCTGGCCAGTGGATTTTCAAAATTCTTCTAAGGCAACTGTTCATGAAGGTCTGTACTCTGTTGACTGTGGTTTTTGTCAATCTCCAAGTCTCTGCTCCATATAGGAGAACTGCTTTTACATTGGAGTTGAAAATCTGGACTTTGGTGTGTTGTGACAGCTCTCTGGAACGCCACACTTTTTTCAACTGGAGAAAGGCTGCTCTGGCTTTACCGATTCGTGCTCCGACATTTGCATCAGTGCCGCCTTTTTTGTCTATGATGCTCCCGAGATAGGTGAAGGACTCCACCTCCTCCAACGGGGTGCCAGCAAGCAAGACTGGTTCTTCCCTGGTTGCGTTCAGCCTCATTGTCTTTGTTTTCTGTTTGTGAATGGTGAGGCCCACATGGGACGAGATGTCAGCAAGCCTCGTGGTCTTGTCCTGCATTTGTTGATGAGTGTGGGACAGTAATGCCAAGTCGTCTGCAAAATCGAGGTCGTTGTTACGTGGTGGAGTTTTAGTCGAAGTATGATAAACACACTAGACACACACGCACGTAGAGTTCTTTTAAATAGACCTCATTCAGCTGCAATCCGTCAACCGTGGCTTAAGGATGTAGACAAAACTGGAGGAACAGTTCCAACAATATTTAATTCAGCGATGCGATAATAATGCACTTTCAAATGCACAAACTACTGAATACAAAGTCTCTTCTGCGATGTCCTCACTACGACTCAAAGTTTCTCATACACAGCGTCTCTCGCAATAAACTGCGTATCTCTACAACTGACAAAGCAAGACAATATACTAACTGGCTTTCCCAGCGCCCTCCTTATATACACTATCAAAATCTAGAATCTTCTACGGAAATCATGAACTCAAAAAACCAGAACGAAACACACAGCCGAAGCTCATTAACATAAACTTTCCAGAAACAATATATCAGGCTACAAAAACACGGCTGCTCACTTCAGCTCCAAATTCTAGCGTATAATAAAGACACATAAAAGTATGGTATCCCTATCTATGATAGCTCAAAAAGGTACGAGAACATTCACCAAACGAAATAAAGGCTGCTCGATACACGCGCACAGGAAAAGTAGCGAAAATGTAGCGATGTCAGATGTCAACTAACCGACGTGACACTTACAAGGCCACCAGACAGTGCGACCTGTCTACAACGTTCCGGACTAAACTTAACAAAACGAAATCAGCTCTACTCACGAACAAAAGAGAAAATTACTAAAAAAAAAGTACAAAATCATAACTGTGATAGCTCAAATAAACAACATATCATTACCTACGAATAACACATGTACGCTCTCACAGGACAACACAACCACAATCGTAACATTACCCCCCCCCCCCCCCCCCCTCTTAAGAATGAAATTTCACAAAAATTTCTTCTCAAATTCAAAAATACAGTTGTGGCTGTGTAAACCCACACAAAACCCTAAATAAATATAACTACACATCAAAAATCGAATTAAAAAAAGAACGTCTCACAGTTCCTGTAAACAGTCCTGAGCATCGAAATGTTTCATACAAAAGTTCTGGACACAGAAATGTTCATTTAAACTGCTCTGCTCAGGTAATCTGCTCCAAAATTTTGCGAACCCTTAATAGACTGTAGTTTAATGTCAAAATTCTGCAAAAACATCGCCCATCTCATAATACGAGAATTTGTAAACTTTGCAGAGTTTAGATAGTTCAAGGACTGATGATCTGTTTGGAGAACAAATGGCACTCCCAGAAGGTACAGTTCGAATCGCCTTACTCCCCAAATGATGGCTAGGCACTCCTTCTCGATGGTCGAGTAGTTTCTCTCAGCTCTGGTCAACTTTCTGCTGGCGTAGCTCACTGGGTGGAGTTTTCCGTTATCTTCTTGCATCAAGACAGCACCTACTCCTTCGTTGGAGGCGTCTGTTCTCAGGAAGAACGTTTTCAACGGGTCAGGAAGGTGTAGAATAGGCTTCTCGGTTAGGATGTCTCGAACCGCCTGGAATGCTCGCTCTTGGGCATCTTCCCACTTCACTATGTTAGGTTGTCCTTTCCTCAGCAAATCAGTCAGGGGTGCTGTAACTGCCGCAAAGTTTGGTATGAACTCCCGGTAGTAGTTCGCCAAGCCCATAAATGAGCGGACTTGCGTCTTGGTCGTAGGTCGTGGGGCATCCCTGATCTTCTGCATGTTGGCGTCGTGTAGCCCTTTTAAACCTTCGCTCAATTTATGTCCAATGAAGTCTATGTTGTCAGCCCCAAGAATACACTTGCTTGGAGGGATGGTGAAATTCGCATCTGACAGTCTTTGGAACAGTTCTCGGAGGGTTTTGAGGTGGTCCTCCCAAGTTTTGGTATGGATCAAAATGTCATCCCAGTAAAAGACCACATTTTGCATATCTTCTAGAATCTTTTTCAGTCCTCTCTTTAATGTGGCACCACTGTTCAACATACCAAAAGGCATCTTCAGGAACTCCCAATGACCGTCGGGTGTGACGAACGCTGTCTTGGGGATATCTTTTTCTGCAACCTTGATTTGCCAATACCCTTTGCTTAGGTCAATTTTGGAGAAAAATCGGTCTCCGCTGACCTTCTGGAACAGTTCTTCTGCTGTGGGCATAGGCTCTGGATCAAAGATTGTTAGTTTATTGAGTCTGCGATAGTCCACACACACTCGGTTGGATCCATCTGGTTTCTTCACGATGACAACTGGGGACGCATAGGGTGACTTGGACTCTCTGATGACATTCAGACTCAGCATTTCCTTGATATCCTTTTTCAATTCTTCTCTCGTGTTATAAGGAAGACGATAAGGTTTGCTGCGAACTGGCTCGTTTGACGTCAGGTTTACCTCGTGCAGGATGGTGTCTGTTGTCCCTGGGTCAGGTGTAAACCGATGCTCGAACTCTTGAGTCAGGACGCGCAATTCTTCACGTTGAGTCTGGGTCAGATTCTGACCGAACTGGATATCTTCTACATCCTCTTTATGTCGGAGTTCATTAAGGTCAAATAGGTTCTCGTCGTCTAGTCTTTCGTCATCAGCAAGACGCACCGATTCCGCCGATTTTTGTTTGTCTTGACCTCTCTGTAGCTCCACCAGCCTTTCTTTATTCACCACTGTTGCTTCTGTGTTGTCCGCCACTTTAAGAGGGATGGTCTGATGACTCTTCTTTGCTTGACTTCTCGTGGTAACAGAACATATTTCAGGTCTCCACTCTGGATCTGGATCGTCTGCGTTTCTGGCACCATCAATGTTTCCGATGATGAGGTCGTAGACTGGTGTCTTCACGCACAACGCCTTCACCTCTCCTGTCAAGTATGGGGTGTCGACACTGACTTTGGCAAGGGGGATAATTCTTACAGTTCCGTCAGCCAAAATGAGGGTGGTCCACTCCTGTAGCTTCTGGTCTTCAGCTACTAGGCCCTCTCTCACGATGATGCAACTGCAACCAGTGTCTCTCAACACTCTCACTGGTGTGTCGCCGACGAATCCTGACACCACCGGCATGTTCGGCACTTCATTCTCAGGCAGCGCGATGTTTGAGACTGGTAAAAATGTAGTCCCATCTCCTACTGGGATGCGTCCATTCTTTCTGAAAGATTCGATCAGTTCTGGTGTCGCTCGCTTTTCTCTGGATTCAAAGTCATTGGATGATGTCATATCATTGGCTAATACGGCGGCAGCTCTGTGTTGAGACGTGGTACTGCTTCTGCCTGCTATCCCACGATCTTGGTTGGATCTTCTGATGTTGTCGCCTCGGGGAACATCTTTAGAAGGACACCGTATCGCTTTGTGACCTTTCTTTCCACAGAAAACATGTCAGGTTCTCCACCGGCTTGTATCTCGGGGTGTCTCTGACATTGTAGATTTCCTCTGCTGGTGTAGACACACGCTGTGGCTTACTGGACCCGAACTTCATGTTGTGAGCATCAAGGTATCTTTGAGCGAAGTCGGCCAGGGCCTTTAGTGACTGGTCTTTTTGCTCTCTAAGGTGGGCGGCCAGGTCCTTAGAACATGCACTGAAAACTTGTTCTTTGATGATGAGGTCGCACAGGTCTTGATACTCTCTATTTAGACCAGCCAGCTCTATCCATTTCTCCAGGTAGCTTCTAATTCTCTCAATGAATAGGCCGGGTGTTTCTCCTTCTTCAGGCTTGCAGTTCCGAAATCGTCGCCTGTAACCCTCTTCAACAGGGCGGCTTTCAACTGTGTATAATCTTCGGCTTCTTCTCTTGGTAAGCGGGTGTAAAATTCAAGCGCTTTGCCAGTTAGAAGTGCGCTCAGTTTAATAGGCCAAGTCTCTTGTTTCCAATTGTTGCTATTTGCGAAGCGCTCGAATCGCTCCAGATAAGCATCCATCTTATCTGAATTTTCAATGAAAGGTGGAAGTTTTGGCGCACGGGCTGTTTGTTCTCTGCTCGCTAATGCTGTTGCTTCATTAGTTCTCTGGCTCTGTGCCTCTATCTCCATCTGCTTTAGATGAATTTCGTGTTGACGTTGCCTCTCCGCCTCTTCTCTCTCCTCTTCTCGTTTCTCTGCTTCTCTTCGCTGTTTCTCTGCTTCTTCTGCTTGCATTTCGAGTCTCCTGATTTCACGTTCTTTGGCTCTTTCTTCTCTTTCCAGTCTCTCCTTTTCTTCTTTCTCTCGTTTCTTTTCTTCTTTTTCTTCTCTCTCCTTTACAAACTCGAGGAGTTGAGCTCCTTCGAGTCCACATTCCTTTCCAATTTTCAGGAATGTCTCCAATTCCGATGTCGCCATCACTGCTTTTCACTGCTGGCTGTTTTCTCCTGCTACCCTTTCCACTGAACCAACTGAAGAGGTCTCGTCGGGGTCGCCAAAATGTTACGTGGTGGAGTTGTAGTCGAAGTATGATAAACACACTAGACACACACGCACGTAGAGTTCTTTTAAATAGACCTCATTTAGCTGCAATCCGTCAAACGTGGCTTAAGGATGTAGACAAAACTGGAGTAACAGTTCCAACAATATTTAATTCAGCGATGCGATATCCACACAATAATGCACTTTCAAATGCACAAACTACTGAATACAAAGTCTCTTCTGCGATGTCCTCACTACGACTCAAAGTTTCTCATACACAGCGTCTCTCGCAATAAACTGCGTATCTCTACAACTGACAAAGCAAGACAATATACTAACTGGCTTTCCCAGCGCCCTCCTTATATACACTATCAAAATCTAGAATCTTCTACGGAAATCATGAACTAAAAAAAACCAGAACGAAACACACAGCCGAAGCTCATTAACATAAACTTTCCAGAAACAATATATCAGGCTACAAAAACACGGCTGCTCACTTCAGCTCCAAATTCTAGCGTATAATAAAGACACATAAAAGTATGGTATCCCTATCTATGATAGCTCAAAAAGGTACGAGAACATTCACCAAACGAAATAAAGGCTGCTCGATACACGCGCACAGGAAAAGTAGCGAAAATGTAGCGATGTCAGATGTCAACTAACCGATGTGACACTTACGAGGCCACCAGACAGTGCGACCTGTCTAAAACGTTCCGGACTAAACTTAACAAAACGAAATCGGCTCTACTCACGAACAAAAGAGAAAATTACTAAAAAAAAAAGTACAAAATCATAACCGTGATAGCTCAAATAAACAACATATCATTACCTACGAATAACACATGTACGCTCTCACAGGACAACACAACCACAATCGTAACAGTCGTCATCAAGCTGTGTCCACAGTGTCCACTGTATTCCACTTCGTCTGTGCTCTGTGGTCATCTTCATGACCCAGTCTATGGCCAGTAGGAATCAATGAATGAATCAATGAATCTTTATTTTACAACGGTAAAGATATTAGGAAGAGAAACGGAGACAGCAGACACCCCTGCCTGACACCAGTTCTGACCTGGAGCTCTCTGGTGAACTGCCCTTCGTGGATCACGCGACATGTCATGCCATCGTAGCTGCTCTTGATCAGGCGGACGACCTTTGTGGGTACACTGTAGTGTCGTAGGAGTTTCCACAGAGTCTCTCGGTCCACGCTGTCAAATGCTTTCTCATAATCCACAAAGTTGACGTACAGCGGGGAGCTCCACTCCAGAGACTGTTCCACGATGATGTGGAGAGTGGCGATCTGGTCTGTACATGATCAGTTCTTCCTGAATCCTGCTTGCTGGTCTCTCAGCTGGGGGTCAACGCAGCTCTTAATTCTCTCTAGGATGATCCTGTTGAAGACCTTTCCTGGTACTGACAGCAAGGTGATTCCTCTGTAGTTGGAACACTTGCTGAGGTCGCCTTTCTTGGGAAGCTTGATTAGGTACCCTTCCTTCCAGTCAGCTGGCATCACCTCCTCTTCCCAGATCTTTCCAAACAGTGGGTACAGCATCTCCACTGTTGTCTCTAGGTCTGCTTTCAGAGACTCCGCTGGGATGCCATCTGGCCCTGCTGCTTTGCCGTTCTTCAAAAATGCCACTGCTCTTCTGATCTCTTCCTGGCTGGGTCTGTCACAGCTGATGGGTAGGTCGGTCTCTGCTGGCTGGATGTCTGGGGGGTCGGGTGGGCTAGGTCTGTTCAGTAACTCTTCAAAATACTCGGCCCATCTGTCGAGTTGGTCTGCTCTGTCTGCAATAGGCTTGCCTTCTTTGTCTTTTACTGGTCTTTCTGTATGGCCATACTTGCCCGACAATCTTCTGGTAATGTCGTAGAGCTGTTTCATGTTGCCGCTGCCTGCTGCCTTTTCTGCCTCTGCTGCCAGGCTGTCTGTGTAGGCCCTCTTGTCTGCCCTGATACTCCTCTTCACCTCGCGGTTGGCTTCCGAGTATTCCTCCTGTGCCCTTACTTTGGCTGCCCTCGTGCGACTGTTGTTGGCAACTGCTTTCTTCTGCTTCCTCACTTCTATCTTCTTCAAGGTCTGTGCCGACAGCCAGTCCTTGTGATGGTGTTTCCTGAACCCTACAGTGTCTTTGCAGGTTGAGTTCAGCGCCTCTCTAACTGCCTTCCACTGCTGCTCTGTGGTGACCGCCTCCTCTTCATTTACTAGCTCCTGTAGCGCTTGAAACCGGTTGGACAGCACCAGTTTGAACTCTTCTCTAACTCCAGTTTCTCTCAGGAGGCCTACATTATAGCACTGTCTTCTTGTTGTCTCTGTGCGGCTTTTCTTTAGCTTGAGCTTCATTCTTAAGGTAAGCAGATGGTGGTCTGAGGCGACATCTGCTCCCCTCCTCATTTGAACATCTTGAAGGGATCTTCTAAATTTCTTGCTAATGCAGATATGGTCTATTTGGTTCTCTGCTATATGGTCAGGTGAGACCCAAGATGCTTTGTGTATTCTTCTGTGTGGGAAGATGCTGCCTCCAATGACAAGTCGGTTTAGAGCACAAAAGTCCACAAACCTCTCCCCGTTTTCACTCATCTCTGAGCCTATTCCGTGTCTCTCCATCACCTCTTCGTATCCGGTGTTGTCCTCCCCTATTTTGGCATTAAAATCGCCCATGACGATGGTGATGTCTCGCTCCGCACATTTGTCCGCGGCACTCTGGAGTCAGTCGTAGAACTCTTGTTTCTCTTCCTCGTCACTGTCATTAGTGGGCGCATAACACTGGATGATGTTCAGCTTGAGCTTTTTCTTGGTTCTAAAGGCTGCTGTGATAATTCTTGGCCCAAGAGGTTCCAAGCCCATCAGCGCTGTCTGTGCCACTGGTGACATCATGAATGCTACTCCTTCTGTATGGGGGGCATTCTCCTCTTCATGACCTGAATACAGAATCATCTCCCCACTTAACAGTCTTTTCTGGCCAGACTGCGTCCATCTGGCTTCACTGATACCTAGCAGGGAAAGGTTGTACTTTTGCATTTCCACTGCTATCTGGGCGGCCTTGCCGCTCTGGTACATGGTCTTGACGTTCCATGTGCCCATGGTTGTGTCCCTGGATAGAGAGAGGCGGCTCGGTCCTGTGGCTTCCGAAGACTTCCGGCTTTCACCACAGGACGTCATAAGTCTTCTGGTAGAAGAACCTTCCTCCTCCAGGAAAGGAATTACTGTTAGTCTTTTCGTCGGCGTTTTTGTAGCTATTTCCTTTTTTGCAGGGTGGGGAAGCTACCCCCATGCCCAACCCCCTTACTAGGAGGACCAGGGGTTTTCTGTCGGGGTCACCTTACCTTAGACCATGTTGGTTCACGGCACCTTATTTCATTCGGTGCACCCCTCTCACGAGGGACCCCCTATCCACCACCCTGGGGACGCGCCTCAACGCCATATGGTCCCAGCGCGAGGACTCTGTTTGATTGTGATGTGCATATGTTTTCTGTGTTGATCTTAACATGGACGCTTGTCAGTTATGGCGCAAAAAATTCCTAATTAATGGCAATAAAGTTTATCTTATAATGTTTGCTGTCAACTACGGCATGGCAAACCAACACCAGAGATGCACTGTATTTTATTCCATGGACAGGTAACAGATTCCTATCATTAAACTATTTTTCTGAGTTGTTAAGGTAGAAATTTGAAAAAACATTACACACACAGAGTTGGTGATAGCTTAATTAGAATGGCATCCTGTGCGTTGGGTGTTTATTTACAACTTTTCTGATGAAAAAACACTCACCACCATAGGCACTGTGGCTGAATGTCAGCTTTACTAGCATTTTTCAATGTTGTCATGTGACTAAATGTAAAAAATAGCAATGTAAAATGTAATTTGTATTAATAATTAGCAACAATTATTTTTGTCAGAGATGGACTGGAAGGGGGCAGTTAGTGGGTTCATGCAGTTATGAAGTCTGATGGGTGTACAAAACACTACTAACAATTACAGTAACAGTAGAGCTTCAGGTACAATTTTAGGTGTGGCTTCACACAAAATTAACAGAAAGTAATATTGATTAGTTTACAGCAAAAAATAGTGTGCTGAAATGTCTGCTCCAAATATACTTCTGGGGTGTAACGTCTTAAGGCAAAACAGCCATGAGCAAAAACATGTTTGTTGAAGAAGAAAATGGCACCATACGCAAAGTTAAATAGGACTTTACAAAACGAAATCCACCATTTATTTTTTATTTATTAAAGCATTGGCAAAGCGCCTGGGTTCCATTACCCTGCGAGAGCATCTTGAAAATCGTCGTCATCATCTCCACTACTGGCTGTCACGGAGAAGTAGCCAGAATACTTCTGCCTATTTGGTCTGGTCCTCAGTCGACCCTGTTTCGCTGCCTCTTCGAGGTCCTGCTGAAGTTGTATAATCAGGGTTCGGAGTTCATGCAGTTCTTGTCGCAACCGAAAGTACAGGATGAAAAATCCGGCTCCTGCTGCAAATCCTGCCAAAGCACCCACCACATAAGGACCATGGTGGCGGAAATAGGACATTATACCCCTGCATAAAACGTTCTGGAACCAGACTGTAATACGATGGTCCGAAAAAGCAGAGCACCAGCGAGAGTGAAACTTCTTTCCTGCACTGCCAGCGTCAACGACATCTACGCTTGAAGGGATATAACTCTAATAGTGCTTATCATGTCGTCTGCTGTTATTCACGGAATAATATGTGCGGGGCTTTGTTTGTGGAATTGAGAAAGATTAAAACAAATTATTTTATATATCCATTTATACAGTTAAGGCATCTAACATTTTCATAATGCCCTAGGTCATTTGCGGGCGGAAAATGTTATGAAAAAGGTTCTGTGACCTGGGATAAAGGGAGGTAGCTCGGAGTTAACAGTCGGACAAGATGGCGGCTGCTGCAGCAGTCATTGTTCTGCTACCCTGTCTGTTTTCCTTTGCCGTCTGCCAGAGGCAAGATGTAAACGCAAGCTTACTACGAGTGATTGGGGCGCTCGAAAAACTGGTTGCATTTTACGAAGCAGAGTACCGGCATATAAATCTGGATGGGCTTTTTGGACTCAAAGTCGTAGAAGGTTGGACGCTTGTTTATCGCTCATAATGGCAAATGGATGGGTTCAAGGAGTGGCATAACATTTCTATACGCGAAAATATGAAAATCCAAGAAGTACACAGATATGCACACACACACACAAACATACACAGGTTTTATATTTTAGTAGTGGTAGCAGTGTGCAGCCTGCATGTCATACATGTGGAGCAGTTTTAATATTTTATTTTACCCTGTGACTCTCAAGTAAAATATATCTCTACATGGGACACTGGACCATACCAGCTGTTGGAAACCTTTTACTTTGTGTTTATGGTGCAGAAAATGTTTCAGTTAAAGTGTTATCTGTGAACATCCTAGTATTGATCTGGTGCGGATGGATGCTGCAGCAGTTGAGGGAATTTTTTTTACAAGAGAACGTGCAACAGATGGGGGACCTGGCAAAGCAACAGCTGGAGGTTGATTGTCTACTGGAACAAGGATGTGTTTGTTACAGATACAAAGTCAATTAGGTCTTTGTGTGCAAGCTACAGGAAACTCGGACTGTAACACAGTAGAACCTCTTTTGATAGGTCACCGAATTTTACAGTCACCTTTTGTTTATGGTCACTTTTGTGATGTACAGATGATGTTTACTATATAAGGTACCTTGATTCTACAGTCACCTGCAGAATGCAACCAATGGTCAGCATATCGAAGCCAAAAACAAAAAAAAATACCTTAAATTGACGGTCACGGCCAGGCTGGCATGATAAAACCATCATGTACAACAGGTCAATGGCAGCTCGCTCAACACCTAGCCGGCCACCACACAAAGACAAAGCCCAGATATTGTGTCATTATGTAATAATGGACGTGCCATCGCCTAGCTGTGTGAATTGTCATGCTATCTATCCAACTGTGTCCACATCTCTTTTTCAAGTCTGTTTACTGTGGGGTCATGTAATTTTCTGACGTGACCAATATTTGACTGCTCTTTCACGCCAGGCGCCAACTTGGCGAAAACTCACGCGCCCCTGCAGATGGAAGGGGCTCAGGTGAATTGAGGGCATACGTGCACAAACACACGTGTCTGTACCACAGGCCTACATATCCATTCCAGCACACTTACACTAATAGTAATACTAATATTGTATAACAGTGCAGAGATTGACTTGGAGGCGTGTGGACTGACATTCCTTTTCCTATTTGTTTAAGACATGAATGCGGCAGCAACATACATCGACACACGTTGCTCTTTATGATTATCCCCTCCCTTACTACTAGTACACACAAACGCAATTTTTTTTTTTGTTCATCACCAAAGATAACGAAACATCCCGGCGTCACTAGTACATGTAACTCACTTCAGAGAAGCATGAAGAGGTCGATGTAGGTTGCGGTTTGGTGGTGGAATATCCATATGTTCTTATCCGAGTTTAACAAGCATGCCTTTGTTCCTAAATGAAAAGAAAAGGGGAGACTGCCAGTGCTAATATTTTAGGAAGATTACAAAGTAAAGTAGGTAAAAGTAGTAGTTGTGGGCAATGGGCAGATGTTCACGTCTGCACGGGAATTAGACAACCCCGCCCTCCACGAGTCCCCTGCTGCCTTGCAGGTTAGGTTTTGGATAACCAAAGGCTAGGGTGCTGACATGGTACTTGATTGGGTGTATGAACTTCCTTGATGAAGTCACCACCCAGGGTGAAAGAGTCCCATGAGGGTCTCATCGGCCACGTGTCCAGGACCAAGGCGAGCCACAAGTTATGTGGAGTTTCGGTTGTGGTTAAAAGCTTGGAGAGGGATGGGCTCCGCCAGGTTCTTTTGCCCAAGACACACCACATGCAATGACAACCTTACCTCAATCCATACCGGATCGGTCGTCGCCTGGAACAAGGACCGCGCCTTCTGTCTTGCACCAGAGCAGAGGTGTTAAGTGTGTTACTGGTGCACCACCAAAACTCTGTGCCAGAAACAACATCAGCATTGGCACCTGGAACGTCAGAACATTAAGAACACCTGGATAGGTAGAGGAATCGACACACGGAATGAACAGATACCACTGGACCATCCTAGGACTGTGCGAAGTACAATGGAAGAACCTTGGGGAAACATCAACCCAGCAAAACCACAAACTGTATTACAGTGGCAGAGAAAACAAACACGAACAGGGTGTCAGATTTCTCATCCACAAAGACATCGTGAGCACTGTCATGAGTTGTCGGCCAGTCTCCAGTAGGCTTATCACCATACGCTTTAGGGCAACCTCATTCAATATCACCATTGTACAAGTTTACGCCCCAACAGACTATGGCGATGAGGAAATAGAAGACTTCTATGACCAACTGCAAGAAGTCTTGGACCAGACCCCCAAAAAAGACATTCTTGTGGTGCAGGGAGACTGGAATGCCAAAATAGGAGAGGATGCTGCTAGGAACTGGAAAGGCACATGTGGACGCTACTGCAATGCAGAGACCAACGACAGAGGCTTAAGGCTCCTGGAATTTGCCAGCTCAAATGATCTAAAGCTGATGAACACGTTTGGCCCACACAAAGCATCCAGAAGGTGGACATGGCACAGCCCGAACGGAGAGCATCATAACCAAATTGACTACATCATGGTGAAGAGACACTTTCAAACCAGTGTGAACATTGCCAAGACAAGAAGTTTTCCAGGAGCAGACATTGGAAGCGACCATGACTTGGTGATGATGACCTTCAGACTCCGCCTAAAGAAGGTCAACAAGCAGGGTCCCACCAGAATCAAGTTTGACCTTGAGAAACTGAAAGACCCAGAGGTAGCAGAAGCCTTCCAGGCAAAGATAGGAGGAAAATTCGCGCCACTGCTACTTCTAGGTGCAGAAGACACGGATGTGGACACACTGATTGACACATTTAACACTGCTGTAACCCAAACAGCCAGTGAGATCCTTGGCAAACACCAACAAGCAAAGAAACCTTGGGTTACAGCTGACATCTTTGTTCTATGTGACAAGCGTCGAGAATTACAGAAAAAGAAATCGGAGGTAGAATGAGCTAAACAATACAGGGAAATTAACCAGGATATCAAGAAAAGCATGAAAAAGGCAAAGAATAAGTGGATTGAAGATCAGTGTAAACACGTAGAAGAAAATCTGAACAAAAATAATAGCACAAAAGCATACCAGCTGGTGAAAGACCTGAACAGTGTAAAACAAGGACGCTCCTCGATCATTCAAGATAGTGAAGGGAACTGTCTTACGGAAGACCAAGACATACTGAAGAGATGGACAGAGTACTGCTCAGATTTGTACAACCACCGAGCTACAGGGGACCCAGGCATACTTGTCAACCCACCCGTGACCAACAATGGCCACTATCCCATCCTCTGAGAAGAAGTAGAGGCTGCAGTGAAGTCGCTGAAAAAAGGGAAGGCAGCAGGAGCAGACAACATCCCTGCAGAACTAGTCCAAGAAGGGGGAGAAGACATGATAAGCGTCTTACTAACAATCTGCAATAAGATCTGGCAGTCAGGGGATTGGCCCACACCATGGACCCAATCACTTATAATAACTCTCCCCAAAAAAGGCAACTTACATCAATGCCAGAATTATCACACGATCAGTCTTATATGCCACCCAAGCAAAGTCATGTTAAAGATCCTACTGAAAGGGCTGAAGCCACAGGCAGAGGAAATCATAGCTGAGGAACAGGCAGGCTTCAGACCAGGGCGCAGCACAACTGAGCAGATCTTCAACCTGAGAGTTCTATGTGAGAATTACCTCCAGCACCAGCAAGACCTCTATCATGTCCTTGTGGATTTTAAGAAAGTGTTTGACAGGGTGTGGCATGCAGCCCTTTGGTCCACCATGAAGCTATACAACATAAATGCCAACCTGATCAGTCATAGCAAACCTTTACAACAAGGCCACTAGCGCAGTCTGCTTCAACGGCAAAATAGGAAACTGGTTTAGGACTACAGTCAAAATCAGACAAGACTGCTTGCTCTCACCTACTCTTTTCAACATCTTCCTGGAAAGAATCATGACAGACACTCTGAAAGATCATGAAGGAACTGTCAGTATTGGAACAATCACGAACTTGCGCTTTGCGGATGACATTGATGGCCTTGCAGGAACAGAGAAGGAGCTAGCTCAGCTGGTGGAAAAACTGGACAGCACAGCCATTGCATATTGGATGGAAATCAGTGCAGAGAAGACCAAACTGATGACAAATAACACCAGTGGCATTGGCACAGACGTCATGATTGGAAGCCCAAAACTAGAAACAGTTAATAAATTCAAATACTTAGGAGCCATTGTGGCAGATGAGGGATCAAAACCAGAAATACTGTCCAGGATTGCGCAGACAACAACAGCACTGACAAGATTGAAGACCATATGGAAGGACAGAAACATCGCGCTCTGCTCCAAGATCAGACTGATGCACTCCTTAGTCATCTCGGTGTTCTTGTATGCCTGCGAGTCATGGACCCTCACAGCAGACCTTGAAAGGAGGATACAAGCCACTGAAATGAGATGTTTTAGAAGGCTGCTTGGCATTTCATACAGAGATCACACCACGAATGAGGAAGTGGGAAGCAGAATCAGGCAAGCCATCGGGCCCTATGAAGACCTATTAGCCATTGTGAAAAAACGCAAACTGAAGTGGTATGGGCATGTCACGCATTCAGCAGGGCTTGCCAAAACAATCCTGCAAGGCACTGTGCAAGGAGGACGAAGGAGAGGAATACAGAGGGAAAGATGGGAGGACAATATCTCAGAGTGGACAGGACTGAGGCTGGGTGATACGCTAAGAATGGCAGAGAACAGAGAGAAATGAAGGGAGCTGGTTGCCAAGTCATCAGTAGTGCCCCAACGGTTGGCAAGACTACAGGATAATAGATGGATAGATAGATAGATAGGTAAAAGCACTGTCAGGGGAGAGAAGTGTGCATGATCGACCAGTGATCATAGATCTACTGTGTTCAAAGCACACAACAACAAAAAAGATAGGAAAGAGGGGTGCGCTAAGAAAATGACTGGAAGCAATGCATATGGAAGCTGCCACACCCCCCCCCCCCCCCAAAAAAAAAAAAAAAAAAAAACACACAAAAACAACAAAAAAAACCACACATATATCCCACTGTTTCAGCCACTCGGTGGCTGTCATTGCAGGTAGGCAAAAGTTCCTGCCTTCCTCCAGTATTGCCGATGGTGTGCTGAAGAGGTCGCCAAGACCGAAACAGCTGTCCACACCGGTTAAATATCTGGACCCTCCCTTGGGGGACCTAGATTTAAATTTCCATGCACCGAGTGGCTTTAACAGTGGGATATGTGATACGCCCCCCTTCGGGGGGGGGGGGGGGGGGGGGCTTCCATATGCATTGCTTCCAGTCACTTTCTTAGCGCACCCCTCTTTCCTATCTTTTTTTTGTGTGTGTGTGCTTTGACCACAATAGATCTATGATGACTGGTCGATCATGCACACTTCTCTCCCCTGACAGTGCTTTTACCTACTTTACTTTGTAATCTTCCTAAAATATTAGCACTGGCAGTCTCCCCTTTTCTTTTCATTTATTACTACAATGTCGACTGCAACCCCTTCCCCCCTTTTAGTAGGTTCTCTTTTAGGGTGCATGGAAATTTAGCTCTAGGTGAAGGCATGGAATGTATGCACCTGCAGACACCACAGTTAAATGTGGCTGTCATTGCAGGTAGGCAAAAGTTCCTGCCTTCCTCCAGTATTGCTGATAGTGTGCTGAAGAGGTCGCCAAGACCGAAACAGCTGTCCACACTGGCTAAATATCTGGACCCCCCCCCCCCCTTGGGGGACCTAGATTTAAATTTTCATGCACCGAGTGGCTGGAACAGTGGGATATGTGATATGCCCCCCTTTCGGGGGGGGGGGGGGGGGGTCCATATGCATTGCTTCCAGTCACTTTCTTAGCGCACCCCTCTTTCCTATTTTTCTTGTTGTGTGCTTTGACCACAGTAGATCTATGATCACTGGTCGATCATGCACACTTTTCTCCCCTGACAGTGCTTTTACCTACTTTACTTTGTAATCATGCCTTTATTCCGTTTCCATCAAACCTCCCATGAATGGTCACCTGCTGTATATGGTCACTTTTTCTTGGCAACAGGGGTGACCCTTCATAGGAGGTTCTACTGTAGTTCAAGGGCAGTGCCTTATCATCCTGGCACCTGTGGTGAGATGGTGGCCATTATTTAAGTTATGTTAGTCCATCAGCAAAGAGAAATGTCAACATTTTTTTCCTTTTGTATAGACTATGATCATAATGCCATAAGGAGTATGGAGGAAAAACATAATATACTGATGCACAATAGCATGCACATTTTGAACCAGATTATCATTTTCATAGTTTACAAGTGACGAGAAAAGCAGTTTAAAAACCATTGATTTGGGTTTTTTGCTAATTTGTTACAAGTTTGATTTTATAATGTGTAACAACTTGAAGGTGAGACAAATCTAATTATCATTTTAATTTATTTTCTGCACACAGTGAACATAAATATAATGTATGTTTCAGGTCAGGTTAAGAGAGTGTTGGATGAACATCAGCAAGGTCAGCATGGGCAGCTCAGCCCACAGGTTGTTCAGCGTCTTCATGCCATCCTGCAGAACTCTGCTCATGCCAGCCAGCTGGCTGTGGAGTCTGTCAAGGCTGATGATGAGAATTACTTCAAGAACTTGGCCTTTGTCGTCAGCAAACCTTGGACTGACTTCAAGAGGCATCGGCGTGTTCTGCCATCCCAGCGCTGGGAGATTCCTGTCTACCATTCAAGTTTGAACTGTAAGTTTTGTGATTTTGGCAATTTTGGTTCTCTGAAAACTAGATAACAGTTCAATTTCATGCAATTCAATTCATTAATTCAATAAATTTATTATTTCCTTTAAGGAAAATTGTACATGAATAACTTGGTGCCCAGAGACATTAAGCTATTCAGGCACTGCCCTTGAACTGTCATTACTGATCTGTATCTTGTGGTTGTAGTGTGTCATGATTGAATATATTGAATGTTTAACCCTCTAGTGCATGCAGGCACTGGTACTGTAAACAATACCAGTGACTGCATGTACATGAGGGTTAACCCTTGTGCTGTCTGTAGTGCTTTTTGTCAAGGTGATTCCTGCAGGAATCACCTTGACAAAAAGCATTACAGAAAACACAAAGATCAATACGTTTGCTTTTGATAAACTTTCACTGCATGTTCCCCTTCTTACAGATTCGCTGAATGAGGAGAACAGTGACAAATGTATGATGGAAGTGGTAGGCACAGGCGCAGTTGCCAGCAGATGTTCATTCTCATCTGATTGTGGTAATCTGATGACCAAACGAGGTCTCATGGATTATGGCGTCACCCATCAGCTTTTGTGGACAGCTCTGGCAGAAAAGGTTTGTTTTGGCAACAGCAGAACATGTTTTGAGTGACCGTAGGAGACAACACCTGACTATTCAAACTGCAGGCTTCAAACTTGTCTAAAGGATACTTTATGCAAGACCTTTGTAAACATACTAATACCATTGACCTCTCAAGGTCACAGAGGATCTTGAAATAGGTAAAAACAAATAGCCATATTTTGACCCCCAAATTTGCTTCTCACTGTTCTCAACTTCAAACCCAAATTTGGTACAAAGATACCTGATTGTAAGACCTTTCTATGCATACTAATTTTGATTATCCTGGGAAAGGTCAAGGGTCACAAGAGATCAAGAAATATGTAAAAAAAATGTAGCCATATTTTGACAAAACATGTTTTTTGGCTCACGTGCGAAGCAAAAGTATGTTTGGGCCAGTGGTTGTCCGTCGTCCGTGGTAAACTTTAACGTTGGCATTTTCTCGGAGACTATTCAAGCCACATTTTTCAAACCTGGCCCAAGGGTACTTTTGTGGTAAGACCTTTCTAAACATACCAATTTCAGTGACCTCTCACAAAGGTCAAGGTCACAGAGGATCAGGAAATGGGTCAAAAATAGCTATATTTTGACATAATTTTTTTTTTCCAATACTATTCACAACTTCAAACCCAAACTTGGTACAAAGATACCTGATGGTAGGACCTTTCTATAGGTACTAATTTGGTTGATGCCTCGGAAAGGTCAAGGGTCACAAGAGCTCAGGAAATAGGTGAAAAATAGCCATATTTTGACAACATGTCATGTTTTTTTTCTCAAATACTATTCACAACTTCAAACCCAAATTTTGTACAGAGATACCTGATGGTAAGACCTATCTATGCATACTAATTTGGATGACCCCTCAGAAAGGTCAAGGGCTCAGAAAATAGGTCCGAAATAGCCATATTTTGACAAAAGATGTTTTTTCTCAAATACTATTCACAACTTTAAACCCAAATTTGCTACAGAGATACCTGATGGGAAGACCTTTCTATGCACACTAATTTGGATGACCGCTCGGAAAGATCAAGGGTCATGAGAACTCATGAAATAGGTCTAAAATAGCCATATTTTGACAAAAGATGTTTTTTCTCAAATACTATTCACAACTTAAAACCCAAATTTGGTACAGAGATACCCGATGGGAAGACCTTTCTATGCACACTAATTTGGTTGATCATTCGAAAAGGTCAAGGGTCACGAGAGCTCAGGAAATAGGTCTAAAATAGCCATATTTTGACAAAAGATGTTTTTTCTCAAATACTATTCACAACTTAAAACCCAAATTTGGTACAGAGATACCTGATGGTAAGACCTAATTTGGATGACACCTTGGAAAGGTCAAGTGTCACACGAGGCTGGCAAATGTGTAAAATGCTGATTCTTGATAAATTGTAGGTATTCCTAGGTAGGTATCTTTGCAAATTTTTCAACCAAATTTGGAACAAAGATAGCTTATGATAAGACCTTCCTATGCATACTAATTTAGTCGACTCATCACAAAGGTCAAGGGTCACGGGGGGGGTTGACAGATATGTGAAAAATGCTTACATTTTCAGAAAACATGGATTTTGGTGCTGCAGAAGCCAGCCTTTGTCACAAAGGTCACACATATGTAAATCAGTCATACATATAAGCCATAATGTCTTTGCCTTTCTTGTTCTCAAAGGCTATTCATAACTTCAGACCCAAGCTTGATACAGACATATGTGGTGGTAAGACCTTCCTGTGCATACCAATTTTGATGACCCCTCGGAAAGATCAAGAGTTACAAGAGATCATGAAATAGGTCAAAATAGCTATTTCTTGACACAATCTTTTTATTTTTTTTTTTTTGCTCACGTGCGAAGCAAAAGTGAGTTTATGTTTTGGGCCAGTGGTCGTCCGTCCGCCGTCGTCCGTGGTAAACTTTAATGTTGGCATTTTCTCGGAGACTATTCAAGCCACAGTCTTCAAACTTGGCCCAAGAATACTTTGTGGCAAGACCTTTCTAAACATACCAATTTCAGTGACCTCTCAAAAAGGTCAAGGTCACAGGGGATCAGGAAATAGTTAAAAAAATTAATAGCTATATTTTGACATAATTTATTTTTTCTTAAATACTATTCACAACTTCAAACCCAAACTTGGTACAAAGATACCTGACGGTAAGACCTTTCTTTGTATACTAATTTGGTTGTTCCCTCGGAAAGGTCAAGGTTCACAAGTGCTCAAGAGAAAGAGTGATGCATGTCGATGGGCGTTGCTGCCATGTTCTTATCTTAAATAGAAAAAGAGGGGTAGATGGAGGAGTAAGCATGACGTGGTTGTTGTCAGTAACCGGTCATTTTATTGTCCGTATGATTACTGAGCAGAGGCAAAATGCGTTGCAGTTTTTTTTTAACCTATGTTGTACCAATTTCTTTTTTCTCACCATTTCTTTTCTTCGGCTGTGCACCTCATTAGAATCGACCTCACAGTTTGTGGCTGGCGCATAGAAACTGGCAAGTCATTCCATTCAGTACTAACTGACCACTGCTGATTTCGTTTTTGATGCTGCGATTTCTTGACATGAGCCTCAGAATTTACAGATCTTATGAATAAGTGGATGTTCTGTATACTCATCACTCTCCTAAAATTAAATAAGATGAGGATTTCATTCCAAAGTCTACCGTATTGTTGGAGCTCAGATGCGTTTATCTTTTAGGAACATTCAGAGTTGTTCATATTTTTAGGCCTATTATGCTGATGGTCAAGAGTACGACTAGGCGTCGAGTGCCGGTTTCGCTACCTGACTGACAAAACAAAGCCTTCAAACTCAAAATCAGGCATGCATCTCACACAACCATATCTCAACTGGTTAGAAATTGAACATACTTTCTAATCCTGTGTCATTTTTGCATACGTCCGATGGGATAAAAGAGTTATTTATTGTTTTGTGCGATCGAGCGGCGGAAGCCAAAATTTCAAAACGTGACATCACACACGTGTGTTTGTTTTCAGATAAAAAATTCCGGGGAATAAAATAGAATTTCGAAACGAAGTTTAGGCCTATAGAGAGCCAATGCAAGTTACTATTTTGTTACCATATCGTCGAGTTTTACGTGTGTCTAAGTTTAAAGTAGTTTGAGGGCAAGTAAAGGCTAGAATGAACATAATGTGCGTTGTCAATTTCACACGTCCGAATCGCGCTGTGCACCGGAACACAAAAAACGTACCGTGAGGCACCTAATTAACATATCCTAGACAACATTACTCTTCATTCTGATTACCGTAAACAAATTCGAAATCCTTTTGAGAATTGAAAGAAGGCTGCGTTTTAAACTTCTTCAGCCCAAAAGTTGTAAATTTTGTGTTACGTTCAAACTCGGGAAAAAATCTCGCAATCATCAACGCGCATGATTTTCTGGAATCGACGGCCATTTTGAGATTTGCATTTGGTCAGTCCTACGTACCTGATACGTACAGGTGACATCGATGGAGCAGGAAAGCGACAAAGTTGAAGGTAAGTTTTGGTTGTAAATGGTTATGTTCATGCAAAATTGATGACTGAGCACCATAAATGTTTTTTAAAAAAAGCAATGTACGTGTACTGCTTTTCTAATTACTTCAAATGAATGTTGACGCAAAGAAATGTAAAATCAATTGGCTCAATGACCACGTGTTTTGAACAAAGGAAGAAAACATTACTTGATGGAATTTGCCTCCATCCCACGATGACGGTTTAGTTTTGGTTGTAACAGTTATGTTCAAGTTTCTGAATGCGATATTCAATATTTCAAAGGATAAAACAGAACAAGTAATGTATGTTCGGATTAGTTTTGTAGTGCAGCAACACTTTGAAACAATAATTATTACCTTTTACCGTCACCTTGCCGTTGTGTCGGCTTGTACATAACTTTACACACGTTGAAGGTTATCAGCGTTACATTCAGGCAATTACAGCTTTATTTTCAAAGATTAAAAAGAACACTACGTATCACACATTTTCGTCGATTCAGTATTGTTGTCTTTAACGTTCCTGATATAAAAAATAGAGTAAATGTCTTTTGCTCCTGCTGTTTGATTGTTCATAACTTTACACAGTTTGGCCAGGTAAATCTTTACGTAAAGTTATGTTCAAATCATGAGTTTTGCATTTTGGGGGAAGGACAAGTCATACCTTTTTTGTACCAATTTTTGTTGGTAGGAAGGGATTTTGTGCTAATTTGATTATACTTCTGGTCATAGATTATGAGTTGCTGAATTAGAGCGTTTGTACATAACATGACGCAGTGCAAAAGGGAACAGACATAGCACCTTCAATCAAAACATGGTCGTTTTTCTTATTTTGAGCTGTGATAATGTTCCCATTGTCTTTATGTACTTTATATTATTGTTTTTTCATTATGTAAAATAAGATTAAGTAAGAATAACCCTGTTCTGGCAGTATTGGACTGAACATAACATGATGTAACACTTATGGTGTTTGGGTTGTAAAGTTCTGTTACACTGTGCTTCATGCTATTTTTGTATGGTTTAGTGTTCTATGATAAGTACAGATAGTCTGTGCATTTTTTAAAAACTTTTCTGCACCCAAGAAATGACAATTTTTAAGAAATATGCCTTGAACATAACTTGACAACAATTATGTTGTCAAGTTATGTAAAGTTAAAACAGTGCTCAGCTAACATTTTCCTTCATAGTAACAGTCTCTTTTAAAGTGGAAGACTGGTTTGATTATGTTGTCTATTGTAACTAATATACAAACTATTATTCTAGCTAGATGACTGTGTACATAACTTGACAAACTAGACTGACATGTAAAGTGTAAAGTTATGTTCATTACTGTAGCACAATTCCTAGTATACTGTCTTTTGGATGCCCACTTTCCTAGTTGTTATTCATCAAAATACAGCTTGGGTACTAAAATATTAATTGTTAAACCCAGAATATACATTTTTCTGTTTTAAATAGTTTGTACAATAACATGACAACATCATGTGTTGTCAAGTTATGTTCAACCACAGTTGTGTTTGGTTCACACATTGTCTTCCAAGTTACAGTCTGATCATGCCTTTTACTCTTTGTTGTGCTGGCCAAGGTTGATAGCTGCCATGATATATCACAATTTAATAATAACCAGCCATTTTAGTACAAAGCTGTTGAAAAATAACCAGACATATTAGGTTGATGCTAGCTAAAAACAAGTCGCAAACATGGACACAAATTAAAATTATTTGACCCCCTCTGTTTCAGTTCTTCGGGATTTGTTCCTGAATCGAAAGTTTCCGAGGCTGAATTGTCTTTCCCAGCCGTGAAAGCACCCAGAAAATGGATGCTAAACACGTGTCGTAGAGCAGTACCCTGACAGGTTGTACCCTGGTGAGCAAGGTTATGTCAGCATACTTGTACTTACGAATGATAGCAGCCAGGAATCTTTTTAAAGTATTTGAAACCAGAAAAATGTGGATTTGAACATGTTTTAGCTCTATTTATGTTTGAGATGAAGACATTGAAAAATGATAAAAGGTTGAAAGGTACGGCCGAAATAAGTGGGACTGGTTGTCACTGGCCAATAAAGAAAAGGAGTTTGAAGTTTCCTTAGGAAACTTGATCAGCAGGAAGCTTGGTAATTATGGGTTGCTTCAAGAAAGCGCTGTGATCATTATGCAACATAAATAAAGCAGTCTCTATTTCCTGTTTCAGGAGTGATTGTTGGAGTAGATCCTCTAGAGGGTCAAATTCCTCAAGCCTCACCAGACAAAACAAGGACTATTTGTTTACCCTGAAATATATGACATCCAAGAAGTAGGGGATGATTATAGCGTCGGCTGTAGATTTCCTGCCACTCTCCAACAGTGCACGCGAGTGGAGAGTGGTTGGGTTTGATCAATTTTAATTTGTTTCTGCCATGTTTAGCTCAAGTATGAAGCTAACTAAAGTGAGTACTTTCTGTGCCAGTGGTCTGCTGAAAACCATCGGTCGTGGTAAACTTAGGTCAATATGTGCTAGATTACATTTGTTGGAAAGTGGTACAGAAAAGCGTTTCTTTGCGGAGGTATTTGGGCAAAAGGTAGGCTCCGATGTCACACAGCCCATAGCAAGCATGAGCAATGGCTAACTAACGTCAGTTTTCAAGAGTGTTAAATGTATTGTTGGTGTTCTAAAATCAGTCTTTGTTCTTCTTTCTGGCGAAACCCAAGACTTCTGCAGAGGATTTTGCAATAGCAGTTTTCAGTTGTTCCCAAAGTGTTTCAGGGGAGGAGTCTACTGGGTCCGCTGTGTCTTTGAGCCTGCGCTGTAAATCTGTCTGAAAAGCAGCTTTCACATCGTCACGCTGAAGGCTGGCAACATCAAGCTTTTTCTTGGGGGGCCCCCATTTCTTGGGTTTTGGCTTGAAGTGGAGCCTGAGTTTGCAGCGGACAAGGCGGTGGTCAGTGTGGCACTCTGCGCTGGGCATCACTCTGGTGAGGAGGACGTCACTGCGGTCCCTCTGACGCACTAGGACATAGTCGATAAGGTGCCAGTGTTTGGAGCGAGGATGCATCCAGGTGGTCTTTCGACTGTCCTTTTGCTGAAAAGTAGTGTTGGTGATGACCAGTTGCTGCTCCGCACAGAACTCCAACAGTAGGCGGCCATTGTCATTGCAGTTCCCCACGCCATGCTTGCCGAGGACTCCTTTCCAGGCTTCAGAGTCCTGGCCCACTCTGGCGTTGAAGTCGCCAAGGATGATGACTTTGTCGTCTGCAGGGGTACTCTGTAGGAGGCTGCGCAGGTCAGTGTAAAACTTGTCCTTTTCAGCAGGCTCTGCCAGGAGGGTTGGGGAGTACACACTGAGAAGGGTGACGTGTTGCTGGTGTCTCAGTGGGAGGCGCATGGACATGATGCGGTCTGAGTGGCCCGTTGGTAGGTTTTCCAGCTTAGTCGCAATGGATGTCTTGACCATGAAACCCACGCCTGAGAGCCGTCTTTCTGATGCAGGCCTGCCTGACCAGTAGAGGGTGTACCCAGCACCAAGTTCTTGGAGGCTGCCTTCTTCCGGAAGGCGTACTTCGCTGAGCGCGGCGATGTCGATGTTTAACCTCCGCAATTCATGGGCAATGAGGGCGGAGCGACGTTCAGGGCGTCCGCTGTCTGCTTTGTCGAGCATGGTTCGGACGTTCCAGCATGCTACGTTGAGTCCGGTCGTGGTCGTCATGA
The DNA here is from genome assembly GCA_036245525.1 of Semisulcospira habei. Classification (NCBI taxonomy): domain Eukaryota; kingdom Metazoa; phylum Mollusca; class Gastropoda; family Semisulcospiridae; genus Semisulcospira; species Semisulcospira habei. Next base: position 92,673,258 of record BTPG01000004.1, read on the forward strand.
GAGTGGATCCGTTATTCTTTCTTGTTTTTTGACCGCAGGAGAAGATGCCCGTTGACCGCGGCTAGCCAACTGGGTTACGAGGGGATGAGCTTTGGTTAGGCCACCTTTTCTAGGCCCCTCTCCGTGTGGAGCAAGCAGTGCTGTCCCTAGAGAAGGCTGCTTGGTCGTTCAGGGTGTGCCGAGTGATGTTGTCATCTCCAGGTCAACATCAGGCGACCAATATCCTGAACCGCCTGCATGCAGGTTTGAGACTGCGGCTTCCAGTGACATCTTTCACCTGCCGTTTCGCCCCTCGCCCGTCGCTACAGGACTTGGAATGGTCAGTGTCATGGTCCGTGGACGTTTCCTAAAGCCTGCGCGGTGGAGCTTTTTGGTGGAGGGCAGTGTGCGCAGTACTGGCCCCACCCTTTAAACCCTTGGTTCATCTGCCATGGCCTAGCAAGCTGGGACGATGGCATCGAGGTCCTCCGGTCGTAGGTTTTATATCAGACTGTCCTTGTCCTAGTCTCTGGCTCAAAAGCCTTCCCCGGAGACACGGGGGCTTTGATGTCGGGGGTTTCCTCCCTTAGCCTTTCCGCTTTTTAGCTTTTTCTGGTTTGACGAAAACGATGTAGAGATCCAGGAACACCTAGCAAAAAAAAGAGCTGCCCATCAGGCCCACCTAGCCCAGCCTTCCTGCCCTGTGAAGAAGTCTGCCTTCCGCCTCGTCTGCAGCAGTCTCCAGCGCAAGCTCAGAGATCTCCAGAATGAGTGGTGGACCAGACTTGCACAGAGGACCCAGCTTTGCGCTGACAATGGTGACTACAGGGGCTTCTACGAAGCACTGAAAGCAGTGTATGGCCCCAGGCACCTGGTACAAAGTCCCCTGCGAAGCGCGAATGGCCAGGCACTCCTCACAGATAATACCTCCATCTTGAACCGCTGGTCGGAATACTTTCAGAGCCTCTTCAGCGCTGAGCGCACTGTTCAAGAAGCAGTCGTCCTACAAATCCCACACCTCCCAGTAAAGGTTGAATTGGACGAACCGCCCACCGCTGAAGAGACCCTCACAGCCATCCACCAGCTCAAGAGTGGCAAAGCAGCAGGCATTGATGGAATACCGCCAGAGATCTGGAAACATGGAGGCACAGCACTGCACAACAAGCTCCATGACCTCTTTCTCTGCTGCTGGGAGGAAGGAACACTACCAAAAGATCTCCGTGATGCAGTTGTTATCACCCTGTACAAGAACAAAGGCGAGAAGTCTGACTGTTCCAACTATCGGGGAATTACCCTGCTGTCCATTGCTGGGAAAATCCTTGCAAGGCTGCTCCTGAATCGGCTGGTACCTGCCATCGCTGAAGACCAACTCCCAGAGGGCCAGTGTGGCTTCAGAGCAAACAGGAGCACCACCGATATGGTCTTTGTGCTGAGACAGCTGCAGGAGAAGTGCCGCGAACAGAACAAAGGGCTGTACGTAACATTTGTCGACCTAACAAAAGCGTTCGACACTGTGAGCAGGCAAGGCATGTGGCAGATCCTGGAGCGACTTGGCTGTCCCCCAAAGTTCCTCAACATGATTGTCCAGCTACACGAGGACCAACAAGGCCAGGTCAGACTCAACAATGACCTCTCAGAACCATTCCCTATTCTCAACGGCGTAAAGCAAGGCTGCGTGCTGGCACCGACCCTCTTCACCATCTTTTTTAGTATGATGTTGAAGCAGGCCACAGTGGACCTCGATGATGACGATGCAGTGTACATCAGGTATCGTCTCGATGGCAGCCTGTTCAACCTCAGACGACTGCAGGCCCACACGAAAACCCTAGACCAACTGATTCGTGAGCTGCTTTTTGCTGATGATGCTGCCCTCGTTGCACACACAGAGAGAGCCCTGCAGCGCATCACGTCTTGCTTCGCAGATGCTGCCCAGCTCTTTGGACTCGAGGTCAGTCTGAAAAAGACAGAGGTCCTCCATCAGCCGGCACCCAAGACAGTGTATCGCCCTCCTCACATCGCCATTGGCGAGTCTGAACTAAAGTCAGTGCACCAGTTTACTTACCTTGGCTGCATTATCACGTCGGACGCCAAGCTGGACAAGGAGCTTGACAGCAGGCTGGCAAAAGCGAACAGCGCTTTCGGGCGACTTTTCAAGCGGGTGTGGCACAACCAACAGCTGAAAACAGGCACCAAGATCAGCGTGTACAGAGCTGTGGTCCTCACCACCCTGCTGTATGGTTCCGAGTCCTGGGCCCTCTACCGCAGCCAACTACGACTCCTCGAACGCTTCCACCAGCGCTGCCTGCGTACCATCCTGGGCATTCACTGGAGTGACTATGTCACCAACGTCGAGGTCCTTGAACAGGCTGAAACTGTGAGCATCGAGGCTTTGCTGCTGCGGATACAGCTCCGCTGGGCGGGGCATGTCTCCAGGATGGAGGATCATCGCCTACCAAAGATCACCCTGTTCGGCGAGCTTGCTACTGGACACCGTGACAGAGGGGCACCAAAGAAGAGATACAAAGACTGTCTCAAGAAGTCACTTAGTGCCTGCCAAATCGACCACCACCAGTGGTCTTCGCTTGCTGCGGACCGTGACACCTGGCGCTCCACCATTTACAAGGCAGCTGTCTCCTTTGAGGACTCTCACAGAGCTAGCCTTAAGGACAAGCGTCTCAGGAGAAAAAACAGAGATGCTGCAGCTCAGAACCCTGGCCATACCTTCCCCTGCAGCCACTGCGGTCGAACCTGCCTGTCTCGGATTGGCCTCCGCAGCCACGAACAAGCCTGCAGACGTCGTGGGCAACTCCTATAAAATCTTCGTTCGCGAAGTCAAGCCAAGAGGGTTCTAAAATGTATTGAAAGTTTAAACTTTTTTCACTTGATGCTTTCTCACATTGTGGAACCACATTGTGCAGAGATTTAAACCCCATGTTGTAAAGTTATGTACAAACATGTACAGTTTTGTTTTGCTACTTGCGTTAAACATTGTAGACACAATTATTAAAACTGGTAAATGCTGGAGTTTGCTGACCACATAATTTGATGTAATTTTCCATTTTTATCGTTTATTTTGACTTCAGTGTTAATAATACCAACATGTTCGGTTGTAAAGTTATGTTCAAACTTGCCATTTTCACACATTATTCCCTTGTATTATCAATTTCAAACCTGATAATTACATCACTGCTGTTCTGTAGTGTAGTAGAAAGCTACAGGTGCTTGTGATTTTTATTTTCTATTTCTTGTCCATTTGTGGAGGTACTTTTTTGCTGAAATTTGAAGCTCGTGGTCTAAAGTTATGTACAAACACAACTTACAATATGTATTTGCTGCTTTCATTACTCGTTTAGACACAATTTTGGGATAAATAAAAGTGTATTTGTTAAAAACACATCACTTGAGTAGTGTTTTGTTATTTTTGGATTTATGCATGTTAAAGAGCCTCAAGTTTGTTCGTCACTGTGTAAAGTTATGTTCAAGCATTGTGTGTTTCTTGTTTTTAGCCTTCAATTCATTCTATGTTGTGAATGGTGTATTTTTCCTAAATTATTCTGTAATCTACATAAGTTTAGTACACAATAATAGGAAAACAAACCATCTTAATTGACTTTCTTTGCAGTGTTGTCAAGGATTTCAAAATTTTTGTTCCTAAGCAAGTTATCCAATATTTTTTAAAGTTTATAGCTACTGTGTTCACACTTATCTCCATTAGGATAGTTTAGAATCTATCAATGTGCAATTGAAATTGTGTGTTTAATACCACACGCAATTTTTTAAATATAATTTATGCATTTTTTTGCATAAATGTATAGCTGGGTGTAAAGTTATGTTCAAACAATTTCAGTGTTGCGCCATTGTGTATCTATTCACCCATCAAACTTTCTTTGAAGTTTAAGCATAGCCTAGTAAGGAAAGAACAACATGATAATTTTATACAGCATGAATCTACTTTGTGAAAGCTAGAAAATGTGTTTTATAAATGTGTGACGGTGTAAATGTTATGTACAAACCATAACGGTTTTTCGCCAATTACACCCAAACAACTGCTCATGGGGAAATTCTTTTTGGGGGGCATGTTACTTATGACTAAACACATCACAATCATGCAAAATGATGGTCGTATGTTTAAGTTCAAAATCAGAGACCCATGTCACACTCTTTGGACACCCAGTCGTACTCTTGACCTGATCCATTTCCCTCCTCTCTAAGCCAACCCCTGATCAACACACACGTCGGCACAAACAAAATAAAGATGGACATGCGGTGCTTCCCGCCATTTAGTACGCTCTGTGGGCTTGTGTAGCGACAGGAGTCCTTCTACTCTAACCCACCCTCTGATCCACACACACTGGCACACGGAAATAAAGATGGACATATGGCGATTCCTGCTATTCATAAGCTCTGTGGTCTGGCGTAGCATAGCAATTCTAAAGAAGAATAATAGCGCGAGCAGCGAAATGACATCACTTCAAGCTTCACATCATGACATTAGTCCCACGATGCTGTGTTCATAGTGACGACTCGATGTTATGTGTCACGCATCGCAGTTCTAACATTTGACATAACAGAGAATCAACTTAGCAATTTTCTTGCTGATTTTCACGCCTAAGGCTTACAGGTCACAATTTGACCTAATATTACCCCAGCAGGCTTATGCAAACACTGTTTTAAAAAAATCATGCAGGTATTAATGAGAAGATATTTTTTTGGTAAAAGAAAAATTAATGTTATGTTAGCTGTTTTACAAATGACTCCTAAAACGTGTGCAGAACATTGTCTGATTTTCACACCTAGGGCATACAGGTCACAATTGACCTAATCGTACCCGACAGTCGAGACAAACTGTAGGCTTGTGTAAATACAATATATGAAAAAATCATGCGATTATTAATGCAAAGATTGTGGGGTTTTTTTCGTAAAAAGATTTAATTGTTTTAAGATTAACCCACATAATTCATGAAATTAATTCCAAAAACGTAAAAATATATTTTTTCAAAAAATATTTAATTATCCCTCAAAAAGTTGTAGAGGTACAATGCTGGTTAACGAACTCATTCAATATCTCCCTTTTATCTAGCTATACGCAAAAAAGTAAAAATAAGAAAAATTTCGGACTCCAGTGTGGATCAACCGGTTTTTGTGAAACGGCCATTTTCTCACCAACGAGCATCTTTATAAAAATATCGAGAAAAAAAAGTCCCTAGATAATTCTTTTAGGGACAATATCCTAAATTTTCAAGCTTGTCCATCCTCAAACGTGGGCTCTAGTCACTGTCACATGCACACACATACACACATACTGCGCTTTGGCGCCAAAAAGACGTTCTCTAGCAAGGTTTGCGTAGCTAGACATGACGTTATTTTTATCTTGTTACATCTTTGCCAGAAATTCTGCCCTGCACGCCAAAAACGTCATGTGCATGCTCCAGAATGCGCTCCGATCAGCCCCATTTCAAAGTCTACCGCATTTTCGTATTTTGGTCCCATTACATGGAACGCTCTCCCAGCTGATGTGCGTCACTCATCATCTCTTTCCATTTTCAAATCCAAGCTTAAAACACACCTTTTCTCTGTTGCATATACGTAAAGACCATTTTGTCTGCCGGCTCATCATGCGTGTGTGTGTGTGTGTGTGTGTGTGTGTGTGTGTGTGTGTGAGTGTGTGGTGTGAGTTTTTGCCCTTGTAAATTAATGTATATTTTTTGTTGTATGTGCTTGTTTGTGTATTCTGCTTCACTGTTTCATTACTGTGATTGTAAAGCGCCTAGAGCACCTTGGTGATTAGGCGCTATACAAATTACCTTTATTATTATTATTATTATTTTCAATACGGTAGACTAAAACACAAAGACATGTGCTTTGGCGCATGCATGCATAATATTCTCATGAACTCCTGCAATCTGCAGGGGCGCGTGAGGCAGAATGTCAATCCACAGGCCTACAAGTCAATCTTAGTACTGTTACAATCCACACCGTGTAGTGTACGTTACGTTATTCCTATTTATGTACTCCTTGCACATTTACTGATCGGGGACAAACTGTGTAGTATAAGAGTGCTGAGATGGATTTGTAGGCCTGTGGTACAGACACTCGCATTTGCGCATGTACACACTGAGTTTTCAAGATGACTTTATTGTTGCTGTAATAGAGATAATCATACACAGCAAAAATTGTCTTGCCACCACAGGTGCTGCTCACATTCACTCACTCGCTCATTCCACAAATTACAATAACAGAACTACAAAATGGACAATGATTTGGTACGGGTGAAGCCCGTCGCCAAGGCATCTAATGGCCGGCGCCAGTGGCCTCATCCCGACCCGAACCTCCCTGACAAAAAACAGAATGCTAAGACAGCCCTATGTCTCCTGAACACACTAGTAATATGTTCTTTTGTTACATTCCTACTTGACTAAAGCTAGTACATAAAAATACAAGTTAACAACAGAAACAAATTACCGTCGAAAGGAAAATAATTTCCTATCTAGGCAACATAAAACAACGATCAAAGCTGCACCTGGAGGCCCGTCGCTATAGTACAGCGCCGGTGTTCAGCGGAGGGCACCGCTCTGACAAAGTCCTTCAACATCACTTATAATACATAATATCATGATGGTAACAGTCATGAGTCATTATAATGAAATAAAACCAGCACCCCCACACACAGTCATTTTCACTGGCACGCCGCTTGTGTTGGGAAATATCTGTCAACAGCGAAGGTCGCCGGCGGGCCAGGCAGTACGTGATGATAAACACGGCCGCCACGGTGGTAGGAAAGCTCACTGTGGTAAATTCTTCTCTGTGTGCTTCCACGCTCTTCTGTGGGGTCAGTCAGAATGAAGAAAGATCTGGCAGTGGGTTAGTCTGTGAATAATGTAGGGATGGAGCCCGGAACAGCACATGTTTAGTAATTCCACAGTTCATGTGCACGCTCTTCTTTAGATGCATAGGCTGGCACGACTGGTGAAACAAGTCCAAATTCCGAATACTCAGTGTACAAGATTAAGACGATGTTATAGTCGGTACACCACAGCTATCACATAAAGTTGTCCAAAAAAAAAAGTATATCATTCACTCAGAACTTGCCGATGGCACAACACTGCCTGGAAAATAATAATAATAGGAGTCGCTTCAAAGCACAGTTGGCGGATTTTGCCGGAGCGGCCGGCCAGGAGATGGTGCCTGGCCGCCATCTTGCCCTTCCATCTGTAGGGGCACATGAGAGTTCCTGCCAAGTCGGCACCCTGGGCAAAAGAGCTGTACATTTTCGGCCATCTCAGATTATGTGACTGCACAGTAAACCAACTTGAAAAAATATTTGTGAACACAGTCGGATTGACAGCGCAACCTTTGTTACAGACCACGCACACAGCTGGCAAGCCGATGGCACATCCATCATTGCATAATGACACATCGTATGGTCTTTCTCAGAGTGAGAGGCAGTTTACAAGGTGTCGAGCGAGCTGTCGTTGACCCATCGTGCATGATGGCTTTACTGTGCGATTCTGGCTGTGGCCATAAATTTAAAGTATTTTTGCAGTTTTTTGTTTCCGATATGCTGACCATTGGCAGGATTCAGCAGGTGGCCATAAAATCAAGGTACTTTATATAGTAAACACTATCCATGCAACGTAAATGTGACCGTAATGAGCAGGTGACTGTAATTCAGTGACCGGTCATATGAGGTTCTACTGTACATCAATCCTTTCTTGGCCGAGAAATATTGAACAACCCCCACCTGTTAGAGGTGAAGGGGTTAGATACTTAACAGACATATGTGAAATGTATGCTGAAGTGAAAGTGGTGTCATTTTTAAGACCCTTCTACATGTATTTATAAAAGGGACTTTTTAGGACGGGTCACAGTGGGGCGAATTTAATAGCATGTCCATGATGTCAAAGGCGGGCAGGCTAAACCTCTTAACAATTGAAGTAATGAGAGAAAAATTACGTCATGTCTAGTTACGCTAACTTCGCTGCTGAACGTACATTTGACGCAAAGCGCCATATGTGTGTATGTGTGTGCGTATGTATGTAAACAAGAGAATCTCCACTATTTCTGTACACACAATCTTGAAACTTGGTGAAATACTTTTTTAAGTGAGTGGCTAAGAGAGCCTCCGAGCATATTGTAATTGAATGTCTCATTGAAGACAAACGGCTGTTTATAGGAAGTCGGTTGACCCAGATTAGAGACCATAATTGTTGTCATATTTACTTGAACTTTTGCATATAGCTAGTTTGGAGAAAGACATTGGAAGAGTTCGTTAGCCAGCTTTGTATTCTTTGAACTTCTTTAGTAAAAATTAATTCTTTTCAGAAAAGAATTAAGACACTAAAAAACCTTTACTTCTGGAGAAAGTCAGGCAGTGGCAGTGACGTAAAAGAGGCAACTCTATCACCACACAGACACTGACATAATACTCTAAATATGACGTCATTCTCTCGTGCGCGCGTGGCTCTCTCTCTCACACACAAACATGCGCTCATCTCCAGGATGAAGATCTATGCCTCTTGGAGATGTTTGGAGCGCACACGCATGCAAGCACACACACACATCGACGTGCTTTCAGAAGATCGTGCAGGTGACCCGTCTACTTAGTATATCATGTAGCTAGGTAAAGTCAACCTGCTTTCACACAAATTATAGCAAGACTGAAATTGTACCGTGAAGTTCTAGTTTTGTCACCATTTTCTCAAGCCTATGAAGCGAAAGTGAAACTCGTATTCAATCACGTAAAATATATAATTACGTAAAAACTAAAACATACGTTATGACAAATGACGTTTGACAAATCAACGACGCGTATGTCCTGCGCCCCTCATAGAATTCACTGACGCATTGCCAGATCTGTGAGACTTTTTCAATAGGAGATAATTCAACATCAGAATCGGGTCAAAGACAAAAGACAGTGAGGACAGATCTCATATAGAAGGGACTTTGTAGTTTATGGTTCATCCCATCTTGTTTGCTGTTTTTGGGATGTACATTCAACCAGCAGCCATCAGCGACATGCGTAGCCAGAACCTCCCACATCATTTGTTCCTAATTGTTCACAGATCGCAAGTGTCTTTTTTGCACTTGGAATTGTTCACAATTTACAATTATCTTTTGGCACTGGTAGTGTGGGTGTTGTTTGTGAACAATGGAGAAAGAATAGTGTACATCTCTACAATGTATTTGTTGCAGGCTGGCTGTAGTAAGGAGCTTACGTCTTTCCTGCAGAAATACGGCTTTCAGGACATAGACTCTATGCAGACAGAGTTCTGTTCCAACAATTATTTTGAAATGCTGGCAGTAATACACGTCTTCATGAAGGGAAAAGTTCATCTTAACTATCAGGACTTGTTTTTGGAGCAACGTGAGTACATCATGGGTTCCTGTATTACATTTTGCAAACAAACGAGTTTGAGTTGGATACTATACAGCTAATGTTTCACCAGGATTAGAAGTAATCTGATGCAGGGGTTAGCTCTCAGTGAAGATAGTATGTCCATCATTTATCTATACTGAATATAATTATAGATGTGTGATAATATTGTTTAGATCCGCAACAAAATAATGGCTTTTGATCATATCGAGTTGTCGCGAGAACACACGAAACCGCTAGTGTGTTCTAGTGACATCGAGATGTGACCAGAGGCCTAATTTTGTCACGGATCTAAACAACGAATTTTTCTCGATTCACTACCACATAAGAGTCATATCAAAAACAAAAGCAACACTTACTTGCGATTGTCAGACATGTCTTTGTGCTGAGACAGTTCACAATAATTTACCAATTTGAGTGACCTCTCACAAAGGTCAAGGTCACAGGAAATCAGGAAACATGTCAAAAATAGCTATATTTTGACATAATGTATTTTTTCTCAAATACTATTAACAACTTAAAACCCAAACTTGGTACAAAGATACCTGATGGGAAGACCTTTCCATACATACTAATTTGGTTGATCCCTCAGAAGGTCAAGGGTTACAAGAGCTCAGGAAATAGGTCTAAAATACTATTAAATACCCATATTTTGACAAAAGATGTTTTTGTCACAAGAGCTCAGAAACTATGTAAAACATAGCCAAATTTTGACAAAAGATGTTTTTTCCTCAAATACTATTCACAACTTCAAACCCAAACTTGCTACCGAGATACCTGATGTTAAGATCTATGCATTCTAATTTGGATGAGCCTTCGGAAAGGTCAAGGGTCACAAGAGGTCGGCAAATGTGTGTGAAATGCCAATTTTGGATAGATCTGTAGTTATTATCAACAGTTTTGCAAACTTTTCAATCGAATTTGGCACAAAGGTAGCTGGTGATAATAAGACCTTTGTATGTATACTTATTTAGTCGACTCAGCGCAAAGGTCAAGGGTCACGTGTGTTTGACAGGTGTGTAAAAACTGATTAAATTTTGAGAAAACATGGATTTGCTACAGACCAGATTGCCACTCTCCACATCATCATGGAGCAGTCTCTGGAGTGGAGCTCCCCGCTGTACGTCAACTTTGTGGATTACAAGAAAGCATTTGACAGCGTGGACCAAGAGACTTTGTGGAAACTCCTATGACATTACGGTGTACCCACAAAGCTCGTCTGCCTGATTAAAAGCAGCTACGATGGCATGACATGTTGCGTGATCCACGAAGGGCAGTTCACCAGGGAGCTCCAGGTCAGAACCGGCGTCGGGCAGGGGTGTTTACTGTCTCCGTTCCTCTTCCTACTGGCCATAGACTGGGTCTTGAAGAGGACCACAGAGCAGAGAAGAAGCGGAATACAGTGGACACTGTGGACACAGCTTGATGACCTCGATTTTGCAGACGACTTGGCGTTACTGTCCCACACTCATCAACAAATGTAGGACAAGACCACAAGGCTTGCTGACATCTCGTCCCAGGTGGTCCTCACCATACACAAAGAGAAAACAAAGACTGTTACGATTGTGGTTGTGTTTGTTTCTTCAAAAACATTACCGATGACATGACTGAATGGAAGTGTCTACTACTTACTCATTCTAGCCTAAGAGCCAGTTGTGTAAAAACACAACCCGGGAGGCACTCGGGGAACCCCGAGGGGACCAAGAGTTGTCTCCCTATACCCACCACCCGGAAGCCGGGTACCCATAATCCCTCAGTCTAGTCTACTTAGGCGTCCGGAGCCTCCTGGTTGTGAAGAGCGTAGACACAGGGATTCTACGCGACGTTATCGCTCTCCCTCGCAAGATCATAGGAGGACCTTCCCGCTCGGGGGCTGGGAGATTGTTGGCATCCTGTCTCGGAAGACCATGGGTATGCGCTTGCTGGGTCAGTCACTGGAGTGACCTCTCCAGGGCGCAAGCCTGGGCGAAGGGTATGGAGATCCTGGGGTGCCCAGTCGTCAAGGTTCCCCTCTCGGCCTCGCTGATGTAGCCAAAGGAATGCAAAGCAGTACGTTTGGCACCAGTTGGCTGCAGGAGCTGCCGGAACAGTGCGTGAATACAGGCAGCTGTCTGCCTTCGGGGCTCCACTCCTGATTGGAAAGGTTTACTCCCCCACATTTGGCCGTTGGATCCAACCAGATCTCCTCCGTTCCTCTAGCCGTTGGCTGTCAGAAACAGCTCATCCGCCTAGTGGTGCAATGTGAACACCACCCCCTCACGTGGTTTAGCCCACCAGCCGAGGTGGTTAGCCAGGGTGTGGCGCTTGGAGCCAGCACGTGAGAGATTAAGGAGATGGATGAGGACCAGTGATGCCCGTCTGTCCTATGTAGGACGCAGCTGCCGAACAGCAAAGGTGCTACCTCTATCCAGAGCCCCCTACACCCCTGGGAGATTACCGAGACGCTTTTCGCTGTGCCCCCAGCACGGGATGTGCGAGGCCAACATGATCCGACACGGTAGGCGCACTGAGTTTCAACGGTTAGTGCCCAGAAACCCGCCTCGTCCAAGACCCTGGTTCATTCCCCACTCGTCTCTGACCGCAGGGGTCCCCTTGCCGGCAAGCAACCCGCCTCTCCCAAGAGCCTGGTTCGCAGAGACTGACACGCACTCCTACGGAGCCTCCTGTTGGCGAAGATCGTAGGCGCCGGGATTCTACTCACCGTTACCGCTCTGCTTCGCAAGAGCGAAGGAGGACCTTCTCCTCTCAGCGTTTGACGGATCAGGTCTCCCTCGACTCAGACGGGTTTCGCCTTCTTCGCGTTCCCCATCTCGTTCGGACTCCCTTTCGTCCCGTTCTTCTTCCCATCGACCGGCCACTCCCCCTTCCCTCGTCCTCTCCGTTCCGTTCCTCCTCGTCGCAGCCGTTCTCCTCGTCGGGTCCCGCCTTCGGCTCTCAGGAGACCCTCGCCGCGTCGCTCCGTCTTCGCTCTCCCCTTCGGAGGGAGTCTTCGACCTCTGTGGTTCGCCGTCAGTGGGATTCCTTCCCTCGGAGCCCTCCTCGGTCGCCGGTTCCAGTCAGCGGGACTGCGACACCCTGAGGGTGACGGCTGGCGACCCCTCGGACTGGTTGCTCGGACGTTCTCAGCCGTTCTCCTCTCCCTCTTCTTCGGCTTCCAGTGCTGCGGTTCCGGCAGTCCTGTGCTGCGCGGATGGACACTCGGCCGGCGCTGGACGGGACTTCCAAGCTCATCGCCGCCGCCCTTCTGCGGAAGTTTGCCCGGCATCGCCAGCTGACTCACTGGGGGTTCTCATCCATCGTGGACACCGGGGAACCAAGGCGCAGCCCCTGCTCCCTGCCGTCTAGCCGTCTCGACAAATTTCTTTGGGCACCCGGGGGGTGCCGGACTTCGGACAGGTGGTACCGCTTGGCTGTGCTCGTGGCGGAGGACCTAGCCACTACACGGAGTCGGATCTACGCACCTTGGTCGTCTCTAAGCCCGGCTGCTCAAGCTACGCTTCCTACTTCCGTGATTCTTCTCGAGGTCCAACCCTCCGACCTTCGGGCTTCGCGGACAAGAGCGTGCTTCGCTTGGATCCGACGCGGACTACTAGGCCTTCTCCTTCTGCTCGTGGGAGAAAGGATAGGTCACAGGAGCTTCTCCTCTCCGGCAACGCGACAGCGGAGGTGTACTTCCAGGATCAGGGCAGCTGGCGATCCTCTGACCAGTGCGTACCCCCTACCCTGGTGCTTGGGGAAAGAACTTCAACTCCCTCCGTGCGTGTCGCTACCTGGACCGACGGTAGATCTGGGCCAGTCTTCCCCGGTGGGAACAGTGGCTACACACGGAATGCACCAGGACACCTTCGGAGGATCGGCGCATGAGACTAGGATGATCCTGTGGAGGGTCTCCACAACGATTTCAGTGGACTAGGGCACAGGGTGGGGTTTTGACCGAGGCCGCTACCCGGACGGAGCGAGCCCGGACACAGCTTTGAGAAGCAGAGAACTCGCCTCACAGAGCCCAGTTCAGAGAGTCGCGCTGGGCGACGTACCACGTCCAATCTCGGTACCCACTCGTCTCCAAGTAAGCCGCCGGGATCCTGCTGGGGGCCACTTGCCGGCAGATAACCCGCCTCTCCTCGGAGCCCGGTTCGGAGAGACTTACACACGCTCGTCCGGAGCCTCCTGTCGACTCCCCGGGTGAGGAGTCATCGCATGCTACGTCTTGCCCTTGCCGCCATACGGCGCCTGAGGGATGTTGCCATGGTGGATTGGTTAACGAGCTTCAGGAGCTACGACTCGCCCAGTCTGCCTACAGTTCGAGGGAACACTTACGTACAGCTCCTCTCGGACCATACCTTACCTGGACCGTCGCGCATTTGGTCCACGGGTTCACCTTGCGCCCGCTTACGGGGCGCTATGCCACCAGGAGACCACGTAGCAATACCTGTACAAGCCTCACGTGTGACTACGACATAGCCGTTCGCTACGGACGTGCTCGCCTCTTGCCGGTTCTGGCACCACTGACGCTACATGCCGGACGTTCTTCCTGGCTCAGCTCAGTCATACGTTCGGAATTACAGGACCCCTCCCTCAGGGAGGTTAGAGGCTACAGTTACGTTATCAAGGCACTTGCATGGCCTCGAACGTCACATTCGTCAGGGACTGTTCTGTCTTACACTTCGTGGCTACTGGAGGCTGGCGGGCGGGATGACTTCGCCCACCGCAATCACAGAGTTCTGCCAGGCCAGCGAGACTCCTCGCTCTGCTGGGGGCGTTTTGCGGGGGGCACAACTCCCTCCGGGCGCCTCAGCGCCGTAGGTATTCACCTACCTAGGGTCGTCGGGAGTTTGCGTTAGGGAGGACGGCCATTGGGTCCTAAGGTGTGCTGGAGCGCGGCACCCACCTCCTCTTCGCAATTCTTCCATTCAGTCATGTCATCGGTAATGTTTTTGAAGAAACAAATTCATTTTTCTTTAAAAGGTATTTTTTCGAAAAATACTTACCGATGACATGACTCGGACGACCCTCCCACCTGCCCCGCTTGCCGCTGGTGCGCTAAGTATCCTGACTGAGGGATTATGGGTACCCGGCTTCCGGGTGGTGGGTATAGGGAGACAACTCTTGGTCCCCTCGGGGTTCCCCGAGTGCCTCCCGGGTTGTGTTTTTACACAACTGGCTCTTAGGCTAGAATGAGTAAGTAGTAGACACTTCCATTCAGTCATGTCATCGGTAAGTATTTTTCGAAAAAATACCTTTTAAAGAAAAATGAATTTTCCTGTGAGAGCATACATGTGTTAATCATAGGAAATGATGCGATATTTATTTGAGCTATCATGGTTACGATTCATGTACCTTTTTAGTAAGATTTTCTTTCGTTCGTGCGTAGAGCGGAATTCGCTTTGTTATTATGCTAAGTTTAACCGGAAGCTTCTAGCAAGGTCGCGTGGAGAATAGCGGTCGATCTTTGTTTTGTGTAGATTCGCGGAGTATAGATTAGAACCTTCGAGCAGGTCGCGCTGTCTAGTGACCGCGTATGTGTGTCATCAGAGGTGTAGGCAACATTTCGCTACACTGTTTTATAGACACTCAAATAGTCATAGTTGTTTTCTGTGCACGTGAAGTTGGCAGCCAGTCGGTATGTTTTTTTGAAAGATTGTGAAACTTCTGGAAAGATTCCGGGTAGATCGTGAACTGCCTTCCATACTTTTGTGTGATATGATTACACACTAGGATTTGGGGCTGAAATTAGAAGCCGAATTTTTGTAGCCTATTGTAGTTATTCTAGAAAATTCTTTTTTTATTAATATTTATGAGTTTCAGTTACGTGTTTCGTTCTGATTGGTTGCGTTGTATTATTTTCTTGGATTATTCTGGAAATTGGTTGTACTATAAAAGATTGGTGCTGGGAAGCACGTATGTACATCGTCACGCATTGTCAGTTGTAGGGACACACAGTTTATCATAGGTACGTGGCCCCTATAGGGTGTACATTGTGAGAGACGCAGCGTAACGGTGGTGTACGTTGTGTGAGAAACTTTGTGTCGCCAGTGTTGACATTTGAAGAAGAGACATTGTATCAGTGTTGGTGCATTTGGGAATGTATTGTGTGGAGATCGCATCGCTGAATTAAAATGTTGTTGGAACTGTTACTCCAGTATTGTCTACATCCTTAAGCCACGTGTGACGGGTTGCAGCTGAATGAAGTTTATTTAAAAGAACCTTACGTGTGTGCATCTGGTGTGTTTATCATACTACGACTTCACCACGTAACAAAGACAATGAGGCTGAACGCAACCAGGGAAGAACCAGTCTTGCTTGCCGGCACCCCGCTGGATGAGTTGGAGTCCTTCACCTATCTCAGGAGCATCATCGACAAAAAAGGTGGCACTGATGCAGATGTCAGAGCACGAATCGGTAAAGCCAG
Organism: Semisulcospira habei; assembly: GCA_036245525.1. Classification (NCBI taxonomy): domain Eukaryota; kingdom Metazoa; phylum Mollusca; class Gastropoda; family Semisulcospiridae; genus Semisulcospira; species Semisulcospira habei. The sequence goes on from BTPG01000004.1 coordinate 92,689,019, forward strand.
AGCAGCCTTTCTCCAGCTGAAAAAAGTGTGGAGTTCCAGAGAGCTATCACAACACACCAAAGTCCGGATTTTCAACTCAAACATAAAAGCAGTTCTCCTATATGGAGCAGAGACTTGGAGGTTGACAAAAACCACAGTCAACAGAGTACATATCTTCATTAACAGTTGCCTTAGAAGAATCTTGAAAATCCACTGGCCAGAGAAGATCAGCAACATCAGACTCTGGGAGAGAACAGAGCAGATAACAGCAGAGAATGAAATTGGGCGAAGAAGATGGGGATGGATTGGTCACAGTCTGACAAAGCCAGTTTCCAGTATCTCTAGGCAGACATTGTCATGGAACCCCCAGGGAAAGAGGAAAAGAGGCAGGCCGAGAAACACCTGGCGTTGAGACCTCCAAGCAGACATCAAGAGACTGGGAACTGAGTAAACTTGAAGGAGAAGCACAGGACATGAGTCGCTGGAGGTCTCTCGTCGACGGCCTATACCCTGGGAGGGGTGACAGGCATAAGTAAGTAAGTATGGATTTGCTGGTGCAGAATCCATCCCTTATTGACACAAAGGTCACACATGTAGATTGGACAGTCACGTGAGCCATAAGGGCTTTGCTTTTCTTGTTAACATTTATTCTTAATGACGAAAGAGAAGCAACTCGCATCATGCTGTGTGCAGAACGCTAAGCAGACAATAACATTAGCACGTGCCAGAGAGCTATTAATTGAAAAGTAGGCCCTAGATATCAGTGTGCTTATAAAAGGTCATGAACTGATGAAGGCTGTCATATTTGTATAGAGAAAATGTAACATGGTGTTTTGTTACCGCACAGTCTTCCTTCTTTGCGCTCATGTGACGTCATGTGCAAATCGAGACAAAGAAAGTTGTGGCGAAGGTTCATTTATAATTCTTTGGTGAAATGCATCATAAACGGGTACCATTGTTCACATTTTAAACATTTTATTCCCATACAGAATTTGTCTGTCCGAACCTGGGCTTCTTTGAGTTTCTGAAGAAGGACTACCTGGATCAGATACTGAGCTGGCAGTGGCCGTCTGGTTGTTTTGGTGACATTCCACATCCTCGAGACCCACTTCAAGGCTCCATGAACCTCCCACCCAAGTTTGACCTGGGGAGGCTGGGGAAGGACAGTCCTCTCCTTAACAATCTCAATCTTCAACAGCAGCAGCTGAACTCCCTGAAGTCTAACAACCAGATGCTAAAGTCCCTGGTAGACATGGACAAGAAAAGACTGGAAGCACAGGCTGGAGGTCTGCAGGAAATACAAAATGCGAACCCAGATGTCAACCCAGCACTGAAGAATGCATTCACTGGTAACGTTAATCCTGTGCTCCAAAATATGAACCCAGCATACATCAACCCAGTTCTCAGAGTGCCTGGTCAGATACCGTACAATGTTGAAAAGCAAGACAATAGTCCCGCTGGTCAGGATACATTTATCAGAAACAGAGTGATTCCAGGTGTTGTAGCATCTCAGAAGGATTCTAATTTGGCAGGTGATGCCCATAGTCTTGACCACATGGCGGCCCATCAGAGACATGCAGGGAAAGAGGCCAATCCAGTTAGGGGGTGGCCAGAACATGCTGATGGTGTAGTGCTGGACCAGGGTGAGGGTCGACAGCCAATAGCGGTGCCAGACCTACATGCAGGAGAACGAAGGATGCTGGCTTATGAGACAGGGCAAGGTTCACGGAGAAAACTGCTGGTGGAGAAAAGCATGCCTGGTGAGACAGCTGTTTCCTTTTTGAATTTTTTCTTTTTTGGCTCACGTGGGAAAGCAAAAGTGGGTCTATGTAATGTCTGTCCGGCGTCTGTCGTCCATGGTAAACTTTAATATTGGCATTTTCTCGGAGACTATTCAATCCTCAGACTTTAAACTTGGCCAAAGGGTACTTTGTGGCAAATGCTTTCTAAACATACCAATTTCAGTGACCTCTTTCAAAGGTCAAGGTCACAGGTGGTCCAGAAAGGGGAAAAAATAGCCATATTTTGCCACAAACTGTTTCTTCTCAAAAACTATTTTCAATTTCAAACCCAAACTTGGTACAGAGACCTTTCTATGTATACTAGTTTGGATGACTGCTTGGAAAGTTAGAGGGTCACAAGAGGTCGGCAAACGTGAAAAATGCCAGTTTTTGATAAAATTGTAGTTTTGGGCTCAGACGCGAAGCAAAAGTGAGTCTGAGTTGTGGGCCAGTGGTCGTCCATCTGTCGCCTGTGTTGTGGGCCACTGGTCGTCCATCTGTCGCCGTTGTCCGTCCTCTGTGGTAAACTTTAACGTTGACATTTTTGGCTTGCATGCAAAGCAAAAGTGAGTCTATGTTTTGGGCCAGTGGTCGTCCGTCCATCGTCCGTGGTAAACTTTAACGTTGGCATTTTCTCGGAGACTATTCAAGCCACATTCTTCAAACTTGGCCCAAGGATACTTTGTGGCAAGACCTTTCTAAACATACCAATTAGAGTGACCTCTCACAAAAGTCAAGGTCACAGGGGATTAGGAAATATGTCAGAAATAGCTATAATTTGACATTATTTTTTTCTCAAATACTAATTATTCACAACTTCAAACCCAAACTTGGTACAAAGATACCTGATGGTAAGACCTTTCTATTCATACTAATTTGGTTGATCCCTCAGAAAGGTCAAGGGTCACAAGAGCTCAGGAAATAGGTGAAAAATAGCCATATTTTGACAAAAGATGTTTTTGGCCCACGTGCGAAGCAAAAGTAAATATGTTTTGGGCCAGTGGTCGGCCGTCGTCCGCGGTAAACTTTAATGTTGGCATTTTCTTGGAGACTATTCAAGCCACATTCTTCAAACTTGGCCCAACGTGGTGAGACCTTTCTAAACATACCAATTTGAGTGACCTCTCACAAAGGTCAAGGTCACAGGAGACCCGGAAATAGGTCAAAAATAGCTATATTTTGACATAATTTATTTTTTCTCAAATACTATTCACAACTGCAAACCCAAACTTGGTACATGATACCTAATGGTAAGACCTTTCTATGCACACTAATTTGGTTGATCTCTCGGAAAGGTCAAGGGTCACCAGAGCTCAGGAAATAGGTGAAAAATAGCCATATTTTGACAAAAGATGTTTTTTCTCAAATACTATTCACAACTTCAAACCCAAACATAGTACAGAGATACCTGATGGTAAGACTTATCTATGCATACTAATTTGGATGACCCCTCAGAAAGGTCAAGGGTCACAAGGGCTCAGGAAACAGGTCCGAAATAGCCATATTTTGACAAAAGATGTTTTTCTCAAATACTCAGTGAGTATTCACAATTTTAAACCCAACCTTGCTACAGAGAGACCTGATGGGAAGACCTTTCTATGCACACTAATTTGGTTCATCCCTCGAAAAGGTCAAGGGTCAGGAGAACTCAGGAAATAGGTCTAAAATAGCCATATTTTGACAAAAGATATTTTTTTCTCAAATACTGTTCACAACTTAAAGCCCAAATTTGGTACAGAGGTACCTGATGGTAAGACCTATCTATGCATACTAATTTGGATGACCCCTCAGAAAGGTCAAGGGTCACAAGAGCTCAGGAAATAGGTCAAGAATAGCCATATTTTGACAAGTAATGGTTTTTCTCAATTACTATTCACAACTTCAAACCCAAACTTGCTGCAGAGATACCTGATGGTAAGACCTATCTATGTATATTAATTTGTATGACCCCTCGGAAAGGTCAAAGGACCCAAGAGGTCAATAAATGTGTATAAAATGCCAATAATTGTAGTTATTATCAACATTTTTGCAAACTTTTCATTTAAATTTGGCACCAAGGTAGCTGATAAGACCTTCCTATGTATCCTAATTTTGTTGACTCATCGCAAAGGTCAAGGGTCATGGGGGGGTTTACAGATGTGTGAAAACCGATTCAATTTTGAAAAAAACATGGATTTTGTTAGTGCAGAAGACATCCCTGTACTTATTGTCAGACGTGTGGATCGGTCGGTACACGTGAGCCATAAGGGCTTTGCCTTTCTTGTTCTCAAATACTATTAACAAATTCAAACCTAACCTTGGTACAGAGATCCCTGATGGCAAGACCTTTCTATTCATACTAATTTGGATGACCCGTCGTAAAGGTCAAGGTCACAAGAGATCAGGAAATAAGTTACGAATGGCCATTGTTTGACAAAAATATTTTTCTTTTCAAATATTGTTTACAATTTCCATCTTAAACCTGGTACAGAGATACCTGATGTTAAGACCTTTCTAGATACATCCTAATTTGGATGACCCCTCAAAAAAGGTCAAGGGTCACAAGATACCAGCAAATGATACTCACAAACCAGATAGGTGAGGCTAGCGCTGGCAGAATTGTACATGACAAACCAAGGGGAATTACTCAGCGCTGGACAACAGTTAGATCCCCTGCCCCCGCCTATCAGGCACCCAATTGCCAGCCCACAGAGAAATACGCAGGTATAGAATAAGACGATCATTTGCATCTGAAAAGATGCATCAGGTCTCTTATATAACCCATGTCTTTCTCCGGAACTTAGGAAGTAGGCAGGGGAAACATACATACACAAACACGAAGGTGCATTACTATATGTGGTCGGGTAAATACCCTGTATTCCCACAGTAGATGCACAGAACAGTACACAACAATGTAACGATACAAATTTGTCTCGAGTTATACTGAGATACTCGCAAACCAGATAGGTGAGGCTAGCGCTGGCAGAATTGTACATGACAAACCAAGGGGAATTACTCAGCGCTGGACAACAGATAGATCCCCTGCCCCCGCCTATCAGGCACCCAATCGCCAGCCCACAGAGAAATACGCAGGTATAGAATAAGACGATCATTTGCATCTGAAAAGATGCATCAGGTCTCTTATATAACCCATGTCTTTCTCCGGAACTTAGGAAGTAGGCAGGGGAAACATACATACACAAACACGAAGGTGCATTACTATATATGTGGTCGGGTAAATACCCTGTATTCCCACAGTAGATGCACAGAACAGTACACAACAATGTAACGATACAAATTTGCCTTGAGTTATACTGAGATACTCACAAACCAGATAGGTGAGGCTAGCGCTGGCAGAATTGTACATGACAAACCAAATGATGTCAAAAATGTCTATTTTTGGCTATGTGCGATAGCAAAGTGCGTCTATGTAATGGGCTATCTGTCGTCCATGGTGAACTTTAATGTTAGCATTTTCTTGGAGACAATTCAAGCCTCGGACTTCAAACTTGGCCCAGGGGTATTGTGTAGTAAGACCTTTCTAAAACATACCAATTTCAGCGACCTCTCTCAGTGTTTGCAAACTTTCCAATCAAATTTAGCATAAAGGTAGCTGATGATAACACCTTTCTATCCACGCTAATTTAGTCGACCCCTTACAAATGTCAAGGGTCATGGAGGGTTGACAAATGTGAGAAAAATGCATACATTTTTAAGACAACTCGCTGGTACATGGTAGAAAAAGTCAACCCTTTTGATACTTGAACGCTTGCTCATTACAGTGACCTGTTGGAAAGCCAAGGTCACACTTATTTTGTGGATTAGTCATACACTTGAGCCATAAGGGCTTTGCCTTTCTCATTATTAATTTACTGCTGTGAGATGGCCTTATTTGCTTGCTCGGCGTTAAACCCAAATAACTAACTAACTTGTTATCAATTTATGTGGAATCAACAAGCCAATGAGGTACCATCCTTAAGATTTTTCTATTATTCTTGTATCCTTATATTTCTGATGTTCTGTGTCTCAAAGCAGAGATAAAAGTTGGTTCAGCATTAGCATTAGTAACTTAGGAAGGGTGAGAACTGTGCTTTTGTATTTCAGAGTTAGTAGATCTGACACAACACAGCAAAACAGGTAGGAAAACAGGAGAAGGAAGGAGGAGAGTGTTAGAAATGAAAAGTCACGAATGATATGTGTTATTGAAGTAAAACAGGTTACTGCTGGGATTCATATTGATGAAAAAATCAATCATTTATAAAGGTGTTGTATGTTTTAAGAAAGACACTTTGTGTCTTTGTGTTTTCTCCAAATATACATGTAGATTGTTTTTTTATACAATTGAACTTGTTTCTATCATCATCAAATCATTATCCCTTTTTTCCATCATTCAAATTATAATGGTTGTGTGTTTGGAGAAAGACATTGTTTATATACAACTTCACTTTTTTCCAACATCAAATTGTGTGATTGTTGATTTTCAGGAGGATGCCTTGCTCACAAGACAGGCGTGGCTGGTGGGGCGCTCGTAATGTATCTGCATTTCCTAGTCGACCCAGGGCCAATGGACTTCTACTCCAAGCATGAGTTTTTCCCTGATGATGGCCAGAATTTGGCCAGTGACCCTGAGGCCAGCAAGAAAATCAAGAACTTTGTTGGCAACCAGATGATAGGAGAGTTTAATAGACAGCACCAAGCAGCCCTTGAAGATGTATTTGGAAACCAGCAAGGTGTGGGTGTAGTTGATGAGAATAATGATGAGGGTGATGAAAGTGAAGACGAAGAAGGAGATTACGATGACCAGGAGGAAATGTACCCAGACCATGGTGGCAATGTAGCAGGTAATGATGCTGGATTGCAGCATGCCAAAAAAGTTGTTCACTTTGGGGCCAACGACAATGTAGCTGACAAAGTTCATGGGAATGACAACTATGACAAAGCTAATGAAGATGAAGAATATGCAAATGAGGACAAAGATGAAGAGGATGAGGAAGGGCCAGATTATATCAAGCGTGTGAAGGGCGATGACAATGCTGCAGCTAATGCTGATGAAGAAGATAATAACCGAGACGATGACACGGAGTACACCTACTATGATGATGATGACAACACAGAGAAGGGCATCATCAGGAAACACAAGCCACAGCCACCTCCACAGCCAGGAGCCAGAATACGTTCTCACAGTCGACACAAATCAAATGCTGTCCTTGCAGATGAAAGCAAACTCCATGAAACAGATTTGCCCCCAACCAAGACTTTTGTGTTTCTGTTGTCTGCTTCCTCAATTTTACTGGTCTTTTTTATGTACAGATTTATCAAGAGACGACAAGTTCACTTGAGGTACCACTCAAGGGGTTTCTTTAAACTGTGATCCTGATATTTTTAATGGGTGTGTGTGTACATGTGTGTGTGTGTGTTAGAGAGAGAGATAGAGAGAGGGAAAATAATGTGTACACTTGAGCATGCACTCGATGTGCCACGAAACTCACACATGCTTGTTGTGAACACATACTATATTAGTATGTGTGAGATGGACTGCACATGGGGTGCAAGTGTGAGAGAGGTACATTTTATTCATGTACATACATGTTTGGTTTGAATGTGTTTTGCTAACTCATTCAAGGTACCCTGCATCAGTAGCTGCAAAATTGTCATATAGTGATGTCGCTGGCAATGCAATAAGACGCACATATATTGATGCGGGGTACCTTGAATTAGTTATTTCTCTTTCACTTCCATGGAAAACTGTCAGAAGTGGTTTAACCATTGTAGTTCAAGGATAGATCTAGAATTGTGTGGAGCCTACAGAGACACAAAACTGATGAGACACTACCCCGAAGCTGGTCAGTCTGTCTGCTGTGACTTATGTGCAGTACTTGGCAAATAGTGACAGCATGTATGAGGGTGTTAAAGTATGAATCATTCAGAGGTGAAATGGTTGATAAGGTGACACACAAGTGTCCAGTGCCACATTCATGTTAACCCATTGAGCCTGAAGGCCAGAAATCCTAAACTTGTGACTTGTCCTCTGAAAACTAAAATTCATTTCTCTAGGTAGATTGACCATGATAGGTCAAGGGTGGTACTGGAATAAGCTTGGCAACTTGAGTTGCTAAGCCATTCTGACATCACCTTGAATTATCATGGTTGTTTTATATATTGTAGCACATCAGGGCAAAATGGGCTTAACTGGTATGTGTTTATTTGCATTTTAAAGATCTGGTCTCCATGATGTAACTGCATGTAGCTGGTTTTTGGCAGAGGAGTGATTGGTGCTGTTTTCTGACATTTTATGGATGTGAAACTGTTTTGATAACTGTATATTTACACATAGATATTCTTTGCTTTTGTTGTTGATTTTGGTGGTATTTCATGAACAGAGAGAATTGTGACATGCTAAACTTGTCAGAATTGTGTCCATTCATACTGCTGGATGGATGAACGCAAGTGTGCTGGAAGAATATCAAAATTTAATTTATCCAAGGTAGTGGTGTGCATCATTTGTGCATTTAATTTAATTGAATTAGAAGGGGCTTGTGAACGAAAATCTCAGTCATTTGTGAACTGATCTGTGATTTGGGACCTTACAACCTATAGTTGCAATGTCCAGAATCACAGACCAGCACACATTTAACATTGTCACACCACTTTTACAGTGAACAATTATCAACTGCTGTGATGTTAGCTTTTTATTCTTTGTTTCTTGCTGATTTTTGTTGTGATTGATGTGTCATATTGTTTTACAAAGGTGTTCGTGCAATCCCATGTACAAATATTAAAATGCTTTTATAGCTTTGTTTGATTTCAGTTTTCAGCTGCTAGTTTGTGTAGTGTATACTTTTTGCTAAGTGCATTTCAGTGGAGCAGTGTTTCAGTGTATACATCCATGTAAATAACCATGTAAATAGTGTATAACGTTTTGTCCATTCACATTTTTATGATGCCTTTGAATTTTTGGGAATGATAATGGGAGCTGATGATGATTTGGCACAGGAGAAAAAAAAAGGTGATGGTGTCTGTCAGTCATTTTAAACTATTTGTTGTGATTTATTTTTTATTTTATTGAAGTGTTAAACAATATTTTCAAGCTGTCATAGTTGTACTAAGAGCCAGTCAAAACTATACAGTGAACTTTGGACATAACAAAATGTATGGTGATCTAATTTTTTTGGTTGTGTCCAAAGTTGGTTAAAAGTACCAGTATGGAAATTTACATTCAAAAACTGTGTTTATGACATCTGAAAAAAGTGTTTAATATCCACCTTTTTTTTTAATACATGTAAGTTTGATATTTACATAAGTTTAACCCATTTAGCCCAGGAGCTTGCAGCAGGAGATGGATTGATCATGATAATTCAAGGGTAGTACCAAATGAGCTTGGCGCCTGAAGGCAGCAAGCTCATCTGGCACTACCCTTGAATTATCATGATCAATCCATCTCCTACAACTGGTACAAAGTTGTTAGACGATGCCTCCAAACGTTTTGAAATGTGGTCGTGGGCTTAATAATAATAATAATTACGGTATTTATAATGCGCTTATCTTATTATAATTATAACTCTAAGCGCGCACTCACAACTCACACACGCATGTGCACGCTTTAGACAATGACTCACGTACTACAAATACATTACGACAGTCAGCTTGGGGTGGGGGGTGTGGTGATATAGTGCTAGAACTGTTGGAAGAGGTGAGTTTTGAGGGCGGACTGGAAGGAGGAGAGAGAGTGTTTCTGACGGAGAGAGAGTGGGAGAGTGTTCCAGGTGGATGGACCGTAGACGGAGAAGGAGTGGGGGCCGAAAGTGCTGAGTTTGGTGCGGGGGATGTGGAGGCAGAGAGGGTCGGAGGCGGAGCGGAGGGAGCGGGAAGGAATGTAGGAGGTAGGAGTGGAGTAAGTTGGAGAGATAGGCAGGAGCGTAGTTGTTCAGGGATTTGTAGCAGAGAGACAGAATCTTGTATTGGATGCATTGGGGGATGGGAAGCCAGTGAAGGAGTCTGAGCAGGGGAGTGATGTGGTCAGATTTTTTCTTTCTGAGGACAAGGCGGGCAGCATTGTTCTGGATGCGCTGAAGAGTGAAAGTGGTGGAGTGAGGGAGGCTGGAAAGGAGAGAGTTACAATAGTCGATGCGAGATAAGATTAGAGAGACAGCAAGTTTGGTGGCAGCTTCGGCGGTGAGATATTTTCTGATCTGACTGATGCGACGGAGGTGGAAATAGCATGCTTGGGCCGTGGCGGAGACAAAGCTGGTCATGGAAAGAGAGGAATCGAGGATAACGCCGAGGTTCTTGGCCGATTCAGAGAGGGAGATGGGGGTGCTGTCGAGTTGAAGGTGGAGAGAGGGAGGGAGCTGGGAGAGTTTCTGGCGAGTGCCTACCAGTATTGCTTCCGTTTTGTCGTCGTTCAGTTTAAGCTTGTTTGCTGTCATCCAGTTTTTCACGTCTTCGTAGCAGTCAGCCATGCGAGTCAGTAGTGACTGAGTGTTGTTGAGTTTGTCTTTGTCTAGTAGTTGTCTGGGTTGGAGGAGACGCCGTCGATGGTGACGGACTGCTGTCTGTCGGAGAGGTAGGAGAGAAACCAGAAGTGAGCTGAGTCGGTGATGCCAAAGGAGTGGTGAAGGTGGTGGAGGAGGATAGAGTGATCTATAGTGTCGAAGGCGGCAGAGAGATCGAGTAGCGTAAGAAGGGAGATGTTGCCTGAGTCGGTGGAGAGGAGCAGGTCGTTTAGGATATGTAGAAGGGCTGTTTCAGTGCTGTGATGTTTGCGAGTTCGTTTGGGTCGAGCTTGTGTTTTTTGAGGAGAGGACGGACAATGGCGGACTTGAAGATATCGGGGACGGAGCCATTCTCTAGAGATGTGTTGATGATGTCAGTAATGAAGGGCAAAAGTTTTGGAAGGCCGTCCTGATGGAGAGATGCTGGGAGAGGGTCAAGTTTGCAGGTTTTGAAAGGCATGGACTTTATGGTCTTGAGGACTTCATCATGAGGGACGGGGCGGAAAAACCAGAGGGGAGTGCCCGAAAAGTGGGGGTCGGGAGGGCAAGGCAGAGAAGGCAGAGTATCGAGTGTGTTGCGCAGAGTTTGGATTTTGTCAGAAAAATAGGTGGAAAAAGCGGACGAGAGTTCTTCTTTGCTGTGTGTGTTGGGGATAGGAGAGTCTTTAGAAGTGCCTAGGAGCGTGTTCATGGTAGCGTAGAATGTTTTGGAAGAAGTAGATTTCAGGATTTTGTTTTGAAGGTGTTTACGTTTGGAGTCGGAGATCATTCTGCAGACTTTGGATCTGGTGGTTTGGAAGATCTGTCTGTGAACGCTGAGGTCAGATGAGCGCCAGTGGCGTTCCGCTTGTCGGCACTCATGCTTGGCCTCAGCTATGTTGTCAGTGAGCCAGGGGGAGAGGAGTCGGTTGGGTATGGAGCAGGTGGTGACAGGGGCATGGGTGTCTAGGAGTTTTCGAAGGGAGGAATCGAATTGGGATGCAAGATCGGGAGATGGGGCAGGGTCCAAGAGAAGGTCGACAGCTTCGTCGAAGAAGCTCTCTCGGTTGACAGATTTTACCTTGCGACGAGAGACAAGGAGCTTGGGTTTTTTGGGGGGAGGTAGGTTGAAGGAGACGAGAATGGCGAGGTGGTCAGAGGGGAGCACAGAGGATGTGTCAGAGTCGAGAAAGAGTTGATTAGAGATGCGGGGGGTGATCCAGTCAAGGGTGTGGCCGAGTCGATGGGTGGGTTTGGTGATGTGTTGTGTAAGATTGTGGTTTGATAGTGACCTGCAGAGGCATTTTGTGTCAGGGTGGTCGGGTTTGTCGAAGTGGAAGTTGAAGTCGCCAAGAAGGATGCGGTTTCCGGGTCGTGTGCTGTAATGGTTGAGGAGGAGGTCAAACTCGGTGAGGAACATGGAGTTTGTGAGTTTGTTTTGAGAGCTTGGAAGGGGGCGGTAGATACATGAGAAGATGAGGGACTGGCCTGTGAGTGTTGCTACGGCCTCAACAGATTCGAAGGAGGGATGAGGTGAGCAGAAAGACATTCCCTGTAGATTATGGTAATGCCACCCCCTTCTGGAAGCGCGCGGGAAGGAAGCCAGGTGGTAGCCACTCTGAGTGACGCTGGCGATGATGGGTTCATCACCAGCTGGGCGAAGCCACGTTTCGGTGATCACAACAAGAGGGTTAATCAACTATTCTTGAAAGGAAAATGAACTGGAAAGTTCTGGGTGAGCAGACACAGATAAACAAGATACAAATACATGTAATTATGTTAGTGATTTGCAACCCTAACCACCTGTCCAAGATGTCATACCCCATATATTATGGTAGTCCTGTCCAAGCCAAGCTCGCATTTGTGCTGGCAAGGCCTTTTTGTTTCTACAAGAGCAGAACCTGTTTGAGTTACCACCTGTATTATAAATCACCTGTCATTAGGTACCATTATTTAGGTGGCTGTATTCATATAGCTGATGGCCTTTAATGACAGGAGACACCTTTTTCCCTTCAAGACCGTTCTTGTGAGAGCACCTGTCTTTTATGACCACTTCTTTTCCTTGCAAACAAGGTGGTTGCTCAAAGCAGGTTCTGCTGTAATGTGTAAAGTAGTATACTGTTTCATCCCTTTTCATCTTGGTACACAACTGCTTGAAAGAAACATGACTATGATAGTTCAAGGCGCCAAGCTATTCTGGCACCACCCTTGAACTAATATGGTTGATTTATCTCCATCCGGTGCCATAATCTGTAATAGAGCCTTCATAAGACACTAAGCAAAATTCAGCCTCAGGTTGTAGTGGGTTAACCAATGGAGCCATGACACACTGCAACAGGAGATGAATCAAACACGATAGCTCTAAGATAGTGCCAGAATAGCTTGCCGACTCTGGGCACTCCTTGCACTGTCATAGTTGATCTGTCACCTGAACTGTCATGTAGTCACCAGAGGACAACTCCCAAAGTTTTGGGAATTGTTTGACAGTAGGGCTCATTGTGTTAACCCATTTAGCCGCACAACAGCAGGAGATGGATTGACCAAGGATAGTGTCAGATTAGCTTGGTGTCATAAGGCACCAAGCTAATCCGGCACCACCCTTGAATTATGGTCAATCCATCTCCAGCAACTGATATTATAGTCAGGTGAAATTTTGAAAATGTGGCCTTGGGGTTAAATGGGTTACAGCAAATAGTTTTCTGAAGACCCTCGGCCTCATTCTGTCTTCCTGTACTTGTTCTTACTTAACCCATAACATTCAGAATACACCAGTGTGTGAAATACGTTTGACTAAAATAGTTAAGGGTAGTGCCAGAATAACTTGGCGCCTAGCAAGCTATTCTAGCACCACCCTTGAACTAAAGCCATTGGTCTATATCCTTATCTGTAAGTACTATAATGTAGCTTGCATCTGGCAGTGTACACATTTGAAGCTTGTAGCCTCAGTATAATATGGGTTAAACTGATATTTACTTCATCAGGGTCCTGCATCACTGTTGTTTTCGGATTATCAAAGTACTTTACTTTCTGACATGTTTTTGGCCTGTATTGCATGTGTGCATGCTTTTTGGCTCACATGCGAAGCAAAAGAGAGTATGTTTTGGGCCAGTGGTCGTCCGTGGTAAACTTTAATGTTGGCATTTTCTCGGAGACTATTTAAGCCACATTCTTCAAACTTGGCTCAAAAATACTGTGTGTTAAGACCTTTCTAAACATGCCATTTGAGTGACCTCTCACAAAGGTCAAGGTCACAGGGGATCAGGAAATAGGCCAAAAATAGCTATATTTTGACATAATTTATTTTTTCTCAAATACTATTCACAACTTCAAACCCAAACTTGGTACAAAGATACATGATGGTAAGACCTATCTTTGCATACTAATTTGGATGACCCCTCAGAAAGGTCAAGGGCTCATGGCAATAGGTCCGAAATAGCCATATTTTGATAAAAGATGTTTTTTTCTCAAATACTATTCACAACTTAAAACCCAAATTTGGTACAGAGATACCTAGCGGTATGACCTATCTATGCATACTAATTTGGATGACCCTTGGAAAGGTCAAGGTGACAAGAGGTTGGCAAATGTGTGTAAAATGTTGATTTTTTATAAAATTGTAGGTATTCCCAAATTTTTGCAAATTTTTCACCAAATTTGGTACAAAGATAGCTGATGATAACATATTCCTATTCATACTAATTTAGTTGAGTCATTACAAAGGTCATGGGTCACTGGGGGGTTAACAGATGTGTGAAAAATGCTTACATTTTCAGAAAACATGGATTTTGCTGCTGCAGAAGCCAGCCCTTGTCACAAAGGTCACACATATGTGAATCGGTCATACACGTGAGCCATAATGGCTTTGCCTTTCTTGTTTATATAAATATCCACTAGATTAAGTGCATGTTTTGAATGAACGTTGTATGCATGTACATGATAGAAACGCAGAAATGTATCTATTTTAGTTTGGTCTGCTGTGAATAAGCTTTGACACACTACAGCAGGACATGCTCATGATAAGTCAGGTATAGTGCCTGATAGGTTAGGCATACAAACTTTTAAAGAAAACTGATGACAATGCCTTTGAATATACCATACCTTGGTTTTCAGTTCAGTTAGATTCAATTCAACAAAAAATGTATCCTTATAGGGCAATTGGTTTTAATACTTTGGCTGTCAGAAGTGTTTTTTATTGCGATGATTCTTGCAGGAACAACAAAGAGTGACAAAAAGCACCACTGACAGCCAAAGGGTTAATACAGGAAGTGTTGGGTAAGTTTGTTGTGCTTTGTGTGCACTGTGTATACATGTACATGTATACGGTCGTAATACTGTACACAGATAAATGTTAACTCATTGAGCCCGGCACACGTATTTCCCAAATTTTGGAGGCGTCATTTAATGACTATGCACCTGTTGCAGGAGATGGATCGACCATGATAATTCAAGGGTAGTGCCAGATTAGTTTGGCGCCGACAGGCGCCAAGCTAATCTGGCACTACTCTTCAATTATCTTGATCGACCCATCTTCTGCTGTAGTGCGTCAGGGCTGAATGGGTTAAGAGTAACTAAAAGATGACGAGTCCAAATGTTAAAATTTGTGATTTGTCCTCAGAAGATTTCTTGCCAGTTTATGAGATATATTGAGCATGATAGTGCAAGATGCGCAAATGATTGTGCCTCTACACTTGTACTGTCAGGGTTGATCCATGTCTTGTAATGTGTCAGAATGGGTTTAAAATGTATTTACTTTCCCCCAATACTTATGATCAGATGCCCCAATACTTACAATCAGGTTTGTTCTTTTCCATTGTAAGAAATGTGTGCTTACAAGGTGTAATATTAACCTTTTGTGTGTCGATAGCGCTTTTTGTCACATTGATTCCTACAGGAATCATTGTGACACAAACCGCTACCGATACACAAAGGGTCAACCCTTTGGCTGTTAGTAGCGCTTTTTCACTGGAAAGTTTATTACAGGAATCACCTCGAAAAGCTCCTGACCCGCCAAAGGGTGTGTAATTAGTATAAATCTGGAAGTTATCTCACCACTTTTTGCTGCTGATACTGTGTTGATGTACAGGTCATTGTAACTTGGCTTGTTGGACCCATAAAGTGAGGCTTCACTTTTGACATTCACATTAGTTTGGTGCTGGATATTCGTAGGTTTATGAAAGAAAGTACATGTATCCACTCAAAAAGAGAGGTTATCCCTAAAAAAGAGATGTTATCCCTAAATCAGAAAGAGGTCAAACATTGCATGGTTTTATCACATTTAATGGAGCTAACCTGTTTTGCACACATTTTAACTCATTCAAGACGTTCCTCATCCGGATACGCGGCATAAGCCGCTTATCGAGAGGTGGCACGTCTCAAATGAGTTAATCATTATGCAAGATTATGTAGGTGTTCTTGACTGCTAGTTGCAAACAGCATTCGGATGACAGACAGCATATTTTGGATTTCTCTTTTGGATTACCTTCTATTTGCTAACTGTGTAGGCAGTTCTGTATACGTTACATTGTATATATTACATATGTGTAAGTCTTAGGTGAAATGTGTTGCAGCTGAAAGTGAAAAAAGAAACATGTTAGGTGTGTGTGTGTGTGTGTGTGTGTGTGTGTGTGTGTGTGTGTGTGTTTGTGTGTGTGTGTGTGTGTGTGTGCTCATGTGTGTGTGTGTGCTCATGTGTGTGTGTGAGCATGTGTGCTCCAACTGTGACCGTCCACTTCTAAGCTTATGAACACAATGTATGAGATTGTTTCCCTTGATTGGTATTTTATTAGGCCATACCTTTGGTACATATGGTAGATCTTGGTCACACAGGTGATGATAAAGAGTGAAACCATGAGTGTGTCTTTTTGTCAAGGCACCTGTGTAAGTATTTAAACCTAAACTGTCCACATAGGCGAAGTGAATATGGCATAATATCCTTTGGACTTGATCGGGTATGCACCGGTAACACACCAAAACACATTGAGCAATGAGGTCAACATTTCAAAATATTGGAGTTGTTCTCCAAGACTTTTTTTATTACAGTTCATGAGGCAAATTGACCATGATAGTTTAAGGGTGGTGAGAGACTGGTTTGATGCCTTCTGGGACCACCCTTAAGCTAGCATGGTTGATAACTTTCTTGTTGTAGCGTGTCAGGGCTGAGTGAGATAAAGTCATAGTTTATCCATTGTCCTCAGTTGTCACTGGTAGTGAAGAAACCACTGTAGATGGGTTACACATTTGTAATTGTTATGCTATCATTAAAACATTGTTAAAACATTGTTTGTTACCGTTACAGATAGTAGAGTTTTGAATATAAATTCTATTTAGAGACAAGGTTTAGAAATGTATATTTTGGGGGCTAGAGTCTACACTGCTGTGTCATATTGTGGTACAATATCAAACTGGATTACAGCATTTGGTTCAAATCTTAAGATTTTACAATTTGGATCAGTGGTCCCTAACCCTTTGGATGTCGCTGGCAGTTTTAGTTGGGATGATTCCTGCACTAATCATCTTAACTAAAACTGCTTCTAACACCCGAAGGGATAACTCATTCACACCAGTACTGACTTTTGCAACTTAACTCATTTGTGACATGCAACAAGGGGAAACACGGCAAGGACCCCTGTAAAAAAATTTTTAGCTGCTAGCTGCCAGCAAGAGGCATAGATTCTCATGCAGCTGCAGGAGCTCATGAGAATCTTTGCCTCTTGCATATGTAAATGCATGGCCGTTTGTTGTGTATCCCGATGTGTCACATCTCGAATGGGTGAACAGGGAGTGGGGAGGTGTCTGTGAAGACTGCTGGAGATCCATGAACTCATTATGACTTACTTACTTACTTACGCCCATCACCCCCCCTGGGGCATAGGCCGCCGACAAGGTCCCTCCAGCCGTCTCTGTCCTGGGCGAGTCTCTCCAGCTGTCCCCAGGTGTGGCCCATCTTCTTGGCATCTGAACTCATTATGAAGTCACCAACAAAGAGCTGTATGCTTGATCCCTTGCTCACGTCCCTCATAAAACAGTGTATCGATGATCTCCTCCCACTGATTACCACCATAGTTAATGCCTCTCTCTCTACAGGCGCAGTGCCTACTCAGTTTAAACATGCTGTTGTGACACCACTCTTGAAAAAGACTGGATTGGACCCAAACGACTTGAAGCATTTTAGACCTGTCTCTAACCTTCCGTTTATTTCAAAGATTTTGGAGTAGGTTGTTTTGAAACAGCTACAAAGCCATTTGTCTGGAAACGGTCTTTTAGAAATGCACCAGTCGGCATACAGAAAGGATCACAGCACGGAAACTGATGTGCTGAGCGTCCTGGATGGTCTGCTAGTGAAGGCAGACAAAAGACTTGTCTCTCTCATTGCTCTGCTGGACCTCAGCGCAGCATTCAACACACTCGATCATTCTGTTTTGCTGAATAGTTTAGAGGTGACCTTTGGCATCCGTGGTACCGCCCTGGCCCAGTTCGCTTCATACATTAAGGATCGTTCTCAGGCTGTTATTGTTAATGGCCAGCTGTCTGCTTCTAGTCTTTTGTTGTGTGGAGTCCCTCAGGGCTCCGTATTAGGGCCTGTTTTGTTCACTCTATATTCACAACCTCTATCTGATGTAATTGCCGCCCATGAGTGTGATTTTCACAAGTATGCTGACGATACTGAATTGTCAAGAAGTAGCGCGCCTAGCCATTTTAGCTCCGCTAAGATGAGCGTACAGTGTTGTATAGACGACGTCCTGTCCTGGATGACTAGCAACGAACTTAAGCTTAACACTGACAAAACCGAAGTCATGCCTGCCGGCTCTCAGTCTCGCCTTGGTCTGATTGACGGCGAGTTCGCAAACATTGGTGGCTGCAGCGTTCCCTTCCAGAAATGTGTCAAATATCTGGGTGTGAAGATTGATTCGACACTCTCCATGCATGATCATATCAGTAGTGTCTGCCGAGCTGGTTTCCTTGAGCTGCGCCGAATTTCTTTCCTCAGACCGTATCTCACAGAAAGTGCGGCGTCAAGACTTGTAAATGCATTCATTACTTCCAGGCTCGATTATTGCAATTCTGTACTGGCAGGTTTACCGGCAGATCAGATTTCACGCTTGCAGATGATTCAAAACAATGCGGCGCGACTCATCTTGAAGAAACGAAAGAGAAACCACGTTACACCTCTACTGAAGCAGCTGCACTGGCTGCCCGTAAAATTCCACTGCCAGTACAAAATTGAAATTTTCGCCCATCGGCATTTTGACGGATCTCTCCCACCGTACCTCTCTGCCAAGCTGTCTGCTTATCAGCCATCATGCACCCTCCGTTCCTCCAGTGAAAAACTTTTTAAAATCCCGAAGCTTAATATGAAAACTGTCGGGGAGCGTTCTTTCACCTTTTTAGCCCCAAGTGTGTGGAACTCCCTGCCAACTGAAATGTGGAATCTGCCCACATTGTCACAGTTCAAAGCTCACTTAAAGACTTTTCTTTTTTGTCTGGCATTTAACACTTAGCTTATATTTAGCTAACTGTTGACTGACTGCCATTTATTCTGATCCTAGAGTAAGTGAATGTAAGGTGTTGGGAAGGGATGGGGTGGTTTAAAGTAGTGTATAATTGTGCGTGTGTGTCTGAGAGAAAAGGTGTGCCGTTGTGCATTCGCAGTGAGTCCAGTGTTTTCCTGGAGAACAGCGCTATACAAGAACTATGTATTATTATTATTGGATGTGGATCAGCCATGTACAGTTCTATAGGTAGTGCCAGATTAGCTTGGCATCTTCCCTCGCACCAAGCTAATATGGCACTGCCATGGCCAATCCATCTCCTGCTATGGCGAGTGTGTTCAATGATACCGTTTTATAGGTTATTGGTACATGTTATGTGAAATATGACATTAATCATTGTAGTTGTGCTTGCTATACATTCATTTGTAGCGCTTGTGTTTAGGATTTTAACCCCTTCACTGCCAGTGAGTGGATGCAGATTGCATTTTTGTTATTCTAAATTCAATGTCAAAGATACCTAGCCATCAAAGGAGCTGGGTACAGTGTGGTTTCAGCAAGATGCATGGGTGGTCATGAGCCCCCACTTCTGTGGTGGCTCATGAGGATCTGTACCTCTTGCAGTTGAGTGTTGTTCAGTTTTTCTCAGCAGTGAAAGGGTTAGTGTTTATAAAAGGCGTTGGTCTTTTTTTGTAATGGGATATGGAGAGAGAGAACAATAGAGTCCCGATAGACAATGAATTCAATAGAGCCGCATCAGTCATTAATTTACATCATTTTTTAATATCATATTTTTGGCCCCAATTTTACCCCCGTTAATTCTGAATCAACCCTTTGATTTTTAAAAACTGACAAGCATGACTGATGCGGCTCTATTGATCTGATTATCTATCGGGACTCTATTGTTCTCTCTCTATAACTATTGTCTCTGTCAACACCTAATGACCTTAATTAATTACTAATTACGGTCATTAACTTTTACATGACCGTTTCTCTCAATACTGCCAGAGTCGATTTCCGAAAAACTCACATGCTATGTCCCACACATATCATTTCAGTTCACGCATGACAAGACTCAATGCCAAACCCTCTTTCAATGAGTTGGGTAAAAGCTTTCACAGCGCCATTCACAGACGTCACGCGTCAAAAGGCCTATAGAATTGTGTTGTGGCAGGGGGACCGCTCAGTGCAAACAATATAGAATTGGCTCTGTTTAAGCACGACTCTGAAACATAACAAGTCAAATATACGTGCACACGCACAAGCACGCAAACACCCACACACACAGATTGTAAGATATTTCTTTTGGGTGCATAACTGATGCCTGACTCGAGCTATAGTTCACTCGCCCGTAAATGGTGTACTTGTTTTAGTCTGTTACTACGCTTTCAAGCTGAAAATAGACACATTACTCACTGCTTTAAACAGACACCTGTCTGAGTACATAAACAACAGATCCTCAAGAGCCGCCAAGACTCCAGGCTTGACTTCCGTTGTACAACGTTTCAGTCAGCTGTACTCTTAGGACGCACATTATGAGGAGACTGAGGGTCTTGACGTGTTCATTTGCCACGAGCAACGTATAGATTAGCATTTCAGTTTCGAATGCTCTGCCCAACTTATGGACCCTCCCAAGATTTATGAATAAAAATTTCGACATAATATTCAAGCGATAATGTCGTCGCTCTTTTGTTTGGCTGAATGGGCCTGCCGTCTGCTTACTAATGTTTGTGTTGTTTCCCTTGGTACCGTCTGTAGGTAACATGAATGACTCATTTTACCATAAATACATGTCTCATAGCCACTTTAAACAGAGAGAGGCCTGTTTTTAAAGTCAGTATAGACACACAAACACACATGCATACATGAACACACACACAAACACACATGCATACATGAACACACACACAAACACACAAGCATACATGAACACACACACAAACACACACATGAATACACACAAACAGACACACACACAAACACACATGCATACATGAACACACACACTTACAGACACTCATGTCAGTATAATTGTACCGTAAGCCTGAGCTGCCGGCTAGTGTCACGGTTGATCGCCTTTTGTGTTACCCTCACACCGCGCTTTTCAATAGCGGCGGCATTCCATTTCTTTTCAATTCGGGCACAAGCCGTCAAAGGCCTTTTCATAAATACAGCCTTTTAAAATGCTAGATAATCAACAGGGGGACATCATAATTTGAAAGAAGGGGTGATTTTGTACAAGTGGTTATGGACTCATGTCTGGTTTGTGAAATCAAACGGTGGTCTCTCTCTCTCTCTCTCTCTCTCTCTCTCTCTCTCTCTCTCTCTCTCTCTCAAACACACAGACAAACACACACACGCACTGACACACGCACTGACACACGCACTGACACACACACACACACACACACATATGTACACACACACACACAGAACATGTTTACATAAAAACACCTACACGCCAGTGTACATCAATACACAGCTCAACACTCAGTTCAGTTATTTTAGGGTTCGGTTCACAGTGTCTTTTGTATAACTGAGTGACGATATGAGTCGTCTGCTCTACTAAATCCCTTCTATGAGAACATAAATAACACATGTTTTATTGTTCATTTTCAGTAGCCCACTCGATCACAGATTCTTATCAGCATGGCGAGATTCTCAAGAGCCACTGTTTTTTTATTGGGTTTGAGTCAACTGTAAAGATTTCTGAATCTCTGCATAATCCAATGACACACACACACACACACACACACACACACACACACACACACACACACACACACACACACACACACACATAAATAGACATGTCACTGAGCTAAGACTACAAAATGAACATACCTGAAATCATTATCCTTGCTACACATAAACAGGATATCCTCAATGAATACTCACTCACAAATCAGTGACGCAGTTGTCTACCAACTTGGGTATGCAACATATAGTCTATGGGAGACAACTCTGTACAGTGGTTAAATCTTTCAAGTGTTTATGCCCCTTATGTCATTGACTAGGAAATACATAGAGTTTTATACCTGAGTGAGTGTGTCTGTGGTTTGAATCTAAATCCATTTAGCTTACATAGAAGCAGTAACACAGTGTAAATGTAAAACGTTACTGACAACATAGCTGATTGGTACAAACGTATAAAGTTACTATTAATGTACTTCCTAGAAAACATGATTTTGCTTGATAACAATTTTTGTTTTTTGTTTTAATTTTTTAATTACATTATAAATGAACCCTGATGAAATCTTTCTATTGAATGATATCAATGCTGTAGAGAACAAAGACTTAGACTCAAAAAAACAGCGGCTTTTGTCTGTGATTGTCTCAGGCAAATCAAAGGCTTATCTGGGTAGACAATACATGACAGAGGATATTGAATCTCTTACGGCTGACGAACTAATCAAGCTTCATTCAAAATATGAGAACCACATCGCTTC
>BTPG01000004.1:92711663-92832198 GCA_036245525.1 Semisulcospira habei
AATAGGTGAAAAATTGCCATATTTAGACAAAACATGTTTTTTCACAAATACTATTCATAACTTCAAACCCAAACTTGCTATAGAAATACCTGATGGGATGACCTTTTCTATGCATACTAATTTGGTTGATCTCAGAAAGGTCAAGGGTCACAAGAGCTCAGGAATTAGGTCCAAAATAGCCATATTTTGACAAAAAATGTTTTTTCTCAAATACTATTCACAACTTCAAATCCAAATTTGGTATAGAGATACCTGATGGTAAGACCTATCTATGCATACTAATTTAGATGACCCCTCAGAAAGGTCAAGGATCACAAGAGGCCGACAAATGTGTGTAAAATGACATTGACAGGTATTATCAATGTTTTTGCAAATTTGTCAATAAAATTTGGCACAAAGATAGCTGATGATAAGACCTTCCTTTGCATACTAATTTAGTGAACTCATCGCAAAGGTCAAGGGTCATAGGGGGTTGACAGATGTGTGAAAACTGCTTTTATTTTGAGGAAACATGAATTTTGCTGATGCAGACGTCGGCCCTTATTGTCACATAGGTCACACATGTAAATAGGTCATACACGTGAGCCATAATGGCTTTGCCTCTCTTGTTTAATACTATTTACAGCTTGAAATCCAAACTTGGTCCAGAGATACCTGATGGGTAAAACCTTCATATGCTTGCTAATTTGGATGACCCCTCGAAACGGTCAAGGATCACAAGAGGTCAGCAAATGATGTGAAAAAAGAAAATTTTAGCTTAAATTTGCTTAAATTTTCAACCAAATTTGTGAAAAAGGTAGCTGATAAGACCTTTCTATGTACACTGTTTAGTCACTACTTGCATAGGTCAAGGGTCATGGGAGATTCACAAAAGTGAAAAATGCATAAATTTGTACAAAACGTTGATTTTGCACGTTCAAAAGCCAAACCTTTACATACTTTAGAACTGGATCATTCATGCACGTGAGCCATAAGGGCTTTGCCATATTTTTGTACAATAGAACTTCTAATGAACGGTCACCCATGTTGCCAAGAAAAGTGACCGTAAAGAGCAGGTGAACGTTCATGGGAGGTTTGATGGAAATGGACCTAGGCATACTTGTGACACTTGGATAGGAGCATATAGATGTGCCATCACCAAAACGGGACCTCCGTTGACCTCTTCATGCTTCTGTGAAGTGTGATACATGTACTAGTGACACCGATGTTTCCTTATCTTCAGTAATGAAAAAAAAAATTGTGTTTGTGTGTTCTAGTAAGTGAGGGAGAAAGAGTGATGCATGTCGATGGGCGTTGCTGCCATGTTCTTATCTTAAATAGAAAAAGAGGGGTAGATGGAGGAGTAAGCATGACGTGGTTGTTGTCAGTAACCGGTCATTTTATTGTCCGTATGATTACTGAGCAGAGGCAAAATGCGTTGCAGTTTTTTTTAACCTATGTTGTACCAATTTCTTTTTTCTCACCATTTCTTTTCTTCGGCTGTGCACCTCATTAGAATCGACCTCACAGTTTGTGACTGGTGCATAGAAACTGGCAAGTCATTCCATTCAGTACTAACTGACCACTGCTGATTTCGTTTTTGATGCTGCGATTTCTTGACATGAGCCTCAGAATTTACAGATCTTATGAATAAGTGGATGTTCTGGATACTCATCACTCTCCTAAAATTAAATAAGATGAGGATTTCATTCCAAAGTCTACCGTATTGTTGGAGCTCAGATAATAATAATAATAATAATTACGGTATTTATAATGCGCTTATCTTATAATAATTATAACTCTAAGCGCACACTCACAACTCGCGCACGCATGCGCACGCTTTAGACAATGACTCACATACCACAAACAGTGAAATACATTACGACGGTCAGCTTGGGGTGGGGAGTGCGGTGATATAGTGCTAAAACTGTTGAAAGAGGTGAGTTTTGAGGGCGGACTGGAAGGAGGAGAGAGAGTGTTTCTGACGGAGAGAGAGTGGGAGAGTGTTCCAGATGGATGGACCGTAGACGGAGAAGGAGCGGGGACCGAAAGTGTTAAGTTTGGTGCGAGGGATGTGGAGGCGGAGAGGGTCGGAGGCAGAGCGGAGGGAGCGGGAAGGTGTGTATGGGTGAAGTAAGTTGGAGAGATAGGCAGGAGCGCAGTTGTTCAGGGATTTGTAGCAGAGAGACAGAACTTTGTATTGGATGCGTTGGGGGATGGGGAGCCAGTGAAGGAGTTTGAGCAGGGGTGTGATGTGGTCGGATTTTTTCTTTCTGAGGATGAGGCGGGCAGCATTGTTCTGGACGCGTTGGAGAGTGAAGATGGTGGAGTGAGGGAGACCGGAAAGGAGAGAGTTGCAATAGTCGATGCGAGATAAGATGAGAGAGACAGCAAGTTTGGTGGCAGCTTCGGTAGTGAGGTATTTTCTGATCTGACTGATGCGGCGAAGG
The DNA here is from genome assembly GCA_036245525.1 of Semisulcospira habei. Lineage (NCBI taxonomy): Eukaryota > Metazoa > Mollusca > Gastropoda > Semisulcospiridae > Semisulcospira > Semisulcospira habei. The sequence goes on from BTPG01000004.1 coordinate 92,714,093, forward strand.
TGGAAATAGCATGCCTGGGTCGTGGCGGAGACGAAGTTGGTCATGGACAGAGAGGAATCAAGGATGACGCCGAGGTTCTTGGCCGAGTCAGAGAGGGAGATGGGGGTGCTATCGAGTTGAAGGTGGAGAGAGGGAGGGAGCTGGGAGAGTTTTTGGCGAGTGCCTACCAGCATGGCTTCCGTTTTGTCGTCGTTCAGTTTCAGCTTGTTTGCTGTCATCCAGTTTTTCACGTCTTTGTAGCAGTCAGCCGTGCGAGTCAGTAGTGACTGAGTGTTGTCGAGTTTGTCTTTGTCTTGCAGTTGTGAGTCGTCAGCGTAGAGGTGGTGGTGTATGCGGTGAGACTGGATGATGTTGGACAGAGGAGAGGTGTAGAGTGTGAAAAGGACCGGGCCCAGGACGGATCCCTGTGGAACTCCGCAGGAGAGCGTTACCGGGTTGGAAGAGACGCCGTTGATGGTGACGGACTGCTGTCTGTCAGAGAGGTAGGAGAGAAACCAGGAGTGAGCAGAGTCAGTGATGCCGAAGGAGTGGTGGAGGAGGATAGAGTGGTCTATAGTGTCAAAGGCGGCAGAGAGATCGAGTAGTGTAAGAAGGGAGATGTTGCCAGAGTCAGTGGAGAGAAGCAGGTCGTTTAAGATATGTAGAAGGGCTGTTTCAGTGCTGTGATGTTTGCGATAGGCAGACTGGAATGGACTAAGGAGGTTGTTGTAGGTGAGATGGAGGTTGAGCTGGTTGAGAACAACCTTCTCAAGAAGCTTGGACAGGAAAGAGAGATTGGAGACTGGGCGATAGTTCTTGAGTTCGTTTGGGTCGAGGTTGTGTTTTTTGAGGAGAGGACGGACGATGGCGGACTTGAAGATATCGGGGACGGAGCCGTTTTCTAGAGATGCGTTGATGATGTCGGTAATGAAGGGTAGAAGTTTTGGAAGGCCGTCACGGTAGAGAGAAGCTGGGAGGGGGTCAAGTTCGCAGGTTTTGAAGGGCATGGACTTTATGGTCTTGAGGACTTCATCCTGAGAGACGGTGCGGAAGGACGAGAGGGGAGTGCCGGAAAAGGTGGGGTCGGGAGGGCAAGGCGGAGGAGGCAGGGTGTCGAGTGTGTCGCGCAGATTTTGGATTTTGTCCGAAAAATAGGTAGAGAAAGCAGACGGGAGTTCTTCTTTGCTGTGTGTGTTGGGGAGAGGAGAGTCTTTAGAAGTGCCTAGAAGTGTGTTCATGGTGGCGTAGAGGGTTTTGGAAGAGGTGGATTCCAGGATTTGGTTTTGAAGGTGTTTGCGTTTAGATTCGGAGATCATTTTGCAGACTTTGGATCTGGTTGTTTGGAAGATCTGTCTGTGAACGGTGAGGTCAGATGAGCGCCAGAGGCGTTCCGCTTGTCGGCGCTCGCGCTTGGCCTCAGCTATGTCATCAGTGAGCCAGGGGGAGGGGAGTCGGTTGGGTATGGAGCAGGTGGTGACAGGGGCATGGGTGTCTAGAAGTTTTCGAAGGGAGGAATCGAAATGGGATGCAAGATCGGGAGAGGGGGTGGGGTCCGAGAGAAGGTCGACAGCTTCGTCGAAGAAGCTCTCGCGGTTGACAGATTTTAGTTTGCGGCAAGAGACAACGAGCTTGGTTTTTTTCGGGGGAGGTAGATTGAGGGAGACGAGAATAGCGAAGTGGTCAGAGGGAAGCACAGAGGAGGTGTCAGAGTCGAGAAAGAGTTGATCGGAGGTGCGGGTGATGATCCAGTCGAGGGTGTGGCCAAGTCGGTGTGTGGGTTTAGTGATGTGTTGTGTAAGATTGTGGTTTAAAAGTGACGTGCAGAGGCGTTTTGTGTCAGGGTGGTCGGGTTTGTCAAAGTGGAAGTTAAAGTCGCCTAGAAGGATGTGTTTTCCGGGTCGTGTGCTGTAGTGTTCGAGGAGGAGGTCGAACTCGGTGAGGAACATGGAGTTTGTGAGTTTGTTTTGAGAGCTTGGAGGGGGGCGATAGATACATGAGAAGATGAAGGACTGGCCAGGGAGTGTTGCTACGGCCTCGACAGATTCAAAGGAGGGATGAGGAAAAGGTAGAGACTGAGAGAAGGAGAGGTGAGCGGAAAGACAGTCCCTGTAGATGATGGCAATGCCACCCCCTCTGAAAGCACGCGGGAAGGAGGCCAGGCGGTAGCCACTCGGAGTGACGCTGGCGATGATGGGTTCGTCGCCAGCCGAGCGGAGCCACGTTTCGGTGATCACTACAATATCTAGGTCATTGTCTAGAATGAAGTCGGAAATCACGTCAGCTTTGCCATCTTTGCAGACAGACTGGGCATTAAATAGACACAGTTTTAGGTTGGAAGAGACAGCAGAGGGAGAAGAAACGGACGAAGAAGAGGACAGAGGAGAGGGAGGGTAGGGAGGGGGGAGAGAGGATGGAGGGGGGAAAGAGGAATTGAGGGGTAAAGTGGGGAGGAGGAACAGTCAGGGAAGGATAACCGGGTAAGAAAGAGGATGCGAGAGGGGGGTGGGGAGGGGGAGAGGGGGAGGAAGGGGAGTAGAAAAAAGATGAGGGATGGGGAGGGTGACGGGGAGGAAAAAGGGGGAGGAGGGGAGGAGGAGGAGAAAGCAGGCGAAGGAGGAGGGGGTGAGGAGAGGAAGGGGGATGAGGGTGGGGGAGTGGGCAGGCGAGGAGGGCATGGAGCAGTGAATGAGGGAGGGAGGAGAAGAAATGGGAGAAGAAGGAAGGAAGGGGGAGGAGGCGGAAGGGGTGGAAGGGCATTGGAAGAGATGAAGAAGTGTGTGGTAGTGTGTGTGTTTGTGCGTCCTGCCTTCTGCTAATTCCGCCCCTGCGGCCTCTCTTGCGCAATCGGATGCCGCGTAAGGCGACTGCAACACTGTCGGCGGCACCCGATGCGGAGTGGGTGGCATGGCGACGTAGAGATAGCAGTTGTTGGCGTGTGTATCTGATGAGCATGATGCGTTTATCTTTTAGGAACATTCAGAGTTGTTCATATTTTTAGGCCTATTATGCTGATGGTCAAGAGTACGACTAGGCGTCGAGTGCCGGTTTCGCTACCTGACTGACAAAACAAAGCCTTCAAACTCAAAATCAGGCATGCATCTCACACAACCATATCTCAACTGGTTAGAAATTGAACATACTTTCTAATCCTGTGTCATTTTTGCATACGTCCGATGGGATAAAAGAGTTATTTATTGTTTTGTGCGATCGAGCGGCGGAAGCCAAAATTTCAAAACGTGACATCACACACGTGTGTTCGTTTTCAGATAAAAAATTCCGGGGAATGAAATAGAATTTCGAAACGAAGTTTAGGCCTATAGAGAGCCAATGCAAGTTACTATTTTGTTACCATATCGTCGAGTTTTACGTGTGTCTAAGTTTAAAGTAGTTTGAGGGCAAGTAAAGGCTAGAATGAACATAACGTGCGTTGTCAATTTCACATGTCCGAATCGCGCTGTGCACCGGAACACAAAAAACGTACCGTGAGGCACCTAATTAACATATCCTAGACAACATTACTCTTCATTCTGATTACCGTAAACAAATTCGAAATCCTTTTGAGAATTGAAAGAAGGCTGCGTTTTAAACTTCTTCAGCCCAAAAGTTGTAAATTTTGTGTTACGTTCAAACTCGGGAAAAAATCTCGCAATCATCAACGCGCATGATTTTCTGGAATCGACGGCCATTTTGAGATTTGCATTTGGTCAGTCCTACGTACCTGATACGTACAGGTGACATCGATGGAGCGGGAAAGCGACAAAGTTGAAGGTAAGTTTTGGTTGTAAATGGTTATGTTCATGCAAAATTGATGACTGAGCACCATAAATGTTTTTAAAAAAAAGCAATGTACGTGTACTGCTTTTCTAATTACTTCAAATGAATGTTGACGCAAAGAAATGTAAAATCAATTGGCTCAATGACCACGTGTTTTGAACAAAGGAAGAAAACATTACTTGATGGAATTTGCCTCCATCCCATGATGACGGTTTAGTTTTGGTTGTAACAGTTATGTTCAAGTTTCTGGATGCGATATTCAATATTTCAAAGGATAAAACAGAACAAGTAATGTATGTTCGGATTAGTTTTGTAGTGCAGCAACACTTTGAAACAATAATTATTACCTTTTACCGTCACCTTGCCGTTGTGTCGGCTTGTACATAACTTTACACACGTTGAAGGTTATCAGCGTTACATTCAGGCAATTACAGCTTTATTTTCAAAGATTAAAAAGAACACTACGTATCACACATTTTCGTCGATTCAGTATTGTTGTCTTTAACGTTCCTGATATAAAAAATAGAGTAAATGTCTTTTGCTCCTGCTGTTTGATTGTTCATAACTTTACACAGTTTGGCCAGGTAAATCTTTACGTAAAGTTATGTTCAAATCATGAGTTTTGCATTTTGGGGGAAGGACAAGTCATACCTTTTTTGTACCAATTTTTGTTGGTAGGAAGGGATTTTGTGCTAATTTGATTATACTTCGGGTCATAGATTATGAGTTGCTGAATTAGAGCGTTTGTACATAACATGACGCAGTGCAAAAGGGAACAGACATAGCACCTTCAATCAAAACATGGTCGTTTTTCTTATTTTGAGCTGTGATAATGTTCCCATTGTCTTTATGTACTTTATATTATTGTTTTTTCATTATGTAAAATAAGATTAAGTAAGAATAACCCTGTTCTGGCAGTATTGGACTGAACATAACATGATGTAACACTTATGGTGTTTGGGTTGTAAAGTTCTGTTACACTGTGCTTCATGCTATTTTTGTATGGTTTAGTGTTCTATGATAAGTACAGATAGTCTGTGCATTTTTTAAAAACTTTTCTGCACCCAAGAAATGACAATTTTTAAGAAATATGCCTTGAACATAACTTGACAACAATTATGTTGTCAAGTTATGTACAGTTAAAACAGTGCTCAGCTAACATTTTCCTTCATAGTAACAGTCTCTTTTAAAGTGGAAGACTGGTTTGATTATGTTGTCTATTGTAACTAATATACAAACTATTATTCTATCTAGATGACTGTGAACAGAACTTGACAAACTAGACTGACATGTAAAGTGTAAAGTTATGTTCATTACTGTAGCACAATTCCTAGTATACGGTCTTTTGGATGCCCACTTTCCTAGTTGTTATTCATCAAAATACAGCTTGGGTACTAAAATATTAATTGTTAAACCCAGAATATACATTTTTCTGTTTTAAATAGTTTGTACAATAACATGACAACATCATGTGTTGTCAAGTTATGTTCAACCACAGTTGTGTTTGGTTCACACATTGTCTTCCAAGTTACAGTCTGATCATGCCTTTTACTCTTTGTTGTGCTGGCCAAGGTTGATAGCTGCCATGATATATCATAATTTAATAATAACCAGCCATTTTAGTACAAAGCTGTTGAAAAATAACCAGACATATTAGGTTGATGCTAGCTAAAAACAAGTCGCAAACATGGACACAAATTAAAATTATTTGACCCCCTCTGTTTCAGTTCTTCGGGATTTGTTCCTGAATCGAAAGTTTCCGAGGCGGAATTGTCTTTCCCAGCCGTGAAAGCACCCAGAAAATGGATGCTAAACACGTGTCGTAGTGCAGTACCCTGACAGGTTGTACCCTGGTGAGCAAGGTTATGTCAGCATACTTGTACTTACGAATGATAGCAGCCAGGAATCTTTTTAAAGTATTTGAAACCAGAAAAATGTGGATTTGAACATGTTTTAGCTCTATTTATGTTTGAGATGAAGACATTGAAAAATGATAAAAGGTTGAAAGGTACGGCCGAAATAAGTGGGACTGGTTGTCACTGGCCAATAAAGAAAAGGAGTTTGAAGTTTTCTTAGGAAACTTGATCAGCAGGAAGCTTGGTAATTATGGGTTGCTTCAAGAAAGCGCTGTGATCATTATGCAACATAAATAAAGCAGTCTCTATTTCCTGTTTCAGGAGTGATTGTTGGAGTAGATCCTCTGAGGGTCAAATTCCTCAAGCCTCACCAGACAAAACAAGGACTATTTGTTTACCCTGAAGTATATGACATCCAAGAAGTAGGGGATGATTATAGCGTCGGCTGTAGATTTCCTGCCACTCTCCAACAGTGCACGCGAGTGGAGAGTGGTTGGGTTTGATCAATTTTAATTTGTTTCTGCCATGTTTAGCTCAAGTATGAAGCTAACTAAAGTGAGTACTTTCTGTGCCAGTGGTCTGCTGAAAACCATCGGTCGTGGTAAACTTAGGTCAATATGTGCTAGATTACATTTGTTGGAAAGTGGTACAGAAAAGCGTTTCTTTGCGGAGGTATTTGGGCAAAAGGTAGGCTCCGATGTCACACAGCCCATAGCAAGCATGAGCAATGGCTAACTAACGTCAGTTTTCAAGAGTGTTAAATGTATTGTTGGTGTTCTAAAATGTATTGAAAGTTTAAACTTTTTTCACTTGATGCTTTCTCACATTGTGGAACCACATTGTGCAGAGATTTAAACCCCATGTTGTAAAGTTATGTACAAACATGTACAGTTTTGTTTTGCTACTTGCGTTAAACATTGTAGACACAATTATTAAAACTGGTAAATGCTGGAGTTTGCTGACCACATAATTTGATGTAATTTTCCATTTTTATCGTTTATTTTGACTTCAGTGTTGATAATACCAACATGTTCGGTTGTAAAGTTATGTTCAAACTTGCCATTTTCACACATTATTCCCTTGTATTATCAATTTCAAACCTGATAATTACATCACTGCTGTTCTGTAGTGTAGTAGAAAGCTACAGGTGCTTGTGATTTTTATTTTCTATTTCTTGTCCATTTGTGGAGGTACTTTTTTGCTGAAATTTGAAGCTCGTGGTGTAAAGTTATGTACAAACACAACTTACAATATGCATTTGCTGCTTTCATTACTCGTTTAGACACAATTTTGGGATAAATAAAAGTGTATTTGTTAAAAACACATCACTTGAGTAGTGTTTTGTTATTTTTGGATTTATGCATGTTAAAGAGCCTCAAGTTTGTTCGTCACTGTGTAAAGTTATGTTCAAGCATTGTGTGTTTCTTGTTTTTAGCCTTCAATTCATTCTATGTTGTGAATGGTGTATTTTTCCTAAATTATTCTGTAATCTACATAAGTTTAGTACACCATCTCATCTTGGCTTGACTTCGCGAACGAAGATTCTATAGGGCTTGCCCACGTCGTCTGCAGGCATTTTCGTGGCTGCGGAGGCCAATCCGGGAGTTGTCATGGTCCGTGGGCGTTTCCTAAAGCCTGCGCGGTGGAGCTTTTTGGTGGAGTGCAGTGTGCGCAGTACTGGCCCCACCCTTTAAACCCTTGGTTCGTCTGCCATGGCCTAGCACGCTATGACGGTGGCATCGAGGTCCTCGGGTCGTAGGTTTTATATCAGACTGTCCTTGTCCTAGTCTCTGGCTCAAAACCTTCCCCGGAGACACGGGGGCTTTGATGTCAGGGTTTTCCTCCCTTAGCCTTTCCGCAGCCAAGCGGCCAGTCCTGCAAGGCAGCAGAGGACTCGTGGAGGGCGGGGTCGTCTATGTCCCGTGCAGATGTGAACATCTGCCCACTGCCCACACAATAATAGGAAAACAAACCATCTTAATTGACTTTCTTTGCAGTGTTGTCAAGGATTTCAAAATTTTTGTTCCTAAGCAAGTTGTCCAATATTTTTTAAAGTTTATAGCTACTGTGTTCACACTTATCTCCATTAGGATAGTTTAGAATCTATCAATGTGCAATTGAAATTGTGTGTTTAATACCACACACAATTTTTTTAATATAATTTATGCATTTTTTTGCATAAATGTATAGCTGGGTGTAAAGTTATGTTCAAACAATTTCAGTGTTGCGCCATTGTGTATCTATTCACCCATCAAACTTTCTTTGAAGTTTAAGCATAGCCTAGTAAGGAAAGAACAACATGATAATTTTATACAGCATGAATCTACTTTGTGAAAGCTAGAAAATGTGTTTTATAAATGTGTGACGGTGTAAATGTTATGTACAAACCATAACGGTTTTTCGCCAATTACACCCAAACAACTGCTCATGGGGAAATTCTTTTTGGGGGGCATGTTACTTATGACTAAACACATCACAATCATGCAAAATGATGGTCGTATGTTTAAGTTCAAAATCAGAGACCCATGTCACACTCTTTGGACACCCAGTCGTACTCTTGACCTGATCCATTTCCCTCCTCTCTAAGCCAACCCCTGATCAACACACACGTCGGCACAAACAAAATAAAGATGGACATGCGGTGCTTCCCGCCATTTAGTATGCTCTGTGGGCTTGTGTAGTGACAGGAGTCCTTCTACTCTAACCCACCCTCTGATCCACACACACTGGCACACGGAAATAAAGATGGACATATGGCGATTCCTGCTATTCATAAGCTCTGTGGTCTGGCGTAGCATAGCAATTCTGAAGAAGAATAATAGCGCGAGCAGCGAAATGACATCACTTCAAGCTTCACATCATGACATTAGTCCCACGATGCTGTGTTCATAGTGACGACTCGATGTTATGTGTCACGCATCGCAGTTCTAACATTTGACATATCAGAGAATCAACTTAGCAATTTTCTTGCTGATTTTCACGCCTAAGGCTTACAGGTCACAATTTGACCTAATATTACCCCAGCAGGCTTATGCAAACACTGTTTTAAAAAAATCATGCAGGTATTAATGAGAAGATATTTTTTTGGTAAAAGAAAAATTAATGTTATGTTAGCTGTTTTACAAATGACTCCTAAAACGTGTGCAGAACATTGTCTGATTTTCACACCTAGGGCATACAAGTCACAATTGACCTAATCGTACCCGACAGTCGAGACAAACTGTAGGCTTGTGTAAATACAATATATGAAAAAATCATGCGATTATTAATGCAAAGATTGTGGGGTTTTTTTCGTAAAAAGATTTAATTGTTTTAAGATTAACCCACATAATTCATGAAATTAATTCCAAAAACGTAAAAATATATTTTTTCAAAAAATATTTAATTATCCCTCAAAAAGTTGTAGAGGTACAATGCTGGTTAACGAACTCATTCAATATCTCCCTTTTATCTAGCTATACGCAAAAAAGTAAAAATAAGAAAAATTTCGGACTCCAGTGTGGATCAACCGGTTTTTGTGAAACGGCCATTTTCTCACCAACGAGCATCTTTATAAAAAAATCGAGAAAAAAAAGTCCCTAGATAATTCTTTTAGGGACAATATCCTAAATTTTCAAGCTTGTCCATCCTCAAACGTGGGCTCTAGTCACTGTCACATGCACACACATACACACATACTGCGCTTTGGCGCCAAAAAGACGTTCTCTAGCAAGGTTTGCGTAGCTAGACATGACGTTATTTTTATCTTGTTACACCTTTGCCAGAAATTCTGCCCTGCACGCCAAAAACGTCATGTGCATGCTCCAGAATGCGCTCCGATCAGCCCCATTTCAAAGTCTACCGCATTTTCGTATTTTGGTCCCATTACATGGAACGCTCTCCCAGCTGATGTGCGTCACTCATCATCTCTTTCCATTTTCAAATCCAAGCTTAAAACACACCTTTTCTCTGTTGCATATACGTAAAGACCATTTTGTCTGCCGGCTCATCATGCGTGTGTGTGTGAGTGTGTGTGTGTGTGTGTGTGTGTGTGTGTGTGTGTGTGTGTGTGGTGTGAGTTTTTGCCCTTGTAAATTAATGTATATTTTTTGTTGTATGTGCTTGTTTGTGTATTCTGCTTCACTGTTTCATTACTGTGATTGTAAAGCGCCTAGAGCACCTTGGTGATTAGGCGCTATACAAATTACCTTTATTATTATTATTATTATTTTCAATACGGTAGACTAAAACACAAAGACATGTGCTTTGGCGCATGCATGCATAATATTCTCATGAACTCCTGCAATCTGCAGGGGCGCGTGAGGCAGAATGTCAATCCACAGGCCTACAAGTCAATCTTAGTACTGTTACAATCCACACCGTGTAGTGTACGTTACGTTATTCCTATTTATGTACTCCTTGCACATTTACTAATCGGGGACAAACTGTGTAGTATAAGAGTGCTGAGATGGATTTGTAGGCCTGTGGTACAGACACTCGCATTTGCGCATGTACACACTGAGTTTTCATGAGCCCCTTCCATCTGTAGGGGCACATGAGAGTTCCTGCCAAGTCGGCACCCTGGGCAAAAGAGCTGTACATTTTCGGCCATCTCAGATTATGTGACTGCACAGTAAACCAACTTGAAAAAATATTTGTGAACACAGTCGGATTGACAGCGCAACCTTTGTTACAGACCACGCACACAGCTGGCAAGCCGATGGCACATCCATCATTGCATAATGACACATCGTATGGTCTTTCTCAGAGTGAGAGGCAGTTTACAAGGTGTCGAGCGAGCTGTCGTTGACCCATCGTGCATGATGGCTTTACTGTGCGATTCTGGCTGTGGCCATAAATTTAAAGTATTTTTGCAGTTTTTTGTTTCCGATATGCTGACCATTGGCAGGATTCAGCAGGTGGCCATAAAATCAAGGTACTTTATATAGTAAACACTATCCATGCAACGTAAATGTGACCGTAATGAGCAGGTGACTGTAATTCAGTGACCGTTCATATGAGGTTCTACTGTACATCAATCCTTTCTTGGCCGAGAAATATTGAACAACCCCCACCTGTTAGAGGTGAAGGGGTTAGATACTTAACAGACATATGTGAAATGTATGCTGAAGTGAAAGTGGTGTCATTTTTAAGACCCTTCTACATGTATTTATAAAAGGGACTTTTTAGGACGGGTCACAGTGGGGCGAATTTAATAGCATGTCCATGATGTCAAAGGCGGGCAGGCTAAACCTCTAACAATTGAAGTAATGAGAGAAAAATTACGTCATGTCTAGTTACGCTAACTTCGCTGCTGAACGTACATTTGACGCAAAGCGCCATATGTGTGTATGTGTGTGCGTATGTATGTAAACAAGAGAATCTCCACTATTTCTGTACACACAATCTTGAAACTTGGTGAAATACTTTCTTAAGTGAGTGGCTAAGAGAGCCTCCGAGCATATTGTAATTGAATGTCTCATTGAAGACAAACGGCTGTTTATAGGAAGTCGGTTGACCCAGATTAGAGACCATAATTGTTGTCATATTTACTTGAACTTTTGCATATAGCTAGTTTGGAGAAAGACATTGGAAGAGTTCGTTAGCCAGCTTTGTATTCTTTGAACTTCTTTAGTAAAAATTAATTCTTTTCAGAAAAGAATTAAGACACTAAAAAACCTTTACTTCTGGAGAAAGTCAGGCAGTGGCAGTGACGTAAAAGAGGCAACTCTATCACCACACAGACACTGACATAATACTCTAAATATGACGTCATTCTCTCGTGCGCGCGTGGCTCTCTCTCTCACACACAAACATGCGCTCATCTCCAGGATGAAGATCTATGCCTCTTGGAGATGTTTGGAGCGCACACGCATGCAAGCACACACACACATCGACGTGCTTTCAGAAGATCGTGCAGGTGACCCGTCTACTTAGTATATCATGTAGCTAGGTAAAGTCAACCTGCTTTCACACAAATTATAGCAAGACTGAAATTGTACCGTGAAGTTCTAGTTTTGTCACCATTTTCTCAAGCCTATGAAGCGAAAGTGAAACTCGTATTCAATCACGTAAAATATATAATTACGTAAAAACTAAAACATACGTTATGACAAATGACGTTTGACAAATCAACGAGCATATGTCCTGCGCCCCTCATAGAATTCACTGACGCATTGCCAGATCTGTGAGACTTTTTCAATAGGAGATAATTCAACATCAGAATCGGGTCAAAGACAAAAGACAGTGAGGACAGATCTCATATAGAAGGGACTTTGTAGTTTATGGTTCATCCCATCTTGTTTGCTGTTTTTGGGATGTACATTCAACCAGCAGCCATCAGCGACATGCGTAGCCAGAACCTCCCACATCATTTGTTCCTAATTGTTCACAGATCGCAAGTGTCTTTTTTGCACTTGGAATTGTTCACAATTTACAATTATCTTTTGGCACTGGTAGTGTGGGTGTTGTTTGTGAACAATGGAGAAAGAATAGTGTACATCTCTACAATGTATTTGTTGCAGGCTGGCTGTAGTAAGGAGCTTACGTCTTTCCTGCAGAAATACGGCTTTCAGGACATAGACTCTATGCAGACAGAGTTCTGTTCCAACAATTATTTTGAAATGCTGGCAGTAATACACGTCTTCATGAAGGGAAAAGTTCATCTTAACTATCAGGACTTGTTTTTGGAGCAACGTGAGTACATCATGGGTTCCTGTATTACATTTTGCAAACAAACGAGTTTGAGTTGGATACTATACAGCTAATGTTTCACCAGGATTAGAAGTAATCTGATGCAGGGGTTAGCTCTCAGTGAAGATAGTATGTCCATCATTTATCTATACTGAATATAATTATAGATGTGTGATAATATTGTTTAGATCCGCAACAAAATAATGGCTTTTGATCATATCGAGTTGTCGCGAGAACACACGAAACCGCTAGTGTGTTCTAGTGACATCGAGATGTGACCAGAGGCCTAATTTTGTCACGGATCTAAACAACGAATTTTTCTCGATTCACTACCACATAAGAGTCATATCAAAAACAAAAGCAACACTTACTTGCGATTGTCAGACATGTCTTTGTGCTGAGACAGTTCACAATAATTTACCAATTTGAGTGACCTCTCACAAAGGTCAAGGTCACAGGAAATCAGGAAACATGTCAAAAATAGCTATATTTTGACATAATGTATTTTTTCTCAAATACTATTAACAACTTAAAACCCAAACTTGGTACAAAGATACCTGATGGGAAGACCTTTCCATACATACTAATTTGGTTGATCCCTCAGAAGGTCAAGGGTTACAAGAGCTCAGGAAATAGGTCTAAAATACTATTAAATACCCATATTTTGACAAAAGATGTTTTTGTCACAAGAGCTCAGAAACTATGTAAAACATAGCCAAATTTTGACAAAAGATGTTTTTTCCTCAAATACTATTCACAACTTCAAACCCAAACTTGCTACCGAGATACCTGATGTTAAGATCTATGCATTCTAATTTGGATGAGCCTTCGGAAAGGTCAAGGGTCACAAGAGGTCGGCAAATGTGTGTGAAATGCCAAGTTTGGATAGATCTGTAGTTATTATCAACAGTTTTGCAAACTTTTCAATCGAATTTGGCACAAAGGTAGCTGGTGATAATAAGACCTTTGTATGTATACTTATTTAGTCGACTCAGCGCAAAGGTCAAGGGTCACGTGTGTGTTTGACAGGTGTGTAAAAACTGATTAAATTTTGAGAAAACATGGATTTGCTACAGACCAGATTGCCACTCTCCACATCATCATGGAGCAGTCTCTGGAGTGGAGCTCCCCGCTGTACGTCAACTTTGTGGATTACAAGAAAGCATTTGACAGCGTGGACCAAGAGACTTTGTGGAAACTCCTATGACATTACGGTGTACCCACAAAGCTCGTCTGCCTGATTAATAGCAGCTACGATGGCATGACATGTTGCGTGATCCACGAAGGGCAGTTCACCAGGGAGCTCCAGGTCAGAACCGGCGTCAGGCAGGGGTGTTTACTGTCTCCGTTCCTCTTCCTACTGGCCATAGACTGGGTCTTGAAGAGGACCACAGAGCAGAGAAGAAGCGGAATACAGTGGACACTGTGGACACAGCTTGATGACCTCGATTTTGCAGACGACTTGGCGTTACTGTCCCACACTCATCAACAAATGTAGGACATGACCACAAGGCTTGCTGACATCTCGTCCCAGGTGGTCCTCACCATACACAAAGAGAAAACAAAGACTGTTACGATTGTGGTTGTGTTTTCCTGTGAGAGCATACATGTGTTAATCATAGGAAATGATGCGATATTTATTTGAGCTATCATGGTTACGATTCATGTACCTTTTTAGTAAGATTTTCTTTCGTTCGTGCGTAGAGCGGAATTCGCTTTGTTATTATGCTAAGTTTAACCGGAAGCTTCTAGCAAGGTCGCGTGGAGAATAGCGGTCGATCTTTGTTTTGCATAGATTCGCGGCGTATAGATTAGAACCTTCGAGCAGGTCGCGCTGTCTAGTGACCGCGTATGTGTGTCATCAGAGGTGTAGGCAACATTTCGCTACACTGTTTTATAGACACTCAAATAGTCATAGTTGTTTTCTGTGCACGTGAAGTTGGCAGCCAGTCGGTATGTTTTTTTGAAAGATTGTGAAACTTCTGGAAAGATTCCGGGTAGATCGTGAACTGCCTTCCATACTTTTGTGTGATATGATTACACACTAGGATTTGGGGCTGAAATTAGTAGCCGAATTTTTGTAGCCTATTGTAGTTATTCTAGAAAATTCTTTTTTTTATTAATATTTATGAGTTTCAGTTACGTGTTTCGTTCTGATTGGTTGCGTTGTATTATTTTCTTGGATTATTCGGGAAATTGGTTGTACTATAAAAGATTGGTGCTGGGAAGCACGTATGTACATCGTCACGCATTGTCAGTTGTAGGGACACACAGTTTATCATAGGTACGTGGCCCCTATAGGGTGTACATTGTGAGAGACGCAGCGTAACGGTGGTGTACGTTGTGTGAGAAACTTTGTGTCGCCAGTGTTGACATTTGAAGAAGAGACATTGTATCAGTGTTGGTGCATTTGGGAATGTATTGTGTGGAGATCGCATCGCTGAATTAAAATGTTGTTGGAACTGTTACTCCAGTATTGTCTACATCCTTAAGCCACGTGTGACGGGTTGCAGCTGAATGAAGTTTATTTAAAAGAACCTTACGTGTGTGCATCTGGTGTGTTTATCATACTACGACTTCACCACGTAACAAAGACAATGAGGCTGAACGCAACCAGGGAAGAACCAGTCTTGCTTGCCGGCACCCCGCTGGATGAGTTGGAGTCCTTCACCTATCTCAGGAGCATCATCGACAAAAAAGGTGGCACTGATGCAGATGTCAGAGCACGAATCGGTAAAGCCAGAGCAGCCTTTCTCCAGCTGAAAAAAGTGTTGAGTTCCAGAGAGCTATCATCATCATCATCATCATCAGTCCCTTGCCCGAACTGGGCGTTGGGGGGACTGAAAGGCAGCAGCAACAGACAGTGCTCTCCACTGAGTTCTATTTTGGGCGGTGGCAAGCAAGTCTGACATCTCGAGTTCGGTCCATTCTTTTATGTTTGCGACCCAACTCTTTCTCTGACGACCTCGCCGACGACTTCCTTCGAGAGTGCCTTGGAGGATAGTCTTGGACAAGGTGTTGTGTCGGGTCACGTGGCCAAACCAAGCAAGCTTGCGCCGTTTCACGGTTGCCAGAAGGGGTTCATGTGGGCCCACCAGGGAAGTGACGATGCTCCGTACATATTCGTTGGTCTTTTGTGCTCGCGGTACGAGATGCGGAGCAACTTCCTCAGGCACTTGTTCTCAAAGGCCTGGATTTTCTTTTCTGAGTCTGCAAGCAGTGTCCAAGTCTCACAGCCGTAGAGTAGAATAGACACTATGAGGGACTTGTAAAGCCTGTACTTGATGGTGAAGCTGATGGAGTTACTTCGCCATATCCTGTCCAGCCTGGCCATTGCGGATGTTGCTGTACCTATCCTGATACGGATCTCTGCTATGCAACTACCGTCTTTGGACAGGGTGGCTCCCAAGTACTTGAAGCTATTGACCTCTTCTAGCTTTTGGCCATTCATGTGAATGTTGCTGCTGCTGTCGCTTGTGGTGTTGATCATCACTTTGCTTTTATCCGTACTGATCTCCATGCCATAAGACCCTGCGCTACTTGAAAGTTTGTCTGTCAGGTTTTGGAGCTCACTATTGCTGCCTGCCATGAGGTCAATGTCGTCTGCGAATCGAAGATTGCACAGGGATCTGCCACCAATAGAGATTGAAGTATGGTGGTCGTGGAGGGTTTCCTGCATGATCTTCTCCAGGAATATGTTGAAAAGGACAGGAGAGAGCAGGCATCCTTGACGGACACCGATCGTCGTGCTGAAGAACTCGCCTGACTGATTGTTAAGTAGAACCGCGCTGCAGGCGTTCTTGTAAAGCGCTTCTATCATTTGGATCAGTCCCTCCTCTATGTTGAACGATCTCATGACTTGCCAGAGTCCGTCGTGCCAGACGCGATCAAATGCTTTCCTGAAATCAATGAAGTTGTGGTAGAGTTCGCGCTGATGCTGCAGATGTTTCTCGATCAGGACGCGGCAGTTGAAAATCTGCTCTACAGTGCTTCTTCCAACTCTGAAGCCAGCCTGTTCTTCTGCCAGCAGTTCCTCGGCGAAAGTTTTGAGGCGGTTGAGAATGATTCTAAGCATTACTTTGCTAGGGTGACTTATCAGACTGATAGTTCTGTAGTTCTGGCACTGTTTCAGGTTTCCTTTCTTGGGGAGCGGGATCACTAGAGACTGTGTCCATTCTACTGGCCATTTCTTTTGCTCCCAGATCTTTTGACAGAGTGTAGTGAGGACCTTCGTTGTTACTTCTCCTCCATGTTTCAACAGTTCAGCAGGTACGTTGTCTACACCTGGAGACTTTCCTCCCTTCAGGCCACGAATCGGTAAAGCCAGAGCAGCCTTTCTCCAGCTGAAAAAAGTGTTGAGTTCCAGAGAGCTATCACAACACACCAAAGTCCGGATTTTCAACTCAAACATAAAAGCAGTTCTCCTATATGGAGCAGAGACTTGGAGGTTGACAAAAACCACAGTCAACAGAGTACAGATCTTCATTAACAGTTGCCTTAGAAGAATTTTGAAAATCCACTGGCCAGAGAAGATCAGCAACATCAGACTCTGGGAGAGAACAGAGCAGATAACAGCAGAGAATGAAATTGGGCGAAGAAGATGGGGATGGATTGGTCACAGTCTGACAAAGCCAGTTTCCAGTATCTCTAGGCAGACATTGTCATGGAACCCCCAGGGAAAGAGGAAAAGAGGCAGGCTGAGAAACACCTGGCGTTGAGACCTCCAAGCAGACATCAAGAGACTGGGAACTGAGTAAACTTGAAGGAGAAGCACAGGACATGAGTCGCTGGAGGTCTCTCGTCGACGGCCTATACCCTGGGAGGGGTGACAGGCATAAGTAAGTAAGTATGGATTTGCTGGTGCAGAATCCATCCCTTATTGTCACAAAGGTCACACATGTAGATTGGACAGTCACGTGAGCCATAAGGGCTTTGCTTTTCTTGTTAACATTTATTCTTAATGACGAAAGAGAAGCAGCTCGCATCATGCTGTGTGCAGAAAGCTAAGCAGACAATAACATTAGCACGTGCCAGAGAGCTATTAATTGAAAAGTAGGCCCTAGATATCAGTGTGCTTATAAAAGGTCATGAACTGATGAAGGCTGTCATATTTGTATAGAGAAAATGTAACATGGTGTTTTGTTACCGCACAGTCTTCCTTCTTTGCGCTCATGTGACGTCATGTGCAAATCGAGACAAAGAAAGTTGTGGCGAAGGTTCATTTATAATTCTTTGGTGAAATGCATCATAAACGGGTACCATTGTTCACATTTTAAACATTTTATTCCCATACAGAATTTGTCTGTCCGAACCTGGGCTTCTTTGAGTTTCTGAAGAAGGACTACCTGGATCAGATACTGAGCTGGCAGTGGCCGTCTGGTTGTTTTGGTGACATTCCACATCCTCGAGACCCACTTCAAGGCTCCATGAACCTCCCACCCAAGTTTGACCTGGGGAGGCTGGGGAAGGACAGTCCTCTCCTTAACAATCTCAATCTTCAACAGCAGCAGCTGAACTCCCTGAAGTCTAACAACCAGATGCTAAAGTCCCTGGTAGACATGGACAAGAAAAGACTGGAAGCACAGGCTGGAGGTCTGCAGGAAATACAAAATGCGAACCCAGATGTCAACCCAGCACTGAAGAATGCATTCACTGGTAACGTTAATCCTGTGCTCCAAAATATGAACCCAGCATACATCAACCCAGTTCTCAGAGTGCCTGGTCAGATACCGTACAATGTTGAAAAGCAAGACAATAGTCCCGCTGGTCAGGATACATTTATCAGAAACAGAGTGATTCCAGGTGTTGTAGCATCTCAGAAGGATTCTAATTTGGCAGGTGATGCCCATAGTCTTGACCACATGGCGGCCCATCAGAGACATGCAGGGAAAGAGGCCAATCCAGTTAGGGGGTGGCCAGAACATGCTGATGGTGTAGTGCTGGACCAGGGTGAGGGTCGACAGCCAATAGCGGTGCCAGACCTACATGCAGGAGAACGAAGGATGCTGGCTTATGAGACAGGGCAAGGTTCACGGAGAAAACTGCTGGTGGAGAAAAGCATGCCTGGTGAGACAGCTGTTTCCTTTTTGAATTTTTTCTTTTTTGGCTCACGTGGGAAAGCAAAAGTGGGTCTATGTAATGTCTGTCCGGCGTCTGTCGTCCATGGTAAACTTTAATATTGGCATTTTCTCGGAGACTATTCAATCCTCAGACTTTAAACTTGGCCAAAGGGTACTTTGTGGCAAATGCTTTCTAAACATACCAATTTCAGTGACCTCTTTCAAAGGTCAAGGTCACAGGTGGTCCAGAAAGGGGAAAAAATAGCCATATTTTGCCACAAACTGTTTCTTCTCAAAAACTATTTTCAATTTCAAACCCAAACTTGGTACAGAGACCTTTCTATGTATACTAGTTTGGATGACTGCTTGGAAAGTTAGAGGGTCACAAGAGGTCGGCAAACGTGAAAAATGCCAGTTTTTGATAAAATTGTAGTTTTGGGCTCAGACGCGAAGCAAAAGTGAGTCTGAGTTGTGGGCCAGTGGTCGTCCATCTGTCGCCTGTGTTGTGGGCCACTGGTCGTCCATCTGTCGCCGGTGTCCGTCCTCTGTGGTAAACTTTAACGTTGACATTTTTGGCTTGCATGCAAAGCAAAAGTGAGTCTATGTTTTGGGCCAGTGGTCGTCCGTCCATCGTCCGTGGTAAACTTTAACGTTGGCATTTTCTCGGAGACTATTCAAGCCACATTCTTCAAACTTGGCCCAAGGATACTTTGTGGCAAGACCTTTCTAAACATACCAATTAGAGTGACCTCTCACAAAAGTCAAGGTCACAGGGGATTATGAAATATGTCAGAAATAGCTATAATTTGACATAATTTATTTTTTTCTCAAATACTAATTATTCACAACTTCAAACCCAAACTTGGTACAAAGATACCTGATGGTAAGACCTTTCTATTCATACTAATTTGGTTGATCCCTCAGAAAGGTCAAGGGTCACAAGAGCTCAGGAAATAGGTGAAAAATAGCCATATTTTGACAAAAGATGTTTTTGGCCCACGTGCGAAGCAAAAGTGAATGTTTTGGGCCAGTGGTCGGCCGTCGTCCGCGGTAAACTTTAATGTTGGCATTTTCTTGGAGACTATTCAAGCCACATTCTTCAAACTTGGCCCAACGATACTTTGTGGTGAGACCTTTCTAAACATACCAATTTGAGTGACCTCTCACAAAGGTCAAGGTCACAGGAGACCCGGAAATAGGTCAAAAATAGCTATATTTTGACATAATTTATTTTTTCTCAAATACTATTCACAACTGCAAACCCAAACTTGGTACATGATACCTGATGGTAAGACCTTTCTATGCACACTAATTTGGTTGATCTCTCGGAAAGGTCAAGGGTCACCAGAGCTCAGGAAATAGGTGAAAAATAGCCATATTTTGACAAAAGATGTTTTTTCTCAAATACTATTCACAACTTCAAACCCAAACATAGTACAGAGATACCTGATGGTAAGACTTATCTATGCATACTAATTTGGATGACCCCTCAGAAAGGTCAAGGGTCACAAGGGCTCAGGAAACAGGTCCGAAATAGCCATATTTTGACAAAAGATGTTTTTCTCAAATACTCAGTGAGTATTCACAATTTTAAACCCAACCTTGCTACAGAGAGACCTGATGGGAAGACCTTTCTATGCACACTAATTTGGTTCATCCCTCGAAAAGGTCAAGGGTCAGGAGAACTCAGGAAATAGGTCTAAAATAGCCATATTTTAACAAAAGATATTTTTTTCTCAAATACTGTTCACAACTTAAAGCCCAAATTTGGTACAGAGGTACCTGATGGTAAGACCTATCTATGCATACTAATTTGGATGACCCCTCAAAAAGGTCAAGGGTCACAAGAGCTCAGGAAATAGGTCAAGAATAGCCATATTTTGACAAGTAATGGTTTTTCTCAATTACTATTCACAACTTCAAACCCAAACTTGCTGCAGAGATACCTGATGGTAAGACCTATCTATGTATATTAATTTGTATGACCCCTCGGAAAGGTCAAAGGACCTAAGAGGTCAATAAATGTGTATAAAATGCCAATAATTGTAGTTATTATCAACATTTTTGCAAACTTTTCATTTAAATTTGGCACCAAGGTAGCTGATAAGACCTTCCTATGTATCCTAATTTTGTTGACTCATCGCAAAGGTCAAGGGTCATGGGGGGGTTTACAGATGTGTGAAAACTGATTCAATTTTGAAAAAAACATGGATTTTGTTAGTGCAGAAGACATCCCTGTACTTATTGTCAGACGTGTGGATCGGTTGGTACACGTGAGCCATAAGGGCTTTGCCTTTCTTGTTCTCAAATACTATTAACAAATTCAAACCTAACCTTGGTACAGAGATCCCTGATGGCAAGACCTTTCTATTCATACTAATTTGGATGACCCGTCGTAAAGGTCAAGGTCACAAGAGATCAGGAAATAAGTTACGAATGGCCATTGTTTGACAAAAATATTTTTCTTTTCAAATATTGTTTACAATTTCCATCTTAAACCTGGTACAGAGATACCTGATGTTAAGACCTTTCTAGATACATGCTAATTTGGATGACCCCTCAAAAAAGGTCAAGGGTCACAAGATACCAGCAAATGATACTCACAAACCAGATAGGTGAGGCTAGCGCTGGCAGAATTGTACATGACAAACCAAGGGGAATTACTCAGCGCTGGACAACAGTTAGATCCCCTGCCCCCGCCTATCAGGCACCCAATCGCCAGCCCACAGAGAAATACGCAGGTATAGAATAAGACGATCATTTGCATCTGAAAAGATGCATCAGGTCTCTTATATAACCCATGTCTTTCTCCGGAACTTAGGAAGTAGGCAGGGGAAACATACATACACAAACACGAAGGTGCATTACTATATATGTGGTCGGGTAAATACCCTGTATTCCCACAGTAGATGCACAGAACAGTACACAACAATGTAACGATACAAATTTGCCTCGAGTTATACTGAGATACTCACAAACCAGATAGGTGAGGCTAGCGCTGGCAGAATTGTACATGACAAACCAAATGATGTCAAAAATGTCTATTTTTGGCTATGTGCGATAGCAAAGTGCGTCTATGTAATGGGCTATCTGTCGTCCATGGTGAACTTTAATGTTAGCATTTTCTTGGAGACAATTCAAGCCTCGGACTTCAAACTTGGCCCAGGGGTATTGTGTAGTAAGACCTTTCTAAACATACCAATTTCAGCGACCTCTCTCAGTGTTTGCAAACTTTCCAATCAAATTTAGCATAAAGGTAGCTGATGATAACACCTTTCTATCCACACTAATTTAGTCGACCCCTTACAAATGTCAAGGGTCATGGAGGGTTGACAAATGTGAGAAAAATGCATACATTTTTAAGACAACTCGCTGGTACATGGTAGAAAAAGTCAACCCTTTTGATACTTGAACGCTTGCTCATTACAGTGACCTGTTGGAAAGCCAAGGTCACACTTATTTTGTGGATTAGTCACAGAACATCAGAAATATAAGGATACAAGAATAATCCACAAAATAAGTGTGACCTTGGCTTTCCAACAGGTCACTGTAATGAGCAAGCGTTCAAGTATCAAAAGGGTTGACTTTTTCTACCATGTACCAGCGAGTTGTCTTAAAAATGTATGCATTTTTCTCACATTTGTCAACCCTCCATGACCCTTGACATTTGTAAGGGGTCGACTAAATTAGCTTGAGCCATAAGGGCTTTGCCTTTCTCATTATTAATTTACTGCTGTGAGATGGCCTTATTTGCTTGCTCGGCGTTAAACCCAAATAACTAACTAACTTGTTATCAATTTATGTGGAATCAACAAGCCAATGAGGTACCATCCTTAAGATTTTTCTATTATTCTTGTATCCTTATATTTCTGATGTTCTGTGTCTCAAACAGAGATAAAAGTTGGTTCAGCATTAGCATTAGTAACTTAGGAAGGGTGAGAACTGTGCTTTTGTATTTCAGAGTTAGTAGATCTGACATAACACAGCAAAACAGGTAGGAAAACAGGAGAAGGAAGGAGGAGAGTGTTAGAAATGAAAAGTCACGAATGATATGTGTTATTGAAGTAAAACAGGTTACTGCTGGGATTCATATTGATGAAAAAATCAATCATTTATAAAGGTGTTGTATGTTTTAAGAAAGACACTTTGTGTCTTTGTGTTTTCTCCAAATATACATGTAGATTGTTTTTTTATACAATTGAACTTGTTTCTATCATCATCAAATCATTATCCCTTTTTTGCATCATTCAAATTATAATGGTTGTGTGTTTGGAGAAAGACATTGTTTATATACAACTTCACTTTTTTCCAACATCAAATTGTGTGATTGTTGATTTTCAGGAGGATGCCTTGCTCACAAGACAGGCGTGGCTGGTGGGGCGCTCGTAATGTATCTGCGTTTCCTAGTCGACCCAGGGCCAATGGACTTCTACTCCAAGCATGAGTTTTTCCCTGATGATGGCCAGAATTTGGCCAGTGACCCTGAGGCCAGCAAGAAAATCAAGAACTTTGTTGGCAACCAGATGATAGGAGAGTTTGATAGACAGCACCAAGCAGCCCTTGAAGATGTATTTGGAAACCAGCAAGGTGTGGGTGTAGTTGATGAGAATAATGATGAGGGTGATGAAAGTGAAGACGAAGAAGGAGATTACGATGACCAGGAGGAAATGTACCCAGACCATGGTGGCAATGTAGCAGGTAATGATGCTGGATTGCAGCATGCCAAAAAAGTTGTTCACTTTGGGGCCAACGACAATGTAGCTGACAAAGTTCATGGGAATGACAACTATGACAAAGCTAATGAAGATGAAGAATATGCAAATGAGGACAAAGATGAAGAGGATGAGGAAGGGCCAGATTATATCAAGCGTGTGAAGGGCGATGACAATGCTGCAGCTAATGCTGATGAAGAAGATAATAACCGAGACGATGACACGGAGTACACCTACTATGATGATGATGACAACACAGAGAAGGGCATCATCAGGAAACACAAGCCACAGCCACCTCCACAGCCAGGAGCCAGAATACGTTCTCACAGTCGACACAAATCAAATGCTGTCCTTGCAGATGAAAGCAAACTCCATGAAACAGATTTGCCCCCAACCAAGACTTTTGTGTTTCTGTTGTCTGCTTCCTCAATTTTACTGGTCTTTTTTATGTACAGATTTATCAAGAGACGACGAGTTCACTTGAGGTACCACTCAAGGGGTTTCTTTAAACTGTGATCCTGATATTTTTAATGGGTGTGTGTGTACATGTGTGTGTGTGTGTTAGAGAGAGAGATAGAGAGAGGGAAAATAATGTGTACACTTGAGCATGCACTCGATGTGCCACGAAACTCACACATGCTTGTTGTGAACACATACTATATTAGTATGTGTGAGATGGACTGCACATGGGGTGCAAGTGTGAGAGAGGTACATTTTATTCATGTACATACATGTTTGGTTTGAATGTGTTTTGCTAACTCATTCAAGGTACCCTGCATCAGTAGCTGCAAAATTGTCATATAGTGATGTCGCTGGCAATGCAATAAGACGCACATATATTGATGCGGGGTACCTTGAATTAGTTATTTCTCTTTCACTTCCATGGAAAACTGTCAGAAGTGGTTTAACCATTGTAGTTCAAGGATAGATCTAGAATTGTGTGGAGCCTACAGAGACACAAAACTGATGAGACACTACCCCGAAGCTCTACTGGTCAGTCTGTCTGCTGTGACTTATGTGCAGTACTTGGCAAATAGTGACAGCATGTATGAGGGTGTTAAAGTATGAATCATTCAGAGGTGAAATGGTTGATAAGGTGACACACAAGTGTCCAGTGCCACATTCATGTTAACCCATTGAGCCTGAAGGCCAGAAATCCTAAACTTGTGACTTGTCCTCTGAAAACTAAAATTCATTTCTCTAGGTAGATTGACCATGATAGGTCAAGGGTGGTACTGGAATAAGCTTGGCAACTTGAGTTGCTAAGCCATTCTGACATCACCTTGAATTATCATGGTTGTTTTATATATTGTAGCACATCAGGGCAAAATGGGCTTAACTGGTATGTGTTTATTTGCATTTTAAAGATCTGGTCTCCATGATGTAACTGCATGTAGCTGGTTTTTGGCAGAGGAGTGATTGGTGCTGTTTTCTGACATTTTATGGATGTGAAACTGTTTTGATAACTGTATATTTACACATAGATATTCTTTGCTTTTGTTGTTGATTTTGGTGGTATTTCATGAACAAAGAGAATTGTGACATGCTAAACTTGTCAGAATTGTGTCCATTCATACTGCTGGATGGATGAACGCAAGTGTGCTGGAAGAATATCAAAATTTAATTTATCCAAGGTAGTGGTGTGCATCATTTGTGCATTTAATTTAATTGAATTAGAAGGGGCTTGTGAACGAAAATCTCAGTCATTTGTGAACTGATCTGTGATTTGGGACCTTAAACCTATAGTTGCAATGTCCAGAATCACAGACCAGCACACATTTAACATTGTCACACCACTTTTACAGTGAACAATTATCAACTGCTGTGATGTTAGCTTTTTATTCTTTGTTTCTTGCTGATTTTTGTTGTGATTGATGTGTCATATTGTTTTACAAAGGTGTTCGTGCAATCCCATGTACAAATATTAAAATGCTTTTATAGCTTTGTTTGATTTCAGTTTTCAGCTGCTAGTTTGTGTAGTGTATACTTTTTGCTAAGTGCATTTCAGTGGAGCAGTGTTTCAGTGTATACATCCATGTAAATAACCATGTAAATAGTGTATAACGTTTTGTCCATTCACATTTTTATGATGCCTTTGAATTTTTGGGAATGATAATGGGAGCTGATGATGATTTGGCACAGGAGAAAAAAAAAAGGTGATGGTGTCTGTCAGTCATTTTAAACTATTTGTTGTGATTTATTTTTTATTTTATTGAAGTGTTAAACAATATTTTCAAGCTGTCATAGTTGTACTAAGAGCCAGTCAAAACTATACAGTGAACTTTGGACATAACAAAATGTATGGTGATCTAATTTTTTTGGTTGTGTCCAAAGTTGGTTAAAAGTACCAGTATGGAAATTTACATTCAAAAACTGTGTTTATGACATCTGAAAAAAGTGTTTAATATCCACCTTTTTTTTTATACATGTAAGTTTGATATTTACATAAGTTTAACCCATTTAGCCCAGGAGCTTGCAGCAGGAGATGGATTGATCATGATAATTCATGGGTAGTACCAAATGAGCTTGGCGCCTGAAGGCAGCAAGCTCATCTGGCACTACCCTTGAATTATCATGATCAATCCATCTCCTACAACTGGTACAAAGTTGTTAGACGATGCCTCCAAACGTTTTGAAATGTGGTCGTGGGCTTAATAATAATAATAATTATGGTATTTATAATGCGCTTATCTTATTATAATTATAACTCTAAGCGCGCACTCACAACTCGCACACGCATGTGCACGCTTTAGACAATGACTCACGTACCACAAATACATTACGACAGTCAGCTTGGGGTGGGGTGTGTGGTGATATAGTGCTAGAACTGTTGGAAGAGGTGAGTTTTGAGGGCGGACTGGAAGGAGGAGAGAGAGTGTTTTTGACGGAGAGAGAGTGGGAGAGTGTTCCAGGTGGATGGACCGTAGACGGAGAAGGAGTGGGGGCCGAAAGTGCTGAGTTTGGTGCGGGGGATGTGGAGGCAGAGAGGGTCGGAGGCGGAGCGGAGGGAGCGGGAAGGAATGTAGGAGGTAGGAGTGGAGTAAGTTGGAGAGATAGGCAGGAGCGTAGTTGTTCAGGGATTTGTAGCAGAGAGACAGAATCTTGTATTGGATGCATTGGGGGATGGGAAGCCAGTGAAGGAGTCTGAGCAGGGGAGTGATGTGGTCAGATTTTTTCTTTCTGAGGACAAGGCGGGCAGCATTGTTCTGGATGCGCTGAAGAGTGAAAGTGGTGGAGTGAGGGAGGCTGGAAAGGAGAGAGTTACAATAGTCGATGCGAGATAAGATTAGAGAGACAGCAAGTTTGGTGGCAGCTTCGGCGGTGAGATATTTTCTGATCTGACTGATGCGACGGAGGTGGAAATAGCATGCTTGGGCCGTGGCGGAGACAAAGCTGGTCATGGAAAGAGAGGAATCGAGGATAACGCCGAGGTTCTTGGCCGATTCAGAGAGGGAGATGGGGGTGCTGTCGAGTTGAAGGTGGAGAGAGGGAGGGAGCTGGGAGAGTTTCTGGCGAGTGCCTACCATTATTACTTCCGTTTTGTCGTCGTTCAGTTTAAGCTTGTTTGCTGTCATCCAGTTTTTCACGTCTTCGTAGCAGTCAGCCGTGCGAGTCAGTAGTGACTGAGTGTTGTTGAGTTTGTCTTTGTCTAGTAGTTGTCTGGGTTGGAGGAGACGCCGTCGATGGTGACGGACTGCTGTCTGTCGGAGAGGTAGGAGAGAAACCAGAAGTGAGCTGAGTCGGTGATGACAAAGGAGTGGTGAAGGTGGTGGAGGAGGATAGAGTGATCTATAGTGTCGAAGGCGGCAGAGAGATCGAGTAGCGTAAGAAGGGAGATGTTGCCTGAGTCGGTGGAGAGGAGCAGGTCGTTTAGGATATGTAGAAGGGCTGTTTCAGTGCTGTGATGTTTGCGATAGGCAGACTGGAAGGGACTGAGGAGGTTGTTGTCGGTGAGGTGGAGGTTGAGCTGGTTGAGAACAACCTTCTCAAGAAGCTTGGACAGGAAAGAGAGATTGGAGACTGGGCGATAGTTCTTGAGTTCGTTTGGGTCGAGCTTGTGTTTTTTGAGGAGAGGACGGACAATGGCGGACTTGAAGATATCGGGGACGGAGCCATTCTCTAGAGATGTGTTGATGATGTCAGTAATGAAGGGCAAAAGTTTTGGAAGGCCGTCCTGATGGAGAGATGCTGGGAGAGGGTCAAGTTTGCAGGTTTTGAAAGGCATGGACTTTATGGTCTTGAGGACTTCATCATGAGGGACGGAGCGGAAAAACCAGAGGGGAGTGCCCGAAAAGTGGGGGTCGGGAGGGCAAGGCGGAGAAGGCAGGGTATCGAGTGTGTTGCGCAGAGTTTGGATTTTGTCAGAAAAATAGGTGGAAAAAGCGGACGGGAGTTCTTCTTTGCTGTGTGTGTTGGGGATAGGAGAGTCTTTAGAAGTGCCTAGGAGCGTGTTCATGGTAGCGTAGAATGTTTTGGAAGAAGTAGATTTCAGGATTTTGTTTTGAAGGTGTTTACGTTTGGAGTCGGAGATCATTCTGCAGACTTTGGATCTGGTGGTTTGGAAGATCTGTCTGTGAACGCTGAGGTCAGATGAGCGCCAGTGGCGTTCCGCTTGTCGGCACTCATGCTTGGCCTCAGCTATGTTGTCAGTGAGCCAGGGGGAGAGGAGTCGGTTGGGTATGGAGCAGGTGGTGACAGGGGCATGGGTGTCTAGGAGTTTTCGAAGGGAGGAATCGAAGTGGGATGCAAGATCGGGAGATGGGGCGGGGTCCAAGAGAAGGTCGACAGCTTCGTCGAAGAAGCTCTCTCGGTTGACAGATTTTACCTTGCGACGAGAGACAAGGAGCTTGGGTTTTTTGGGGGGAGGTAGGTTGAAGGAGACGAGAATGGCGAGGTGGTCAGAGGGGAGCACAGAGGATGTGTCAGAGTCGAGAAAGAGTTGATTAGAGATGCGGGGGGTGATCCAGTCAAGGGTGTGGCCGAGTCGATGGGTGGGTTTGGTGATGTGTTGTGTAAGATTGTGGTTTGATAGTGACCTGCAGAGGCGTTTTGTGTCAGGGTGGTCGGGTTTGTCGAAGTGGAAGTTGAAGTCGCCAAGAAGGATGCGGTTTCCGGGTCATGTGCTGTAATGGTTGAGGAGGAGGTCAAACTCGGTGAGGAACATGGAGTTTGTGAGTTTGTTTTGAGAGCTTGGAAGGGGGCGGTAGATACATGAGAAGATGAGGGACTGGCCTGTGAGTGTTGCTACGGCCTCAACAGATTCGAAGGAGGGATGAGGTGAGCAGAAAGACATTCCCTGTAGATTATGGTAATGCCACCCCCCTCTGGAAGCGCGCGGGAAGGAAGCCAGGTGGTAGCCACTCGGAGTGACGCTGGCGATGATGGGTTCATCACCAGCTGGGCGAAGCCACGTTTCGGTGATCACAACAAGAGGGTTAATTAACTATTCTTGAAAGGAAAATGAACTGGAAAGTTCTGGGTGAGCAGACACAGATAAACAAGATACAAATACATGTAATTATGTTAGTGATTTGCAACCCTAACCACCTGTCCAAGATGTCATACCCCATACATTATGGTAGTCCTGTCCAAGCCAAGCTCGCATTTGTGCTGGCAAGGCCTTTTTGTTTCTACAAGAGCAGAACCTGTTTGAGTTACCACCTGTATTATAAATCACCTGTCATTAGGTACCATTATTTAGGTGGCTGTATTCATATAGCTGATGGCCTTTAATGACAGGAGACACCTTTTCCCCTTCAAGACCGTTCTTGTGAGAGCACCTGTCTTTTATGACCACTTCTTTTCCTTGCAAACAAGGTGGTTGCTCAAAGCAGGTTCTGCTGTAATGTGTAAAGTAGTATACTGTTTCATCCCTTTTCATCTTGGTACACAACTGCTTGAAAGAAACATGACTATGATAGTTCAAGGCGCCAAGCTATTCTGGCACCACCCTTGAACTAATATGGTCCATCCGGTGCCATAATCTGTAACAGAGCCTTCATAAGACACTAAGCAAAATTCAGCCTCAGGTTGTAGTGGGTTAACCAATGGAGCCATGACACACTGCAACAGGAGATGAATCAAACACGATAGCTCCAAGATAGTGCCAGAATAGCTTGCCGACTCTGGGCACTCCTTGCACTGTCATAGTTGATCTGTCACCTGAACTGTCATGTAGTCAGTCACCAGAGGACAACTCCCAAAGTTTTGGGAATTGTTTGACAGTAGGGCTCATTGTGTTAACCCATTTAGCCGCACAACAGCAGGAGATGGATTGACCAAGGATAGTGTCAGATTAGCTTGGTGTCATAAGGCACCAAGCTAATCCGGCACCACCCTTGAATTATGGTCAATCCATCTCCAGCAACTGATATTATAGTCAGGTGAAATTTTGAAAATGTGGCCTTGGGGTTAAATGGGTTACAGCAAATAGTTTTCTGAAGACCCTCGGCCTCATTCTGGTCTTCCTGTACTTGTTCTTACTTAACCCATAACATTCAGAATACACCAGTGTGTGAAATACGTTTGACTAAAATAGTTAAGGGTAGTGCCAGAATAACTTGGCGCCTAGCAAGCTATTCTAGCACCACCCTTGAACTAAAGCCATTGGTCTATATCCTTATCTGTAAGTACTATAATGTAGCTTGCATCTGGCAGTGTACACATTTGAAGCTTGTAGCCTCAGTATAATATGGGTTAAACTGATATTTACTTCATCAGGGTCCTGCATCACTGTTGTTTTCGGATTATCAAAGTACTTTACTTTCTGACATGTTTTTGGCCTGTATTGCATGTGTGCATGCTTTTTGGCTCACATGCGAAGCAAAAGAGAGTATGTTTTGGGCCAGTGGTCGTCCGTGGTAAACTTTAATGTTGGCATTTTCTCGGAGACTATTTAAGCCACATTCTTCAAACTTGGCTCAAAAATACTGTGTGTTAAGACCTTTCTAAACATGCCATTTGAGTGACCTCTCACAAAGGTCAAGGTCACAGGGGATCAGAAAATAGGCCAAAAATAGCTATATTTTGACATAATTTATTTTTTCTCAAATACTATTCACAACTTCAAACCCAAACTTGGTACAAAGATACATGATGGTAAGACCTATCTTTGCATACTAATTTGGATGACCCCTCAGAAAGGTCAAGGGTCACAAGGGCTCATGGCAATAGGTCCGAAATAGCCATATTTTGATAAAAGATGTTTTTTTCTCAAATACTATTCACAACTTAAAACCCAAATTTGGTACAGAGATACCTAGCGGTATGACCTATCTATGCATACTAATTTGGATGACCCTTGGAAAGGTCAAGGTGACAAGAGGTTGGCAAATGTGTGTAAAATGTTGATTTTTTATAAAATTGTAAGTATTCCCAAATTTTTGCAAATTTTTCACCAAATTTGGTACAAAGATAGCTGATGATAACATATTCCTATTCATACTAATTTAGTTGAGTCATTACAAAGGTCATGGGTCACTGGGGGGTTAACAGATGTGTGAAAAATGCTTACATTTTCAGAAAACATGGATTTTGCTGCTGCAGAAGCCAGCCCTTGTCACAAAGGTCACACATATGTGAATCGGTCATACACGTGAGCCATAATGGCTTTGCCTTTCTTGTTTATATAAATATCCACTAGATTAAGTGCATGTTTTGAATGAACGTTGTATGCATGTACATGATAGAAACGCAGAAATGTATCTATTTTAGTTTGGTCTGCTGTGAATAAGCTTTGACACACTACAGCAGGACATGCTCATGATAAGTCAGGTATAGTGCCTGATAGGTTAGGCATACAAACTTTTAAAGAAAACTGATGACAATGCCTTTGAATATACCATACCTTGGTTTTCAGTTCAGTTAGATTCAATTCAACAAAAAATGTATCCTTATAGGGCAATTGGTTTTAATACTTTGGCTGTCAGAAGTGTTTTTTATTGCGATGATTCTTGCAGGAACAACAAAGAGAGTGACAAAAAGCACCACTGACAGCCAAAGGGTTAATACAGGAAGTGTTGGGTAAGTTTGTTGTGCTTTGTGTGCACTGTGTATACATGTACATGTATACGGTCGTAATACTGTACACAGATAAATGTTAACTCATTGAGCCCGGCACACGTATTTCCCAAATTTTGGAGGCGTCATTTAATGACTATGCACCTGTTGCAGGAGATGGATCGACCATGATAATTCAAGGGTAGTGCCAGATTAGTTTGGCGCCGACAGGCGCCAAGCTAATCTGGCACTACTCTTGAATTATCTTGATCGACCCATCTTCTGCTGTAGTGCGTCAGGGCTGAATGGGTTAAGAGTAACTAAAAGATGACGAGTCCAAATGTTAAAATTTGTGATTTGTCCTCAGAAGATTTCTTGCCAGTTTATGAGATATATTGAGCATGATAGTGCAAGATGCGCAAATGATTGTGCCTCTACACTTGTACTGTCAGGGTTGATCCATGTCTTGTAATGTGTCAGAATGGGTTTAAAATGTATTTACTTTCCCCCAATACTTATGATCAGATGCCCCAATACTTACAATCAGGTTTGTTCTTTTCCATTGTAATAAATGTGTGCTTACAAGGTGTAATATTAACCTTTTGTGTGTCGATAGCGCTTTTTGTCACATTGATTCCTACAGGAATCATTGTGACACAAACCGCTACCGATACACAAAGGGTCAACCCTTTGGCTGTTAGTAGCGCTTTTTCACTGGAAAGTTTATTACAGGAATCACCTCGAAAAGCTCCTGACCCGCCAAAGGGTGTGTAATTAGTATAAATCTGGAAGTTATCTCACCACTTTTTGCTGCTGATACTGTGTTGATGTACAGGTCATTGTAACTTGGCTTGTTGGACCCATAAAGTGAGGCTTCACTTTTGACATTCACATTAGTTTGGTGCTGGATATTCGTAGGTTTATGAAAGAAAGTACATGTATCCACTCAAAAAGAGAGGTTATCCCTAAAAAAGAGATGTTATCCCTAAATCAGAAAGAGGTCAAACATTGCATGGTTTTATCACATTTTAGTGGAGCTAACCTGTTTTGCACGCATTTTAACTCATTCAAGACGTTCCTCATCCGGATACGCGGCATAAGCCGCTTATCGAGAGGTGGCACGTCTCAAATGAGTTAATCATTATGCAAGATTATGTAGGTGTTCTTGACTGCTAGTTGCAAACAGCATTCGGATGACAGACAGCATATTTTGGATTTCTCTTTTGGATTACCTTCTATTTGCTAACTGTGTAGGCAGTTCTGTATACGTTACATTGTATATATTACATATGTGTAAGTCTTAGGTGAAATGTGTTGCAGCTGAAAGTGAAAAAAGAAACATGTTAGGTGTGTGTGTGTGCTCATGTGTGTGTGTGAGCATGTGTGCTCCAACTGTGACCGTCCACTTCTAAGCTTATGAACACAATGTATGAGATTGTTTCCCTTGATTGGTATTTTATTAGGCCATACCTTTGGTACATATGGTAGATCTTGGTCACACAGGTGATGATAAAGAGTGAAACCATGAGTGTGTCTTTTTGTCAAGGCACCTGTGTAAGTATTTAAACCTAAACTGTCCACATAGGCGAAGTGAATATGGCATAATATCCTTTGGACTTGATGGGGTATGCACCGGTAACACACCAAAACACATTGAGCAATGAGGTCAACATTTCAAAATATTGGAGTTGTTCTCCAAGACTTTTTTTTATTACAGTTCATGAGGCAAATTGACCATGATAGTTTAAGGGTGGTGAGAGACTGGTTTGATGCCTTCTGGGACCACCCTTAAGCTAGCATGGTTGATAACTTTCTTGTTGTAGCGTGTCAGGGCTGAGTGAGATAAAGTCATAGTTTATCCATTGTCCTCAGTTGTCACTGGTAGTGAAGAAACCACTGTAGATGTAATTGTTATGCTATCATTAAAACATTGTTTGTTACCGTTACAGATAGTAGAGTTTTGAATATAAATTCTATTTAGAGACAAGGTTTAGAAATGTATATTTTGGGGGCTAGAGTCTACACTGCTGTGTCATATTGTGGTACAATATCAAACTGGATTACAGCATTTGGTTCAAATCTTAAGATTTTACAATTTGGATCAGTGGTCCCTAACCCTTTGGATGTCGCTGGCAGTTTTAGTTAGGATGATTCCTGCACTAATCATCTTAACTAAAACTGCTTCTAACACCCGAAGGGATAACTCATTCACACCAGTACTGACTTTTGCAACTTAACTCATTTGTGACATGCAACAAGGGGAAACACGGCAAGGACCCCTGTAAAAAAACATTTTAGCTGCTAGCTGCCAGCAAGAGGCATAGATTCTCATGCAGCTGCAGGAGCTCATGAGAATCTTTGCCTCTTGCATATGTAAATGCATGGCCGTTTGTTGTGTATCCCGATGTGTCACATCTCGAATGGGTGAACAGGGAGTGGGGAGGTGTCTGTGAAGACTGCTGGAGATCCATGAACTCATTATGAAGTCACCAACAAAGAGCTGTATGCTTGATCCCTTGCTCACGTCCCTCATAAAACAGTGTATCGATGATCTCCTCCCACTGATTACCACCATAGTTAATGCCTCTCTCTCTACAGGCGCAGTGCCTACTCAGTTTAAACATGCTGTTGTGACACCACTCTTGAAAAAGACTGGATTGGACCCAAACGACTTGAAGCATTTTAGACCTGTCTCTAACCTTCCGTTTATTTCAAAGATTTTGGAGTAGGTTGTTTTGAAACAGCTACAAAGCCATTTGTCTGGAAACGGTCTTTTAGAAATGCACCATTCGGCATACAGAAAGGATCACAGCACGGAAACTGATGTGCTGAGCGTCCTGGATGGTCTGCTAGTGAAGGCAGACAAAAGACTTGTCTCTCTCATTGCTCTGCTGGACCTCAGCGCAGCATTCGACACACTCGATCATTCTGTTTTGCTGAATAGTTTAGAGGTGACCTTTGGCATCCGTGGTACCGCCCTGGCCCGGTTCGCTTCATACATTAAGGATCGTTCTCAGGCTGTTATTGTTAATGGCCAGCTGTCTGCTTCTAGTCTTTTGTTGTGTGGAGTCCCTCAGGGCTCCGTATTAGGGCCTGTTTTGTTCACTCTATATTCACAACCTCTATCTGATGTAATTGCCGCCCATGAGTGTGATTTTCACAAGTATGCTGACGATACTGAATTGTCAAGAAGTAACGCGCCTAGCCATTTTAGCTCCGCTAAGATGAGCGTACAGTGTTGTATAGACGACGTCCTGTCCTGGATGACTAGCAACGAACTTAAGCTTAACACTGACAAAACCGAAGTCATGCCTGCCGGCTCTCAGTCTCGCCTTGGTCTGATTGATGGCGAGTTCGCAAACATTGGTGGCTGCAGCGTTCCCTTCCAGAAATGTGTCAAATATCTGGGTGTGAAGATTGATTCGACACTCTCCATGCATGATCATATCAGTAGCGTCTGCCGAGCTGGTTTCCTTGAGCTGCGCCGAATTTCTTTCCTCAGACCGTATCTCACAGAAAGTGCGGCGTCAAGACTTGTAAATGCATTCATTACTTCCAGGCTCGATTATTGCAATTCTGTACTGGCAGGTTTACCGGCAGATCAGATTTCACGCTTGCAGATGATTCAAAACAATGCGGCGCGACTCATCTTGAAGAAACGAAAGAGAAACCACGTTACACCTCTACTGAAGCAGCTGCACTGGCTGCCCGTAAAATTCCACTGCCAGTACAAAATTGAAATTTTCGCCCATCGGCATTTTGACGGATCTCTCCCACCGTACCTCTCTGCCAAGCTGTCTGCTTATCAGCCATCATGCACCCTCCGTTCCTCCAGTGAAAAACTTTTTAAAATCCCGAAGCTTAATATGAAAACTGTCGGGGAGCGTTCTTTCACCTTTTTAGCCCCAAGTGTGTGGAACTCCCTGCCAACTGAAATGTGGAATCTGCCCACATTGTCACAGTTCAAAGCTCACTTAAAGACTTTTCTTTTTTGTCTGGCATTTAACACTTAGCTTATATTTAGCTAACTGTTGACTGACTGCCATTTATTCTGATCCTAGAGTAAGTGAATGTAAGGTGTTGGGAAGGGATGGGGTGGTTTAAAGTAGTGTATAATTGTGCGTGTGTGTCTGAGAGAAAAGGTGTGCCGTTGTGCATTCGCAGTGAGTCCAGTGTTTTCCTGGAGAACAGCGCTATACAAGAACTATGTATTATTATTATTGGATGTGGATCAGCCATGTACAGTTCTATAGGTAGTGCCAGATTAGCTTGGCATCTTCCCTCGCACCAAGCTAATATGGCACTGCCATGGCCAATCCATCTCCTGCTATGGCGAGTGTGTTCAATGATACCGTTTTATAGGTTATTGGTACATGTTATGTGAAATATGACATTAATCATTGTAGTTGTGCTTGCTATACATTCATTTGTAGCGCTTGTGTTTAGGATTTTAACCCCTTCACTGCCAGTGAGTGGATGCAGATTGCATTTTTGTTATTCTAAATTCAATGTCAAAGATACCTAGCCATCAAAGGAGCTGGGTACAGTGTGGTTTCAGCAAGATGCATGGGTGGTCATGAGCCCCCACTTCTGTGGTGGCTCATGAGGATCTGTACCTCTTGCAGTTGAGTGTTGTTCAGTTTTTCTCAGCAGTGAAAGGGTTAGTGTTTATAAAAGGCGTTGGTCTTTTTTTGTAATGGGATATGGACCTTATTTTCCCTTTGGATGACATGAGTAATACATGTATCTTTATTTCTGTAATTACTATGAGTTGAAGTAACCATGCGCTCCCGGAGCAGTCACAGCTTTGCAAGAATCTGACAAATATCAAGACCTGATGTATTTCAGATGAGTTATGCTGGCTTCTAATGAGTGGCCACGGTTGTTATTTCATTCCTAATTGTGTGATTATATCGGTTTGTGTCCACTCTAGTGATGTAGCATTCATGCAGCTCAACTCAACCAAAATGTGGGACTACTCGGCCATTTTTAAGATTGCGTCATAAACATTGTGATGTAGAGCTGCAGAGTTGAGGTCAAAGTTATTTATATAAATATAGGTGGTAAATGCGCCAAACAGAAAGCAGCTGGCCATCAAATATAATAGCCTTTGTTGGGCAAGGCCACAGTCAGGTGTCTTAATTAATCTATCCTGGAGTCAAATACAAATAGGCAGTGATGCAACAGCTTTGTACAATCACCAGGGGTACATAGTTATTTTAATTCTTTAAAGCCTGCCATCACAGTCCTTTGAAAAGCCTTTTGATGTTCACATTAATGCTTGCAAACTGTTGGAAAATGCTCAGTTTACATGTTCAACTACATATATTGATAAACAGTTATAACAAATATGCTTTGCTGGACAATGAATATACATGTTTTTTTGCATTTTACCAGTAAGTCATGAAAACTTTTTATTTCAGTATAAACTACTCAGTAAAATTTACAAACAAAAGGTGTTTTATTCTTTTTCATGTGTACTAGTTATTGCCTTTCTCTGTGTTTATGCTTGTAATCCAGCAGGTAAGTAGACAGTTATATGCCTTTATAACTATTTGACCCCTATACTCTTTGCAGACTTGGTGCGAAGTACACTGAATAGATGGGCATAACTCTTGTTGGTGGAAGAATACACACTGCAATTAGGTGCGGAAAATACCTCCATTAAATTAGGTGGGTCATATCTAGTGTTGTTTATGAGAACCAGTTTGACCTTTCGGAGACTTAATGGGTAGCAGGATACATTTCAAAACCTATGGGTAGCAGGATACATTTCAAAACCTGTGGCTGCCAACTGCTTGCTTGTTGGATCAAGGTTGTGATTTTAGATAGGTCATTTTTGTGTAGTTTGCTATGGCGTGTGGCAAGCACACTTGATGCAATCTTGACCTCTGAGAGAGTGAAGTGAGCAAGCAATCGGCTTCACAGCCAGGCATTCTGGTCTCACATTCTTTCACATGGTGTGCTTATCACTGCATAGATCTATATACTTACGCAGTATACCACAGCTGAGCTTAGTATCATCTGCTGCATATATTGGCCATTTGGGCACCCTTGCTACTTCGTTATAGCTGGTTTTTTTCTCACACACAATTCTTTCATTGACATTTTCTTTCTGCTAGACTTATAAGACTGGACTACTATAATTTTCCATATTTTAGAATCAGTCATGCACACATGCTAATTAAGTCTTCATGAAGTTCAGTTCAGTCAAGAGATGTGGGTTTGGGATGCTAAAATACATACTTGCTTGACCCCACCCATCAAAGTCTTCCCAGAGCTCCTTTTGATACTGTACCAATAATAATAATCATGATTTTTAAGGTAAGATGCTCTAGGCGCCATACATATACTTTACTTACGCC
This sequence comes from Semisulcospira habei, assembly GCA_036245525.1. Classification (NCBI taxonomy): domain Eukaryota; kingdom Metazoa; phylum Mollusca; class Gastropoda; family Semisulcospiridae; genus Semisulcospira; species Semisulcospira habei. The sequence goes on from BTPG01000004.1 coordinate 92,751,508, forward strand.
TGTCACCCCTACCCGGGTATAGGCCGTCGACGAGAGACCTCCAGCAACTCCTGTCCTGTGCTTCTCCTTCGATTCTACTCCAGGTGGTTCCCAGTCTCTTGATGTCTGCTTGGAGGTCTCGACGCCAGGAGTTTCTCGGCCTACCTCTTTTCCTCTTTCCCTGGGGGTTCCATGACAATGCCTGCCTAGTGATACTGGAAGCTGGCTTTCTCAGACTGTGACCGATCCATCCCCATCTTCTTCGCCCAATTTCATTCTCTGCTGTTATCTGCTCTGTTCTCTCCCAGAGTCTGATGTTGCTGATCTTCTCTGGCCAGTGGATTTTCAAAATTCTTCTAAGGCAACTGTTCATGAAGGTCTGTACTCTGTTGACTGTGGTTTTTGTCAATCTCCAAGTCTCTGCTCCATATAGGAGAACTGCTTTTACATTGGAGTTGAAAATCCGGACTTTGGTGTGTTGTGACAGCTCTCTGGAACTCCACACTTTTTTCAACTGGAGAAAGGCTGCTCTGGCTTTACCGATTCGTGCTCTGACATCTGCATCAGTGCCGCCTTTTTTGTCTATGATGCTCCCGAAATAGGTGAAGGACTCCACCTCCTCCAACGGGGTGCCAGCAAGCAAAGTTGCGTTCAGCCTCATTGTCTTTGTTTTCTGTTTGTGAATGGTGAGGCCCACTTGGGACGAGATGTCAGCAAGCCTCGTGGTCTTGTCCTGCATTTGTTGATGAGTGTGGGACAGTAATGCCAAGTCTGCAAAATCGAGGTCGTCAAGCTGTGTCCACAGTGTCCACTCTATTCCACTTCGTCTGTGCTCTGTGGTCATCTTCATGACCCAGTCTATGGCCAGTAGGAAGAGGAACGGAGACAGCAGACACCCCTGCCTGACACCAGTTCTGACCTGGAGTTCCCTGGTGAACTGCCCTTCGTGGATCACGCGACATGTCATGCCATCGTAGCTGCTCTTGATCAGGCGGACGAGCTTTGTGGGTACACCGTAGTGTCGTAGGAGTTTCCACAGAGTCTCTCGGTCCACGCTGTCAAATGCTTTCTCATAATCCACAAAGTTGACGTACAGCGGGGAGCTCCACTCCAGAGACTGTTCCACGATGATGCGGAGAGTGGCGATCTGGTCTGTACGTGATCGGTTTTTCCTGAATCCTGCTTGCTGGTCTCTCAGCTGGGGGTGAACGGAGCTCTTCATTCTCTCCAGGATGATCCTGTTGAAGACCTTTCCTGGTACTGACAGCAAGGTGATTCCTCTGTAGTTGGAACACTTGCTGAGGTCGCCTTTCTTGGGAAGCTTGATTAGGTACCCCTCCTTCCAGTCAGCCGGCATCACCTCCTCTTCCCAGATCTTTCCAAACAGTGGGTACAGCATCTCCACTGTTGTCTCTAGGGCCATACATATGAACAAGAAAAATATTACACAAAAGGTGACAAAACCAAAGCCACATGTACAATTGCACAAAAGAACAGAAAATGACTAAATACATGAACACTGATAATCAAGATGGGTTTTAAGACTGTGTTTAAAACGGGCACTGGACTCGCTGTGTCTAAATGATTTAAGATCATTCCAGACTGATGGACCCCGGTAAGAAAAAGGTCTCTGCCCAGATCCTTTAATCCTTGCTGTAGAAATCCAAAGCATTTTATTGTCGGACGAACTGCACAATTGCCTCGAAGGGATATAACCGTGAAGGAGCTCTGAGAGATAAGTGGGTCCAGTTCCAGAAAGGGAAACATGGCAATATTGGTCTGGTTTGCTATGGATCTCTCATGTCCTTAAGTCTGCCCAACCCCCGCTGCCTTTCTCCACGCCTTGGCTCTGGAGGCGATCGATCATATGGTGACCTTGGCTCTGTTCCTGGAAATCCTTTCTCAGGTTTCTCACCACGTCCGATCTGCCACGTCTACCACGTCTGATCTGCCCATTCATAGCCCATGTGTGACCTCTGCTTGCCATAATTAAAACAGCGAAGACATCCCTTAGGAAGGCCCAATAAACCATAGCTCTGCAGGCGTGTTGGTCAAATCTGTTTTTCACATCTATTAATGGGTTGCTTGCAATACAGTCCATGTAAATGGTTTACAGTTGTAATAGGTGAAACATGGATTTGAACTACAAACTTGCTGCACTAACGAGCAATAGGGTCTTGCTAATGGATGTATTCGTTCTAGCACATCCATGGTGTACAGAAGGTATATCTGTGCTGTGATATGCTCCAAATGTAAAAGAGGTCAGCGGAGCTGCCATTGTTTTTGGCTTACGTGCAAAGCAAAAGTGACTATGTTCTAAACCAGAGGTATTCTATTCGGTCTCTGCTGTTGTCTGCCGTAAACTGTAATGTTGGAATTTTTTTGGACAGTTTTCAAGCTACAGTCATCAAACTTGGCCTAAGGATACTTTGTGGCAAGACCATTCTAAACATACCAATTTCAGTGCCTTCTCTCAAATGTCAAGGTCACGGGGATCAGGAAATAGGTCCAAAATAGCCATAATTTGACCACCCAAAGAATTTCTCAAATACTACTCTCAACTTCGAACCCAAACTTTATACAAAGTTACCTGATGGTAAGACCTTTCTATGCCTACTAATTTGGACGATCCCTTAGAAAGGTCAAAGCTCATAAGTGATCAGGTAATGGGTCAACAATAGCCATATTTTGTCATGCAATGTGTACTAATTTGAGTGACCCCTCAAAAGTCAAGAGATCAGGAAATAGGTCACAAATAGCCAAATTTGACAAAAGATGTTTTGTTTCAAATACTATTCACAACTTCAAACCCAAACTTGGTACAGAGATACCTGTTGGTACGACTTCCTATTTATGCTAATTTAGATGATCCCTTGGAAAGTTCAAAGGTGACAAGAGATTGGCAAATTTATGAGGTGAACAATTTCTCTTTTTTATATAATTTTCAACATTCACCTATCACACAACTGATTTTCTCCTATACCAGAGTATGTTCGTGGCCAGAGACCAGAATGGCCGTTCACTCAATCAGTATACACATGGTACTTGTAGAAGGTGTGCACCAATAAAAATCAAAGCACATCCGGATATGCGGCTTAATTACTCACCACGAATGAATTAATAATTATATTATCAAAAAATAGTAGTGTTATAAACTAATCAATAGTTTGAAATGAATAATTTTTCTAAACGAGTACACTGTTGTAATAGTTAACATCAGTTGAGAAGCCCTACAATGTATGAGATTATACCCAGTCTGATGAAAACAGTTCTTGGCTGAATTACAAGTAATTTGCCAAATCTGTAAATATTCATAACAATTTGTTATTAACAACAAATGATTAGGGGTGAGCTTGTGACAAAGTGTCATTCGTGCCAAAAGTAATAACCAAAAGAAATGTCCAAAGTAACAACCGACTTGGATATCTTAAAAATAGGCTTATTTTAGGCACTGGTTAGTTTTGAAGGATCTGGCATGTGGGCATGTGAAATTAAAGACTTGTGAATGCAGAAACAAATGATTTCCAGCAGAGAATAATAAAATATACTTAAATCTAGCCCTTTCTGAAAATGTTGGTCATTATGGTGGAGATACAGTGATAAATATGATCGTAATAAGTCAGTTTTTCTTTTGGGATTATTCTCTTTCACAAGAAATTAATATTATAACCTGTTCTCTGAAACATTTTATTTCTTTTCAAATTAAGTTTTCTTTCACTATCGCTGTTGGTTGTTGCTGTGGACATACTCGGTCAATTTAAATCACAACAAACAACCAAATTATTTGATTATTACTTTATTACACCCACCCCCCCCCCCCAAAAAAAAAAAAAAAAAAAAAAAAAAAATCTTCAAACAGTCGTTATCCTTAGATGAGATAACAGAAATACAAATTCATTTCTGTCGCTCAGTTTTTAGAGACAAAAAAGTTTGTTGTCCCACTGGACATACTATTGGACATAAACATGAAAATCATGACATGGGGATGTAGCTTAGTGGATAAGACACTGTGCTGGCAGTCATAAGATCCTGGGTTTGAATCCTTCGGTGGGCAGGAATGGGATGTGGACTTTTCCTCACTCCCATCGAGTCAAATTTATGTACAGACTCGGCTTATGGCTGCCTGTCTCGCCTTCGTGTGTACAGCACGCATAATAATAATAATAATAATAATAATAATAATGGGTATTTATATAGCGCTTAATCTTACTCAAAAGCTCTAAGCGCTTTACAATCTGTACACAAAAATAAAATACAATGACATATGCACATAACAAACAAAGCACAATGCCCGAACACACCACTTTTACAATAAACTAAACAACAATACATACATAATAATTTATATTTTAATTAACATTCAGTCTAAACAAGGATTGCAGAACTACAACTAAGGCATCAAACACTGGCAGTCATTCAAAGTAAAGCTTGAAGAGGTGAGTTTTCAACGACCTCCTGAAGTCAGAGACAGACTCACTGTTTCTGACCTCAAGAGGAAGTGTATTCCATAACACTGGGGCTTGATAAACAAAAGTGCGCTGACCAAATGTTTTAGTTTTGACAGAAGGTACACACAGCTTCCGTTTATCAGAAGAGGAGCGGAGCTCACGAGAGGGTGTATACACATGCAGCAAAGAGGACAAGTATTCTGGGCCGGTGCCTGAAAGGCAGTTAAAACAGATTGACATAACTTTGTATCTGTGAGGACACAGGTAGCCAGTGAAGGGACTTCAAGATGGGTGTGACATGCTCAGTCTTACGGACTCTCACAACAAGCCGGGCTGCATTGTTCTGAATTTTTTGGAGGCGATCAATGAGATACTGAGGGCAGCCACAAAGCAAAGAGTTACAATAATCTAGCTTGGACAGCACAAATGCACAAACTAGTGTTTTAGTGGCTTCCACGGTCAGCAGGTGATGAACTGAACTAATACGACGAAGTTCCAGATAAGCGGATCTACACACTGCACTGACATGCTGTGACATAGATAACTCGCTGTCAAGTGTAACACCCAGGTTTCTCACACTCGCAGAGAAGCCAATGAGTGTTCCATCCACAGACAATGTTGACGGTAAAGGCAGGGACGAAGATAATCTTGGATTAGCTACCAACATTGCTTCAGTTTTGCCATCATTTAACATCAGTTTGTTGGTGGTCATCCATGATTTGACATGGTCAATGCACTGGCTTATACTTTGGACGGCATTCACAGCTCGTTCGACAGTATCACTTTTGTACATCTGCGTATCATCTGCAAATGCATGATGGGAAATGGAGCGACTACAAATCAGGTCGGACAGGGGCTGAACATACAGTAAGAACAATACAGGTCCTAGGACCGAGCCCTGGGGTACACCAAACCGAAGAGGTGATGGCTCAGAATGACAGCCGTCGACAGAAACAATCTGGGATCGTTCAGTCAGGTATGAACTAAACCATGCCAAGACTGTGCCTTCAATGCCAAATACAGATTGAAGACGGCACAGCAAAATTTCATGGTCAATAGTGTCGAATGCACTGGACAGGTCCAGCAAAGCAAGGACTGTGATCTTACGCTCGTCCAAAGCACAAAGCAGGTCATTGAATATCTTCAGCAAAGCTGTTTCAGTGCTACGATGGGGACGATATGCAGACTGGAATACACTGAACAGACTATTAGAGTTGACATGCTTTAAAGTTTGAACAAGGACAATTTTCTCAAGAATCTTTGATAGAAATGTAAGATTGGAAACTGGGCGATAGTTTTTCAGTACATTTGGGTCTAAAGATGGTTTCTTCAATAGAGGTTTCACAAGTGCAGTCTTGAAGCTTTCAGGAAAAATACCAGTGGAGAGAGAGTTGTTGATGACTTGTGTAATGGCAGGCAACACTTCATCCAGGCACTCGTACAACAAGGGAGTGGGTATGGGGTCTAACTCACAAGTTTTTGGGGCAGTGTTTGTGATCACTTTTCTGACCTCATCCTCTAGCACAGGTTCGAAGGCTGAGAGAGGTTCTCCACTAAAGCGTTTTTCGGTGAACAAAACTGAAGTGGGCATGAGATCCAGAGAATCACGAATTTCGCGGACCTTATCAATGAAGTAATCTGCAAAAAGCTGAGGCAGCTGGCACGGGGGAAATGTAGTGGGAAGAGGTGATGGAGTCTTCTTCACCATAAGCTTATTGGTCACATTATACAATTATAATCATCAAGAGCACACGTTAAAAATCCCATTACCACTATTTGAAAAGAAAAGGTCCGGTGAAATGGAAACAGAAATATATCACATGCACCAAAGTTAATAGTAGGGTGGAGATTTGCACATAGAGTAGCGCTTAGTAGCAGCAGACTTTCAAAGCTTCATCTTCCATCCCTACGGCGCCTTGAGCATCTTTAATTGGATGGATATGTGTGCCTCGGAGACACCATACCAAATCATCTACAGATTGGTCCATTTTGGTGAAAAGGAAACGATGGGAGAACTGTAAGCATTCCAACAACGTCTTCATAAAGGATTCACAAAAAGCACACATTTTCTGTTGTAGTAACGTTTTGTCACAGGCTCGGATGCATTCCAAACAGTACCACATAAAACCGCACACAAATCACATTTTGCTAAATGTGAATTTTGACAGTTTTGCTAACCATATCCAATAATCTCCCTTGGACACTGCTAAGTAATGGATCGACCCATTCTTTGCCTGAAATGTCACTCAAACTGCATGCATGAGAACCCCTCGACCAAGCAGCATGTGCTTCTGCACGCCACGCCCATGTATGGCAAAGCAACACAGTTTGTTGCTTGCTGGGCCTGAAACAGCATCTGCGTTTTCTGTTGTTTTACCCAATTTTGGCGGTACTGGAGATGTCAGGAAGTGGGGAATGTCAGTCGGATTCCAGACCCTGATCAATGTCCAGATGTACATTTTTTACATTCCGAAAGGCTTTGCAACTCTCAACTGGCAGACACAAAATAGTGGATTAACGCTTGTGGTCGGCCACATGATCAGCTGAACCCTTGGAGAATCACAAGACATCACTACGTATGCTCAGAAGTAAAATTCCTGCTTTTACTGGCTCATGTGCGATAGCAAAAGTGAGTCTATGTAATGGGCCATCTGTCATCTCTCTGGCGTCCAGGGTATGTTGTCCATGGTAAACTGTAGCATTGGATTTTCTCGGAGACTATTCAAGCCTCAGACTTTAAACATGGCCAAAGGACACTTTGTGGTGAAACATACCAATTTCAGTGACCTCTCTTAAAAGTCAAGATCACGGTAGAGGGGGTAGGGGGGGGGGGGGTTCCAGAAAAGGGTAAAATAAATAGCCATTTTGACACAATTAAAAAAAAAAAGCTAAACCCAAGCTTGGTACAGAGATACCTGATGGTAAGACCCTTCTATGCATACTAATTTGGATAACCCCTCAAAAGCTTAATGGGTCACTAGGTCGGTAAATGTGTGCAAAATGCAAGTTGATAGAATGGTAATTTGTATCGACCTTTTTTTTTGCCACCTTTTCAATCAGATTTGGCATAAAAGTAGCTGATGATAACACCTTTCTATGCATGCTAATTTTGTGGTCCCCTCCCAAAGGTCAAGGGTCCTGGGGAGGAGGGGGGGGGGGGGGAAGAGGAGAAATAGGTCCAAAATAGCCATATTTGACAAAACAGTTTTTCCTCAAATACAATTTTCAACTTCAAACCCAAACTTGGTGATGGGCAAACTTGGTACAGAGATACCTGATGGTAAGGCCTTTCTATGCATTAACTAATTTGTACGAGTCCTCAGAAAGGTTGAGGGTTACATGAGGTCGGCAATTGTGTAAAAACTCCCATGCAGTTTTTCACACAAGTGTTTGAAAACTTTTCAATCAAATTTGGCATACAGGTAGCTGATGATAACACCTATCTATGCATACTAATTTAGTCAACCCTCACAAAAGTCAAGGGTCACGTAGGAGTTCACAAATTTGTTTTTAAAAAAAAAGAAAAAAAAAAGGGCACAGTCACACATGTGAATTGGTCACACACATGAGCCATAAGGGCTTTACCTTTTTTGTTTGTCTGAGCCCCTGTGGCTGGAGTGAGAGATGCCTGCCTGATGTAAACAGACTAGCATTAGCAGTAGCAGCAGTTCTCAGGGGTTTGGGGGGAGGGGGGAAGATATGTTTTCAGACACATCCAGTAGTGACTGAAATGTGAAGAGTTTTCTGCTAGTGGTTGGTGCACACAAAAAAATGTTCAGATGATTGCCTGCATACAAATTGTTTTTAGAGGCTAGGTATGTCCACGTATTGGTAGGATCACACAAAATTTCAATTTGTAAACAGATAAAAACTGGTGAGACCAGTATGCTTCTCAGATGCTCAAGAAATTGAGAAGTTTGACGTACATATGGCACTCCCAGTCAAACAATGATATTATTGTCACAGTGGCGCACACAATTTGTAAGTGTGGTGGTGCATTTTTTTTTTTTTTTTTTTTTTTTGTTTTTTGGTTTTGTTTTGTTTTTAATTTTTTTTTTATATCAGAAATAACCAGAAATAAATATTATCATCTCTGGTTATCAGAAATCATAACTTGTTTGCGGGTCCACAGTACAGCAAGCTTCACTATATTAGTAGTCTATACTCCCGCTATTTTTCATGAAGCACTGTGAACCAATGCGCCTGATTTTTCTTGAGGCCCATGAAAGGGGCAGAGCATAAATCTTTAAGCCGAGAATGTGGGTCGGTCTAGTGACCTTTACTCTCTGCTGCCCCATCCTATAACAGCCCCCCCCCCCCACTCCCCTCTCCGGGGGTGTATCTACATGACCGAGTTACTCCCCTAATAATTTTATTTTTATCTGAGTCTGTGTATTGCATGGTATGATGAGGCAACCATCGCATGACATATATAGACACAATTGTTACCACTAAATGCAGAAATAAGACAACTAGTCTTTGAAAAGAACATAACAAAATAAGATTATTTGGGGGGACTAGACCTAAGCTGAATACAGGTCTGAAATTCAATTCATGATGTTGAAAGTGACTCAACTTGCATGGGGTGATCAGTTACTTGCTCGCAGGTTTGGAGTCCCAACACAGGTAGTCAGTAGTTGATGAGCAATGACGCAACAATCATCCCGTGCCTATGGTACTGGTTACATGATTCTGTGAACTGTCAGTGACAATTGCTCAATGCCACTCAGTCTGCAAGCTCTTAAAACGTTACACCCCCTCCCCCCCCCCCCCCCACACACACACACACTGATTTGTCAGTTTATTACTCTAAAAATCCCAACAAAAAGCAGAAGGTGTTACACTATAAGTGTATACGACCAATATCACGGTCGGGTAATTTTATAATTTCCCTTGATATGAAAATAACGAGAATATAATTAGTACCACGGGCAGAGCACGGAGAGGGTTATGACACGGCCCACTTTGGCTACCACGGGCTCACGTGGAGTTGACAAGTGGCCGGCCCTACTAAGCTGGGACTAATGAATAAATAATGAGCCCTCGTTGGTAGTGAGGAACACAGACTCCTGCTGACAAAGAATAATTATGAGAGTCAGTAATAGGTTACTGGTCAGCTAAGATCAGAGGACGCTGGCCACCATAATAGATGTGGAATAATTAGGAGAGACAGTAATAGGTTACTGGTCAGCTAAGATCAGAGGACGCTGGCCACCATAATAGATGTGGAATAATTAGGAGAGACAGTAATGGGTCCCTGGTCAGCTAAGATCAGAGGACGCTGGCCACCATAATAGATGTGGAATAATTAGGAGAGACAGTAATGGGTTCCTTTGATAGCTAAGATCAGAGGACGCTGGCCACCATAATAGATGTGGAATAATTAGGAGAGACAGTAATGAGTTCCTTTGATAGCTAGGATCAGAGGACGCTGACCAGCATAATAGATGTGGAATAATTATGAGAGACAGTAATGGGTCCCTGGTCAGCTGGGATCAGAGGGCGCTATCCACTGACCAGAGCAGATGGGGGGTAGATTATGGGCGACAGTAATAGCTCCTTTGACAGATAGGGTCAGGGGACGCGGGCCACCATGATAGATGTGGAATAATATGGGTGACAGTAATAGCCCCTTTGACTGGTTGAGACAAAGGGGCGATGCCCTCGGCCAGAACGGGTATATATATTGGGGGGAAACACCCGAACGCCAGAGCTCAGAACGAAGGGAACGAGATAGAGAGAGAGCTCGCACAATGACCAGAACGAGAGAGCTCACAACGAAGGGAACGAGATAGAGAGGGAGCTCGCACAATGAAGAGATAGAAAGAGAGTACACAACGAAGAGAGTGAGATAGATAGATAGAGGGAGCTGAGAAGCGAGAGACCGAGCTCCGGTATTTTCGCCATTTCAGTATGCCATGCTAGTAGGTTGGTTGTGCCCAACCTATTAGACCCACGATGACCAAGAAATAAAAGACTCTTCTGGAAACACTCTTGTCTGGCTGCGTCTTCCATCTACAACACCTTGCGTGTGGCTGCGGTAGTGTAACACTACCATATCTTCTTATTTGGTGCCGTGACCAGGATCTCGGAACGGGAAGAAACAGAGGAACGAAGAAACAGAAAAACTAGACTATCAGCACCAAATCGACAGCCAACGACGCAAGGGTGGAAGAGCAGACCAGAAAGAGAAGAGAAGAGTGCAAGCCAACAACCCGAAGAGAAGAGAAGAGTTCGAGCCCACTTCAAGAAAAGCAGAGTTCGAGCCCACGTCAAGGAAAAGCAGAGTTCGAGCCCACGTCAAGGAAAAGCAGAGTTCGAGCCCACGTCAAGGAAAAGCAGAGTTCGAGCCCACTTCAAGAAAAGCAGAGTTCGAGCCCACTTCAAGAAAAGCAGAGTTCGAGCCCACGTCAAGGAAAAAACAGAGTTCGAGCCCACGGGACGTCTGCGACTCATTCAAGACCAACAGCCGAAAGGATCACGGGGTAAGTGACTTTTTTCGTTTAACCCTTGTTGAGTCTTATATAGGAGCCAGACCAGTTAGCTAGAGTTGTGTTGTTGTTACATTTACAAAGAAACAAAAATGGCAGAGGAAGTGTTTAGGATTTTAGGCGAAAAAGTAGAGGAAATGAGTCAGGCGATTAACGCCCAGAGTATAGGGCAGATGGTAGGAACGTTTGACGGAAAGCCTACCAAATTTAGGGAGTGGATAAAAGAAATTGACAAATATGCAGTGCTAATAAAAGCCCTCAACAGGCGCCCCGTCATTGCTTATCAAGCAAGCTCGGGGGTGGTGAGAGATTTTATCCACCGATTCTTACAAACGGAAGCGGCAGGGGATTGGGATGAACTGAAAAGGCAGCTAACCGTAAGGTTCGGCGAAATCGCCGATGAAAATCATGCTTTTGCGTTGCTACAGCGGGTGAAACAAACCCCGAGGGAAAGCGTGCCTCTGTACGCAGAGCGACTAATGACTCTGGCCGGCGAAGCCTTCCCGAGTCAGATGGGCGCTGCTGTGGTACAACGGCAACTAACAAATGTCTTTGTTGACGGATTGGCGCACGACTTTCTTAAGATGAAAGTCCTGAGGGACAACTCAAATACGTTAGATAGGGCCGTGCAGGTGGCCATGCAAGAAGAAAACCTTCGCCATAGGTTTGAGCTACGCACGATAAACAATCGGCCAGTTAGTCAGCCGAGAGCGACAGCTAGGGGTGGAGAAGAGGCTATGGAAGTGGACCATGCTCGTCACCGTAATTGTTTTAAATGCGGGAGAGTAGGGCACCAGGCAAGAAATTGCCGAGTGATAGTAGGGGCGGTTGGTCAGCAAACAATGCGTCCCCCGATTCAATGCTGGAAGTGTGGGGAACGAGGTCACATTCAGCGGGAATGTAGAAAGGCCAGAAACAGGCGGCCACAAGGTCAAAGAAGGTTTCCGCCGAGGCAGGAAAACTAGCAGGTTCTGCGGCACACGAAGCCGTTACGCAGGACCGGAAAAGTAGAAAGAGTCAGTTGTTTAGCATTAATGTAGCGGGTAGCCCTAAGTGCATAGTGTTCAAAATTGGGAAGCAAAGATTTCGTAGCTTGATCGATACGGGAGCAGAGGTGTCTTTGATTAGCAAGGGGGCTTACGATAAACTCAGTCATAAGCCAAAGTTAGGAAAGGGAGATGTGTCGTTACAGTCAGTTAGTGGAGAAGCTTTACAAGTATTGGGGAGTTCAGAATTAGAATTTACGGTAGCGGGGCAAAAGTTTAAACATAAGTTCTACGTGGTATCCGGGCTCAACAGGAACTTTATTTTGGGAAATGACTGGTTAGACAAAAACGGGGTGAGGATTTATTTTGACTTGAAGAAACTCAAGAGTCGGAAGTGTTTATGTGCCCTATGAACAGGACATCCACATTTCGTCTTTGGTCAGAGTGACTAAGACGAAAGTGATAAAACCTCAGACGGCAGAAGTACTCCAGGTACGGATGAAGAATGCTCCGTATTTTGCAAGAGAGACACTCTTAGAGATTTCGGAAACAGACAAGGGATTTATAGCACAAGAACCGGGACTGTTAGTGACAAGCACGGTAGTCAAGCAAAATAATCACCAGACGTATCCCATACTGATAGTAAACAACACAAACAAGATGTATAGAGTTAGAAGGGGTTGTGTTGTAGGGAAGGTAACAGCAGTTCAGAAAGTACATGAAGTACAGATAGGGTCGGTTGGTTGGCAGGTATCGGCAGTCGACTTGACGGAAGTCACTGCGCCGGAGAAGATGAAAGATGTAGTGTCAGAGCTCATTACGAACAATCAAGACTTGTTCGCGAATAGCGACCTTGATTTAGGGGCTACTGACACTGTCACGATGAAACTAGATACCGGCGATCATCCTCCCATTAGGATAAAACCGTATAGAATCCCGCTTCAAGATAGAGAGATTGTTGATAAGGCTCTAGAAGAGATGTTACAGGCAGGTGTGATAAGACGTTCTCAGTCCCCATGGTCTTTTAGTTTAGTGATTGTATCCAAGAAGGATGGGTCGAAACGTTTATGTGTTGACTTTAGAAAACTGAATGAGGTTACAAAGAAAACATCGTACCCACTACCGCTGATAGATGACATTTTGTCACTGCTGGGAAAGGCCAAGTATTTTACCAGTCTGGACCTTAAGTCGGGATACTGGCAGGTCAAGATGGCGGATCAGGAGAGTAGGGATAGAGTAGCATTTGCATGCCACAAAGGATTATTCGAATTCACGAAAATGCCTTTTGGTTTGGTGGGAGCACCGGGATTGTTCATGATGCTTATGAATATCATGCTAGCTGGTTTAGAAGGTTTTGCCTGTGCCTATCTCGATGACATTTTGATCTTCTCAGAAACAATAGAAGACCATCTGTGTCACCTTCAGACAGTCTTTGATCGATTGAGACAGCATGACCTGAAGCTGAAACTCAAGAAGTGTCAGTTCTTTGAGGAAGAAACCAAATACTTAGGGTTTGTCATTAGTAACCAGGGGATAAAACCGGATGAGGAAAAGGTAAAAGTCATTAGGGCTATGGCGGCTCCGACCTGTGTCAGAGAGTGCCGTTCGTTCATTGGTATGATTGGGTTTTACAGGAAAATGATTCCTAATTTCTCCCAGATGGCTGAACCAATCATAGCACTGACACGAAAGTATGCGAGATTCATTTGGACAGAGGAATGCCAGAAAGCGTTTGATTTGATGAAGGAAACGTTAGCTGTAGCACCAGTGTTAGCCTATCCAGATACACGGCGTCCGTACATCCTTTACACGGATGCCAGCGACACATGCGTGGGGGCATGTCTCGCGCAAAAATGCGATGAGGATTCAGACATTTCCCCAGGTTCAAAGGTAGAAAGACCTATTTACTTTCTATCCCATAAACTTAGTACTAGCCAAAGAAAATGGTCGACAATAGAGAAAGAGGCTTTTGCGATCCATTATGCGCTTCAAAAGCTAAATCACTATTTGCATAATGCGGAGTTTGTAATCCGCACGGATCACATGCCTCTTAAGTATTTGCTTAATTCACCAATGCAAAATAAGAAGGTGCAGATGTGGGCCCTAGGCATTTCAGGATATAACTGTACTATTGAACATATCCCAGGTCCCCAAAATGTTTTGGCAGACTTACTATCCAGAATGCCGAGTGGTACTCACATGCCAGAGCATGAGGAAGAAGAAGAGTTAACCAGAGAGGTCAATGACAATGCTTTTGTCATTGGAGTCATAAACTCCAACCAATTCACACCCAAGCAGTTTGCTAGTTGTACAGTAAGGGCAGGGTGTGACGAGAAGCTGGAAAAAGTTGATCTTCCAGGGTTTGATATTATTGAGGAACAGGAGAAGGATTCTGAAATAGTGCGCTTAAAGGACTTATTGATTAGTGAACAAGGAACCATGACAGTCAATAGGGGGTACATGCTGATAGAGGATGTTCTATATTTCTTGTCTCATCCTGATGATGAACCAGTAGCCAGATTGTATGTTCCGTCTCACTTGGTAGAGTACGTAGTCAGACAGTACCATGACGAAAATGGTCACTTAGGAATAGACAAGACGCATGACACAGTCAGTAGAAAGTATTACTGGCCTAACATGTACAAACAACTGTATGAATATGTTAGTGGGTGTGTCATCTGTCAGTCTAGAGTGTTACAAAAGAAAAGGGCCCCCGTACAGGAAATGGACATTCCTCCATACCCATTCGCTAAGTTGTCATTGGACTTGGCAGGTCCGTTTGACCGCTCCCTTAGCGGGAATCGCTATGTCATAGCATTCATCTGTCATCTGACAGGTTGGGTAGAGGCGTTCCCTGTACCAGATAAAACGCCGCAGTCAGTGGTACAGCTGCTCGTAGAAGAAATTCTACCCAGACATGGCTGTCCATTGCAGATAGTATCAGACAATGGATCTGAGAATGTGAATAGGGTTATGGCAGAAACGCTGGCAGAACTGAACATAGACCATGTCACGACCAGTCTTTATCATCCACAGTCCAATGCTAAGGTCGAACGTTTTCACAGAACTTTTAACGACATTCTGTCCAAAAAGATACAAGAGGATTTTTCGACATGGGACGTGCATATTAACCAGGTACTAGCAGCTTATAGGGTTTGTGTTTCGGAAACTACGCAGGAATCTCCGTTCTTTTTACTGTACGGTCGCGATCCAGTGCTACCGTTAGATAACATCCTTAGACCCCGAAGAAAATACGCTGGTGAAGATTTTCACAAGATAGCGCTTGAGCAGCAACACAAGGCCTTCACCCAGGTGTATCGGCGAATTAAGGAAGCACAGAAGAAGGGGGCTAAGTATGCTAATAGAGGTGTACAGCCTGTCGAGATTAAGGTCGGTGATCCAGTGTACCTTCGTAATCACCGTAGACACAATAAGTTAGACAGTAAGTGGAGGTCGCACTATAGAGTGGTGGAACAATTGTCGCCTGTCACATTCAGGGTACGACATCAACTAGATGGCACTGAGGTCAGTTCGCATGCTGAACACTTGCGGATAGCCAAGATTAGCGAGTGGCCTATTCCAAAAGCCAGGGGGAGAACATTACGTAAAGCCACCCAGGTTGTAGCTCCAGAATCATCCGATAGCGACAGTGACGATGCAGTGGGGCAAGAGAACGCACGAGACAGACTGACTAGGGGGGTGCGAAAAGAGCGTGAGAATTCTTCATCCGAGGAGGACGTTCCGTTAATGGAGTTAAGAAAGCGCCTAAAAACAAGAGAGAAAAGATCTCTCTCAGCAGTAAACGTTAGTTGTAACAAGGGCACATCAGACAGTTCTGATGATGGGGAGATCGACGACAATCGTTCGATTCAGCCTAGTTTACAGACTAATGGGGTTAGGGAAATTCTTGAAGCGATACTGACTCTTCTGCCAAAGAAGGCTTCAAATTAGAAATGCGACTCTCAGACGGTATCTGAGAGAGGACTATTGTAATGTGTAAATCATGAAGCATGATTTGAGTTTTGTCAGAGACAGTGGTGTAAGTCTCTGGTGATATCTCGTACTGCAGACAACAACAAGATGAAGTTTTTTTTTAGTCTGATAGTATTGGGGCTAGCGCAGGGTTTAAATATTAATCACAATGTCATATTTCAAAAACTTGATGAAGTTACCACTAGTAACTGGAGATTCAGGTCGGCCTGCGCCAGAATCAATGACGGCTCAGTATGACTTAGAATCCACAACAATAGCAGTAGACGCGCAACGTACGCGGTTCGCGCTCCTTACGGAAGCTGCACTTGAAGCTGGTTCCAAACCCTTGATAGGATTTTGTGCGATTCGAAGTGCAATATATCCTATGAACATTAATCAGTTTTGTGTTACTGCGCTGTTTTTAAACAATTCAGACGAAATTGCAACACACTGCCAAACAAAGGTCAAGTTGGGTACAGTGTTACCTATGGCACGGTATATAAGGGATGGGCTATGGGTCATTAGTAATCATAGTCCACTAAAGATGAGTATTAGTTGTCACGGTAAAGGGGTCACGTACCAACAAATCAACCCACCATTATCGCTAATCCGCCTCAATGAATCATGTACGGCTATTAGTGATAGATTGATGTTAACCCCTTACTACCAACAAGAGAGCCAGTATCAGGTGGAAGACAAATTGATAGGATGGATGGAAAACTATGCATTTTCCAATATAACGTTATGGAAACCAGTTCATAGCGCTTTACCAGACTACGATCTCATCTCTTTGTCCAAAGAGTTAGATGAAATTAAGGAAATGCCAATGGATCATCTAATTGCTCGACTTCAGAGCGATTCGTTAAGCCAAAACAAGAATGGGCGATATGGAAACAGATCATCATTGGTTCTATCGTAGGGACAGTTGTAGTGATCATAATTGGGGTAGGGTGTAAACGATATAAAAAGAAAACTAGCGCATGGTTTGGCTCCATGCTATCACGACTCAGGAAGGGTGAACGTGAGGTCACTGTGCCTACGTTGATTTCGGCGGCTGTGCAATCAGCAGACGTGAATGACGTCGCAAGAGCGAAGGACTCTACGCCGATGATGGAGGGAGGAGTGCAGTTACTCCCCGCCTTGAACGTTGTCAAGTTTTACCCGTCGTTGGGGTAACCAAGGATCAACGCTGTTGTGATCCAGGAAGGATCGTGAAGAATAACGAACACATGTGCAAAGACATAACTGAGTCGACGATTTTGATGTGAACATTTATTGGCGTGATTACGCCGGACAATAATAATTTTTAATAAGGAGTGACCGATTTAAATAAGCTGTCATTCCGAAAACGATGTATTGTGTGGATAACATGTTTAATTGTTTGAAATGATTTTGTGGTCTGAATATTGTGTAATGAAAAAAAAACGAATCTTGTGAATTAAGATTCCTTTTTTTTCGGGTAGGTTTGGGAGGAATGTTACACTATAAGTGTATACGACCAATATCACGGTCGGGTAATTTTATAATTTCCCTTGATATGAAAATAACGAGAATATAATTAGTACCACGGGCAGAGCACGGAGAGGGTTATGACACGGCCCACTTTGGCTACCACGGGCTCACGTGGAGTTGACAAGTGGCCGGCCCTACTAAGCTGGGACTAATGAATAAATAATGAGCCCTCGTTGGTAGTGAGGAACACAGACTCCTGCTGACAAAGAATAATTATGAGAGTCAGTAATAGGTTACTGGTCAGCTAAGATCAGAGGACGCTGGCCACCATAATAGATGTGGAATAATTAGGAGAGACAGTAATAGGTTACTGGTCAGCTAAGATCAGAGGACGCTGGCCACCATAATAGATGTGGAATAATTAGGAGAGACAGTAATGGGTCCCTGGTCAGCTAAGATCAGAGGACGCTGGCCACCATAATAGATGTGGAATAATTATGAGAGACAGTAATGGGTTCCTTTGATAGCTAGGATCAGAGGACACTGGCCACCATAATAGATGTGGAATAATTAGGAGAGACAGTAATGAGTTCCTTTGATAGCTAGGATCAGAGGACGCTGACCAGCATAATAGATGTGGAATAATTATGAGAGACAGTAATGGGTCCCTGGTCAGCTGGGATCAGAGGGCGCTATCCACCAGAGCAGATGGGGGGTAGATTATGGGCGACAGTAATAGCTCCTTTGACAGATAGGGTCAGGGGACGCGGGCCACCATGATAGATGTGGAATAATATGGGTGACAGTAATAGCCCCTTTGACTGGTTGAGACAAAGGGGCGATGCCCTCGGCCAGAACGGGTATATATATTGGGGGGAAACACCCGAACGCCAGAGCTCAGAACGAAGGGAACGAGATAGAGAGAGAGCTCGCACAATGACCAGAACGAGAGAGCTCACAACGAAGGGAACGAGATAGAGAGGGAGCTCCCACAATGAAGAGATAGATAGAGAGTACACAACGAAGAGAGTGAGATAGATAGATAGAGGGAGCTGAGAAGCGAGAGACCGAGCTCCGGTATTTTCGCCATTTCAGTATGCCATGCTAGTAGGTTGGTTGTGCCCAACCTATTAGACCCACGATGACCAAGAAATAAAAGACTCTTCTGGAAACACTCTTGTCTGGCTGCGTCTTCCATCTACAACACCTTGCGTGTGGCTGCGGTAGTGTAACAAAGGGAAGTCGAAACACAGCTGCAGACCAAGCTTAAACACCAGACAAACCCCACTGCAGCCATGACTTCAGACCTCACTCTGTCAGAACTCAATGATGCGATCAGGAGACTGAAGACCAGGAAAGCCCCAGGGAAAGACGGAGTCTGCAATGAAACGATCAAGCATCTTGGACCAGCTGCCAGAAGGAAACTGCTTGAACTCTTTCCTCTTACACGGAAAAAGGGTGTTTTTACATCAGCGTGGAAGGAGGCTACCATTGCACCCATACACAAGAAAGGTAAGGACCCAAACAAGAAGTCCAGCTACAGACATGTCGGCCTGCTAAGCTGCCTCGACAAGACTCTCGAGCGCATGATCAAAAAGAGATTTCTGTGGCATCTGGAAACCAACAAACTGATCACCAAACAACAGACAGCCTTTAGGAAGAACAGAAGTACTGAAGACCAGCTCATCTACCTTGCAGTTGATAAAAAATGCCTTCCAGGAAAAGAAGAAAATAATCACTACCTTTGTTGACCTCTCCAAAATGTTTGACAAGGTGTGGAAAGAGGGTCTTGTTCTGAAACTACTGATGGCAGGAGTTGCCGGGCAAATGTTCAGCTGGATCAGGAGTTTCCTCAGCCACAGAACCACGAGGGTCAAGCTGGGTGACAGCGTCAAGATCAGGGAAGGTGTTCCCCAAGGAGGTGTGATTTCCGCCACCCTGTTCCTTGCCTTCATAAATGACATCACTGGTGGCCTCTCCAGACACATCACAAGAGCCCTGCATGCTGACGACTTTGCCATGTGGAACACTCAGAGTCCACTCCAACTGCTACAGTCAGAATGCAAGTGGCCTTCAACAACACCTCCAGATGGGCAAGGGACTGGTGTGTCACAATCAACAGACAGAAGACAGTCTCCACTTGCTTCTCCCTCTCCAACTCCAAAGAATCCCTCAAACTAACAGTCAACAACCAAGACGTCCCCCAGGATGACACCTACCTTGGTGTCAAACTAGATCAGAAACTGACCTGAAATCCACACATTAAAGAGGCGGAGAGGAAGGCCACGAGAAGACTCACTGTCTCTCATGAAGAAACTGGCAGGCACCAAATGGGGAGCAAACAGCAGCATCCTCAAGCAGGTGTACACAGGAAACATCCGTCCTGTGATGGAGTATGGCTCAGCAGCCTCGGCCACTGCTGCCAAGAGCAACAAGAGCAGGCTGGCCAGAGTGCAGAACGCATGCATGCGTATCATCACAGGCGGGCTAAAAACGACACCCATCCCACCCCTTAGAAGCCACCACTGGTCTTCATTGCCTAGACAAAAGGTCCTTGCTCACAGTGAAACGTTGCAGAGACTGCCCACCCACCAAGTCCATCAGCAACTCCAAGAACAAACAAAGAACAGGCTGAAGAGGAGCAGCTTCAACCACCTCACAAAACAACGCACAAGAGCTCACCAGGACACCATCTACAATGCCTCAAATGGTCGAGAACCTCTTCAAGCTGCTGAGGACTGGAACATCTCCCTGGAAAACGTGCTCTTTGTTACTGATGTCCCAGGAGTCGCCAGTAAAGAATCCCAGTCAGAAGCCATCCTCAGGTCTTTCACACTGGAAATGCTGGACCGGGATTACAATGCATTAGTCTGGGCACACGTTTTCACAGATGGATCCTCAGACTGTCAAGAATGGAGGCAGTGGAATTTTCATCCGCTACCCAGATGGACACACCACATTAAAATCCCTGCCTGCAGGAAGACTGTCAACCAACTACTGGGCTGAACTCACTGCTCTACGAGAGGCTGCCAGCCTTGTTGGTGCAGACGATCCCCTGCCCTCACACGTCGTTTTCCTGACCGACTGCAGATCCACCATCCAAAGCCTGCAGTCCCCCAGTGAGCAGCTGGAGAAAGAAACACTGCACCTGCTGGTCGCCCGGCCTCTCATCCCTAACACAAGTGGCTGTTCAGTGGCTGTGGGTACCCGCTGCTCACTGTGCAGGCCCGGATTCAGGGGGTGGGCCATGGTCCCCCCCCCTCCCCGATTTGTTAAAATGCTATAAGAAAGTCCCTTTTTGGGGTTGTTGCCCCCCCCCCCCCCCTTCATCCCTTCTCCGTAGTTTGTTATCTGTTACCTCCTCTGTTTGATTTTTGATTTTTTGGGGCCCTGAAACAAGTAAATGACGTTGCCGCACCACCCCCCCCCCCCCCTCGCTCGCACTACGTCGCCTCCCCCCCCCCCCCAGTTTTTTTTTGGGGCGCCCGGAAAGTACAAAGTACGTCGCCCACCCCCTCCTCCCCACTGTTTGATTTTTCGGTGCCCGGAAAGTACATTGCCTACCCCCCTCCCCCCCACTGTTTGATTTTTCAGTGCCCGGAAAGTACGTCGCCTACCCCCCCCTCCCCCCCCCCCCCATTGTTTGATTTTTCGGCCCTCGTGGAAAGAAGATCTAGCGTGGTGGAGGCCCTTTGTATCAGGTTTAAGGTCCCAAACAAGAAGTTGGCCCCTCCCCCTTGGAGGTAAGTGATCCGGCCCTGCTGTGGACTATCGGGAAACGAGGAGGCAGACAGACTCGCCAAGTCCGGCAGCAAGCTTGAGCAGCCAAACCAACCGATGTCCTTCCAGGAAGTCAAACCCTCATTGAGCGGCACTATCATGCAGACTGGCAGACCCAACACAACCCACTATCTGATGACCAGTTCAAAACACCCCCAGCGCCATCAACAGACGACCATATTTCGTCTAAGGACTGGTCACTGCCGACTGCGTGCACACTTGTACTTGGACTGTCACACACTGCAGACTGCTTGTGAAACTGGTTTACAGACCCCAGAGCATGGACTGCAGTCTTGTCCCCTGTACCAAGACGCCAATGAGGATACAGCACTGGCCACATGGAGCGACGCCGCTCAGCGTCGGAAAAACTTTGGGGCTCCATTCAAGACCTACTGCATGCAGACCACGAACTTTATATCAACAACAGTCTTGACAGTATGAGGCAGAAACTCCGAAACGTAGAAGAAGAAGAAGTTTAGAAGGACGATGCACCATATTAAATTTTAGTCAGGGCCTGACATTTTTTTTTTTTTTGGTTTGTATTTTTCCGCGCTGGCACCACCCCCACCCCCCTCTCAGCCGCTTGACTACAGCCGCGTTTGAGACATATATTTATGCTATTCTGGCGGCCGTGGCCTATCATTCGACAAAAGTGACGGGAAAATTGTGGAAACGGTACCTTCCCTCTCTACCGTGAATTTTCAACGTGAAACGTGACTGCTGTTATGTTCAATTCGTGATTTGTGAATTTTTTTCACTATTAGCCAAGCACCTGTACTAAACTCACATTACATTACACCTGCGATAAACAGGTGACCCAAGAGAGATAATTCGTTCCATTTTTATATCGACTGTACAAGGAAATTTTACAACAATCATAAGAGTTCAATGCAATTTAAATGTTGCTCCAAACTGCTCGTTTTGTTAGAATTGTGATGAGCTTTAGCAGAGATATCTCTAGATATCTCTGGCTTTAGCGAGTGCGCGTGTTGATGTTGTTGACCCACAGCGCCATCTGTGCATCAACGTGCCCGGATGAAAGCTTTGGCCTAGAAAAGTAAAATGGCGTCGCGATTGGGGAGCTAAGTCGCTTGGATACTTTTCACCTGGCTTGTCTCATGCAGTAGGTGAGAGGATATCTTAACTCGAAACTGACATTTATATTTATTTTTCTACAAATTGCAGTGTGTTTAGCTGTTTGTTTTGAACTATTGCTCAAATTTTGCGTACTTTATTTACTGTGTATTTCCGTCTTCGGATGGGGCAAGGTGTGCTGAAACAAGGTAAACCAACCGTTCGCAATCGGCACAACACCGCATGTTTGTCAGAACTACTTTGAAATTCAGTTCGTTTGGTACAGTCTCGATTCTGATTGTCTCTGAGCTCTGTAAATTACAAGTTTTCCATTTTGTACGCTGTTTGTAACAGGAAGTTAGGATGGGTTGTAAAAGAATTCCGGCCAGTGCACCAAAAATTTCTTCCCCCGGCCGAGAGGTTATGCGATTACACACCTCGTCAGGTGCGCTAAGAAAACGAGCGAGAAGCGTCTGGCAAATATGGGTTCACGCAAATTCGCGGCGTCGCTTGTTACTTTTAATTTATTAGATTACGATGTTTGTCGGCTGTAAGTCAGATACCGGTATTAGGTAATCCGATACCCCTCCTTCCCCCGTCCCTCCCCGTTACTCTTCCACACCCACTCGGCCTCTCCCACCCCGTGCCGGTTAGCGTCAGGGTGTGGGAGAAAATAAGGCCAAACGCATTTCCCATAAATAGTCGTACTGAGATTCTCTTGAGCCCATCTGCAGCGGCTCGTTAGTACCACTCTTGTAGACGGAGAGTTTTTATTATAAGGAAACTTGTGCGACTCCAGCGATGATTGATGCTGTGACGCGTTTCCTACTCCTACACTTGGCCAGTCACGGCCTGATGGGTGGGCTGTACATTTTAAATCTGACCCCGTTAGTTTCGAATCTAATTAGGCTGGGAGACACTGTTGATTGGATCACCTAAGTTTTGATTGGATTTTTAAAATATTTCATGCAGAGGCAAATGTTGATGTTTGTGGATTTGGGGGATTTTTCTTATATTGTTACATTGTCATTCACACAATGACAGACTCCACAGGATTTGGATCAGTTTAGGCCTATGTATATTTTGCTTTGCTCTGAAAAGTTGCCAGGGTTTATGTGGCATATATGCGTGTACTGTACACAAATAATCCATAATTTTGAAATATAGTTGAAATCACTTAATACTCTTTTGATATGACCTGATTAAGAGAATCAGGCCAGTTGTTGG
The DNA here is from genome assembly GCA_036245525.1 of Semisulcospira habei. Taxonomy (NCBI): domain Eukaryota; kingdom Metazoa; phylum Mollusca; class Gastropoda; family Semisulcospiridae; genus Semisulcospira; species Semisulcospira habei. The sequence goes on from BTPG01000004.1 coordinate 92,774,917, forward strand.
CCTTTCACTTTATGTAGAACTAAGGAAAGGCTGATATGAAATGCTGCTGTCACTGAGTGTCAGACTTGGAGGAGACGCAAACACTTGTAATTTGTATCGGTATGCCATTGTCTCTTTGAGTCTATTTTTACACAAGTACTGGTAGTAAAATACAACACTGCTGATTCAATATGCCAGGACCGACATCCCCAAATGTCTCCCTCTTGAAGGACTGTATTACAATTCTAGAAACAGATTGAGCACGATAGTTGAAGGGTGGTGCCAGAATAGCTTGGTGCCTATGGGTGCCAAGCTATTCTGGCACCATCCTTGAACTGTCATGCTTGATCCATTTCTCAGGCATGGGAATTGTCCTCGGATCCGCGGTTTTCCATGGAAAATAATTTCATATTCCTAAAAAAACCCACAACAAAACAATATCCTCAGATTGCACGGATTTTCATTGCTTGTTTTTTTTTTCTGGGGGACACGCCCCGGATCCCCCCTAGTTTCAGCTGATTTTTGCTTTGTTAATTCCCATGCCTGATGTCTTGCTGTGGTGTTCTGGGGCTGAATGAGTTAAATGTTGGTTGTAGATGGGATTTGTGATTGTTGTTGGCACTACTTAGCTGGACAGTGTAGTTCTGTTAGCATCACAGATATTAGTGTTTTGTACTGTTAACTTGCAACGCTCAGCACAATTTACTTAGAACCATTCCTCTGTGATAATGCTTCACTTTGTTTGCAGGTACAACAAACTGCCAACATGTTTGGTAAAAGTAATAAAAAGGGGAAGAAGGGTTTGGAGATCTCCACACCCTCCAACTTCCAGCATCGTGTGCACACTGGGTTTGATCGAGAACATGGTGTGTTTGTGGGTCTGCCGGCTCAGTGGGCAGGCATCATTGGCAACGAGAAAGAGAGGCCACGACCCATCGTTGACCCCTCCCTAATTACAAACATGGATGTTGCTCCACTCAAGGTAGGGGACATTGACAGATAAGCAGGCAATTATAAAAAAATTGTAATAATAGCTCTGGTAGCATTATTCAGGGCTTCCGTTTTAGTGCGTCTATGACGCTTAAAACTCAAAATCACATACTGAAAATGTAACTAAGGGGTGTCGGATGCACTAAAATTCAGTGCATCTGCGTCCGAGACGCATCATACGTGTCCCACCGTGCGTTTAAAGAGACTGTCTCAAAAGGTGGTTGGTCACTACCCCCATCCTCTTTATTTGCTAAAAACATTTATCAGAAATAAAGTTATCAATTTATGGTTGTACCAGTGTCAAGAGAAATGATTGAAGAGATATATAAGATAAAACCAAATTGGCACTGGTGGGCGTTTACAAGGTATGAAATAAAAACATAGTTTTGGGGGCTTTTTTTCATGTTTTGAAAAGGGACACTGGTGTGTGTGGTACAGGTGAGTGCTTCTGTGTTATATAATAATGCAATAAGTCCGTGGTTTGTGATGTTAATTTGTTGTTGTATACCTAAATTACTTGTGTCTTAAGTAAAATTGCGTACATTTCACAAATTCAAAGAAAAATCGTCTTCCAAAAATTACGTGGTCGATCAGGACACGCTTTGTCGGAGAGCAGACTGGATAAGATGAGCTTGTGAAAAAGAAAGCCAAAGAAATGATTATTAACAAACATCACCAGGCAATCGCACACTATCGCTGTATTTATAAATTCGGGCTGTGCGAGATTAGAGTTAATCCTGTAGCAGTTACAGTGTTTTGAAACGAACCACGCTGATTTTTGTCGATTTGTCACAATCGACCATTTGAGGCTACCTCCCGCGAGGCAGCGGACTGGAGCTTCCGAGTCGACTAATATGCAAATTGGAAGATCTCGCGAGAACGTGACGTGTTTGTTTCTGAGCAAAGATGGCAACACCCAGGAGAGAAGGTTGGTTTTCGAATTTTGTCTGTACTGTTTATGATGTCACGGTTGACTCAGAGTCACAATCGACATTGATTTTTTTCAGTTTCACAGCATAGTTATGAAATAGTAATAAATGTACTAGTATTATCGCCATTTACTTGCAAAATACGATTGTTTTACATCTTACAAAGCGCCCACTTTATTGTTGTTCGCACGTGGTTGCCCATTTCCTCATACGAGGACCAAAACAAGTTTTGAGTCTTTGTCACGGTCGACTCCTGCACGTTTTGAGTCTTTGTCACGGACGACTCAAACATTTTATATGTTGTCCAGATAAGAAATGATTCTTAATATTTTGCGCTTAGTCGTACGGCTTTCGATTGCTTTTGCAAGTTTCGTTTGTAAGAATGGCTTAAAATGTTGTGGTTGCTTTCACACCCACCCTTTGTGTTGTCGACCGTGACTTTCGGCTCGGAAGATCAAGTGCTCATAGTTATCCCGACCTTTGTCTTTGTCACAGACGACTCATGTGTTCCCATTTCTCCTTTTGATAGTGCTGACTGTGACTACATTATACAGTTTATTTTATTTTGGTTTAAATATCTCATAGCAGTAACCTCAGCAATAATTTATTTGTTATTCTTGCCCAATTTCCGAGTGATGCCTAGTCGATTGTGACATTTTCCATAAAGACTAAGTCAGGCTGCTAAAAATCATAAACTCCTAGTTTATGAAATGAAAGTAACACTGTACTAAAATCTGAGCATGAATTTGATATGGATGTTCTTATTCAGTAATGATGTGTCGACCGTGATATTTTCTTAGACCTTGGCTTTTTTTTTTCAACATCTGACAGAAATGCTTTGTTGCTATGATATAAATTTGAGGCATTCTTTTTAGACTTTAGTAACATTTTATTTTTCATTTTGTACTTGTTGTAGGTCTGCGGGTCCTCCTGAGGCCTCCTCTTGCGACAAAGTCCCTGAATAAAAGCAATGCTGAAAGATGCAGAGCTTACAGAGACTCACTGAAATCTGATCCTGCAAGGTATGCTGAACAGCGCTTGAAGGATTTGGACAGAAATCGCAGAAACCGTCAACGACCCAAAACTGAAGAGGAGTTGCAGCGACGTCGAGAACAAGACAGACTGCGTCAAAAACAGCGCAGGTTTGTTTTGTTTTACTTGCGATGTAAAAAACTACACTGCATTTTGTTGAAAAAAAAGCAACAACCATTAGCATGCTGTGTAACTTGTTAATTTTTGTATTGAAGTAAGCTGATCCAATCTTCATCTGGGCCAGTTCCAACGCACACTGCAAAATGTATTTTTATTACTATTTTACAGAGAAAGGATTAAGGCTGAGCAGAGGGCTGAGTGTATTGCAGCTGTGAACCAGCAGTCACCCAACAGTCGGCCACCAGCAGAGAAAAGAACCACCCGTGCAAAACAACACTTGGAGGACGCTGCAGTGGCTGCACAACGAAGGCTGTGGGCAGCGCAGAAAAGAAAAGAACGAGAGCAATGGAATTCCCAGCAAAAACGACGGCACCGTGAGAAGGCCCTTGCATGGTACCACAAGAACAAGAAGAGCAAATCAACTGTTGCAGAACTTGGTAAGATGTCATGTTGATTCTTTTCTGAGCTCCAGCACACACGTGGGTGTGGGAATTTTTACCTTGCTTGTTATTGAAGTCTACTATCTTACCAATATCATGCTGTGATTTTAAATCATAAGTTGCCATCCTGACAAAATTTGGCAAGTATCATTGTTGTAGTTGTGTGTGCATTGGTTGTACTGTTTGACTTAGCAAGCATTGGATCTCATTTGTTTCAGCTCCACCACTAACTCCACCATCTGCAGAAAAAACAGCACCCACCGGTGCCCTTCAACAGACTCCGACTTCGTGTGGTGAAGCTGGTGACAGGAAAGCCATATACAGGGCTAAGACGGCGGTCTGCAAGATGCCGACACGTTTGTTTGGGCGCGTGTTTTCTGCCATCACACGCTTGGCCAAGAAATCGCCTCGCAAGCTTAAAGCCATTAGTGAAGTTCTTGGAGATTCACCTTCTGCTAAAATGGTAAAAGAGAGGTGTCTGTCGGAACTGGACAAACTCAAGCAAAAACGTAACAAGAAGTGCCTGGCTGCCAGGAAACTGCTGCTTGACACGGTACATGGACAAGGAACAGGACGGTCACCAGGAAAATACGCAAAAAAGATGTCTGTGGCAGCAGCTGCTGTTCATAGTTACCTTGAAGATGTGGCTGTAGATCTGCCTGGAAAAAGGTCAGTGGACAAAAGAACAATGAAACAGAAAAAAATTCTTCCCAAACGAGTGAAAAGGCTACACAGAGACTTCTGTCGATCACATCCCGAGCTCAAGGTTTCACGTGCGACCTTTTACAGGCAGATACCCCCCCATATCCTCACCGCTGGCAAACAAACTCACCGACAGTGTCTTTGTGAAATCTGCACAAGTGTCGACAAGAAGCTGGACGTTCTAAATAAACACCTGGAAGCCCAGATTGATGGACGCGACGACCTTTCAGACGCCAGCCTGTGTTCACTCCCAACGCTGAACTGCATAAATCGATTGTGTGACGCATGTGGTGTGCAAAACGTGCGAAGCCATTTGTATGCCAACCTGACAGTAGGACCAGAGACGGTGGTGAAATGGACAGCATGGGAGATGGTACAAAAAGGAAAATCGAAGAGACGCGACCTTGTCAACAAAGAGGGCACTGTAGAGCAGCTGATCAATCTTCTGATGAAAGAACTGGAGTTGTTTTCCAAGCATTTGTTTGTTTTCAGGTGGCAGCACAACCAATTCAAAACATGCAAGGCCGCTATCAGCAACCGTCCTCAGCTTGCACTGGTGGTGTTAGACTTTGCAGAGAACTTTCTTTGCAAATACCAAGATGAGGTCCAATCAGCACATTGGGGATACTCGCAGGTCACTGTGCACCCAGCAGTGACTTATTACCAGTGCCCAAACCCAGGCTGTACAGACATCGTTACCGATTACCTCATCTTCTTCAGCGACGATCTGACCCATGACGCCTGCCTCGCGAAGGTGATCATGGACAAAACGATCACACACCTTTCTGACCGTGTTCAAGGGCTGCTTAACCTTGTTGTTTACAGTGATGGATGCGCAGCCCAGTACAAGAGTAAGCTGCCATTGTACCACCTGGCCAATACATCGGGAGCAGTGTCGATAACAAGAGCATACTTTGGATCCCGACATGGTAAGAGTCCATGTGATGCGTGCGGAGGTGTCATCAAGCGTGCAGTTGATGAAGATGTTTTGGCAGGCGATGTAGTGATCCAGAGTGCGTCTGCGATGTTTTCCCATTGCACGACCAATCACATTTTACCAGTTGAAGAGCCAGCCCCTGGAGTTTGCTGCCACACTCGACGGAGCTTTTGTCTAGTCATGCCGGATGAAATCGATCGCTCATTCACCTCTTCATCCCTGCATACACTGCCTGGCACTCGCATGCTCCATTGTGTGCAGGGATTAGGAGAGAATGTGGTGCAGACTAGGAAACTGGCATGCTTTTGTCAGGCATGTCTGGACAAGAACTTTGCCGAGTGTGAAAATGCTGACTTTGTGGACAGGTGGGAGACCGTGAAAATCAAAGTAACAGCTCCTGTACTTGAATCCTGCGCTCCACCACCAGCTCCAGCAGAAACCCATCCTCCAACTGCACCAGTCTCTGAGAATCATCCACCCATGCCTCATATTTCAACTGAACCCCACGCTCTGCATGAACCCCCCTCGTCCCCTACTCCAGAAGTGCCCCACGCTCCGCATGGAACCTCAGCACTTGAAAACCGACCACCTCTTCCACGAAACTTCTTCTTCAGGCATTTATACAGGGACATCAACAACTGCAGGTCATATGAGGAGCTGGAGGCTTTGGTCTCAAGTACTGATCTCAGCTTTTATAAACTTCCAACCCTATCCCAGAGTTGTATTGTTGGGATTAATGGCTCAGTGGACAAAGTGGCTCTTGGTTTTAGACCGACCTCAGTGCCATCAGATCTGTTTCCAGTTGTGACATCGGCTGAAGGAAATTGTCTCCCATGTTGCTTAAGCTTCCTGGCGTACGGCACTGAAAAACATCATCTGGAGATGAGATGCCGCATCATTGTGGAACTTGTACAAAACAAATATAGATACATCGTTGGGTCCGGAATGGGCGACAACCCTCGCTGGGTAGTAAGCATGCTGTCAATTCTCCAAGAAGGCTCAGGACTCACACTGGACACCGTCACCGATGCTGACATACTGCATTCTTTTGTAAAGGAAACTATGGAAGTCAGACGCAGGTCGGTGACAATGGGTCTCTGGCAGATGGCTGCAGGAGCAAGCATCCTTCGGGCACCTGTCACTTCAGTGTACCCAGATAAAGGTTGGGAGGTGCATATTCACCTATACAACAGAATTCTTTTGCCACTGACCACCGACGCATCAACAGGTGTTGCATGCCACATTATGTGGTCTTCCAACAGAAGTGGGGAGATGTCGGATGAAAACTGGGTTGGCAACCATTTCGTTTGTCTGTTGCCCCTGAGCCAGCCATCTGCCAGTGTGAGCGTTGAGAACGCATGTGGGTTTACATGCTACCACGTCTTTGCTGCAAAAGATGTGTCTGTGAGCGACTTCTTTATGGTCATGTGGAAAGGAAACGACTACGTGACCAGGATCGATGAGGTGTCTGGCGATACACTGTTACTGAATATGATGTCAGTCGAAAAGGGACTGTATGTGTGGCCAGTGCGCCCAGATCTCTCACTGGAACACAGCAACGTGTTGAAACACCGGGTCAGTCTTGAACTGGTACTTGAAAACAGCACACAGCGCAAACAGTTCTACAAAATTGTTTGACTTTTCAGGCAATTCTGTAGAACTGTTTGCACATACTGAGTGTGTGCACCACACGTGATCTCAAAGGTGGTTCGTAATGCTGTGTGTATAAATCAGTAAATTTTGTGTTTGCAAATAACATTGTGTTCCTGCTCAGTATTGACAGTTTTAACTTTTAATTTTGTTTGCAAATAATCTTAAGTGCCTGCTAGGTATTGACAGTTTAGCTTTTTTTTAACCAACTTCTAGTCATGTACTTGTTTGAAAATGATGTTCATTTTATACCGATAAAACTACATGTTGTTCTCTATCATGTTTATTTATCCATAAACATGAAATCCATTTGAGTTTTAAACTATTTTAATTTTTGAGACCATTTTCTCCCTTCTGTATTTGTTGCCAGTAATTTTAACATCTCCAGCTTAATCCAAATACTTTTTTTTTAACACGAATTATCAGCTACATACATCCTATTTTTGTCCATACTGACCATGTCACAATCGACACATTTTTCATTTATGGGTTATTTTTTACCAATGCACCAATCCATTTCTGAGTGTGACATTGACCTAGTCTAGTATCTCAAAGTTTGTGATGCTTGTCTTCAAAATGTGTCCCGATGTTAAAGTGATTTTCTTCATTTCACTTTCGAGACTTTGTCTATCGTGGGGTTTGTCACGATCAACACACTATTTTTGTTCAGAGCAAATGCTTGTTTGGTGTTGATCAGTGTTGCAGTCAATTCTTTTGGAGAAAGTTCCACTTAATAAAATGCAGATTTTATTGGACATCTGTTTTGGTTCCGTTCTCTCACTACTTAATTTATTGATTATGTTTTGTGTCGGACGTGACAACGGACAAAGTGATAATTGCTTTTTACACTGATAGGCACTTTGCAGCGAGTTTAAATTGATTCATTTCACCATACTGTTGTGTTCTTCTGTCAAATACCAACTATCCAAGTCCAGTTCTACCTTTTATACAAGTGTTTTTTCATCAAGACTTTGTCTGCTGTCACGCGTGACATATTCCACTTGGCGAGCATAATCACCAAATATCTTTAAAACTATACACTGCACTATCTTTTCACCTGCTTTTCCATATAATAGATACATTAAAGTATTCAAACACACAGATTACATAAGTACATTCCAAATTTGACTTTAGCACCTCCATGTCCCATTTCTGTTGTCACCTTTTGAGACAGTCTCTAAAAAAATTGTAATAATAGCTCTGGTAGCATTATTCAGGGCTTCCGTTTTAGTGCGTCTATGACGCTTAAAACTCAAAATCACATACTGAAAATGTAACTAAGGGGTGTCGGATGCACTAAAATTCAGTGCATCTGCGTCCGAGACGCATCATACGTGTCCCACCGTGCGTAACCTAACCGAGGTAGGTGACAGTCATTCTATTTTTAGTGACATGTTGGTTCGTTTAACCGCTGGCTTGGTCGCGGCTGCGTTCAGAATCACCCTGACTCCGGGGTCCGTGAGAGTGTAACTGTAACTGCACGGGCAAACTGTTAGTTTACCTGTTGGTGTCAGCATGTTATTACAAAGTGTGCACTACATGTTGAACCCGTTATTTGCTGTGACGTCACCATTCATACTATTATGGGATAGTACAGTACCAGAAATGTTACCCCTAAACCGTGTGTGGCACCGCCACTGCGACTCGCAGTTTTCAGTTCAGAGTTCATGGCTGCGTGTATTTCCATAGCTAAAAGTAAAACACGACGGCACACGGATGACATGCGCAATATGCATGGAGACGAACTCAAAAAGCAAGTCCGGAAATTTGAACAGAAATAAGTTTGTCAGTTTTTTTTATCGTGGTCGATCCATCTCTGGTACACAGGTATTAAGCAAAAGCTCTAAAATTGAAGAAATATACGTCCTTCGGGTTAAATGGGTTGAAACCAACTTTTAAGTACATTAGTTCACACATACACACACACACACACACACACACACACACACACACACACACACACACAGAGTTTAGACAAGTCAGACTTTGGTTGTCAATCTGCATTCAGCAAAAACGGCTATATTCTCTGTTACAATACATTATCAAATGATCATACAGATAAATATACGTGTTTTTCTGTGTGAGAGAGAGACGGTGAGGGAGACAGGCTTTTGTGCGATAGCTCAACAGTTAAAAAATCAGTATCATGGAAAAGACACACACACACTGTCACAACAAATTTAAAGAGGAGAGCGAAATGCGTTAATTTATTTAAAAAAAAACAACATACAGATGATGCAGTTTTTCTTAAATAAATTTGTGGACCTTCTATTATGCGCAGATTGGGGGTCTGTGTACCCTCTAAAATTTATACCTGGGGGCCTACAGACCCTTTAACCTGTTGTGAAAACAGAAGCCCTGATTATTGGTGTAATTGTATGTACTTTGTCAAATTGATAGAGGACATGTGACTAAAGGTGTTCCCATATGGCCCTAGCTCAGATTTACTGTCAAGAAGTTTTGACTTTCCAAATGCCAAATTAAATTCCATATGTCAACATCAAATTCAAAACAAGACGCCACATCCTGTGGTATTTTTGTGTTGATAAAACCTTTATTTCTGTTATTTCACTGCACAAACAGCATTATGTACATAACCATTTGCACCATCACAAAAGTTTACTACACATATTTTCTGCCAAGAAGCTCATAGCACCTTTGCAAGATTGTTCAATAATCTTCATCTAAAGTGAAAGCAAAGTTTTCGGACCCAAAGAAACTGAACATTCTCATGAAGAAGAAAGTGTACATAACTTGACATCTTTGAGGAACATTCAGAGTTGTTCATATTTCTAGGCGTATAATGCTGATCCATTTCCCTCCTCTCTAAGCCAACCACTGATCAACACACGTATCGGCGCACACAAATAATGACAGACACACGGCGCTTCCCACCATTAGTACGCTCTGTGGGCTGGTGTAGCGATAGGAATCCATCTACTACTCTAACCCACCCTCTCGTCCACACACACTGACGCACATAAATAAAAACAAGTTCAAGCACACAGCGATTCCCGCCATTTGCAAGCTCTGTGGTCTTTTGTAGCATAGATATTCTGAAGAAGAATAATAGCACGTCATGCATCATGTGGTATGGTCACATCCATGATAATCTTGGCAAATTTCAACCAAATGATGAAAATGCTTTAAGGATGGGAAGATTGGATGTTGTGATGTTACAACCTCGGTTGAAACCCAAATCAGCAAGGGTGTAGTTGGTGCTTGACAAAATTCAACTATTTTGTGTTCAATATCGGTTGCTTTTATTCTCTTAGTGATCAAGAAGATTAAAATTATTTGTAAGTATATTGTGTATGTAATCTTCACAACAAAGACATTTTGGGTACCTCGATAAAACCTTTTTTTATGTTGATATTCGACTGTGAAAGCATTAGAAACTTAGACTAATACCATCATAATACATTGCTAAGTCAGAAACTTTCGTCAGAATCAACAAAATGAAAAAGCTTGCATAGTTCTTTCAACAAAACAGTGAAAGGAATCCTCTTTTCTTTTTAGTGAGTAACTCATACAAGACGATTTACAAAAAAACCTACCTGAATTTTCTCTGCCGCCTGCAGACATTTTCCCATGCGGCTCGGCTGGTACACAGAGTTGGCGGGAATGAATAGCCCACGAGTTAAAAAATGTAAGAGTAAGTCACCTAGTTCCAAATTCTTCCGCTTCAAAAAAGAGTGCATAACATTCTGATTACAACAGAACACACGTGGCATCGCTTTTTTGTCCACTAGCCTGCATCAGGTAGAAATAAATAATTTTGGGAGGTCAATCGTTATTGTGAATAAAGACTGATGATTTGTTGTCTGCCATATTGAAAATACGGTAGACTTTAGGATGGGGCTGGTCGGAGCACGTTTTGTCGAATGCAAAGGATATAACAGGCGGGCGGGGCTCATGGTCTGGCAAAGAAGTAAAAAAAAAAATGACTTCACATCTAGCCACTCTAACGTTGCTGTTGAACGTCGTTTTGGCGTGAAGCGCCATATGTGCATACATGTATACATGTGTGTGTGTGTGCATATGTATGTAAGCACGAGAATCTCCGATATTACTGTTCGTACAAACTTGAAATTTGGCAAAATATTTTATGAAGTGGATAGCTAAGAGAGCCTCCGAGCATATTGTAATTGGATGTCTCATTGAAGACATAAAGACCGTTTATAGAAAGTTGGTTGACCCAGATTTCTGAGATTATCATCAGCATTTTGATTTTATATGCACTTGAAAGTTTTTATTTATGGCTAGTTTGTAGAGAGACATTGGATAAGTTTGTTATCCAGCTTTGTACCTCTTTAACTTTTTCGAAAAGTTCAATGCGGGAAAAAAAAAAAAAAAAAATGTCAAAAGTAAGACAGTGTTTTATACAACATTCCTAATTGACACAAATCATCAGCACCTCAGTGTTTTACATGTTTATGAGCTGGCGCGATGTTCTCCTTCATTTATTTCTTGTGATATTTGTAAACGTATTGTGGAAAAGGTGGAATATGCATGCAAGCTCATACAGAAGAGGCTTTGTGGGCATGGGCCATTCCACCTTATTCTTCAAAATGGCTGTGGCTATGCCAGCCCACAGAATGTATAACTGGTAGGAAGCGCCGTGTGTCTGCCGTCTGTGTTTGCGTGTGCCATTCTGCCGTTTGTGTTTGTGTGTGTCATAATTAAATAATAATTAATTAATTCATTTTTGCATGTTTTGGAGCCACTATTTAGTATTTACTCCCATCAAACAGCAGATGTCAGAGCACGAATCGGTAAAGCCAGAGCAGCCTTTCTCCAGTTGAAAAAAGTGTGGAGTTCCAGAAAGCTGTCACAACACACCAAAGTCCGGATTTTCAACTCCAATGTAAAAGCAGTTCTCTTATATGGAGCAGAGACTTGGAGATTGACAAAAACCACAGTGAACAGAGTACAGACCTTCATGAACAGTTGCCTTAGAAGAATTTTGAAAATCCACTGGCCAGAGAAGATCAGCAACGTCAGACTCTGGGAGAGAACAGAGCAGATAACAGCAGAGAATGAAATTGGGCGAAGAAGATGGGGATGGATCGGTCACAGTCTGAGAAAGCCAGCTTCCAGTATCACTAGGCAGGCATTGTCATGGAACCCCCAGGGAAAGAGGTAGGCCGAGAAACTCCTGGCGTCGAGACCTCCAAGCAGACATCAAGAGACTGGGAACCACCTGGAGTAGAATCGAAGGAGAAGCACAGGACAGGAGTTGCTGGAGGTCTCTCGTCGACGGCCTATACCCGGGTAGGGGTGACAGGCGTAAGTAAGTAAGTCCCATCAAACAGATAGTCCTGGAAGAGGCTTTGCGAAACAAAACAGTCAGCTATGGAACATCGTGCCTTTCAGATGAGTGGCCTAAAACATCAAATTCGTCACAGTGTACACGGCATCGTGAGACCAGCGATGCCATGACGTGAAGCTTATACTGTGATGTTATTTTGCTCCTCGTGCTGTTCTTCTTCTTCAGAATTCCTATTGCTACTCCAGCCCACTCAGCGTACTAATGGGGGGAAGCACTGTGTGTCCGTCTTATTTCTGTGCGCTGGTGTGTGTTTTGATCAGAGATTGCCTTAGAGAGGAGGGAAATGGAGCAGAAGGATAAGCTTAAAAATATGAACAACTCTGAATGTTCCTAAAGAAAAATGCACGTGAGCTCCAAACAGTACGGTAAACTTTGGGATGAAATCCTCATCTTGTGTCTATCACTGGTGTATTATTGCGACATCAAGTGACCTACTTATCCGGTCATAAAAATCAATCGTATCATGCGTTTTAAGCGACACAATTTCAAAACCAAAGGTTTTTCGGAGACTACAGATTCTTGCTGTCTTGCTACAATCAAAAGCAATGACGTAGGTACAAAATTGTCGTCGCTGTTGACCAATAAATCAGCTTATCAATAGCTGTGTCACAAAATCATTGGGTTGCATGCAGCCCCCAAAACGCAAAAGAAATAAAATTCATCAATTAATACAAGTTTTTGGGACAACAAAAAAATCTCGGCATAAATTCCACCTTCCGTCTGACAGAAGCCGTCTAACTTTTAAACTTTGACAAGTGTAAAGTTCTTTTAGAAGTTTAAACTCATCTGGGAGTAGCGGGTGCAGAAAACGGGCCCTCTGCGGTAAATCTGAGCCAAGGCTGTACTGTGCAGTACAGTTTTTCTGAGTATTTTATTACTTTTGCAAATTGAGTAGTTTTTAAGTCCCTTCTATTTATAGAAGGGACTTTTTAGGACGGGTCGTGATTACTTTTTATCTTGTTACTTCAATTGTTAGAGGTTTAGCCTGCCCGCCTTTGACATCATGGACATGCTATTAAATTCGCCCCACCGCGACCCGTCCTAAAAAGTCCCTTCTATAAATAGAAGGGACTTGAAAATACGTCATGACAAATGATGTTTGACAAACCAATGTCACATATGCTCGCATCTCCAAGAGGCATAGATCCCCAAGTGCCTGAAGGGTGCATGAACATCTATGCCTCTTGAGGATGTTTGCAGTGCGCGCGCACACGCACATGCGTACACACTTTGACGCTCTTTCAGAAGAGCATGCAGGTGTACTTAGTATAGCATGAAGTCAACCTGATTACACACAAATTATAGCAAGACTGAAATTGTACTGTGAAATTCTAGTTTTGTCAACATTTTCCCTAGTCTTGAAGCGAAAGCGAGTCTCATCACTTTAAATATAAAATTACGTAAAAACAAAAAAACCCCAATGTAATGACAAATGACGTTTCACAAACCAATGACGTGTATGCACTGCGCGCGCCCCTTCTAGAGTTAAATATGACGCATTGGCACATCTGCGAGGCTTTTTCAGGAGATATTTAAACACCAGAATAAGTCAAAGACAAAAGGTAGAGACCCTTGACAGCGAAGACAGCTCTCATTATAAGGGACTTTGTGGGATATGGTTCATCCCATCTTGTTTTGATTGCTCTCAGAACTCAGCAAATAAAGTTACTGTTGTTTTAAGTAAGGTGATATTATTTATACACATGGTTCACATCCTTAAATCAATTTTAAAACAATTTCAACCATGTAATTTAGTTATTTACATTACATTTTTTTTCTATTTTTCAGACGATAGTTCGAGGCAACTCAACTTCAAATGTCAATGGCTACCCACAAGAATACAAGGGCATCAGCATTGCACGCTCCAACTCACTGCGGCGTGAGAGCCCTCCTCCCTACAGACGAAAGTACCAGGGGAATAACATCCCTTCACTTCCGGAGGATGAGATGATGTCCCACCAGCAGTACCCTGAGCATGCGCAGCAGCAGCTCCAGGGACACAACCAATACAGGGATGCTCCAGACTACCGTGGTGACTATTCTCCCCGAGGCTACAACCGTGACCCCAGGGATCAGGGGAGGTACCCACCAGACCAGGATGTAAGGGTGCAGTATGATAAAGACCAACGCAGAGGTGACCGCGACTACCAGGATGGACGAGATCCACGAGCGGACCCGCGCAGTTACCGTCCAGACCAGCGTGACTATGGTCGGGATGGCACACTCGATCGACGTCAACAACAGCAACAACACCCTATGGATTATGACCGTCGCATTAATAACTCTTACGAGCAGCGAGACCCCAGCAGAGACAGTTCCTTTGATAGGGATCCATATTACCGCAGTGACAGACCCCGGGACAGTGTGCCGCAGAACAGTCAGTACCAGCCTGGTATGGATGGGCGTCGGCCACCGCAGGCTGATGACAGGTATCGACAGGTGTTGCCTAATGGGGGTGGTTCTCAGGGCAGTCCACACAGGTACGGCGGGCAGTCACCGCCCCATCATGAACAGCCAGGCTACAACCCCAACAGCATGCCCCGCTCACCTGCTGCAGAACAGTACCAGAGGGTGAGTATCATGGTGTGATCTTAACCCTCTTGTGCTTGAAACACCGGTACTGTGTACAATACTTGTGGCAGCATGCACACACAGGTTAACTATTTGTCCATTTACTCAGAAGCTTTGGTTGAAATGGGTGTGGAATATTTTATTATGCATTTTATTTCATTTTTCTTGTAAACGTGAATTTTAGAATCACTGATACTGAACTTGAATTTTGAGTTAATTTTCATTTCACTTAATCAGTTATTGTACTGGATGTATGCATTAATTTAATTAAAACTTTATTGAAAGTCGTAAGAGATTGATGTCACCAATATCAACCTTTTGGAGCATGTAGTTTGTAGGAGTAGGACAGTCATACTCGTACGAGTTATACTATAGTTATAGCCATTGCTGACATTTGCAATTGCATCATCACAAACAGCTTATGAGAAATAAACTGAGAAATCACGTTACTCTTTAAAAGAAAAAAAGAAAAGGTATTGGTACACATGTTACAGTTTACATTTTACTCATTCGTATGTTGTTTCCTTGTAAGAAAAGTCTAGGCCAGGCCTGGGATGAATTTAAAGAGCACTGACTCACACAGTATGTCTTGTGAGATGATGGGGAAGCATTGTATTGAAAGTGCAAGTTGTAGAGGAAGGTTGAGGACCTTGGAGGGAGTTGGACATTACAGATAGTTCTGCAATGCCGGAGCCATATAGCTCTTCATCCACCCCCCCACCCCCCCCCCCCCCCCCTCCCTAAATATGCTGCAGGAGCTCATTAGGATCCGTGTCTCTTACGTACGGCTACAGCATGATCTACATATGCTTGTTTCTTAACTGGAACAGGTCATCGGGCTTTCATCCCATATATGACAGAAAATTCCTGCGGCTGAGAACAATGGTTCTCAAGAGCAGATTAGGGCCTGGCCTCCAGACAGGAGGAAAGAAGCTTTATACTCTGACATTTTGATAAGCCCTTAGGTTGTTGCCTTCTGAGCCCTGAGCGTGGCTAAAATTAGAGTGGCTCTTGTCAGTCTACAAATGTTCTGCATTGAGGGATGAACACTACCACAGACCCCAAAGAAAAGAGAAAGTAGTAATTAGTAGTAAAGACATTTTTTGTGTGTAACTGTAATAGTACTAATAGTGTTAATGATGAGACATTTATTTATTTTCATTGGTATAGTAGTACTAGTACAGCACTTTATTATGTTCAGTCATGATGAAAGATATGGTTCTCATTTGTAGAGGGGGGGGGGGGGGGGGGGGGGCGATTTCATTTTTTTGAGGGCTCAGTGTGTCAGTTATTAATTGCATGCCTGTGCAGTGGTCAAGATTGTTCTTCCATTTGTTAGGGGCTTTCTGTAGGCCAACAGTTGTGTGATTTCAGGAATTTGTTTTGAATGTATTGAGCTGTACAGATTTTTCTTGTGTTTGGGCATGACAAATTGACATTTCTCTTTATCTTTTGCCATTTTCAGTTACTGCTTGAAAATAATGTGTTTTTTTCTGTTTACATTATAACGTGACTTCATCCAGACCCATTATAATAAAAAAGTAATTGATTGGTACAGTGAAAAAAAAGTAATTTTAGTTTTTACTGCAGCACATTAATACTACAATAGGTATTAAACGTAAATTGTTATGTGTTGTGACTTTTTATTGAAGCACATTTGATGCCTTCACTGCTTAATTTAATTGCCATTATTTAACTGGCGGTGTCATTTGATGTTACAAGATCGCTGTGCATCTATACCTTGGAAACCACTAACCTGGGAACCTGGTGGCCAGGAATCATGTATTCTTACGTCGGTTAACCCTTTTGCTGTTGGAAGCAGTTTTTGTCAGGATTCCTACAGGAATTATTGCAACTAAAACCACTACATAGCCAAAGGGTTCATGTTTTTACCTTCTAGTGTATGCAGCCTTTGGTGTTTACCGTACCTGTGGCAGCATGGACAATGTGGTTAATTATAATACTAATAGGTTAAGCATTACACTGGTTGAGCCGCATCGTATCTAGGATTCGCCCACGCTCACAAATTACACTGACTGGCAACGTGTAAAATCTCATGTAAAAGATGTAACATTTTGGGAATGCAATGTGACCAGTTATAATAAGTTATATGGTACATACAATTTATGATCACAAGAAAGGAGACTTCCTAACAGAATTATTTTCAGTTCAGTCAAAATTCTTGTTTGTGACTTTCTCTAGCAAAAAATGTGAGTATACTGTGCTAAAGGCAGATACTGAGATAGTGATTTAGGTCTGCCAAAACAAAGTCCTCAGGTTCCCTTTGCTCCCATGTGTCGAACACTGTACATGTACATATCTGTGATACCCTGCATGACGGAGCATGTTCTCACAATGACCTCCCCTCTCTTCCGGCCTGCCCCTTGTTGCTGTATAGGACCACCGTGGCCAGGGTACCAGCCCGCACAAACCACCAGGCCTGCATAGCCCGCAGGGTGCGATGCAGCCTCAACCTAGCTCCCCACACTCGGGCCAGACTCCGCCCAAATCCCCCACCGCCCGCACCCCAGGCCCCATGCCAGAGCAACAGAGACTCTCCCACGAACAGGTTTGGCTGCTTGTCTACTTTCTGACTCTACCCCTTTTCCCTTTTTACGTCAATGTTTTCTTTTTTCCCCACACTTTTACCAGGATTCGTGTATTTTATTATATTGATCATTTTAGGCATCATTATTGTGAGGAATTCATGTTTAGATTTCCTTGGGGGAAAAATGTCTCTGACAATCTACATGTATGAGAGCATGACACAGGCAAAAATACAACTTCTAACAGCATTGCATGTGATTTGGTTAGAAGTTTTATTTTTGCCTCTTGCACTCTTGCAAGTTGCATGTCTTTCTGATGTGCATGGGGGCACATTTTCAGCTTTTTTCCTTGACATTACCGGTACTGATGCTAAAATGGTCAATCTTAAAGTGAGATTCATGACAGAAGTTGTGTTCCTTAGGTTAACACTACAGAAAAATAGTTTTATTGTCTGAGATTCACACTAAGACTAAGAGCAAGTGAATAGATACGTTTTTTGCTGGTATCCTTTTTTTTAGAGGAATATCAATGACAATTTAAACTCATGTAAGCTGTTTATAAATTTACAGTAGAAATATTTAATAAGTCAATGTATGTATTTGGAATTATTGACACATTAGATACATTGTCAGATAATTCTTAACTTTTTAAGAAATTATTTTGGTGGTGCACTGTTACAGTGAGAATGAGCTTTCCTTCTGCTAAATTTATGTATTGTGCAGTACACATGATTGGTAGCAGGAAGTAGTCACATTGAAACACTAGTATTTTTGGTGAATGGATTTTTAGTAAATGTGTGAATGGTGTGATGACTAAGATAATGCTGCTTCTCCGTAATTATCCCCTGTACATGTATCACTACATGTATTCAGTGTATTTCACCCTAATTGTGAATGTTGCTTTTTAACCAATTAACCCTGACTAATGGTGAGTGCCGGTAGCGCTTTTTGTCAAGGTCATTCCTGCAGGAATTTCCACGACAAAATGATGCACTACCGACAGAGCCAAAGGGTTAAAAGTGCATCTGCCATGAATTTGAAACTCATCAGCCTTCAGAACACCCCAAAGCTCGTTCTAGTTTCTACTCATCAATCCTAATGTCCATGTGCTGCAAGATCGTTGCTTACTTACTTACTTTGTTTTCGCTGGCATGACATGCTTTTCTCTGCATCCAGCGCATGGAGATATGGCAAGTTTCAATTTTTATCAGAGACTAGAATGTAGGAGATGTTTGTAGGGTGCCTTTAACTTTAAGGCATTTTATGCTTTCAGTAGTTTAGTTACAGCTTAAAAACAAGCAAAGTTGTCATCGAAGAAATCTGTGAATTTCTTCTTTGAGTACTTTCCTTGCTTTTCATTCTGTAACATATTCATGTATGTACACAAAATGTGTAACATTTAGTAACCAGCAACTGCTGTGTAACGATCACCATAACTATTAATTCTCACCTGTTCGTGGAACAGTTTCGTGCGGCATTGCAAATGGTGGTGACACCAGGTGATCCTACCAGGTTCTTGGACAACTTCATGAAGATCGGGGAAGGGTCTACTGGCATCGTATGCATCGCCACCAACAGAATGGACGGCCAGCAGGTGGCAGTGAAAAAGATGGACCTGCGCAAGCAGCAGAGACGGGAACTTCTCTTTAACGAGGTCAGACATATTCAGAGCATGTTAAAAAATGTAATGGCAGCAAGAGACCATAGTGAACCCATTTCATCCTGATACACCCATTGCTTGAAATAAATTTGACTATGATAGTTCAAGCATAGTGCAAGAAAAGCTTTTGGCGGCTTAGGCGCCAAGCTATTCTGGCACCACTCTTGAACTAAAACCATTGATCCGTCTCCTAATCTGTAATTTAGCCTTCATAGCCCTCAATAAGCAATTTAAAAAAAAATCAGCCTCAGGATGTAGTGTAAAGCAAGCATTGGTATTAAAACAGAAAATCCCAAGAAAGAAAGAAACATGCTGAGAATGGATGATTACAACACAATTGATTAAATTTTCATTCAGATGCATTATTGCTTGAAATAAATTTAACTATGATAGTTCAAAGATGGTGCCAGAATAGCTTGGTGCCTGAGGTGCCCAGCTATTCTGGCACCACCCTTAAACTAAAATGGTTGATCTTCCTTGTAATCTGTAATGAAGCCTTCATGGGACATTAGGCAACTTTTAACAAAATCAGCCCCAGGATGTACTGGGTTAAAATACTTTTTCAAGAAAGCCATGTAGACAAGAAAACAATGCACTACTTACCATTTTTTTTTTCAAATGCAGGATTAAATAGGAAAGATAAGTAAAGTAGTTCATTGTTTTGCTTGTATACAAGTCTGGGGAAAGGGTTTTACTAGATTTGTTAAATTGTGTTGCAATTGTCCTTTCTAAGTGTGTCTTTCTTTTTTGAGATTTTCCGTGCATTTTGCGTGCCTGGCAGGCACCTTTTTGGGCCTGGAGTTGGTAGATACAGCGTGCATGTGGAGTGTCCTGTACTTCGTGTCATGTGTCATGATGATTTGGTGCCACAAGGAAGGGGTCATGGGATCTTCTTGTTCATGTGTCCAATGTTGAGTGATTCCTCTTAGCCCTTTGGCTCTCGGTAGCCATTTTTGTTGTGATGATTCCTGCAGGAATCATCACAACAAATGCCGCTACCCACAGCCAAAAGGTTGGTATGTATACAGGGTAAAGCTATAGCAGGAAAACGCCACTAAATACTAAGCAGCATTGTTCTTGACATTTTTGGAGTATGATGACAGAAGGTGGTGCCAACATAGATGGTTCAAATACAGTAGTCACACTCACAGTTCATTGAAAGTTATCCCTATATCAGAAGTAGGTCAGACAATGCACAGATTCCATACGTATATGATCATTACATGCTTTGGATTTAAATCATCCTGATCCATCAACAACAGGTAGGAATTCTCCAAAGCCCCTGCAGCTGCAATGTATTCCTCTTGCAAGCAAGGACGGAAAGAGTTAAATTTCACATTCCCAGTTCCAGGTACTCATCCAGAGTTCTTTTGTTTTTGTGCAGGTGGTTGTGATGCGCGACTACCATCACCCAAACATTGTGGAAATGTACAACAGTTACCTTGTTAACGATGAGCTATGGGTCGTCATGGAATTCATGGAGGGTGGGGCACTCACAGACATTGTCACAAACAGCAGGCAAGTTCCTTCTCTGTGTTTTTGTACAAGTTACCTGTTAAGAACTTTTTTCTTGGTTTTATGATGGTTACATTGCATTCTGATTATTGTCGGATTTAATGTCCTTATCCTTGTGTGCACTCTTGTACACATCAAGCTCTAAGGTCTGAATTCCCATGTTCAGGAACTGTCCTCCAAGCACTGTGGTTCAGGAGACAAATCAGCCCTGATAGTTCAGGGTTTGGTTTAAGAATAGCTTGGCTTGTAGAGGTGCCAGGCATCATTTGCGGCTTATGCCGTGCATCCGGATGCAGCTGACCGCGAATGAGTTAAACTATCATTGTGTTAGGACTGAATGGTTGAACTCCTTGTCTGCTGAGAGAAAGTGAACACAATCCAGTTGCAAGAGACGTAGATCCTCATGAGCCCCTGCAACTGCAGAGGCTCATTAGGATCTGTGTCGTTTGCTGACACCACTTTGCATTCCATGTTACTAGGATGGCTTGGGCAGTTTGGGGTTAAATTAATAAACATTTCAGAAAAACAAAACACCTGTGTCCACTGGCTTTGAAGAGGTTAAGTGTTTACCTACATTGTTCGTGCCTTGAGTAACATGATCTAAGTCCAAGTACTTGTTTGGTTAGCAGAATGGATGAGGTTCAGATTGCCACAGTGTGCAAGGCCTGTCTGAAGGCACTGGCATTCCTTCATCTGAACGGTGTGATCCACAGAGACATCAAGTCCGATTCCATACTTCTCTCACACGATGGCAAGGTTTGTTATTCAATTTTTTTCTCTTGGTCTTGCAAATGGTCATCTGCAGTGGTTACTAGCATTTGCACCAATATTCTGACCCATTCCTGGTGTGAAATGTCATTAAAACTTGGCACACGCTCGCCTCTCGACCAATCAAAACGCTGTAGAACCATGTGCTTCTGAGCGCCAAGCGGAGGTATGGCAAACAACCCGATGTTTTTTATGCTTGTGGGGCATGGAAGAGCTTTGATGCTTCCATTATTTTAGCCAATTTCGGCGGTATTGAAGATCAAGGTGCAGAATTTTTTTTTCCGTTCCCAAAGCCTTTATCACGACTGAAATACTCAAAAGAATGGATACAGTGAAACCCTTGTGGTCAGCCATATGGTCAGCTGAACCCTGAGAGAATCACATCACTACGTATGCTCGAATGTAAAATTTCTATTTTTCCATGTTCCACCACAGTATTCACAGACAGACTTGATTGCTTGTGCTTAAATTTGGTCTGACTAAATTGGATCGTAGATATGTCAGTTTTGTGTAAAGCAGCATTCGTGATATATTGGATCATAGATCTGTCAAGTTGTGCGCGAAGCATTTGTGCATGTACACTGACCCCGTGCGGCTGGGGTGAGAGACGCCTCATTTATGTAAATCGACTAGCACTAGCAGCAGTTTTCAGGGGTAGGGGGTGGGGGCGAGAGACTTTTTCAGACAGACTTCAGGAAAGTGTACTGATGATTGCCTGCACGAGAAATTATTTAGAGACTCGGTGGGATATGCCATCACATGTAGTTAGGATTTCCCATAATTGCAGATGGTAAACACATAAAAACTGATCATACCATCGGAAAGAGTGCATAAAAATGTGTGGTCGTGCAAAATTTCAAAGCTTTACCTTTTGTAGTTTATGAAAAATCACAACTTGATCAGGCAAAAATGAGATGATTTGCACATTTCATAAAATGCTATGTTTAGGGTGGCATAACTACATAATCTCTAGACTGACAGTATCTCTACTTGCTGTACTGAATAAACCCAATACCTAGTTTATACTGACTATTTTACAGCTCCAATAATAGTATACTTTAGAAGATATGCCATCCTAAAAATGGCCAAAAAATCAAAGTTGAATAGTGCGCTTTACTATACCTAACAGTTTACACTCGCGCTGTTTTCAGTGAAGCATGCGCAGCATGCTTGCTGAACCCTGACTAAAGGGGCGGAGCCAAATATGTGCAAGTGTATCAGTCTGTTAATAATAATACCGTTTATTATATAGGCTCTTTACCCAATTCTACAAATCGGCTCAAAGCGCCGCGAAATGAACCCAACACACACGCTCACGTGACAAACATGCATTCACTCTGAAGACAAACACAGTACAAGACAAGCTCAGGACATTGACATGGTGCGAAGGGTCAGCTCAGCTACTGAGGTTTCGGAAATTTTGATCGCTTGTATTTGAAATTTATAAAGTGGCCTGAAACCGGTACCACAGGGGATTGTAGGTGGTCTGAGATGATAGATACAATAAGCTTCAATAAGTATTATAGTTTATAATCAAAGTAAATTTTTATAGAACAGATATGGTTGGCTTTTTTTAAAATGGCTTTTTTAAATCCAAATTTTGTTACATCAGACCTTGTTATAGCAAAATTGACTGTGTATTGAAATTATGAGTGGCTCATTATAAGAGCTCTGTGCTTTTTGCTTTCACAAAGTTTTACCACTTATAGTTATACCATGTAGTCATGAACAGTAAGAGATTGAAGAATTTTAATGTTATCCCCTGTCATCTTTTTTTGTACATGAAACAGAATGACAGTTGTTTCATTTTTAAGTCCCTTCTGTTTACAGAAGGGACTTTTTAGGATGGGTCGTGGTGGGGTGAATTTAATAGCATGTTCATGATGTCAAAGGTGGGCAGGCCTAAACCTCTGACAACTGAAGTAACAAGATAAAAATTATGTCATGTCTGTTTACGCTAACATCTCTGCTGAAGGTATATTTGGCATGAAAGGCTGTATGTTCGTGTGTGTGTGTGTGTGCATGCATATGTATGTAGACACGAGAATATCAGATATTGCTGTATGCACAAGCTTGCAACTTGGTGAAATACTTTACTTAAGGGGTGGCTAAGAGAGCCTCCTAACATGTTGTAACTGGATGTCTCATTGAAGGCATAAAAGCTGTTTATAGCAAGTTGGTTGACCTAGATTAGAGTCCATAATTTTTGTCATATTTACTTAAAAATGTGGATATAGCTAGTTTGGAGAAAGACATTGGATGAGTTCGTGAGCCAGCTTTGTACCTCTTCAACTATTTGATTTAATAATTAATTGATATTTGCTCGTTTTGGATCCACTATATACTCCCATCAAACAGTCAGCCCTGGAAGAGGCTGTGTGGAACAAAACAGTCAGCCCTAAAAGAGATTGTGTGTCTTTCAGATGAGTGAGGTGAAACATCAATTTCGTCACTGTGTACACAGCGTCATGAGACTAGCTATACCATGATGTCAAGCTTACAGTGACGTAGTGACGTCATTTTGCTGCTCGTGCTATTTTTCTTCAGAATTCCTGTCTTAGCAGGAAGCGCCATGTGTCAGTCTTTATTTGTGTGTGCCGGCGTATTCGTTGATCAGAGATTGGGTTAGAGAGGAGGGAAATGGATCAGAAGGATAAGATTTATGATATGAACAATTGTGAATGTTCCTAAAAGAAAAACACACGTGAGCTCCAAACAATACGGTAGACTTTGGGATGAAATCCTCATCTTGTTCAATAGAAGATATTTCAACATCGGAATCAGGTCAATGACAAAGGGTGGAGACCCTTGACAGTGAGGACAGCTCTCATATAGAAGGGACTTTCTGGGTTATTGTTCATCTCATCGTGTTCTCTTCTAGGTAAAACTATCGGACTTTGGCTTCTGTGCCCAAGTGACACAGGACCTTCAGAAGCGCAAGTCGTTGGTGGGAACTCCATACTGGATGGCTCCTGAGGTCATTTCACGCCTGCCCTATGGGCCTGAGGTAAGTGGATACTTGTACCCGCAGTAAGTGTAAAGATGGCTAGTTGGTTCAGTGTGATGTGGAAGCTCTGCTTTGTGTTTCATGGTTTGGGGGGTCTGTGCATCATCTTGGTCGTTTTAAAGAAGAATTAAGTCAAGCCAGCCTATGGGATTGCATACATACTTGTTTTGAAAGGAACTTTAATCCGTTAAGAGCCAGCTGACGCAGATTATGTTTTTTGCAGTCTTTGTTAATTCAACACCAAAAAACTCTTAACTGTCCCAAGAACATGGATTCCAAGTGGTTGCATGAAGATGGCATAGATCCTCATGAGCCATTGCAGTTGCGGGGGCTCATGAGGATCCATGCCTCTTGCAGGTGGGTGGTGTTCAGATTTTCTTGGCACTGAACGGGCTAAACTGGCCTTCTAGTTCTACTGTAAATATTATACTCTAAAGGAGTTTTAACTCTTAATCACCTATAACGCCCGTAAACGCCCTTCGGGTCTTTACCTAAAGCGCCCATAGACGCCCGTCCTCGGTACTAAATTTAGAAGTCATGTGATACGTTGGTGGGTTCTTCTGTGAAGAAGGTGAGATTGTATACCGTAGGGGGCAAGGTCAAACTAACTTTAGACACTGGGCATGCGCTCTAAGCCACTGTGTGTGTCGAATTGGGAGAGTTTTACCGTGCACCTGGCTGCTCGCTAACGCACGTGTGTGCAAACATGGCGACATACACGACAGTGACCCAGAGTTTACCGCTATTTCGGAGTATATTGGCAATTATCCAGTTTCAGAGCCAGAGGGAAGTGACATAAGTGTGTCTAGTGTACATCTAGTGTACATACTAGCGATCTGTCAGACTGGGATGACGAAAATACCGGAGTATTTCAGCAGTGTTTACCGAGGTGACGACTGCAAGATGGCGGCGGCGATGCTATCTGGCATCAGCGGCCAATTTCAGACTTTTTTGCAGCCTTTCACGCGATATGTGGGCCCAACAACTCCACTTGAGTTGGAAGCGACACCACTTGATTATTTTTATCAGTATTTCCCTGCTGAAATGTTTGAAACTTTCGCCCTACAGACGAACTTGGCGATCAATTTGTAGCAACATCCGCCGACAGGGATACGTGCACTTCGATTACCTGAAGGATTATCAGTGGATTGCCTGGTAATAGTGATCACTAATGTAAAATTATCTCACTCCACTATCACACACTTTAATATTTTCGCCCACCGATACATTTTTCAGTTTTACATCTTTTGTTTGTCATTTACAGATATCAAAATAATCAAGGTGCATTTTTTCAGTTAATTTACCTGTAATTAATTACAGTAAATAATATAAACAGGTATCAAATTATACTCCACCACAACATAAAATACTATCAATCCATATGTCAGCTAAGAAAAAAAAACCAGACTTAAATATCTGTCTATTCAAAAAAGTTATAGACGCTTTAGTGAAGTAACCTATTTTCTCAGTAATTTTCTTACTATCTTCTAGGTACAGGAGAATAGACAGTGTATGTTCTAATAGGTGATTAAGAGTTAATGTGTTAGAAATTATTCTTCTGAATTCTTGAAAAAGAGAAAGTACAATGGCACTTGTTTTGAGTGACTGCCCTTACGAGAGATCAACTGCCCTTAAAGACCATCATTTTGGTGACTACCACTTTCGTGCTGTGGATGTTAAACCCAGAAATAATCAACCAATTGAAATGTTTATCTGTAATGATAGGTTACGTTTTCACCCTTCAAGGCTTCTCTTGGAGAGTGAGCACCTGTCTTTAAATTTAAAGACCACTTTTCTTGCAAAAAGGGTTGTTGCTTAAAACAAGTTCTACTGTCTTGTTCCTTTTGTACGTGCTGTACATGCCTCACATTTTCATCTTGTTGTGTTGCCCCTCTTTAGGCAGTTGGACTGGATTTATTTATACTTATCTCTTTGACCTTTGTTTCATTCAAGGTGGACATCTGGTCTTTGGGCATCATGGTGATGGAAATGATAGATGGTGAGCCACCGTTCTTCAATGAACCTCCATTGCAAGCCATGCGACGAATCAGAGACATGCCTCCTCCAAAACTCAAGAACACACACAAAGTAAGTGCATTAAGTAAAGGTAAAATATAAATGCTTTGAGTTATCCTATTTTATTAGAGTCCTGTTTCTAGTTTGTTAGGGCAATAAAAATTAAATGAATTAGTACAGTGTAGGAATTTGTCTTTAAAATTTTTAATGAGAGACTATCCTTGAACTTCTTGATTTTACCCACCAGAAAAGAATTTACTTCAAGGCTCTGGTCATGAAATTGTAAGCGAGGGGGGGGGGGGGGGGGGGAATTGCTGATATAATGTTTGTTTCCTCAAAACACATTACCGATGACATGACTGTCCGGAAATAGTCTACATGCTTACCAATTTCAGCCTAAGACCCAAAGGGTCCCACCCAGGAGGCTCTCGGGGATCCCTAACAGGGACGAGAGTAGCCTCCCTTGCCCATCCGGTCACGTGCCAGGTGGAGCCTCCTTTAGCCAGTTGTCTACTTCGCTGCTAGCGTTCGCACGCGTTTTCACAGCCTCTGACCCTTCGTAGACTTGTACACTTCGACCGGCCGTTCGCTCTGCCTTCGCCTAGCTTCTCGGCTTCCTCTTCTAGCGTGGCCTTCCTGCTACCAGCCCTCGTCTGCGCCTCGTGCTGTTGCCGGGCCTGGGGCCTTACTGCGTCTTCTCGTCGTTCACGGTGGTTTGCGCTTCGGCGCCGCCATGGAAAGGTAACGTCTCGGCTGTGTCCTTCGTCTCGCCCGGCTGGGCTGGACGGCGGTCTCGTCTCGACCTGTTTTGTTTCTTCCGCGTTTCGGCGTGTGCTTCGGTCGTTACTCTCGTTTGGAGAAAGTATTTGGCGGGTTAGTTCCCGCCACCGGTCGCCTCTCACCTTTTGGTTTGTGTTGCAGTGATCTTGTGCGCACCTGTCCCCTGTGCGGCGACTTTCAGTGGCCGAGTGACCGGCATAAGTACTGTCTCCCGTGTTCCGGCTGCTCCTCGGACCTCCCCTGCTCTGTCTGCGCTTCGTGGCCGGAGGTTCGTTGGTCGGAGCTTTGGAGGTTCTACCGGCGGGACCGACCTGTCACAGCTCGCCGGGACCCGGTCCAGCTCCCCCCCCCCCCTCGGACGTGGAGATACGCACGCCTCATCATCTCGGTAAGACTATTGCTGCTACGGTGTCCGCACCGCCCTTGCCCGCTGACACCCCTGGCAAGTCGCCTAGCCGGCTTAGTGCCCCCCTCCATGAGAATGGTGCCCCGCTCCTTGCGATAGAGCCCCGTGCACCTCGACCGCTGCCGCCTGTGAGTACTCACGTGGGTCCTTCGGCCTCTCCGTCTACTGGTGCCCCGCTCCTTGAGAAGGAGTTCCGTGCACTGCTTCCGCTGTCGCCTGTGAGGTCAAGCGTTGGCCGTTCGGCCCCTTCGTCTTTGCGTGCCCCGCTCCTCGTGAAGGAGCCCCGTGCACCTCGACCGCTGTCGCCTGTGAGTACACCCTTGGATCCTTTGGCCTCTCCATCCACTCGTGCCCCGCTCCGTGTGAAGGAGCTCCGTGCACGGCGTCCGCTGTCGCCTGTGGGTACAGGCGCGGCCTCTTCGTCTATTCGTGCCCCGCTCCTCGAGAAGGAGCCCCGAGCACCGCGACCGCTGTCGCCTCTTCGCCTCTTTCGGACTCTCCGTCTAGTCGTGCCCCGCTCCTTGTGAAGGAGCCCCGTGCACTGCGACCCCTGTCGCCGGTTCCTAGACGTGTGGGCCGTATGGCCCCCCCTTCTACAGCCGAAAACTTCTATGACCAGTCGCATAGCCCGTTACGTGCTCCCCGTGAGCCCCGGGCGCCGCGTCACTCGTCTCCTCGTCCGCCGGCGCGCGACAGGACAGACCGCTCCCGTTCTTCCACGCGCCACTCTTGGGATCGTCGGCTTAGCCCCCGTCGCGGCGATAGGATTCGTAGCCCCCGGCATCCTTCGTCGTCACGTTCGGCTTCTTCCTATACTTACCGTCGGCGCAGTCGTTCGCCACACCGCTGGTCCTCTCGGCGCCGCTCCCCGCGCTCCCCTCGTAGGTGTCATAGAGACGTCAGGGCGCCACCTCGTTCTAGGCGTAGTCGCTCCCATCGGGACCGGCGCTCGCTTCGCTCTTCGCACCCTTCGCCTTCCTCTTCCTCTCGGCGTCGGCAGCCTAGCCCTTCGGCTCTCCCTCCGCCCCCTGTGTGCGCCGCTCTGCCCCCTGTGCTTCGGGCGCCTCCCCACCCCCCTCCTGCCAGCGATGGAGAGACATTAAGCCTGCTGCCGGAGGACTCTGTTTCGGCCTTCCTGGGGTCTGGCAGTCCTTCCCCCTCGCTCGGGGAGGACCCGGCGTCTCCAGCTACCCTGGCCTCCCCTCGTGGCGAGACTCTCCGTGCCTTGGACGACGACGCCCGGCTCATAGCGGTCTGCCTGCCCGCGGATGCGTGCCCTCCTTCCCCGCCACTGAAGAGGAAAGCGGCCGCCTTTGTGGACGCTGCGCGTCAGGTGAAGAAATTCAAGTCGCTTCCCCAGCCGCCTTCCTTCCGCGACCTGTCAGACGCCCTTTCTGCGCATCTCCAGCGAGACGCCGCGCCGGCCTCGGACTTCACCGACCGTCGCTGGCCTTCAGGTGTTGACATCGCCTTTCGGCAGGCCTGGTACGCCGGCCACTCGCAGTCCTTCTCATGCCCTCTGCCTCCCGTGGATCCGCCTGCCCTAGTGCTCGCCGGCGGCGCTTCCCAGCTCAAGCGCGTTCTGCCTCGAGGATTGGACCGTACTGCCTGCCTCGTCCGCAACGCTCTCGCTTGTTCCGGTTTCCTGGAGCTGCTTACGCAAGCCTTCATCAACCGTATCGAAGCGGCCTGGCTTCCTTCCGCTCCTCCACTGCTGTCGGAACTGCACTCCTTGGCAGTTGCAGCCAATCGAGCGGCCTACCACTCTTCCGTCAACGCCATGACAGCCGCCGCCAACTGCGATCTGATGCGGCGTGATGCGGTGCTCCAGTCCTGCCCGGGTCTTCCCCCTGATGTGAGATCGCAGCTCCGCCGGGCTCCAGTCGGCGCTCCTCTCCTCTTCGGCCCTTCCTGGCAGGCCCTGAAGGAAGCCAACAAGGACCGTTGGCCCAGCGCTCCCTCGTCTCGCTTTCCGCAAGCCCGCAAGGCCTTGGGTCGAGCCCTGCGGTTCGTCAGACCCACCTCCACGGCCCCAGCTTCCGCCTCGGCCTCCCGTTCTCGCCCCTCCCCTCGTGCGCCAGGGCCTGGCCGCGCCCGCCCCGCCCGTCCTGCCCGCCCAGCCGTTCCGGCCTGGCCCAAGCCCGCCCGCCGCCCTGGGCGTGGGAGGGCCCCCTGACTACCGCCCGCCGCCGCCCCCGCCGTCCGCTTCCAGGTCCCCCGTCGGCGGGAGGCTCGCCCTGCACGGAGACGTCTGGCGCTCCCTGTTCCCGGACGACCCGTGGATCCTCTGTCATCTCCGAAGGTCTTCTCATCTCCTTCCGTTCCCCGCCTCCGCTTCGGCGCTCTCCTCTGTGGACCGAGATCCCGGCGGATCCGCCCAAAGCCGATGCCCTTCGCGGAGAAGTCGCTGCACTTCTCGGGAAAGCTGCTACAGAGGTCGTCGCTCTCCCCGACACTCCCGCCTTCTACAGCCGACTGTTCGTAGTCCCCAAGCCTGGAGGCAAGTGGAGGCCGATCATCGATCTCTCCGCCCTGAACCGGTTCATCGCCGCCCCGGCCTTCCGGATGGAAACAGCCCGGTCCCTTCGCGCCTCCGTTCAGCCCATGGACTTTGCCGTCAGCCTGGACCTGTCCGATGCCTATCTGCACGTTCCGATCCATCCAGCCTCGCGCCGGTACCTCCGCTTTGCCATCGACGGGACTGTCTTCCAGTTTCGGGCCCTCCCCTTCGGCCTCAACCTCAGCCCGTGGGTCTTCACGCGGATCATGAACGCGGTGGTAGCCAGAGCCCGACGTTCTTCCTCCAGCCCGATCTCCAACTACTTGGACGACCTCCTTCTGCGGAACCAGTCGGTGACCTCTCTCCGCCTGGACAGAGATTCTCTTCTCCTCCTGTTGTCTCGCCTCGGCTTCCTGGTCAACGCGGGCAAGTCCGACCTCACTCCCTCTCGCCACTTCGTGCACCTGGGGATGCAGTTTCTGACCGACTCGGATCCAGAAACTCGCCGATCTCGCCCGGTTGGTAGCCCAGGAAGCAGCTGTCCCCGCCAGGGTGTGGCTCCAGCTCCTTGGCCTGATGAGTGCGGCGGCGGATCTCCTTCCCCTCGGTCGTCTGTACTCTCGTCCTCTTCAATTACACCTTCTCCTCCACTGGAGACCGTCCTCCGGCGATCTCTCCACCCTGGTGCCGGTTTCTCCTGTGCTGCGGCCCCATCTGCTTCGCTGGACGGACGTTTCTTGGCTCGGCTCCGGGATTCCCCTGTCCTCACCTCTGCCCCGTCTCTCTCTCTCTGCGTCGACGCCAGCCTCTCCGGTTGGGGCGCTCACCTTCTCCCGAGTTTTCGCTATGCGGCCGGCCGCTGGAATGAGGACCTAGCGTCGCGGCACATCAACTGGCTGGAGCTGAATGCAGTTTGGCAGGCCCTCCGCGCGTGGGAATCCGATCTTCGGACCCAGGACCTCCTCATCCTCTCCGACAACTCCACGGTCGTCGCTTACATACAGAAGCAGGGGGGGACCCGCTCCCCCGATCTCTGCATCCTCCTCTACCGACTCCTTCGCTGGTGCGAGGACCGCGGCATTTCCCTCCGAGCCCGTCACATTCCAGGTCACCTGAACGTTCTGGCAGACTCACTCTCACGGCGGGGCCAGCTTCTTCACACAGAATGGACCCTGCGCCGGGACATCTTCCGCCTGATCTGCGAGCGTTGGGAGACTCCTCTTGTCGACCTCTTCGCCACCAGGTGGAACCACCAGCTTCCCCTCTTCGTCTCCCCGATTCCCGACCCGCTGGCCTGGGCGGTCGATGCGCTCTCGATCCCTTGGGACGGTCTCGTTGCCTACGCCTACCCTCCGACGGTCCTGGTCCCCAAAGTCCTGCTCAAGCTCCGGGGGTGCAACGCAGTCCTTCTCCTGGTGGCCCCGTTCTCCTGGGACAGATCGTGGACCACCGACCTGCTCAGTCTCGCCACGGATCCGCCCCTCCCACTTCCCACCCCTCGCTCGATGCTCGAGCAACCCCGCCAGCCACTCTTCCACCCCTGCCCCGAGAGACTTCTCCTACACGCCTGGAGATTGTGCGGCACGCCCTCTCCGCTAGAGGCTTCTCGAGTGCGGCAGTGGACGCTATCGCTTCAGCCCGCAGACCTTCCACCAGACGTGTCTACGAGGGAAAGTGGCGAGTGCTTCGTGCCTGGTGCTCCGTCCGTCGTCTCTCCCCCGTCGACCTGACGACCCCTCAGCTCGCGGACTTCTTCCTCTGGCTCTTCCAAGACCAAGGTTTGGCTCCCATCACGATCCGTGGCTATCTCTCCATGATTGCCGACACCTACCGTCACCTCGGCCGTCCCGACCCGGGGACCTGCAAGGACCTGGCCGACCTTATGGCACATTTCGGCTTGCAGCGTCCGGTTTCCCGCTCCCTCGTTCCACGCTGGGACCTGCCCTGGGTCCTCACCTGGCTGAATTCGGACCGCTTTGAACCGCTCCATCTGGCCAGCTTCGCGGACGTCACTCGAAAGACCTGCTTCCTGGTGGCCCTCGCCACGGCAGCCCGCGTCAGTGAGCTCCACGCGCTCTCGTCTCGCCCGTCCTGCCTGCAGTTCCGAGTGGACGGCTCCGTTCAGCTCCTCCCGGATCCTTCCTTTCTCGCCAAAACTAGATCTCCCTTGACGGCGCCTCAGGTCATCGCTATTCGCCCGCTTAAAGGTCCCGACCTTCCGCGGGAGACTCGGCAGCAAGATCCGGTGCGGGCACTCCGTATCTACCTGCGGCGCTCCAAGTCCGTACGGAGGGGACGGACTCGCCTCTTTTTGCCTCTCTCCGCCGGCAGAACTGACATCTCAGCCCAAACGATCTCCTCTTGGCTCCGCTGGGTTATTCGGTCCGCCTATTGCGACCTTTCCCCACAGAGAGCAGAGGCCCTCAGGATACGAGCCCACGAAGTTCGCGCTATGGCCGCTAGTCTGGCCTTGGACCGCAACTGCGCCGTTAAGGACATTGTGGCTGCAGTGGGGTGGCGGGCCGAATCCACCTTTGCCCGCTTTTACCTCCGCGACCTGATGTTCCAGCGCGTCAACCTCTCACTCGTGGGCGACATCTCTGCGGCTCAACACTCCCTCCGGGCGCCCCCGGCGCCTTAGGTATGCACTTCGCTGAAATTGTCGGGAGTGTGTGATCAGGAGCGACGGGCCGCCCTCGTCCCTAAGAGATTTCTGAAGGGGATTCTGCGGCACCCTCCTCCTCTTTGCCATTCTTCCGGACAGTCATGTCATCGGTAATGTGTTTTGAGGAAACAAATTAATTTTTCTCTAAAATGTATTTTTTCGAAAAATACTTACCGATGATATGACTCGGAGGTCCCTCCCCCTCCCCGCTTGCCGCTGGTAACTCCGTAGACAACTGGCTAAAGGAGGCTCCACCTGGCACGTGACCGGATGGGCAAGGGAGGCTACTCTCGTCCCTGTTAGGGATCCCCGAGAGCCTCCTGGGTGGGACCCTTTGGGTCTTAGGCTGAAATTGGTAAGCATGTAGACTATTTCCGGACAGTCATGTCATCGGTAAGTATTTTTCGAAAAAATACATTTTAGAGAAAAATTAATTTTAGATTAATCATGAGACGGTGAACATTAAGGACCGGGCATTTTAGTTAAATGTCTAAATTACCCCCCAAAATGTTGTTAATCCAACTTTCAGTACATAGAAGATATAAGCAGAGTTGACTGTACATGTGAATTAGGTATTTATTTGCCTTTAATACTTTACTTCCAGGTGTCACCACGGCTGCAAGGCTTTCTGGATCGCATGCTTGTTCGCGACCCCCAGCAGCGTGCTACAGCCCCAGAACTCATTCAGCATCCTTTCCTTCGTGAGGCTGGACCCCCCACCTGCCTCGTGCCCCTCATGCGCAGTTTTCGCCACAGCCCCTGCTGATCTGATGTAAACAGCCTCACAACCACCCGCAAATATTCACAACAGTAGCACAGTACAAACTGCCATCAA
Source organism: Semisulcospira habei (assembly GCA_036245525.1). Lineage (NCBI taxonomy): Eukaryota > Metazoa > Mollusca > Gastropoda > Semisulcospiridae > Semisulcospira > Semisulcospira habei. The sequence goes on from BTPG01000004.1 coordinate 92,808,297, forward strand.
TATCTCAGTCTGAGGATGTTCAAGCAAAATGCAATGATTCTCATGGAATGCTGCAACTGCAAGGGCACCAGAGGGTTAATCTCACCTTGGATGGCAAAAGACAGCAAGTCCATTTTTGTGAAAAGACACATTTTCGCGTTGCGAAAAACTGTCTTCACAAAAGTGGACTTTCTGCCCTTTTGCATTCACAAGGCAGAAATGTCTCCTGAGACTTGAGATGACCAAGAATGGCTTTCACAGTCACACAGCCATCTGCATATGCTTAACCCAGAAAGGCACATTCAATTAGACAACTGGAGCTGATCGTGTTCAGCAGCATGCTTACATTCTCATAAGCTCCTCTGCCTGCAGGGGTTCATGCGAATCTATGCCTCTTGCACCTTGATGACTGTGGAGAAAATCCTTAACAACAGGAGGCATAGATTCTTACACGCGCATGCTCCATGACTGCTTGCACTCCTCAGGAGATAAAGTGGGCTGATCGCATTCAGTTGGCTTGATTCTGACAGAAGGGGCTGGCCCAGTGTTGACTAGGAGCGTTTGTCTTGGTCAGGCCAGTGTGAATCTGGGCCACCTGGAAATGGCCTTTGCACTTGCCACAATGTCTGTTAACCATTTGGCTGTTCGTAGCGCTTTTTTGTTGAGGTGATTCCTGCAGAAATCGACTAAAAAGGCTACCAACAGTTGGCGGGTCAACGTGATGCTGAAACTGCTGCCCTCAAATGCTTGAAGTGATGTGGGATCCACCATCTTTATAGAGTAGAAACACTCCAAATGCTCGCTTGCAACTCTGTCACTTGTGTTTTTGCTCGTCGTGGCAAGTCATCTTATTGTGAAAAAAATGAACGAGGAAAAAGATGGAAAGTAGTATTCTAAGTTTATTTCGAGATGACTGGCTCGTTTGGCAGCAAAAGAGGAATTGAAATTCTTCATCCCACCGTGTGAAGCAATGTTAGCCAGCTGAATCACATTGACATGTTTTTCCTGTGTAGTGGTGTTAAAGCTTTAATAGGATGTGTCAGCTTTGACTGCTGCTGATACGTTTCTTCACACAAATGTTGATAACCAGAACAAGTGTATTCCTTCAGATTTGTGTGTCATTACTGTAGCGTGTATAAACAGAAGCAGTGTAATGACATAGCACATGTTTATTTATGACACTGTTGTATACATGTGAAAACAAGCAATTGAATTACTTCACACCTAAGTTTGTTTATACAACAAGCAAGCATCACTTTAATACCAGTCTGTTATAGAAATTGTTTCTTCAAAAACATTACCGATGACATGACTGAATGGAAGTGTCTACTACTTACTCATTCTAGCCTAAGAGCCAGTTGTGTTAAGACACAACCCGGGAGGCACTCGGGGAACCCCGAGGGGACCAAGAGTTGTCTCCCTATACCCACCACCCGGAAGCCGGGTACCCATAATCCCTCAGTCTAGTCTACTTAGGCGCACGATTCGGTCGTCTTGCGCTCGGCTCTAGCCTACGGACTTTGGTTTTCGACCGTTCTCGGGTTCGGACTTGCTGTTGGAAAGAAGAGCGGGAGATAGGATCGTTTCGTCGGCCCTGCCTGTGCTGCTGCGTGGTTTTCTCGTCCCCACTGCTTGGCGCCTGCGCTTCGGCCTCTGGTGAGCTGTCCGGTGATCTTCGCCGGTCGTGCCAGGCGGGTTTTTGGACGTCTCCCCCCGTTCCCCTTCGGCGGAGAGGTAAGGTAGCGGGATTGACCCTCGGCTGGTTCCCGGGCTGGGCACTGGTTGTGCAGGTACGAAGTTTTTCGTCTTCTTCTCACTGTAATTGCGCCCCCACTCACCTTCGGTGAATCGTAGAGAAGTTTCCTACGCTTTTGTACCTTGGGTGTGGAGAATTCTTTTACTCCATGGCCTGATTAGCTGAGTGGCACAGCTTGAGTCACGCCTTGTCATCGCGTGGTTTGTTCGGGACCAGCGCCTGTTCTGTTTTCGCTCACGGGTGATGGATTTAAGCGCACACTCGCATACGCAGGCATACGCGGTAGACAAGTACTCACGTACCTTAGACAGTGGATATACGTTCCGGCGGGCAGCTGGGGGGTTTACGCTCCTTGGCTGGGCGGGCCCCTCGTGGCATGTCCACATAAAGTGGTGATTTTCTGCCCCAGATGTTTTTCTTGTCTTGATTGTCATTGCGTATTGAGTTGTACAGCATGCGGCCGGTGTTGGTTTTTTTTTCCACACACGGTCACCCTTAGTAATAATGTTTGGGGGCCTGACTCCTTTTGTCACAGGGGTTGGTACATATGTTGTTGCTCACCTTAGCACTTGACGGCGGTGAATCTACCTCGTTACTGCACTGCTAGATTGCAGACGTGCAGTTTGGTACCTCGCTTCCGTCATGACGTATTCGTCTTTTGTGTACATATGTTGTTCCCTCGCCTTAGCGCTTGGCGGCAGTGGGCCTGCTTGCTTACTGCACAGCTAGTTGTCGGCATGCAGTTTGCAGACCTGTTTACCCAAGAATACACTTGTTGGAGAAACTGACAACTCACTGGCTTGGGAATAATTACACATGTGAGGTCCAAAGTACACAATTAGTCAGTTGAAAGTACACTGACTACACCCAGGGGGTAAACAGGTCTGAGTTTGGTACCTCGCTTCTGTCATGACATGTTTGACTTTTGCTACATATGTTGGTTGCTCACCTTAGTGCTTGAGGGCAGTGAGTCTACCTTCTTGCTGCACTGCTGGCGTGCAGGCTTGACAGTCTGTTACCCCGCTTGGTGCTTGTGTGTTTTGTTGTTACGAAGGCTACCTTTCGTGGCTTAGTCCCGCAGGACTCGCCCGCAGGCCTTCGGGTGTTATCTGTTGCAGGGATGCGCTACCCATTCACACAGATGACAGTGGCTAGTTCAGCCCCCAGGGGTCTTTCGCCACTGCACCGGATGCCCCGCCGACCATGCTTGCTTTGCAAGCGATCGGCACCGGTTTAGGCGCCTTCCAGACACTGCGGGTTTCCGCACGACAACGGACTGCCCTGGGAGAGAAGCCACACCGGATGTCGCGACTAGTGCGCGAGCATGGATCGTGGAGGCCGCTGCCAGGGTGAGCGCACGGGAACAGCCTCTGGCAAGGCCCGCTCGGAAAGACAATTACGCACACGTCCGACGTCTTAGGACGTTGCAGTACACTACCACCTTGAGAGGTCAAGCAGCTTCTCGGCTGTAAGCCCCAGCCCGGCTGCTACTGGTAGGTGTGTTCTTCATGTCCAGGCAGCGCCCATTGGGACTAGGCCTGTCTTCCGACACGGGAGGTGCCTCCTACCACATTGGGATGATTGCGTCACCTGGCCTCAGCAGCGCGGATGGCAGCATTGAAGCGTCTGCAGGCGGGAGCGACCTATGCTGTTGGTGCTTGAAGGATCCCGTTCCGCCCCGATGAAGAGGGGCAGGCCGATGTCCTGCCCGCAAGGCAGATGTTCCGGTGGCCGTCGGACAACCACTGGGTCGGGTCTCCTATGCGCAGGATGTGGATACGCCTTCCAACGTATCCTTGGCACCGGTCGCTTGAGACCAGGACGTCCCTGTGGGAATCCCCACACCGGATTCAGTGGACTAGTGCACGAAGTGGGCCTGGATCGATGAGGCCGCTTCCAGGAGGGAGCGCGCCCGGACTAAGACTTCCAAGAAGCCATGTCCACTTTCTGCCCCACTTGTCTCCAATAAGCCCGCGGGATCCCGCTGGGGGCCCCCCTTACCGGCAAGAAAGCCCGCCTCCCTCGGAGCCCGGCTCAGAGACATTCACGTGCACGTCCAGGGACTCTAGTAAGAATGCTCGTCTCCAAGGAAGCGGAGACTACTATCAACACAGTTCCGGGCCACCTCTCGTCCCGCTCGCTCTGCGCGGCGCCAGAGTAGGGACCACTATCGGACTGCTGAGGACATGCAAGCTATGCGGAGGCTTCCAGTGGCCGTCGGGTAACCGTACAGTCTGTCTCCTGTGCGCTGGGTGTGCTTCCGACCACTCTTGTAACGTCTTTGCTACCTGGCCGGAGCTGCGATGGTCTAATCTCTGGAACTTTAGAGGAGGGAGACTCCTACCCTCTCGGGTACTTGAAGATTGCCGAGACGCCTTCCGCTGTGCCCCCGGCACCGGACGTGCGAGACCAGCTGGATCCGACACAGAAAACGCCACTGAGTAATCGAGGGATTAGTGCAGTGTGGGAGTTCGACCGTCAAGACCGCCTCCGTTAGAGAGCGCGCCCGGATACAGCTGGTGGAAAGAACCCGCCTCTCCCAAGAGCCTGGTTTGGTGGGACGCTCGTGGCGTCCCTCCTCCACCGTCGTTCCCCACTCGTCTCTGAAGAAGCCGCCGGGATCCCGCTGGGGGTCCCCTGGCCGGCAAGAAACCCGCCTCTCCCAAGAGCCTGGTTCACAGAGACATTCACGCACTCGTCCGGAACCTCCTGGTTGTGAAGAGCGTAGACACAGGGATTCTACTCGACGTTATCGCTCTCCCTCGCAAGATCATAAGAGGACCTTCCCGCTCGGGTGCTTGGAGTTGCCCAAGACGCCTTCCGCTGTGCCCCCGGCACCGGACGCGCGAAACCAACTTGATCCGACACAGAAGACGCCACTTGAGTATTCAACGGATTAGTGCACAGAAACCCGCCTCTCCCAAGAGCCTGGTTCGTTCCCCACTCATCTCTGGCCGCAGGGATCCCCTTGCCGGCAAGCAACCCGCCTCTCCCAAGAGCCTGGTTCACAGAGACTTACACGCACTCGTCCGGATCCTCCTGTTCGCGAGGATCGTAGGCGCTGGGATTCTACTCACCGTTATCGCTCTGCTTCGCAAGATCGTAGGAGGACCTTCTCCACTCATCGTTCGACGGATCAGGACTCCCTCGACTGGTTTCGCGTTCCTCATCTCGTTCGGACTCCCGTTCGTCCCGTTCCTCTTCCCATCGACCGGCCACTTCCCCTTCCCTCGTCCTCTCCGTTCCGTTCCTCCTCGTCGCAGCCGTTCTCCTCGTCGGAACCCGCCTTCGGCAAACGGGAGAACCTCGCCGCGTCGCTCCGTCTTCGCTCTCCCCTTCGGAGGGAGTCTTCGACCTGCGGTTCGCCGTCAGCGGGATTCCCTCCCTCGGAGCCCTCCTCGGTCGCCGGTTCCAGACAGCGGGACTTTGACACCCTGAGTTTGACGGCTGACGACCCCTCGGACTGGTTGCTCGGACGTCTCAGCCGTTTCTCCTCTTCCTCTTCTTCGGCTTCCAGTGCTGCGGTTCCATCAGACCTGTTCTTCTGCGCGGATGGACACTCGGCCGGCGCTGGACGGGACATCCAAGCTCATCGCCGCCGCCCTGCTGCGGAAGTTGCCCGGCATCGCCCCTTGACTCACCGGGGGTTCTCATCCATCGTGGACACTGGGGAACCAAGGCGCAGCCCCTTCTCCCTGACGTCTAACCATCTCGACAACTCTCGTTGGGCACCCGAGGGGTGCCGTACTTCGGACAGGTGGTACCGCTTGGCTGTGCTCGGGGTGGAGGCCTAGCCACTACACGGAGGCGAATCTACTCACCTTAGTCGTCTCTAAGCCCGGCTGCTGAAGCTACGCTTCCTACTTCCGTGATTCTTCTCGAGGTCCAACCCTTCGACCTTCGGACTTCGCGGACAAGAGCGTGCTTAGCTTGGATCTGACGCGGACTACTAGGCCTGCTTCTTCGGCTCGTGGGGGGAAGGATAGGTCACAGGAGCTTCTCCTCTTCGGCTACGCGACAGCGGAGGTGTTCTTCCAGGATCAGGGCAGCTGGCGATCCTCCGACCAGTGCATACCCCCTACCCTGGTGCTTGGGGAAAGAACTTCATCTCCCTCCGTGCGTGACGCTACCTGGACCGACGGTAGATCTGGGCCAGTCTTCCCCGGTGGGACCAGTGGCTACACACGGAATACACCAGGACACCTTCGGAGGATCGGCGCATGAGACCAGGATGATCCTACGTTTTCAGTGGACTGGGGCACAGGATGGGGCCTTGACCGAGGCCGCTACCCGGACGGAGCGAGCCCGGACACAGCTTTTGAGAAGCAGAGAACTCGCCTCACAGAGCCCAGTTCAGAGAGTCGCGCTTGGCGACGTCCCACGTACAATCTCGGTACCCACTCGTCTCCAAGTAAGCCGCCGGGATCCTGCTGGGGGTCCACTTGCCGACAGGAACCCGCCTCTCCTCAGAGCCCGGGTCGGAGAGACTTACACGCGCTCGTCCGGAGCCTCCTGTCGACTCCCCTCGGGAGGAGTCATCGAATGCTACGTCTTGCCCTTGCAGCCATACGGCGCCTGAGGGATGTTGCCGTGGTGGATTGGTTAACGAGCTTCAGGAGCTACGCCTCACCCTGTCTGCCTACAGTTCGAGGGAACAATTACGTACAGCTCCTCTCGGACCATACCTTACCTGGACCGCCGCGCCTTGGTCCACAGGTTCACCTTGCGCCCGCTTACGGGGCGCTATTCCACCAGGAGACCACGTAGCAAATCCCTGTACAAGCCTCACGGGTGCCTACGACATAGCCGTTCGCTTCGGACGCGCTCGCCTCTTTGCCGGTTCCGGCAGCACTGACGCTACATGCCGGACGTTCTTCCTGGTTAAGCTCAGTCATACGTTCTGAATTACAGGACCCCTCCCTCAGGGAGGTTAGAGGCTACAGGTACGTTATCAAGGCACTTGCAGGGCCACGAACGTCACATTCGTCAGGGACTGTACTGTCTTGCACTTCGTGGCTACTGGAGGCTGGCGGGCAGGATGACTTCGCCCGCCTCGATTGCAGAGCTCTGCCAGGCCAGAGAGACTCCTCGCTCTGGTGGAGGCCTTTTTGCGGGGGGCACAACTCCCTCCTGGCGCCTCAGCGCCGTAGGTATTCACCTACCTAGGGTCGTCGGGAGTTTGCGTTAGGGAGGACGGCCCTTGGGCCCTAAAGTGTGCTGGAGCGCGGCACCCACCTCCTGTTCGCAATTCTTCCATTCAGTCATGTCATCGGTAATGTTTTTGAAGAAACAAATTCATTTTTCTTTAAAAGGTATTTTTTCGAAAAATACTTACCGATGACATGACTCAAACGACCCTCCCACCTGCCCCGCTTGCCGCTCGTGCGCCAAGTATCCTGACTGAGGGATTATGGGTACCCGGCTTCCGGGTGGTGGGTATAGGGAGACAACTCTTGGTCCCCTCGGGGTTCCCCGAGTGCCTCCCGGGTTGTGTCTTAACACAACTGGCTCTTAGGCTAGAATGAGTAAGTAGTAGACACTTCCATTCAGTCATGTCATCGGTAAGTATTTTTCGAAAAAATACCTTTTAAAGAAAAATGAATTTTTTGTTTAAAACAGATTTTTTGGGGGGTGTGAGACTTTCAGAGTGTCAGAATATGGTAAACTAGGTTAACTCATTGTGTCCCAGAAACGAAATGCCCACATTTTGGAGTTGTCCATTCAGGAGACTGATCAACCATGATAGTTCAAAGGTGGTGCCAGAATAGCAAAGCTATTCTGGCACCACCCTTAAACTGTCATGGTTGAGCCATGTCTTGCTGTGGTGCTTTGAGATTGAATGAGTTAAAGGACAGTTTATTTTGATTTTAATTTTGTACATACTAAACGTGTGATATGGAAGTTTCAAAACAACATTTAGTCCAAAAACTAAAGTGGTATCAAGACATACAGTATTTGTGTATGATTGTGAAATATGTTCCTGCCATCACTCACAATGCTGCATACGTTGGTGCATTCATTTTCAGCAGAACCTGTTTCGAGCGAGCACCTTTGTGACGGATCACGTCATTGAAGACCATCATTTAGGCTGGTCTTTAATGACAGGTGACACCGCAAGACTTCTTTTAGAGAACCTCTGTCTTTTTCCATTTTGTGCAAAAATGGTGGTCAAAACAGGTTCAACTGTATGTGGCTTCTCATTGTCATCTGCATTCTTAAAACAATGATATATATGCATAAAAAGCTAAATGACAAGGCTGGTTTGTAACATTTTTAAACAAAGCAAGGTCATTTCCTCATCAGAAATGATTGGACACCATTTTTAGATTTATACTTGTGTGCATATAATGTCCACCAAGAATTGTTTCTGCCATGTATTGCAAGATTCTCTGTCATTGTTGGCTCTAAAAGCACTTCAGTTTGTGTTTTAGACTGGATGTGCTATTGGTGCCTGCATTGTACACTGACATTTTTCATGAATCGTGTTTATACTGTGCTATACTGCATCAGAGATGAATTAACTGATGTGATAATGCAAAACAGGGTTGTAAAATAATAACTGTCACTGTAGTTATGTGAATGTCCCATTCGGCAATTCATTAATCTATTTAAGTTCATGCTTTGCACGGAGCATGGTTCTACAGTTAGCACAAAGAAATTCCCAGCAAACATGTTGAGAAGGGCCAGGTACAAACAGTTGTGTTGTATTTCTCTTTTGTTAGTATTTTTCTTTTTTTCTTGGGAATTTCTTTGCATATAAGCTGCTTGGCATTCACCTTTTTGGTCAGTTTATGCAAAACAGAGTCACAAATGGCACAGCTTTTGTAGAAACTGTATTCTGTCAGTGCTTGAGTTGTGAAATGCTGGTTTGACCTTGACTGCAGTTCCCCCTAGCTAACTTGGAGTAGGTCATGTTTTCTTGTAAGTGTATTAGATAATTCGAGTCATTCTTCACCTAAAAATGGATGATTTGAAGGAGAGGGGAAGATGAATAAATATTTACAGTCACTCCCTGTGCTATGGTATTGGCAATTGCATTGGATATTGACTGTGACTATTACTAAGAATTTAACCCTCTAACCCTTTTCATCCTGATGCACCATTTAAAAAAAAAAGTAATTTGACTGATAGTTCACTTGTGCCTGAGGCACCTAGCTATTCTGGCACCACCCTTGAACTAATATGGTTGATCTATCTCTAGAGCTGTGATGTAGCCTTCATAGGACACTAAGTACATTTTAAAAAATGTCAGGCTCAGGAAGTAATGGGTTAACTGTAGCAAAAATACTGATCACAATCCAACTGCAAGAGACATTGATCCTCATGGGCCCTTGCAGTTGCTGGTGCTCATAAGGATATGTGCTTCTTACAGAAGCCACATGGTATCCATGTTACTTGGAGGGCTGGAAAGTCGCTGAATTAACAAAGATTTCAGACACACAAACTACGTCCACTGACAGTGAAGGGTTTAAGAAGTAACACATTGTAAACATTCTAACAATTTGATTTTGACTGCACTGGGGACAAATCTAAGATTTCTAAAGGTGGGTGTCTGTTAACATGTTCAGTGACTGATACTTTGATCAATCTGATGCTTGTGAACAAATGGGAACTTGTTGATGATGGGCTGAGGTGATTCTTTCTTGCATTTTTCTCAAACACGGCCATTGAAAAACAAATGTGTGCTGATCTGTTGTTTTAGATCCTTGCTGCTTAAAGCTCTTCGACTGCAAGGTTCAAAATGACAGACCTGCGCAGAAAATACTAAGGAGAAAATCAGTAGCTGATGTGATGATACGGTGACTATCATTTGAACTACGAGTATGTCATGCTTCTTACAAGGTTAGCCCCTTCACTGCTGAGAGATAATAAACATGATTCAGCTGCAAGAGACCTAGATCCTCATGAGCCCCCGCAGTTGCGGGGGCTCATGAAGATCTACGTCTCTTGCTAAAACCACATTGTATCTGCATGCCTTTGCAGCTGGGGCTATTTTGCGTAGAATCCACAAAGATTTTATAAACACAATCTGTGTCAACTAGCAGTGAAGGGGTTTAGGAATTGTCTATGTTGTTTCATGAGATTTTAAAATAAGTATGACATTCATGAACTAAATACATATGCACAAATGCTTCACGAAAAGAAAACTGGAGTTTTGAAAAGTAAGTTCACAGTCTTCTTGCTGTGGTCTTCAAGACTCCATTGAACAGTGCTTTAACTGCATGTGCATGTTTACAATACTAGAGGCTGCATGCACACGAGGGTCGAGCTTTGGATTAAGAAGCCGATTTATTTTCTTTTATATTATGTCACTCGTACCATGTTTTGAAATTGATTCTAGTTGTGCCTTGCTTGTTTATGACAAGCTTTGTTCATATCAGGTAAACGTCCAGTAGGTGATTCCATCCAAACTCTAAAACGCAGTAAATTTTTTTTTATATATATAAAAGAAAATGTTGTGAAAATACCCATCCTTACTTTAATGAAAATAATTTTATTTCATTCAATTTCTTACTGAATTTACTGAAATTAATCTGAACTTGCATTCATTTTGAGGAATGTCATTGCAGAAAACATTACCACAGAGGTGTTTTCAAAGCGGGACCTGAAGGGGTCTGAACAAATTTTGAGCTCACCCGTGTTCAAACCCACTGTGTTTATAAATCCATTTAGCCCGGAAGCACTACAGCAGGAGCTGGATCGAACATGATAATTCAAGGGTAGTGACATATTAGTTTGGCGCCATATGGCATTAAGGTTAATTATCTCTGGCAACTAGTACATAGTTGTTAGGTGACATTTCCAACATTTAGGAAATGCGGCAGTGGGGTTAAATGGATTAATGCCCTTGTGCTTGCCGCCACCATTGCTGTTAACAGAAATCAATGGCTGCATGCACAAAGGGGTTTAACCTGTATCATACTGAGGCTAAAAGCTTCAAATTTGTACACTGCCATACGCAAGCTACATTATAGTACTTGCAGATAAGGATATAAACCAATGGCTTCAGTTCAAAGATGATGCCAGAGTAGCATGGGGCCTAGAGATGCCAAGCTATTCTGGCACTACCCTTGAAATATTTTTGTCAAACTTATTTCACACACTGGTGTATTCCGCATGATAAGGGTTAAAGTACAAACTGTGGAGTCAGTACTGTCAACTCCTCAGTTCTCCCTGGCCACTATCTTGTCCAATTTGTATTTTGACTGTGGGTAGCTGTTTTTGTCAGGATGATTCTTACAGGAATCTTTGTGACAACGCTGCTGACAGCCAAAGGCTTAACTATATTCCAATTTATTTTTTCGCATAAAGTTTAACTTCTGCACATATTTTTTGTAAGACTTAGAGTGAGTACAGAGTGTAAGGCGTGTGTAGTGTATCTTTGTCACAGATTATTTTTGGACAATTCCTCATGATGCCTGTGGTACATTTCTACCATGCGTTCCTCAGAAAGCAAAGGTCCTCAGGCTGACATCTGCTGCAGTTGGCCCACACAGATGTGTGTGGGCAAACCCTAGCTGACATCGGCCTGACGATCATTTGCTTAATGGATCAGTACAAAATGTAACTCTTGCAAATAGTGCTTTTCCGAAGCATGCGGATATATTACTTTATATAGATTTATCATTCCTCATCAATAACATATCGCCTATTGTGCACTTTTCTAGCTTTATACTGTGCATGGTAGTGTTTACTGTGTGTAAACAACTTGTACAGTCAATTGATTGTGGCATGTATTTGTACATGAATTGTTTTCTTTGTTTCTGTTCAATTAGGTGATTGATACTTGTAGCCACATGTATATTATATTTGTACAGCTGTAGATGCTCAACTGCATCACCCAAATCTTGCATCATAATCATGAGTATTCATTTGTATATGATCACATATTCATTATGGTGTTATTGACAGCCTAGCTGTATCTAATCATTTTATTCAGCTTTTGATTTTTTAAAAATAGAATATTAACACTGATTATTCATTGTGTGGGTGTGTGGTTGTAAATCTGCCTAGCGGTGAAAGCATGTGACCAGCTGGTTTCTGTCTTTATTCCATACACACTCTGCCCTCCCTCTGCCAACTACAGCAGATGGATTGACAGGACAGATCAAGAGTGGTGGTTATCCCTTTTCATCTTGATACACTATAGCTTGAAATGCATTTGACTATGATAGTTCAAGAATGGTGCCAGAATAGCTTGGCGCCTCAGGCGCCAAGCTATTCTGGCACCATCCTTGAACTATCATAGTCGATCTGTCTTGTAGTCTGTAATGTAGCCTTCATTGGACAAAAAGCAAATGTTAAAAAAATCAGCCTCAGGATGTAACAGGTTAACTCTTTCAGCCCTGACGCACTACAGCAGGAGATGGGTCGACCATGATAATTCAAGGGTAGTGCCAGATTAGCTTGGCATCTGCTGGCGCCAAGCTAATTAGGAACTACCCTTAAATTATCATGGTCGATCCATCTCCTGCAACTGGTGCAGAGTTGTTATATGACGCCTCCAAAATTTGGGAAATGCGTGTGCCGGGCTGAATGAGTGCTGCATATCTGTATGCAGCACATTTCAAATGTGTTGAGTCATTTACACCTAATAATGTCATCTGCAACTTCAGGGCGGTCTGTAAGACTGTACCAGCTGCGGGAGATGGATGGGCCATGATAGCTCAAGGCTAGTGCCAGATTGGCATGGTGCCAAAATAATATCTGTCACTTCCTTTGAACTTTCATGGCTGATCGACCTCCAGTGGTGGTATCCATGACTGCAGGAATCACCTTGAAAAAGAAATCACCACTGACAGTCATAGGGCTAAATGTGAGCCATCTCACTATATGAAATCTGACGTAGTATGTGTAGGGATACCTGGTGAGCATAAGGTCCTTGGGTTGACAGCCTTAGTTGGCTTGTATACATTTGTGCTTGGGCAGCTAGCGCTGATGTCATAAAACCATTTTATTCTTGAGAGAGTTTTTTGTTGTTGCAAACCTATAAAATTTCAGCACCACATCATGAACGCAATTGACATGGGCTTGAACGCAGATAACGTGGTCTTAACTTTATGGCCCCCACATATTGCTACCCAGCAAGCAAATGTCCTGGGGCCCACTCTGGCTGTTATGGGCCCGAAGACGTTTCGCTACTGTGGTATATACTGAGGCTTACCTGTATAGTGCAAGCATATCTGGCTTCCAAGTTTCCTTATGGGTCTCGAGTACCTCCCTTGTGATACAGACACTGGTACTGTGATGTGCAAGGAGTTAACCCTATGGCCACCCGGTGGCACTTTTTGTGATGGAGATTCCTGCAGGAAGCACCATGCTAAAAGCACTACTGACAGCCAAAGGCTTAACACAACAGCACAATAATGTGAGTGTGAATAATGCGATGAGAGTTGGTGGATGGATCAAAGGTGTGTGTACCATACTGGTGCCGCCCTGCAGAGCACAACATTAGCTTCCTCATTCCAGCATTTGGAAGGTCTTCCAAAGGTACAAATACCGGTAGTAAGTCTGTAGTTCTTCCTCTACCGTTTGCAGGAGTTCTCCCCAGGTATAACCACTCAGGGGGAGATTCCGCAAGTACACCTCTGTTCAAATAAGATGCTTTGACCCACTCGGGGATTACGCTACAAGTACATTTCTGTTCAAATGGGACGCATAATCCCTACCAAAACAGTGACTGGCAAGCCTGTGAAATGCTGAGAATAACCCAGAAGACAGTTACAATTGTGTTGTAACTGTCTTCTAAGCATGTTTCTTTCTTCCTTGAGTTATTTTCCAGATGAGATGCGTAACGTGGCGTGCTCCCCCATATCTGGAGTACTCACGCAATTGAAACAGGTTCTCTTAGTAGCTAGTGATCATGTTTTGGGCCAGTCAGATTGCGCACTTATGATATTGTAAGCCTTTCCCCTCAACCCCCATAAGGAACTGTACGTGTATTGATTAACTGACTATTCTTTGAGGAAAACAAATGAGTGGCTCTGGGAATCGGACTTGGATAAAATCTTACTTTGTACAAATTCATAATTTTAAAGTACACAATGTTTGTGTACAGATGAGGATTGGGGATGGATTTGTTACATGGAGACATATGATCTGTAAGCTGGATGAATGTGTGTGCGTGCATGTGTGTTTGTGTTTGAGAGATTCAGTTTGCAGGTGTACTCCCCCCAGATGAACCCTCTCGAGGAGTACGCCACAAGTACGCTTATATTCAAATGAGATGCGAAGCATCTCATTTGAATAGAAGTGTACTTGTGGCATACTCCCCCTAGTGCGTCTGTCTGGGAAATATTGCCGCAAAAAGTGTGGGAGGGCTATTGGACTATTCTGTCTACAGCATACTGTGTCTGTGGAAGACATCTTTCACACTGTCATTGAAAAAAAGTTTCACAGCAAGTGTTACAATTTCTGTTTTACCCCCTGGTGCGCACATCTGTGTATGTATATATACATTACCTTTTCAGTTTTGACATAATTTTTTTAGTAGAGTTTGTGAACCCATTATTTTAATGTTACTGTTGTTTTTGCAATTCCTTCGGGCTTTGCAGGAAGCATTTTTTTTTTTACTAATCAGGTGCATTGGCTGTACATACACACGTTTGGAGTAGTTTGGGTTGTGCGTTTCCACCCCCCGCATACTTTTAAGAAAGGTTGTGTGAATATGGTGATCCTTGGGTGTGTTGCAATGAAATCAGTGTTGTGTTAAGAGTCACTTGATTTTTACGTGATAGCGGGCATTTACATCCAAGTGACAGATTTATTTCTGAGAATCCTATTCATTGTGTTTAACCCTTTGGCTGTCAGAAGCATTTTTTGTTGTTGAGGTGATTCCTGCAGGAATCATCTTTCCAAAAAGCGTTACCGACAGCTAAAAGGCCAAGCTACCTAGCCCTTTTATTTTTGGTTGTTGTGTTGAAATCGGTGGTGAACATCTGGTAGAATATATATGAGGTGAGGACCTAGCAGTCCTCTGAGTGTGCGTCTTTTTTTAAAAATAAAAAACTCATTGAATTTATTATTAGTGAATTGGGCGGTGACTCATTGTGATGCATCTGCTATAAAACTAGGAAGAAAACATGGCTCCAAGTTGCAGTCACTGTTTCCCCTGGTTTTTACTATTTTGCCCATGCACCAGAGCGTGTTTCAAGGTTGTCTTGTAAAATACCTGCATTTGTTTGGTTTCTGTTCTGACAGCCATCCTTTAATTCCATCACTGCCAAGGGAACTTAACACGATCTAACTGTAAGAGACTTAGATCCTCGTGAGCTCCCGCAGATGCGGTGTGTTCCTGAGGATCTGTGCCTCTTGCTTATACCCCTTTGTATCCACGTTCCTAGGACGGCAGGGTCTCTTTGGGGTCATATTTAGCCCAGATTTTAAGAGCACAATCTGCATCCACTGGCAGGGAAGGGGTTAAGCACAATCATTCAGAGCTGTGTATCTTTAACTCATTCAGCCCTGATGCACAACAGCAGGAGATGGGTCGACCATGCAGGCACCAAGCTAATCTGGCACTACCCTTAAATTATCATCGTCGATCCATCTCCTGCAACAGGTGCTTAGTCGTTAAATGACGCCTCCATAATTTGGGAAATATGTGCACCGGGCTGAATGAGTTAACCCATATCATACTGAGGCTGAAAGCTTCAAATTTGTACACTGCCATATGCAAGCTACATTACAGTACTTACATATAAGGATATAGACCAATGGCTTTAGTTCAAGGGTAGTGCCAGAATAGTTTGGCGCCTAGAGGCGCCAAGCTATTCTGGCACTACCCTTGAACTATTTTAGTCAAATTTTATTTCACACACTGGTGTATTCCGAATGATAAGGGTTAAGAGACGTCGCTGAATTGTAGAAAAGTAAACGCCCAGTACATTTGTATGGTACAAGTATTTTCATCTACAAATTTTGCATCAGCCTCCAGCCTGCATTTTTATTATGTGTTGTCACGATCGTCTCCCTCGATTTGCTGTCGGCGGTAGCGAATCGAGGGAGGCAACCAGTGTGTTTCATTCGTGTGTCGCCAGTAATATAGGTATCAAGTGCACATTCCCTGCGAGTAAGACTTTGTTGATGAGAATGTAGAGCTTATTTTCCAAAGCTTTCTTTGTTGGCATTCCTCTTTTTAAAATAGAGATTTTATTTCATATTGTGGAGTTAATATTTTTATGCAATGATCATTCAGAGGAAACCGTGTCTTGGTATGTGAAGAGACGAAACGCTGCATTTAAGACATTGACGGGTGGGGGGTACAACTGTTGGTTACACACTGGCAGGCACCTTCGATTCGCTACCAGTGGTAGCAAATCGAGGGGGGGTGGGACAACCAGTGTGTATCTGCTACATGTGATTGAATCCTTTTCTCACGTGAACAAAATGTTTTTTTGAAGGTACTGAATTGTGGCACTCTTGCCCAGGATTGCAAAATTGATTTGTGTGCCTTAGTGAGCTTCATTTGCTTTCTTTGTTTCCACACTTTTCAACACCCAAAACACCTGTACACATATCAAATTTTGTAATGCTTTCATATATACCAATTTTTTTTTTCTGGTACATGCTCCTCCGAGTTAAAGTTAACACTAGCCTTTTGTTTGTACCATTTATTTATCAGGCTTCCTGGATACCCTTAACTCGCTCAGCCCGACGCACATATTTCCCAAATTTTGGAGGCGTCATCTAACGACTATGCACCTCTTTCAGGAGATGGGTCGACCATGATAATTCAAGGGTAGTGCCAGATTAGCTTGGCGCCTGTCTTATCATGCACGACCCATCTCTTGCTGTAGTGCGTCAGGGCTGAATGGGTTAATAGTTTATGTACTTAAATCTCATTTCCAAAACCAGTGTTCAACGGTAGAATGTCACTACATGCCCATTTTTTGGACAGCCATGAAATGTTTTGCTTTCTATTTGCGTTCCTTTCTTTTCATTTAACTCATTAAGCCCTGAGGACAAAACTTTCAAAGTTTGGCGATGTCCTGTTAGGTCAGGGTCACAGTTCTTGAGACACTTTGACCATGATAGTTCAAGGGTGGTGTCGGAATAGCTTGGCGCCTAGAGGCGGCAAGCTATTCCAACATCACTCTTGTAACTATCCTGGTCGAACCGCATCCTGTCATTGCGTGTCAGCGATTTATGGGATATTCGCCAACCTGTGCATATTTATTAACTCTTGGCTTAACCCCTTCACTGCCAAGAAAAAGTGAAGAGCACCCAACTGAGGTATAAATCGTCATAAGCCCCCAACTGCAGGGGTTCATGGGGATCTGTGCCTGTTGCTGAAACCACTTTGTATTTATGTCCCTTTGACGTCTGCGTCTATGATGTTGAATTTACAATGCCTTCAAAAACGTGATGTGTGGCAGTGAAGGGGTTACGCACACACACACTCGCAGACCTCGTGTTGTAATGTGGAGAGACTGCGTGTTGCTTGAATCGGGGGTATGGCAGATTTGTACACCGGAAGGAACTAGAACTCATACTGGACATTCTTATATTCGCAATAAACTTGTAATTTTACATCTTTGATGCATTTTATCTGTGTGTTTGTGCGAGAGAGAGAGAGATGAACTAGCTACGGTATCTTTTTAAAAAGAAAAACACAACTATTGATTAAAATTGCAAGAACATTTATGAAACAAAATGTACATTAAGACACACACACACACACACAAAAAAAAAACTATTCAAAATCCTGCAATACTTAAAAATTAATAAGAAGCAACTGCCAGTTTCTCATGACATTCACAATCTAAAACGCTGCATCCTGATAAGATAATTTTTCCCCAATCTCCAAGTTGATAACAATTATATACAAAATTATACAAAACGTTCTCTCGCGTGCCCCAAAGTAAAAGTTCCCGCCATACCAGTTTAGGAGATAATGAGAACGACCATGACCAGTATAGTTCAAGGTTTCTGCCAGCACAGTTCTGCGCATACAAGTATGTTGTTAATTACGACGGGCCATCTGTCAAATTCATAACATTCGAAAAGTAGAAATTTGGTCAAAACTGAACGTGTTTCAATGACAACTGGATTAAATGCCCGCACAAACATTCGCCGATATCGCATGTTTTCCCAAGCTTTTAATCCACTGTTTTCATCCAAACAAATGCAATTTTGACATACTCCTTATTTCTGGACTCCGCGTCTATAGATTAACAGAAATCAGGGCAAGACGGCGGGTACAGGCGGTGGTCCACCAGAGGAGAAAAGAAAGTATTATCAACTGCAGAAACATACTACGGAATCAGAAAAAGAGCCTAAAAAGGCTGTTCCCCTACAACATTCTACCCCAGGACCGAAATTTTCAAGTTGCCCTCTGAAGGACTGTATTACAATTCTAGAGCCAGATCGAGTATGATAGGTCAAGGGCCGCCAGAATAGCTGGGCGCCAAGCTATTCTGGCACCACCCTTGAACTATCATGCTCGTTCCATGTCTTGCCATGGTGTGTCGGGGCTGGATCAGCTAAGTGGAGCGCCTGCAACCGAGTCCGTGGAGTATCAGTCGGAAACAATGAAATGCAGTTCTTTACAGCAATGGGCGGAAGAATCACGCAATCATAATTTTGCATTCTTGTGCTATCACGGTCGACCGTGAGACCTGTTGTGTGTCAAGAAAAAATGGCTTTGACCTCTTGACTACTACTGACACTGACGATATCGTTCAGCGGACTGAAAAGACGCATGGTTACACGCGTATTTTCCGCCGAACGGTATCATCAGTAGCAGTCAATGGGTCAAACAATACCTTCTTACAACATCCTGACAATGTCCCAATGAGTATTACAGTAACAATATCTAAATGTTTTGCCAAATAATGAATCAATAAGACATACATGCGTCAGTGTCGATGACACCTGTAACCGGAAAGTTAACCCGAAATTACTCACTGTAAGTGCAAAATAGATAAACGTTTTAGAAACAAAGAACCCGGAACCATCAGTGCAAAAGAAAAGTAAAGAATAGGCTAGTGGCACAAGGCTTGCAACAAAGGGCTTTAGGAGCGAAATATCACTGAAAAATTATATGCATTTATTCTAAACAATACATCATGTTGTTGCTTTTAGACCTTTTGGTGGTCACCATTGGAGACCTTATGTGCTATCATATCAACAAAAAAAATAAAAACCTTCATTCCTTTTCGACGGAAGGTCCAAAAGCACTAAACTGCCTGAAATGGGAGGGTGGGGGGGGGGGGGAGGGGGTGGTAGGGAAGGTGGGGGGTTGGGGGGGTGGGGTGGTAGCTGTCCAAACCCAAAGCGACCGTACAAAGTTTACAAATACGAAAGCCATGTCTGACATAGCCGTTCACTTACAATGATGTTTTTAACACATTCTGCCCCAGGATTTCCCCCTGAAGGACTGTATTACAATTCTAGAGACAGGTCGAGCATGATACTAGTACATGTAGTTCAAGTCAAGGGTGGTGCCAGAATAGCTTGGCGCCTATGGGCGCCAAGCTATTCTGGCACCATCCTTGAACTATCATGCTCGTTCCATTCTTGCTGTGGTGTGTCAGGGCTGAATGAGTTAATATCATGTAACCACACACTGCACTGCTCCTTCTGTGAGGTAGCCTCGCTAATTTAGCAGCAGAACTGAACCACAAGCATTTACAGTGTCCCTACCTGTGTGTACTACTCTACCGGTTAGAGTAGGCTAATACAGCAAAAGCGCTGCACAGTAACCTCGCAAGACGGCGGGTATATTATACTAACTGTGAGGAGGCGTCAAAAGGGGCTGATCAGTTGTCCCAATCAACACGGAAACACATTTTCAGGCTTAAAAAAAAGAGATTTTTTTCTTGTTTTCACTGAACAGAATTTTGCTGATTTTGTGTGTGTGGGGGGGGTGTGTGCCTGTGTGTGTGTGTGTGTGTGTGTGTGTGTGTGTGTGTGTGTGTGTGTGTGTGTGTGTGTGTGTGTGTGTGAGAGAGAGAGAGAGAGAGAGAGAGAGAGAGAGTGTGTGAGTGTGTATTATTGTTGAAAGTGATATGTATCAAAGTATTAGTGGTCAGTGATGCCACATGGTTTTCCGGCTAAGACCGAGACACTACTCGGCCAATATCACAGTGGTTAGAATATCAATTTGAGTGTCCACGCCGTGACGCGGCCATTATTTTTCATTTCATTTAATCTTTCACTTCTAGACTGACACGGGATGCAGCGCTCATGACGGCTCAAGGGCAGTCTCTGATTAGCTTGGCGCCAGACCAGGCGCCGCAAGCTAATCAGAGACTACCCTTGAGCCACCGCGGCCATCCATCTATTCATGAAAACAGGCGTAGCGCCAATCTCATATAACGTGAACAACAACAAAAAATACCGACGACAAAATCAAAGTTACAGCTGAACATACAGACGACGCTGGCGACGCCTGATGCCCACAATAACAGCGACGGTGATGGCGAAAACGGTAACACCAGAGACGACGCCGACGACCAGAAGTTGCGTGCTGGCACCACCGTCGACTTTATCCGAGGTTTGAGTCCGAGCGAACTTCTGTGAGCCGCCACTGTTCTTGTTGGTGTAGATGTATGGCTTCTCCTGAAAATGGGGAAGGGAACAAACACGCATCTGTCGAGTTAGTAAGAAAAATATTTTCCAGAACTGATTGCCCGTACAGCTGTCACGAACTTTCCACCCACCAAATTAGCAAGAAAGACCGCGTTCAGTGCAGAGCTGTCACGGACTTTCGACCTCATCTCGAGGTCGGAAGCTTTTAAAAGGCGGCTCCACACTGGTTGTCTCCCTCGGTTCAGTCGCTACTGCTGGTCAGCGGTAGCCGGCGAATCGAGAAAGTTGAAAGACAATCAGTGTGAGACGGCTCCACAACCGATCCTTTAAAGTACAGTATATATAGGCTTATCTCTTTGGTGATTTTCAGTGGCGAAATCAGGAAACAGTAGGCCTACACGAATCTATGAATTCGTCCAAGATTTATGGTCGAAAACATTCGTACTACATGTGCATTTAAATTCTTTGCTGCGATTGCCGTCACCTCTGATGCTACCCAGAGTGCTGCTTGCCTCAGTTCCAGGCATGAAAGCAAGCCAACCAACCAGCCAACCAAGCAATGCTTTCACGCATCAGACTAACAAGCACTTTGAAGCAGTTTACTATCTCCCCCGCCGCCGCCGCCGCCACCCCCCCCCCCCCCCCCCCCCCTATTCTCTGACCTCTGTGGGGCACTCAATCAGCTCTCCAGGTGTCCACTCTGTCCGTTTAAAGTGCACCGGCTCCACCTGGAATGACCAACACATACACAGATTAAACGTCGGTACTGAACTAGTATCACTGCAGAAAAAAGCAACTAAGCATGACAGTAGTGACACTTACTTCCACACTGGTTGTATCCCTCGATTCGCTACCGCGATCATCGGTAGCGAATCGAGGGAGACAACCAGCGTGGTTTCCTTCAAATTTTGATTTTGCACAAAACCCGACCAGACGCTAAGCACTGATCCTTGACAGAACTGGAAGAAGAAACTCCGGCAGCAAACAAGTTCCACCTGCAAGAGACATAGATCCACATTAGTCCACCTGAGGGCTAATGATAATCTATGCGTCTTGTTGACGGTGATCAGTTTCAGTCGCATCACTGACTTGGAGGCGTACTGAGGGTGTTTGACTTATGTTAAACTGGTGAGCGTACGACTGAGTCGGGCAAATTTTGATCAGTTCATGTCACGTGCCGGATACTAGACCGTTTTAGCTAAATAGCTGTCTGGTTTAAAGGCCCCCTACCACCGTCACTTTTCAAAGGTACACTTCTGTAATTGAAGGTTACGAAACGCTACACACAGGTCTAGCTCAGTACGGTTTATTTAGACACAGGACAATCCAGTTCAGCATACGTCGACTTTATATCAAGTAACCTGACGATGACGCCCTCCGTTCTAGAAATACAACGCTATCAGTGCGATAAACAGCTAAAAATATAGTACTGGCACGCTAACGGCTGCGCAGAATAAATAATTACAATAAGTGTGTGCTTTTGCTGCGTGTCCAGACTGCTGTAAAAGTTCATTAGGTATGTTGACAAGGCATAACAAACACAGTTGGTGCTGAAATGTGTCTTTAGATTTAAGTGTAATGATGTTTTAATCCATAGGAACAGTAACCCAGAAATAGCTGTCTGGTTTAATCTACAGGAACAGTAACCCAGAAATAGCTGTCTGGTTTAATCCACTGGAACAGTAACCCAGAAATAGATGTCTGGTTTAATCCACAGGGACAGTAACCCAGAAATAGAGCTTGTCTGGTTTAATCCACTGGAACAGTAACCCAGAAATAGCTGTCTGGTTTAATCCACTGGAACAGTAACCCAGAAATAGCTGTCTGGTTTAATCTACAGGAACAGTAACCCAGAAATAGATGTCTGGTTTAATCCACTGGAACAGTAACCCAGAAATAGCTGTCTGGTTTAATCCACAGGGACAGTAACCCAGAAATAGCTGTCTGGTTTAATCCACAGGAACAGTAACCCAGTAAAATAAACAGAAAAATATATGAACCCATTACACCATGAGGCTGATTAAAAATAAAATAAATAAAAGCTTATTGTCTTATAAAGGCTAAATTACAGATTCGGAGATATATCTCTGGCGCCAAGCTATTCTGGCACCGCCCTTGAACTATCATAGTAAATTTTATTTCAAGCAGTAGTGTATCCGAATGAAAATGGTTAATAAGGACATGGGTGTTCACTGATACGCATGTGCTTTTGCTGCGTGTCCAGACTGCTGTAAAAGTTCATTAGGTATGTTGACAAGGCATAACAAACACAGTTGGTGCTGAAATGTATCTTTAGATTTAAGTGTAATGATGTTTTAATCCATAGGAACAGTAACCCAGAAATAGCTGTCTGGTTTAATCCACAGGAACAGTAACCCAGAAATAGAGCTTGTCTGGTTTAATCCACTGGAACAGTAACCCAGAAATAGATGTCTGGTTTAATCCACAGGGACAGTAACCCAGAAATAGAGCTTGTCTGGTTTAATCCACTGGAACAGTAACCCAGAAATAGCTGTCTGGTTTAATCCACTGGAACAGTAACCCAGAAATAGCTGTCTGGTTTAATCCACTGGAACAGTAACCCAGAAATAGCTGTCTGGTTTAATCTACAGGAACAGTAACCCAGAAATAGAGCTTGTCTGGTTTAATCCACTGGAACAGTAACCCAGAAATAGCTGTCTGGTTTAATCTACAGGAACAGTAACCCAGAAATAGAGCTTGTCTGGTTTAATCCACTGGAACAGTAACCCAGAAATAGATGTCTGGTTTAATCCACTGGAACAGTAACCCAGAAATAGCTGTCTGGTTTAATCCACAGGAACAGTAACCCAGAAATAGCTGTCTGGTTTAATCCACAGGGACAGTAACCCAGAAATAGATGTCTGGTTTAATCCACAGGGACAGTAACCCAGAAATAGCTGTCTGGTTTAATCCACAGGAACAGTAACCCAGTAAAATAAACAGAAAAATATATGAACCCATTACACCATGAGGCTGATTAAAAATAAAATAAATAAAAGCTTATTGTCTTATAAAGGCTAAATTACAGATTCGGAGATATATCTCAGGCGCCAAGCTATTCTGGCACCGCCCTTGAACTATCATAGTAAATTTTATTTCAAGCAGTAGTGTATCCGAATGAAAATGGTTAATAAGGGCGTGGGTGTTCACTGAGTAATAAAGAAAAGCTAGGTACCATGTTGTTCCAGAGGGCGCTGGCAGCCACCTCCTGCCCTTTCTCACTGAGATGGAAACAGTCGGGGGCGAAGTAGCTCAGGTCAGGCTCGCCATTACCCTGTACAAACAAAGTGAACACGAAACTATTAAGTCGGTGTAACAATGACGAAAATTTAAAGGCCCACTACCGCCGTAACTGTTAAAAGGTACACTTCAGTAACAGATGGTTACGAAACACTGCACACAGGTCTAGTTATGGTTTATTTCGACACAGGACAATCCAGTTCAGTACATGTCGTCTTTATATCAAGTAACCTGTAGTTCTGTAAATACAACGCTATCAGCACGAGAAACCGCTAAAAACAGATTGACTTGCTAAAGGTTGCATAGAATAAATAAGTATGATTGCGCATGTGCTTTTACTGCGTATCAAAACTGCTGTTAAAGTCCATTAGG
>BTPG01000004.1:92832218-92846003 GCA_036245525.1 Semisulcospira habei
TGTGTCGACAAGGCATAATATATAAGAAACACAAATGGTGCTGAAATGTGGCTTCAGATTTATGTGTAATGGTACTTGAATTTTTGTGTGTTGCTCTCTGACTGATTTTAGACTTTACGGCTTTCAGCCGTAAGGTCCAAAATCACAGACCAGCACATGCGTACAGGTCTCTCCTCAGAAGAAACTGAAGCGATGAGAAATGAAAAATATTACATGAGAAATGAACGAGAAGTTTGATAATCTATACTGCCAAACGGCTCTCACTTACTTGGGACCGTGAGATGATCTCTGTACGTTCCCTGGCCACCACCGCTGAAAGCCAATGACAGGTCATTTATTACAATGATAATTTTGTCATAAACAGCATGACCTAAATTTAAAAAACCGTTTCAACTTAACGTTGAAAGAGACCTGGCGTCCGCGAAAACATTTTCATTTAACCCTTTTGGCACCACGCAACATTTTCCAAATTTTGGATGTGCTATTTAACGACTCTGTACCAGTGGCAGAATACGGCTTGACCATGATAACTCAAGGGTAGTGCCAGTTCTGAATTTTGCACTACCCTTGAATTTATTAAAGTCGATTTATCTGCAGCTGTAGTGCGTCGGGACTAAATGGATTAAACCATTATTTTTTTCAGTCGAGAGCAATCTTTTAGATATATAATTTGTCAGTTAACCATTCACTGCCAAGGAAATATTATTACCACCCAACTGCAATATCCTCAAGAACCACCCCCCCCCCCCTCGCCTCCCCCCGTTCGAAAATGTATAAAGACAAATTGACTGAGTTATGCTTCTTTTAAAATCAGGGTGGCCTTTACTTTTGTGAGTAGTGTATGAGAAAACCCTACCTCCAGGTCAGACCTCGGTTCTCTATCAGCTCCTCCAGAATCCATGTGGCTGAAATTCCCGTTCCAGCCTGCAACAAGACAGTCCTGCATTGGACACGGAGCTCAATTTCCCGCCGCCATCCGAGGATACACATGGAGATGAAGTTTAAAAGCAACACAGAACTAAAAGCAAAAGGCATCGACTCTCGTGAGCCCCTGTATGCAGGGGTTCATGAGAGTCTATGCCTCTTGCAGACGGCCAAGATCCACAGACTCTCACTCACGAGTCTCCGCATACTGCAAGGGGCTTTAGAACATAATGAGAGAGTCCATGCCGGCCAAGAGTCCGAAATAGCTCAGGCGGTTAAACGTCGGAGCAGGAAGCGAAGGGAATCGCCGGGTCGTGGGTTCGAATCCCGTCCCGGCCCCGGTAGCTAGACTCACAATCCAGGGGGAAAAAACGGATTTGTTCAATAGCATGTCCGTTGAAAGGTCCTGGTAAATCAAAGTGGCACAGTTGGAGTGCGCCTGAGTTGATCAGTGTTCAGGTCGCACTCCATAGGCAATAGATTTCCCTGTCCCCCATAACCCGCCCGTCAGGGCCGTCCATGATCACCTCGGTGCTGTGGACGTTAAACCCGAACTAACCAACCATGCCGGCCTCAGCGGCTCTTCCAGATGGACCAGGGGGCAAATGCCAGCTGATCTTTGGCGACAAGTGGCATATTATATAGATTCTCGTGAGCTCCCTTGAGCATTGAGAATCTCTGCCTCTTGCACATGGATCGAGATCGATGGATGAGTGACACAGAGTTCTGTGTTGCTGACACAGAGTTCTGTGTTGCTGACACAGTGTACCATTTGTGACAGTCGGTGGTGATGCTATGGGAGGAGGGTGGGGGGGGGGAGGAGTGGGAAGGAAAGCCCTAAATCGTGTATGGCCTAAACAATCTCCCCCCTCCCCCTCCATGTTATTAGAGATTTCTGCCAGTGCAAAGAGACAGTTCTTCTTCTTCTTCTCGAACGCCGTCACACTTGGAGTTTGGCTCTCAAAATGAAATCTGTGGTCTTCTGTAGCGCCTCCACAGGCCCGTACAGTCATCGTCTCTTTTCATGGTGAAACTTGGATGAGGGGACAAATCGCAAAATAAATCGTCGTGCCGGATCCGTGATAGTATCTACCCCCTCCCCATGCCCCCTTCCCCCTCCCGATGCCCCCTCCCACCCTCAGAGTAGACCGGCAACTCGGGGATTACGCCACAAGTACGCTACGCATCTCATTTGAATAGAAGTGTACTTGTGGCCGGCGTACTTGTGGCGTATATCTAGGGAGTACTCTCGCAAACGGTTGATGTTTGAGGACTTAAGCCAATCGTACCCATCAGATCAGCGTGTGAAGGTACTCACTGTGAGAGAGTCGCCCATCGCCCCAACCACCTTGATGTCGCCAGGCCTCAGAGCGTGCACTGTAAGCACACAACGCAGTTGACAAGTTTCATAGACATTAAATCGATCTGCTCCATGTCAGGCTTTGGTTGCTAAAATTCGCCGATACATCAGTGCTGTCTTGCCTCAATTATTAAGACTTTTCTATCCTTCTTCTCACAATCCATATGAGTAGGCACACAGGTGAGAGGTTTTCCGCAGCCTTTTGAGCATAAGGAAAGGAACTTTCCTACGTGTGAAGGAGAAGAACAGAACAGTTTTTTTTATTTCACGACATTCAACGTCATAATTTAAAAGATAGCCATTTGAACAGTATTATTGTAAGACATACTAAGAACGTCTATAAAGGAGATGATGCAAACTGTTAACCCTTTACTGACTGGAGTAGCTCGTTTTAACCCATATCATACTGACGGGCTAAAAGCTTCAAATATGTACACTACCATATGCAAGCTACCTTATAGTACTTAAAGATAAGGATATAGACCAATGGCTTAAGTTCAAGGGTGGTATCAGAATAGCTTGGCGCCTAGAGGCGCCAAACTATTCTGGCACTACCCTTGAAATATTTTCAGTAAAACTTATTTCACACACTGGTGTATTCCGAACGATAAGGGTTAAATAAAAGCGACCTTCTCTTGGCAATAGGCTCCAACACTGCCGAGGAAACCTGAACACAAGCCAACTGCAAGAGACATAGATCATCAAGAGCCCCCGCAGATGCATGAGGATCTATGTCTCTTGCTGACTCCACCTTGTATCCTTGGATGGCTGGGCCGACTGACGTTGAACTGTGAGATTTCAGAAACACGATCTGCGTCCCGCAATCAGCGAAGGGGTTAATGGTTCGCAATATAATCTCATCATTGACACTGTACATGTTCTTGCGTGTCTTTCGATAATGTTGCACAAAAGGACTTATAAAGATTGAATGTCGTATTGTGCAGATTTTTTTGGTAGCTTCTCAAGTTCTTCTTTGCCACTGACTTTGGAGAGTTCTCTGATGGGAGAGAAGTGTAGTGGCAATACTTGTCACATGTGTGAACATGTGTACAGCTTGTAATAAGATGGGTAGCGAAATCTTAGGATAACGCACGACAGCAACAACACTGAGAGCCCGTTTAACCCTTATCATTCGGAATACACCAGTGTGTGAAATAAGTTTGACTAAAGTAGTTCAAGGGTAGTGCCAGAATAGCTTGGCGCCTCTAGGTGCCAAGCTATTCTGGCACCACCTTTGAACTAAAGCCATTGGTCTATATCCTTATCTGTAAGTACTATAATGTAGCTTGCATATGGCAGTGTACAAATTTGAAGCTTTTAGCCTCAGTCTGATATGGGTTAAGTGTAATTTTAGCGTGTAAAGCATCGCCTGGAGAAGGCAACGTTATCTGTTGTAATTTATCTTGCTCTGTAACGCATTCAAGGTACCCCGCCGCATCAACAGCTGCGAAAGTGTCGTATAGCGTTGCCAGCGGCAACGCTGTACACAAGCAGCTACTGATCCGGGGCGCATTAAATAAACTAATTGTACCGACGGGACTGAGAGAGAGAGTGAGAGAGGGGGGAGGCGGGAGGGGAGGGGGGTGAGGGGGGCTGCCGAGAGAGAGAGAGAGAGAGAGAGAGAGAGAGAGAGAGAGAGAGAGAGAGAACGAACGAACGAACGAAACTTTATTTTCCAAGGATTGAGATATTAGGCGCGCAGGCCTTTCTTACAATCTGTCCATGCTAAGCTACTTAAACCCCCCCAAAAAAAAAACAAACAAACAAACAAAAAAAAACCAAAAAAACAAACAAACCATCAACCAAACAACTAAAACTAACTAAATAATAACGACACACACACACACACACACACACACACACACACACACACACACACACACACACACATGTACTCGTGCACATGCGCACTTTTGTACACTACACATAAGTGCACACGTACGTGGACACATATCTAACATTTAGGTAGGTAGGATATTTTGCGTACTATCCAAAACAAGCTGGGAAAGAGAGAGAGAGAGAGAGGTGCCTGCCGCGGCGGTCCGTTGGTTTCATTCGTTTCGACTGGCAAATATTAACCCATTGGCTGTCGGTGGCGCTTTTTGTCGCGATGATTCCTACAAGATGATCATCGCGACAAAAAGCCCTACCGATAGCCCCGCAAAGGGTTAAAATGCGGTGTACCTGAGGTTGGTTTTGTTGCAGACTTGGCAAGGGGGTCGCAGTGGAATGGCGGTACGTCCGCGTTAACCTGTGGACAAGTACCAGTGTGTTATTATTCCGGCCAATAACGCAGTTTGAACTGAAAAACCGAGCCCAACAGACAACTGTCCCGCAAACTTGATCTGTTTTTGCCGCCAACTCTGTCTGTCTGACTCTCCACTGACCCCCACCACCACTACCACTACCATCAGCACACACACACACACACACACACACACACACACACACACACACACACACATGCACGCACGCACGCACTACCCAATGTGCAAAAGGCCATCGGGCTGACGTCGGCCCGCGCACCGGCGGGGCCAACGGCGGCCGACATCGGTCCGACGGCCTTTGCCGCGCACTGCCGGGGCACCAGTAGCCCCCTCCCTTCTCGGCTATCGTCGTATATTAATTCAATTCAATCTCACCCGCATCTCGACGGAAACAACCAGTGTGAGTGAACCTGTTACTCAATCAGTACAGCTGTACGCACCCTCACGTGACTATGAATCTCGGTCACCGCGAAAAATAAATTGCAATTGTGTGTCTGTATTTTACCCCTTCCACACTTCGGCCGAGACTAAAGAAGTGAATACAAGTACACTGACATGCAGCGACAAGAGACATAGATCCTCATGAACCCCCGATGTGCGGAGGATCATGAGGATCTATGCCTCTTGGTAAAACCAATTTGTAACCTTAGTTCCTTTGACAGCTGGGGTTCATCTAATGTTGCATTGCAATTATACTGATTTCAAAAACTCAATTTACGCCTTCTGTCAGTGAAAGGGTTTAACCCATTTATCCCACGGCCGCATTTCCAAAATTTTGGAGGTGTCCCCCAACGGACTGTGTACCAGTTGCAGGAGATGGATGGACCATGCTAATTCAAAGGTAGTGCCAGATTAGCTTGGCACCTTCAGGCGCCACGCTAATCTGGCACTACCCTTGAATCATCATG
The DNA here is from genome assembly GCA_036245525.1 of Semisulcospira habei. Taxonomy (NCBI): domain Eukaryota; kingdom Metazoa; phylum Mollusca; class Gastropoda; family Semisulcospiridae; genus Semisulcospira; species Semisulcospira habei. The sequence goes on from BTPG01000004.1 coordinate 92,837,678, forward strand.
GTCGATTTTACCTCCTGCTGTGGGGCGTCGAGGCTACATGGGTTAAGCTTCCCGCCCATCCCCACCCCCATCAGCGCACACACACACACACACACACACACACACACACACACACACACACACACGCACGCGCACATGCGCCCCCGCCCCTCTCCTTCCCCCCCCCCCCCACCTCCAACCGCACCCTCACCCTCGTCATAGTCATGTGAGTGTTCACTGAAAACAGTCCATCAACCGACCCTTCCATCATAAGACGCACAGATTCACATGGGCTCCTGCACCCCCAGGGGCTCACCGGATCTACACTTCTTGCTTGCTGGCCGCGATGAGAACGGCCCTCATTTACGGCCGGCCTCACGCAGAGCTAGCATGTCATTAGGCCTGAAGCTTATAGTCTATTACAAGTGAAAAGAAAAGTAGGCACAATGGCAATCCAACCTGATTATACAGCTCTATCACATGGCGTTTCATTTTCCTGCCCTTCCTCCTCAGTATCGCTTGACATATCTCAGTTGTATTCTGCGAATGAAGTTTCTAAAGACTCATTTTAACCCCTTCACCTCCGAGAAAAAATGTGAACAGGATCCAACCGCAAGAGACATAGATCTGCGGGGGCTCATGAGGATCTATGCCTCTTGACGAGACCACTTTGGATCCATGTTCCTTGGACGGTATTGGCGGCTGTTGGTCGTTGAATGAACGAAGATTTCAGAAACAAAAATGTACGTACAGTGGCAGAGATTGGGTTATTGGCTCAAGTTAAGACCGAAAAGAGTGACTGCCACAAGGCAAGCGTGTGAAGAACGAAAGAAGCTCAGTTAGAAAGGACAAGTACAACACAACTGTGATGTACTTGTCCTATCTAAGCATGTTTCTCTCTAAGCGTGTTTCTGTCTTGGGATTTTCTTGCGGCATTTTAATAGGTCTTTCCCTTCTCTTACGTTTGAGTCAGTAAATCAGTCTCGGCAGTGGGTAATGTATGTCAGGTATCATACTGTATGTGACAATGATGATTTTGTTTGGTATGGATCTGTGACGAGGAGGAAGAAGTGCTTATTTGAGGGGGGGGGGGAGGGGGGACGGACGGGGGCGGGGGCGGGGAGGGACGGGGGGCAAGGAAGGGGGTTGGGGTTGTTGGAGGAGGAGGGGCGTAGTCCTTACCGCATTGTTGCCGCTGAAGCGCGGAGCGTATTGCTTGAGCAGCAGCCGAAGGGTTTCATTCTGAGCTTTTTCCAGCATCGCCTTCTGCAGTCTCTCTGTGTAGGTGTTGCTCGTCACTGCTTGGGCTGTGAACACACACACACACACACACACACACACGCGCGCGCGCGCGCGCGCGCACGCACACACACACACACACACGCACGCACACACACAGACACACACGCACAACATACACACACGCGCACACATCCGTGCACACCCACACAATTCAGTCCAGTCAAAACTTCTGGGCGGAAAACAATGATGTAATGACTTTCACCAAGTGAGCAAAGGGTCCGGACCGACATGGGCCGCGGTTGGAACTGTTCAGTGCACCCTGGTTAGTGACCAGTTGGATCACTGACTGCGGCTCCGATATTGCTGTACGCACAAGCTTGAAACTTGGCGAAATACCTTCTTCAAGGGGTGGCTAAGACAGCCTCGGAGCTTATTGTAACGGGATGTCTCCTTGAAGACATAAAAGGCAGTTTATAGAAAGTCGGTTGACCCAGATTAGAGTCTGTAATTTTGGGTCATATTTACTTGAAATTTTGGATGTAGCTAGTTTGCAGAAAGACATTGGATGAGTTCGTTAGCCAGAATTGTACCTCTTAAACGTTTTGAATAATAATTTATTCATTTTTGCAAGTTTTGGATCCACGATATACTCCCATCAAACAGTCAGTCCTGGAAGAAGCTGTGTGGAACAAAACAGTCAGTCGTGCGTTTCTTTCGGATGAGTGACGTGAAACATTAATTTCAGTCGTCACTGTGTACACGGCGTCGTGAGACTAGCGGCGATGCTATGACGTCAAGCTTATAGTGACGTCATTTTGCTGCTCGTGCATGTCGCTACTCCAGCCCACAAAGCGTACTAATGACGGGAAGCTATGCTATTTTTAAAGGATACGGACTTCCAGCTCTCGCTGATTTCGTCCAGGGGGGGTGGGCCGGGGGTTGAGGGGGGGGGGGGGGGGAGTTATGTTCTGACTGGTTGTCGCTGATGTCCACGCATCGCTTTTGATCTACCTCTCGTCATGTCTGTAGTTTGGTTAGATGTATCGGATTAGTGGGTGCTTATTAAGCAGGTGTATTGTGTATTTGGTGGTGGTGGACCATGTTTTAGGGTCGGGGTTTAGGAGGCCTTCTACGGTGAGAGGTGCGTTGAGTTTATCTGCTACTAGGGTTCTGGTTTGGGCTATGCTCGGGCAGTCTAACAGTATGTGTTCCGTCGTGAGTAGGTGGCCGCATGTGCACATTATTGGGTTGGGGTGGACTAGGTATCTCTCGCCGCCTAATCGGATCCTTGTTAGTCGTGACTGGTCTCTCCTCTTACCTATTAGGAGGGTGGGTGTATTGTTCAGTACCCTCGTGAGATTTTTGCGTCTTCCTTTTTTGTTCTGGTGGAATTCTTTTTCCCATAGTTTTTGGAAGGCGGGCCGGAGAGCATTTGACCGTTCATTTGCTGAAAGTGGTAAGTTGAAGAAGGTCGATTCTTGGTCGAGGCCTTTCTTCGCTACCCTGTCTGCTCGTTCGTTGCCTGGGATTCCCACATGGGAGGGGACCCACATAAATTTGACTGTTTGGCCGCGTTCTGAGAGTTCGGCTGCTCTTAGTCTGACCAGGTATGTTAGATCTTCTCTGGACGAGTCTAGGTTCTGAATCGCTTGTATTGCCGATAAGGAGTCCGTCACTATGAGTAAGTGTTTAGCTTCCTGAAGGTCGTCTCTTATTACTTTGATGGCTCCCAGGATGGCCGTGAGTTCTGCTGTGAAAACTGATGTGTGGTCCGGTAATTTTATAGCCCGATCCGATTTGTTGGGGACGTGGATACCTAGTCCGGTTGCGTGGCTGGTTGGGTCATGGGACCCGTCTGTGTAGATGATTGTGTAGTTTTTGTATGTAGTAGTTCTTTTAATATCGAACTCCGTCTTCAAGTTGGGCCCGTCTGTTGCTTTCTGATATTTTGTGAGGTCCAGGTCTACCTCTATTTGTGGGAGTTTCCATGGAGGCGTTGTTATTTGTGGATTTGGCGTTCTATTTGGTAATTTGAGGTTTATCACGTCTTCTAACTTTTGGACTTCGGTTTTTATTTGTGGTGTTTGGGTGGGTTGATTTATGGGTTTGTGGTTGGAGGTGAGCGTGAGCTTGGCCGGGTGGTCTTCCGGCATGCATATCGTTTTGTAGTAATGGTTAGCTGTCCTTTCCTTTATTATTAGTGTTATGGGCTTTTGACCACATTCTGCCAGCACAAGCAGGTTGGGGGTGTGTCTGGGGACCCCCATGACCACCTTCAGGGCGTCTGCTTGTACTGACATCAGTTTTTTGGTTTGGGTTTTGTTTAGGTTGGTAAGGAGTGGGGCTGCGTAGAGTAGCCTGGACATTACAAAGGCGTGGTAGAGGTTTAGCAGTGACTTGGGGTCGGTGCCCCAGTCTGCTCCGCTGACTTTGCGCATTAGGTTTATTCCTTTCCTGGCCGACTGGCATATTTGGTCTATGTATGGTGTCCAGTTGTTGCTGGTTGTAAATATCACTCCTAAGAACTTGATTCTTTGGCAGTATTCTAGGTCTATCTTACCAATTTGTAATTTGGGGGCGGGGGCTCTTATTTGGTATTTGTAGCTGCGGTTTGTTCTGAAGATGATTGCTTGGGTTTTATGGGGGGAAATTTTTAGGCCTGCTCTTACTAGCCAATTTTCTATTCTTGTCAGATCTTGTTGGAATTCTTGGAATCCTACTAGTTCCCAGTTGAAATTTCTTTGTCTACTCTTAATTTTCCCTATTAGTGAGGTGTCGTCTGCGAATTGCATTATTTTGTTGTGCCTGACAACGTGTTGTAGGCCTGTGAGTAGGAGTGTGAATAGGAGGGGGCTGAGCACCGATCCTTGTGGTACTCCGTTTTCTAGGGTGTGCTCCCTTGATAACGCATTGCCTATTTTAACTGTTATTCGCCGGTCGGCCAGGAAGGATTTCACCAGGTTGTACATTTTGTTGGATATTCCTAGGTCGCCCAATCTACTAAGTAGTTTACCGTGCCAAACCATGTCGTAAGCTTTTTCTATATCTAAGAAAATTCCTATGAGTTCTGTTCCTCTCTCTTTGTGGGTATTTAGGATTTCTTGTTGTAGGGTGGTTAGGTGATCGAGTGTGCTGCGCTTTTTCCTGAATCCGCTTTGCTGGGGTGGTAGGATATGGTGTTTGTCGCAGTAGGACATGAGTCGGTATTTGAGTATTTTTTCCAACGTTTTACCCAGTTGAGATGTTAGTGCGATGGGCCTATAGCTATCTGGTTGGTGTGTTGGTTTTCCTGGTTTGGGGAGGGGGAAGACTACTGCTTTCTTCCATTGTGTGGGGAATATCCCTTTGGAGTAGATGGCGTTAAAGAGGGCGGTTATGGCTTTTTTCATGGAGGGGTGGCTTCTTTGGATCATTTCGTATGTAATTAAATCTATGCCGGGGGCTTTGCCCTTTCCGGTGGTTCGTAGGGCTTGGTTTAATTCTAGGATAGTTATTTCGTTATCTAGTTCGTAGTTGTTTTTCTGTGTTGGTTGTTCGAAACATGTGCTTAGGTGGGGTTTGAGGTCCCGGAATTCCGGGGTTAGGTTGTCATTTGAGCTGGCTTGGCTAAATGTGTGGGCTAGCAGGTCTGCTTTGTCCTGATCGGTGGCGTATACCCTGTTTTCTATTTTTAACGATGGCATGCTGGTTCTTGGGCCGTTGTTGATGGCTTTGATTTTATCCCAGCTTTCGTTAATCCTAGTTTTGGTGTTGATTGATTCTGTGAAGGCATGCCAGTCTTCTTTTTTGGCTTCTTTTACCGTTCGGTCTGCTATGGCTTTGGCACGTTTGTATTCTATTCTATTTTCGGGCGTTTTGTGTTTTTTCCAGATTTGGAGCTTCCTTTTCCTATTTTTTACTTCTCGATCGCAGGCCTTATTCCACCAGGATTTACCTGGTCTCCCATTATCCGATCCGGTGGGGGTGCACTCCTTGATTGATCTGATAATGTGGTCTGTGATGTGGGCCGTTTTATCTTCTATGTTGTGTTTATCGTCCCAGTTTGAGGTAAACCTGGTTAGTTCGTGGTACTTTTCCCAGTCTGCTCGTGAGGTGTTGATTTTTTGTGGGGCCCCGGGGTGTTGTGTTGGCGGGGGTTCGTCTCTATCATTGATAGTTATCAGGGTGGGGAAGTGGTCGCTCCCTAGGTTATCGTTGTTCACTTGCCACTGTGCCTTAATGGCGATGGTGTTGGTGGCTACTGCTATGTCGAGTGTGTTCATGGTATCTGCGTTACCTTGGGCGAACATATGGGTGGGTTCCCCCGTATTTAGTATACATCTTTGGGTTTCATTTATGGCTTGTTCTAGCTTTTTACCCGCTGTATCTGCTGTTGTTTGGTTTTCGTCCCATTGGGGGCTTTTGGCGTTAAAGTCTCCGACCACTATGTCCCCTGCTAGTAGCAGTTCTCTGAGGTCTTCTATTGGTATTTGGCTATAAGCTCTCTCGTTGGGGATGTAGACATTTACTATTTTTAGTTTGCGGTTGGTTGATGTGGTTATTTCTCCTATTATGGCCTCTATTTGTGGGTTTAGGGTGTGGGTAATTTCTGTGATTGCTAGATCTGTTTTGGTGTAGATGGCTACCCCTCCTCCTTTTTTGTCTGCCCTATTTTTATAAATAGGTGGGTATTTATACCCCTTTATTTGGGGGGGTTTATCCCGGAAACCCGTCTCCTGGAGGGCGAGGATTTCCGGGGGGTTGGGGGTTAACCAGTTTCTGAGCTCGTCTAGTTTGGAGTAGAGGAACCTGCAGTTCCATTGAAGGATGTGTAGGCCTGCCATCTTCCTAGAATTGGATGTTTTGAAGTAGACCGGTGAGGAGTGGTACGAATTGCTCTAATGCTTTCGTATTACCGCTTCTTCGCATAGATGCTGTGACTGTGTTACCCCAAGCGACCAAGGAGATAACATACTGGTAGAAGAACTGCTGCCCCAGATCGGCCGGTGTTTCGCCGCTTTCTTTTGTCCGATAATGTGGGGATAGGCTTGTCCATTCGATGGGTTTGGGGGCGGCAGCTGGAGCCTCTATGCGCGCCTGGTCCTCGGCCGGTCCGGGTGCCCTTCCTCCCTCCCTGGCCGGAGGGGAGTGTCCTCTTTGTGGAACCTTGTTCCGTTGGCTGTTTGTGTTGTTCGGGTTGTTCTGGGGTGTGTGTTGGTGACGGTCTGCTCTCTGACTAGCGACTAAGTGTGTGTCGCTGTGTGGGGCGTTTGTAGTCGGATGATTGTCGGGGGGTGGGTGGAGTGTGGGTTCGTCTCGGACCCTGACTCGCTCTTCCCTTTGGTGGGTCTCTTGGATGACTGGTTCTGCTTGACTATTGTTTAGTGGTCTGGCGTGTCTTCCTTCTTCGCCGTGGTTTTGAGTCCTGGGGGCCTGAGGCCAGCTTTCGTTGAGTGCCTGGGCGTAGGTTTTTACCCCCAGGCTGGCGACTCGGGTCGCTTTGTTGTGTGCTTTCTGTAGTTTGCACCCTCCGTATGTCGCGCTATGACCTTTGTCGCCGCAGTTTGCGCAGGTAAACTTTCTACGTTCCGTTATGGGGCACTCCGCGGTTCGGTGTTTATCCCCGCATTTGGCGCATTTGGTGTCCCTTTTGCATGCCTTTGTAGGGTGCCCATATCTCTGGCAGTTTCGGCACATCAGTGCCTTTCCTTTGTACCTGTCAATGTGTATTATTTCGCCACCTAGTTTGATGGTTTTCGGGAGGGCCTCTCCTGGGAATTGCACCAGGATGGCTTGGCTGGCCTGCCCTTCTCTGTTGGTCAGGCGCTTTAGGATTCTGGCTTGGGGGTGAGTTTTCCGGATTTCCGTCTCGATATATGGGATTTCGTCCTCGAGGGGAATTGGTTTAATGACCCCCAAGGCTTTAGTTGGTGGGCTGTCGGTTTTATGGTGGTTTGGTATCGAGCAGCTCACTTTGACTGGACCGATCAGGGTTTTGGTTATGGCGCTTTCTTGTATGTCTCGCGTTGCGCATGCCATTATAATTCTCTTGCCGTGGAAAATTCGGCGGGTATCGATCGGTGGCCCAAATGTGTCTGATAACACCTCGTTCAGCTTCCGGATGCCCATGTTGTAGAGTTCTGGTGCGTTGTCTTGAGGTGTGATTAGGATAGGAAATGCAAAGAATTTCTTTACTCGGTTCGGTGGGAATCGCTTCTGTTGTCGGCGGGGTTTCACTTCCGTGAACCCTTGCTCGTCCTCTACCTCAGAGTCGGAGTCCTTACCCTCATTGTCATCTTCATTGGTATTTTCGTTTCCGTTTTCGTTGGTGTTTTCATTTTCGTTTGGTGGGGTTTCTTCCCTTTCCCTTTCCCTTTCCACATGGTTGCTGTTGTTCTCTTCAGTGCGCGCTCTAGCTGCGGCTGAGCGGGTCAGCGGCTTTTCCCCCTGACTGTTGGATTCTTTGTCTGGGCGAGGCTGGCCGGTTGTTTCTTTGTTTGCTTTTTTGGCGCCATTTTGGCTTTGTCCCGCGTGGTCATCCGCTGCCATCTTGGATTTCAAATTTGAATCTGGCCGAGGCTGCACTCGGGCCAGTTCTTGAGCGTGATCGTAGGTCTATATGTAAGCTCAAGATCAGTTTTAAGCGTAAGCTAAACGGTTAACGTTTACTAGGCGTATGTATAAGCTAAGCGTAATTATAAGCTAAGCATAAGTATAAGCTAGGCGTAAGTATGACCTAAGCGTATATATGGGCTAAGCTAACGTATGCTTTTTCGAGTACTGTATGCATGGGCCCAGGCCCGAGCGTATGCGCTGTTTTCTAACCAGCGGTATCTCTTCTTCTGTGGGGTGGTTTACCCCTTTAGTCAACTAAAGTTTTGTTAAGAAACTAACGAGAAATGGGCCCTCACTGGGACCTACCTTCGTTCGAACCTTTCGCAGTTTTACTTGCTTGGTATCCTCTGTGATGGGGTGAGGCACCTTTTTTTTGTGGCCCGCCTGTTTGAATCTAATCTAAGTTTTGGGCCGAGGCCAGAGACCACCACCCTAACGGGCTAAGGATCCCTGTAGCCTCCTCGCTATTCTACCACTTCCTATCTATCCTTGGGAAGAGAACACTGCCTAT
>BTPG01000004.1:92846503-92884532 GCA_036245525.1 Semisulcospira habei
TGGGGCATATCAAGGTCAAGTATAGTCCTACTGTAGTTTTATTGCAGAATAAGTAAAAAGAAAACAATATATCTATAAAGTTTGCTGGACTGCTTGAACATAACAATTTACATCCAAAATTTGGACAAATACTGTAAACCTCATAAAGGGTTTCTTTCATCCATCACCCATGCATCCTCTTCAAAACCTTGATTTAAATCACTACACCAGTTGTCTTCAGCAAAAACAACAGAGTAGTAGAGATAAATGAGTGCCTAGACTGTTTGAACATAACTCAATATTTACACCATTCTGAGTATAAATCTTCAAAACTGGATCATTTGATTTTCCATGTTGTAAGAACCACACACCTTTTATTATAAAAACAAAGTACATACTCTACTCTACATAATAACACACACGTTTTAATAATTGACATTTTAAAAAATGTGTTATAGTAGTATGATTTCTGCTGACGTGTTATGTTCAAGCAGGTTCTCATATTATGATGAATTATGCAAAAGCAACTTACACTAGAAAATCATCAACTCAATGGTGATTTAGGCCAACATTGCAAACATCTTGTGACAGTGACTTTTCATAGTGCAGCATGCCTTTGAAAATCTGAGTTCCATGGAGCATGTGTAAAATGTGTCACGCTTTGTTCTCGTTATAATTCAGATCTGGTTTTTTTAAAAAGTGATAATGTCCCAAATTCTCCTGTGGTCACCCATAAATTATGTATCACTGGAAACCTTATCCATTTCCCTACAACATGATGTATGCCTTAGTTTGATCTGACCACTTCTGATAATTTTGTAGCAGGTTTTGTGAGGGAGGGTGTAGATTTTACCACTAGACACCCAATCGTACTCTTGACCTTTACCTAGCTACATGATATACCAAGTACACGGGTCACCTGCATGCTCTTCTGAAAGTGTGATGATGTGTGTGTGTGTGTGTGTGCGTGCGTGCATGCACGCTCCAAACATCTCCAAGAGGCACATGAGGATCTATTCCTCCTGGAGATGTGCGCATGTTTCTGTGAGAGAGAGAGAGAGAGAACCCCACGCGTGAGAGAGAATGAGGTCATATTTAGAGTATTATGTCAGTGTCCGCGTGGTGACGGAGTTGCCTCTTTTACGTCACCTCCACTGTCTGACTTTCTCTAGAAGTATAGTAAAGGTTTTTTAGCGTTTCAATTCTTTTCTGAAAAGAATTCATTTTTACTAAAGAAGTTGAAAGGATACAAAGCTGGCTAACGAACTCATCCAATGTCTTTCTCCAAACTAGCTATAAGCAAAAGTTCAAGTAAATATGACAAAAATTACGGACTCTAATCTGGGTCAACTAACTTCCTAAAAGCAGTTGTTTATGTCTTCAATGAGACATTCAATTACAATATGCTTAGTCTTAGCCTCCTACTTAAGAAAGTGTTTCGCCAAGCTTCAAGCTTGTGTGTACAGAAATATTGGAGATTCTCCCGTTTACATACATTTGCACACACATACAGACATACGCACATACATACATATGCACCAAATGTACCTTCAGCAGCCAGAAGTAGACATGACGTAATTTTCAGCTTGTAAACTTCAATTGTTTAAATTGTTAGAGGTTTAGCCTGCCTGCCTTTGACATCATGGACATGCTATTAAATTCGCCCCACCGCGACCCGTCCTAAAAAGTCCCTTCTATAAATAGAAGGGACTTAAAAGGAGACTGAGGCCATACTAACTCAACTAAATGGACGTGCACATGTTTGTAAACACAACAACTGATCGTCAGCCAGCCACTACTTTTTTTCCCATTCACTACTGCTGCGCACACCCAGTATCACGAAATTGGGGGGGGGGGGGGGGGGGGAGGGAGGTCGAACATTTTATCTCTGGTCATCACTTGGATAAGATTATACTAGGTCTATGTAATATAATAATCAAGATGAAAGTTGAAGACGACAAAAATTTGTTATAAAGAAATTACTTTTACGTATATGTGTGAAAAACTCTATAATCTGCACTCAAACGAAGCATTCTTAATAAGCTAAGCTGATCGCAAGTCTATGCAAAATATGTCTTTGCTACGCAAACCTTGAGGACCCTTGTGAGCGCTGCCATTTTTGGTTCCTGGATTTAACGCCCTTTGCAGACATCTCTAAATCAGAGATACATTTCCACAAAGTCGAAATACTCCGTTACAAATATGTGGCACTCTACTCAATAATATCACTACATCAAAGCACTGCGGTGGAGCTTGTCAACAGCCAGCGATGTCGCTTCGGGCTCTTGCTGTGAGTGTGGGGAAAGTTTGTTACTGTTTACCGTTATGCTTCAGGTGTAATACTCATACAAACAAAAACTAAACACTGTTTTTGTTCGGAATGTGTGACTATAAGTAGTAGAATTGTCCGCAGACATAGGACCTATTGGAGCCTATGGGGCCATTAGCGAGCTCCGCCACATTTCAAGGTCACGACAATGGAGCAGACGACATTTGTTTATGGTTATGCAATTACCCATTACCGTTAGGTAGGAATGTGTACATTACATTCGCGGACGTAGATTGACATGTCGGTCGAAATTAAACATAATACCGGAAGGGTTCCATAAATGAAAAGAAACATAACCTTTTTTCAGGAGAGGAAAAGAACGTTTCCTCTCCAGAAAAAGGGGTTTCTTCTTATTCCTTTTCAGGTAACGACCAGCGATCAAGGGTTTGATCAGTACTGTCATTGACCAGGTGTGCGCAGCGACAGTGTAGGGGGAAAAGAGAGAGAGGCACACTGCTCATTTTCAGGTCTCTTGCTTGGGCAAGTTTGGCGTGCTTGGAGCTATAGGCCGTTTGGCGTGCTTGGAGCTATAGGCCGTTTGACATCGTTTTTGCCGAACATCTCCGCAAAGAAAGACTTTTCTGTACCACTGTAAGAACAAATATCATTTAGTGCCAGTTGAACTAATATGGAACATTTTTACTGAACTCCTATGATTTTTCGATTTTGCTCTACGATCGTAACAATTTCGTGAAAAGACAAGAACAAGCCATTTTCAATACCCTGGAAGATTTCAGTATCAAGGTCAAGCATGCAGATTTCATGTATGCCTGCGCTGTTTCGTTTTTAAAAACTTAGCCAGAAAACTTAGCCAATTCACCTGAAAATGGATCTTTTTTATACTATGGGCTTAATATATATCTGGGGCACATTTAGGGATGTAAAATCAGTCATTTAATGAAAAAATTCATAATTTTTAGGACAATACAGCAAAACTGACACATTGTTAAAGTTTTTTAAAAGTAAATCGTATTAGGTCAACTGTCATTGCATGATATTTGCGCTAAGATTGGTACAGAAAAGTGGCTCTTTGTGGAGATATTTCTGAAAAACGTGCGCTCCGATTCAAACAACTTATACCAGGGGATTAACCCCTGCCAACATACCCACCCCCAAGCTGTCGGCTGTTCAAGGTGGTAATTGTGCGAGGGAAGAAAGTGAACTTCTTGTAGTCTGACTGGCACTGGATAATCCTGTAGCTTTTGCTGTGGCTCCTCTGGCTTCTGCATGGTTGGTGCTTCAAGTTAGGGTTGTGGACACTCGTCTGGACATGGGTGATCTTTTACATCATAGAGAGGCAGCTGTCCAGTCATTTGAGGGTCGGCCAATTGAGGCTGGTGAGCATGTCTGTCATGCTCAAGGTGTTGTGGTGGCGATTGGGGGCAAATCTGTCTGCTTGACGCTGCACCATCTCTAACTTGTTCATGTCTTTGGCAATGTTGGGGTCCCAGACGTTGTCCTACCACACTTCTTGTTTCTTGACATGTTGGTCTACATTTCTCATAAAATGTATCGATTTACGAATGTTACAGTTGTTGATATTAAAAATTTGTTTGTCTGCAGAGACTCAACCCTTTCAAACCACATCTAAGATCAAAATGTGCACTACAAAACATCAGTCCAGCAAGAGCACTTTGGGGATGGCTGAATTCTGTATTCAACCAGTTAGTATATTGTTTTCTTTCAGTGTATTCATAGTCCCACTCTCACCTTTGTACAGAACAGCCGCATTGTATGCTTTAAATATGTTGTTATATGATGCAATGTGTTGGTGTGATGGGTAATTGTATGCTGACCTATGATCAACTTAAAACACTCAGTAAATTAGTATTTTAACCCATTTACCCCTATGGGCGAATTTCCCAACTTTTGGAGGTGTCATTAACAACTAAGGGAGATGGATCAACCATGATAATTCAAGAGTAGTGCCAGTTATCTTGGCACCATCAGGTGCCAAGCTAATCTGGCACTACCCTTGAATTATAATGGTTGATTCATCTCCTGCTGCCGGGCTTTGGAGGCTAAATGGGCTAATATTTTATTGCCTTACATCTGTGTTGCGTTTTCACAATGGTTCCCATGACATTTATCTGCCTCACCACTATTACATACCACCACAAGGACTGGCTGTCGGCACAGACCTTGAAGAAGATAGAAGCGAGGAAGCAGAAGAAAGCAGCGGTCAACAACAGTCGCACGAGAGCAGCCAAAGTAAGGGCACAGGGGGAATACTCGGAAGCCAACCGCGAGGTGAAGAGGAGTATCAGGGCAGACAAGAGGGCCTACACAGACAGCCTGGCAGCAGAGGCAGAAAAGGCAGCAGGCAGCGGCAACATGAAACAGCTCTACGACATTACCAGAAGATTGTCAGGTAAGTATGGCCATACAGAAAGACCAGTAAAAGACAAAGAAGGCAAGCCTATTGCAGACAGAGCAGACCAACTCGACAGATGGGCCGAGTATTTTGAAGAGTTACTGAACAGACCTAGCCCACCCGACCCCCCCGACATCCAGCCGGCAGAGACCGACCTACCCATCAGCTGTGACAGACCCAGCCGGGAAGAGATCAGAAAAGCAGTGGCATTTTTGAAGAATGGCAAAGCAGCAGGGCCAGATGGCATCCCAGCGGAGTCTCTGAAAGCAGACCTAGAGACAACAGTTGAGATGCTGTACCCACTGTTTGGAAAGATCTGGGAAGAGGAGGTGATGCCAGCTGACTGGAAGGAGGGGTACCTAATCAAGCTTCCCAAGAAAGGCGACCTCAGCAAGTGTTCCAACTACAGAGGAATCACCTTGCTGTCAGTACCAGGAAAGGTCTTCAACAGGATCATCCTAGAGAGAATGAAGAGCTCCGTTGACCCCCAGCTGAGAGACCAGCAAGCAGGATTCAGGAAGAACCGATCATGTACAGACCAGATCGCCACTCTCCGCATCATCGTGGAACAGTCTCTGGAGTGGAGCTCCCCGCTGTACGTCAACTTCGTGGATTATGAGAAAGCATTTGACAGCGTGGACCGAGAGACTCTGTGGAAACTCCTACGACACTACGGTGTACCCACAAAGCTCGTCCGCCTGATCAAGAGCAGCTATGATGGCATGACATGTCGCGTGATCCATGAAGGGCAGTTCACCAGAGAGCTCCAGGTCAGAACTGGTGTCAGGCAGGGGTGTCTGCTGTCTCCGTTCCTCTTCCTACTGGCCATAGACTGGGTCATGAAGATGACCACAGAGCACAGACGAAGTGGAATACAGTGGACACTGTGGACACAGCTTGACGACCTCGATTTTGCAGACGACTTGGCATTACTGTCCCACACTCATCAACAAATGCAGGACAAGACCACGAGGCTTGCTGACATCTCGTCCCAAGTGGGCCTCACCATTCACAAACAGAAAACAAAGACAATGAGGCTGAACGCAACCAGGGAAGAACCAGTCTTGCTTGCTGGCACCCCGTTGGAGGAGGTGGAGTCCTTCACCTATCTCGGGAGCATCATAGACAAAAAAGGCGGCACTGATGCAGATGTCAGAGCACGAATCGGTAAAGCCAGAGCAGCCTTTCTCCAGTTGAAAAAAGTGTGGAGTTCCAGAGAGCTGTCACAACACACCAAAGTCCGGATTTTCAACTCCAATGTAAAAGCAGTTCTCCTATATGGAGCAGAGACATGGAGATTGACAAAAACCACAGTCAACAGAGTACAGACCTTCATGAACAGTTGCCTTAGAAGAATTTTGAAAATCCACTGGCCAGAGAAGATCAGCAACGTCAGACTCTGGGAGAGAACAGAGCAGATAACAGCAGAGAATGAAATTGGGCGAAGAAGATGGGGATGGATCGGTCACAGTCTGAGAAAGCCAGCTTCCAGTATCACTAGGCAGGCATTGTCATGGAACCCCCAGGGAAAGAGGAAAAGAGGTAGGCCGAGAAACTCCTGGCGTCGAGACCTCCAAGCAGACATCAAGAGACTGGGAACCACCTGGAGTAGAATCGAAGGAGAAGCACAGGACAGGAGTTGCTGGAGGTCTCTCGTCGACGGCCTATACCCGGGTAGGGGTGACAGGCATAAGTAAGTACTATTACATGTTTCAGAGTACATGACAGAATATACAGTGACAAAAAGTAGAGGAGACTAAAGATCGACATGACTAAAAACAAAACGACGAAATATAGAATGACAGAAAATAGCATAATATATGTGTGTGTGCATGTGTCTGTCTACTTTGAGAAAAGTTGTATAAGTTTTACGGGAAAGTTTTGCAAACTGTTTTGTCTTTGTAGTTGTAATCTTAAAGTGACTTTTTTAAAGTGCTTGGCAGTCAACTTTTGATCTGGGTTCGTTGTCATATGACAGTTCATTGAGCTGGTCTGTAATTTTGTGGCTTAGGGCCCATCAAACCTGTGTTTAACCCTTGGGCTGCAAGAATCATCATAATTTCTGCAGGCATCACCACAACAAAAACTGCTACTGATGCTGAAATGGTCACAGTCATATATGTTTTAGGACACTGTATGTGATATACACTGTCTTGTGTTGCAATGTATGTCACATACCGTGTGTTGTGTTATAGTGTGTGTTACACAGTACATAGCCTGCCTTTTTACACACTGCAACTACATGGCCATGGGACGATACATTGAATTCCAGGTATAAATGCATACTCATGTTGACTACCTAAACACCTAGAAGTATCTAAATAAGCTCATGCACACTGTGTATTCCTCATGAGCACATGCATGCTGAGAGATCCACAAGAGCCTCTGTATTCTAAGAGTTCCTGACAAGACTGATGGTGAGGGTCATGAAGATCGATCCACAGATCTGTGCAGACTCATGAAGATTGTAGCAGCTCATGAGAATCTGAAGTACAAGCTGGGCTCATGAGAATCTCTCAATGTGCACAAAGAAAGATACACCCCTTGCACATAAGTGCTTATGACTTGGAGTACATGGGAAGACTGATCTCTTTATTATGTCATAATTGTCTGGTCATGTGGCTTTCCTATTGAGATTTGAAAGCCATGCACAATGTAACACAAGACACTGGATGTGGCAAAACTAGAAAAGAAACTGACCTGGAACCCACAAATTAAAGAGGCAGAGAGGAAGGCCACAAGAAGACTGTCTCTCATGAAGAAACTGGCAGGCACCAAATGGGGAGCAAAGGGCAGCATCTTCAAGCAGGTGTACGTAGGAAACATCCTTCCTGTGATGGAGTATGGCTACTGGCCAGAGTGCAGAATGCAGTCATGCACATCATCACAGGCGGGCTAAAAACAACACCCATCCACACCTTAGAAACCAACACTACCCTTCACTGCCTAGACAAAAGACAGGAAGAGAAGTCTGTTCACAGTGAAAAGTTGTAGAGACTGCCCACCCATCAAGTCCATCAGCAACTCCAAGAACAAACAAAGAACAGGCTGAAAAGAAGCAGCTTCAACCACCTCACAAAACAACTCACAAGAGCTCAACAGGACACCATCTACAATGCCTCAAATGGTCAAGAACCTCTTCAAGCTGCTGAGGACTGGAACACCTCGCTGTCAAGTATTTTATTTTTTACTGACGTCCCAGGAATAGCCAACAAAGAATCCCAGTCAGCAGCAATCCTCAAGTCTCTCACACTGGAAATGCTGGACCGGGATTACAACGCATCAATCTGGGCACACATTTTCACAGATGGATCCTCATACGCATCTGTCAAGAACGGAGGCAGTGGAGTTTTCATCCACTACTCAGATGGACACACTGCATCCAAATCCCTGCCTGCGGGAAGACTGTCAACCAACTACTGGGCTGAACTCACTGCTCTACGAGAGGCTGCCAGCCTTGTCAGTGCAGACGATCCCCTGCCCTCACACGTCGTTTTCCTGACCGACTGCAGATCCACCATCCGAAGCCTACAGTCCCCCAGTGAGCAGCTGGAGAAAGAAACACTGCACCTTTTGGTTGCCCTCTCACGCCTAACACAAGTGGCTGTTCAGTGGGTACCTGCTCACTGTGGACTATCAGGAAACAAGGAGGCAGACAGACTCGCCAAGTCCCTCAGCAAGCTTGAGCAACCAAACCAACCGATGTCCTTCCAGGAAGTCAAAACTCTCAAGTGGCACTGTCATGCAGACTGGCAGACCCAACACAACCCACCATCTGATGACCAGATGAAATGCCTCCAGCACCACCAACAGACCACCATATTCTGTCCAAGGACTGGACACTGCCGACTGCGTGCACACTTGTACCACCTTGGACTGTCACACACTGCAGACTGCTGGTGTGAAACTGGTTTACAGACCCCAGAGCATGGACTGCAGTCTTGTCCCCTGTACCAAGACACCAGGCTACATCACTGGCCACATGGAGCGACGCTGGCAGAGAAACTCTGGGGCACCATTCAAGACCTACTGCAGACCACAAATTTCATCTCAACAACCAATCTTGACATCCGAGGCAAAAACTCATGAACACTGAAAAAGAAGAAGGATGTGACATACTGTATAACACAAAACACTGTATGTTTCATGCAGTGTAACACAGAACACTGGATGTGACTTACAGTGTAACATAAGACTTTGTATATGATATATGGTGCCCTAAAAAAAATGACAGTGACCCCATAAGTGCTACCGACATCCGAAGGGTTAAACCATCACCTGATGACAGTACATGAGCTGATATGTGATTTTGGACTTTGTGGCTTGAAAATCACAGGCCACCACACACTGCCATGTAAAATTTTTGAAACCTTGAACCACTGATAGAACTTTATACTACCCTGCACTGGTCTGTGACTTTGGACCTTACCACTGAGAGTCTATTATCCCCTTCCCTGCCACTGTATGTATATTTTGTTTCAGAAATTTTTGTTCATTCAGTGACCAAAAGCCTCAACCATCCAAGGAAAAGGGTACAAATGTGTCTCAGCAAGAAGCATAGATCCTCATGAGCCCCAGCAACTGCGGGAGCTCATGAGGATGTATGTCTCTTGAAGTTGGGTCATGTTTGGGGGGTTTTGGCAGTCAAGGGGTAAACTTACATTTCAGCCATCACCTGCTAACACTGCTATGTGCTGGTCTGTGAGTTTGGACCTACCAGTAATGACATTTTATGTGCTATTCTGTCAGTTTGGAACTTTACAACTTGGAAGCCATAAGGCCCAGTATCCAAGACCACAGTGTTATGTAAGCCTTTGAAACTTTGAACTGCTTATACTACAGTATGCTGGTGGGTGATTTTGGACCTTACAGCCCATCAAGTTTGTATCATCAACTGATACTAAACTGTTGTCCTTACCAGGCATACACTTTAACTCGTTCAGCCCGACGGCCGTATTTCCCAAATTGAGGCGTCATCTAATGACTATGCACCAGTTGCAGGAGATGGATCGACGATAATTCAAGGGCAGTGCCAGATTGGCTTGGTGCCTACAGGTGCCAAGCTAATCTGGCACTACCCTTGAATTGTCACGGTCGACCCATATCCTGCTGTAGTGCGTCAGGGTTGAATGGGTTAATATTTTCTTGTTTCTGTACTTTTAGAGTTGATCCAGACCGTGTTAAAGAGGTGGGTCCTGATCGGGCATGTGCGGAATGGTTGTTGCGATGCGGTGCCTGTGTCAAATGGAAGGGCAAGCAATTCTGGGAAAGAGACTACAATGCCTTGCCACCATCCCGCTTTGAGCTCTACCAAATTGAGGAGATAGACGCAACAAGCTCAGCCATCATGGGCATAGGATTTCCACATCTGAGTATGTCACTTTAAGTTGAACTGCAATCATAGGAAAGCTGATTATTATTAGAGACCAGGGAGGGGGTGGGGGACTTATGATTATTCCTGGGCTCCAGGTAGTAAGTATTGTCTGAAATAGCTCAGGCTGTAAAGCGTCGGAGCAAAAGAGAGTAAAGGAAACAGCCAGGTTGTGGGTTCGCGAGTCCCCGTCCTGGCCCCGGTAGCAGGACTTGAATCCAGGGGGGAAAAAAACCGGCTTGTTCAATGGCATGTCTGTTAATCAAAGGGGCACACCTGCAGTGCATCTGAATTGATCAGTGTTTAAGTTGTATTCCATAGGCAATAGTTATCCTTGACCCCATAACCTGCTTGTTAGGTCCGTCCATTATCACTTCAGTGACGTGACGTGGATGTTAAATCCCGAACTAACCAACCAGCGCACCAATCAACCAGCCAGGTAGTAAACTTCTGCACCATACCTATTGTTAATTCCTGCCATCGATTACTGGTCCCAGCCTCAAAATGTGGAGCTTGCATCACACATGCGCATCTGTCCAGACATCTCATTGACATGTACATGTATGTGCTTGGCTTACCAAAAGGTGCTTGATATATATATTGTACATAAAACTTCACAGCTAAGTGACTGCTATGACATACACAGGCATCTAGGTAAGTGTGTGTGTGTGGGGGGGGGGGGGGGGGGGGCAAAGTGAGCTTGAACTCGCCTCTTTTTTTCTTTTTTTGGGATGGGGGGGGGGGGGGGGGGGGGGCGGACATTTAAGATGTCTCGAAGTCAAACTAACCAATGTTTGTTCTGCCATATTCAGTTTTAGTTTAATTAATGAAACCAGGGAGAGGCTTATCTGCTTAATGTTTGACTATACCCGCATCACTCTAGTTAAGTAATTCGTAAGCCTCCACCCTTGCAGCTGGAATGAGCTCACAGCTTGTTTTTACATGGGGACGGCTTATCTACAGACTGTCTGACTATACCATTCTCCCACCTATTCATTGCTTCACCTGGCGAGCCCCATCTTGTGAGGGGCTCTTTGCAAAGGGAATGAGCATTCTCACATCATAAGGGTGGTGGAGGGGGGAGGGTTGACTGTTTCACAGTGCCACATTGTTAACCCTCGCGCTGGGACCATATGGGGTTGAGGCGCATCCCCTGGGTGGTGGATAGGGGGGCCCTCGCGAGAGGGGTGCACCGAAAGAAATGAGGTGCCATGAACCAACATGGTCTAAGGGAAGGAGACCCCGACAGAAAACCCCTGGTCTTCCTAGTAAGGGGGTTGGGCGTGGGGGTAGCTTCCCCACCCTGCAAATAAATAAATAGCTACAAAACGCAGACGAAAAGACAAACAGCAATTCCTTTCCTGGAGGAGGAAGGTTCTTCTACCTGAAGATTTATGATGTGTGGTGAAAGCTGGAAGTCTTCGGAAGCCATAGGGCCGAGCCGCCTCTCTCTATCCAGGGACACAATCATGGGCACATGGAATGTCAAGACCATGTACCAGAGCGGGAAGTCCGCCCAGATAGCAGCGGAAATGCATAAGTACAACCTTTCCCTGCTAGGTATCAGTGAAGCCAGATGGACACAGTCTGGCCAGAAAAGGCTGTTAAGTGGGGAGATGATTCTGTATTCAGGTCATGAAGAGGAGAATCCCCCCATACAGAAGGTGTAGCATTCATGCTGTCACCAGTGGCACAGAGAGCACTGATTGGCTGGGAACCTCTTGGGCCAAGAATTATCACAGCAGCCTTTAGAACTAGGAGAAAGATCAAGTTGAACGTCATCCAATGTTACGCGCCCACCAATGACAGTGACGAGGAAGAGAAACAAGAGTTCTACGACTGACTCCAGAGTGCTGTGGACAAATGTGCGGAGCGAGACATCACCATCGTCATGGGCGATTTTAATGCCAAAATATGGGAGGACAACACCGGATACGAAGAGGTGATGGGGAGACAGGGACTAGGGGAGATAAGTGAGAACGGGGAGAGGTTCGTAGACTTTTGTGCTCTAAACAGACTTGTCATTGGAGGCAGCATCTTCCCACACAGAAGAATATACAAAGCAACGTGGGTCTCACCTGACCATACTACAGAGAACCAAATAGACCATATCTGCATTAGCAAGAAATTTAGAAGATCCCTTCAAGATGCTCGAGTGAGGAGGGGAGCAGATGTCGCCTCAGACCATCATCTGCTTACCTTAAGAATAAAGCTCAAGTTAAAGAAAAGCAGCACAAGGACAACAAGAAGACAGTGCTATAATGTAGGCCTTCTGAGAGAGATGGGAGTAAGAGAAGAGTTCAAACTGGTGCTGTCCAACCGGTTTGAAGCGCTACAAGAGCTAGTAAATGAAGAGGAGGGGGTCACCACAGAGCAGCAGTGGAAGGCAGTTAGAGAGGCACTGAACTCAACCTGCAAAGACACTGTGAGGTTCAAGAAACGCCATCACAAGGACTGGCTGTTGGCACAGACCTTGAAGAAGATAGCAGTGAGGAAGCAGAAGAAAACAGTTGTCAACAACAGTCGCACGAGAGCGGCCAAAGCAAGGGCACATGAGGAATACTCGGAAGCCAACCGCGAGGTGAAGCGGAGTATCAGGGCAGACAAGAGAGCCTACACAGATGGCCTAGCAGCAGAGGCAGAAAAGGCAGCAGGCAGCGGCAACCTGAAACAGCTCTACGACATTACCAGAAGGTTGTCAGGCAAGTATAGCCATACAGAAAGACCAGTAAAAGACAAAGAAGGCAAGCCTATTGCAGACAGAGCAGACCAACTTGACAGATGGGCCGATTATTTTGAAGAGTTACTGAACAGACCCACCCCACCCGACCCCCCAGACATCCAGCCAGCAGAGATTGACCTACCCATCAGCTGTGACAGACCCAGCCGGGAAGAGATCAGAAGAGCAGTGGCATTTTTGAAGAACGGCAAAGCAGCAGGGCTAGATGGCATCCCAGCAGAGGCTCTGAAAGCAGACCTAGAAACAACAGTAGAGATGCTGTACCCACTGTTTGGAAAGATCTGGGAAGAGGAGGTGATGCCGGCTGACTGGAAGGAGGGGTACCTAATCAAGCTTTCCAAGAAAGGCGACCTCAGCAAGTGTTCCAACTACAGAGGAATCACGTTGCTGTCAGTACCAGGAAAGGTCTTCAACAGGATCATCCTGGAGAGAATGAAGAGCTCCGTCGATCCCCAGCTGAGAGACCAACAAGCAGGATTCCGGAAAAAACGATCATGTACAGACCAGATTGCCACTCTCTGCATCATTGTGGAGCAGTCTCTGGAGTGGAGCTCCCCGTTGTACGTCATCTTTGTGGATTACAAGAAAGCATTTGACAGCGTGGACCGAGAGACTTTGTGGAAACTCCTACGACATTACGGTGTACCCACAAAGCTCGTCTGCCTGATCAAGAGCAGCTACAATGGCATGACATGTCGCGTGATCCACGAAGGGCAGTTCACCAGGGAGCTCCAGGTCAGAACCGGCGTCGGGCAGGGGTGTTTACTGTTTCCGTTCCTCTTCCTACTGGCCATAGACTGGGTCATGAAGAGGACCACAGAGCAGAGAAGAAGCGGAATACGGTGGACACAGCTTGACGACCTCGATTTTGCAGACGACTTGTCGTTACTGTCCCACACTCATAACAAATGCAGGACAAGATCACGAGGCTTGCTGACATCTCGTCCCAAACACAAACAGAAAACAAAGACAATGAGGCTGAACGCAACCAGGGAAGAACCAGTCTTGCTTGCTGGCACCCCACTGGAGGAGGTGGAGTCCTTCACCTATCTCGGGAGCATCATCGACAAAAAAGGTGGCACTGATGCAGATGTCAGAGCACGAATCGGTAAAGCCAGAGCAGCCTTTCTCCAGCTGAAAAAAGTGTGGAGTTCCAGAGAGATGTCACAACACACCAAATTCCGGATTTTCAACTCCAAAGTAAAAGCAGTTCTCCTATATGGAGCAGAGACTTGGAGGTTGACAAAAACCACAGTCAACAGAGTACAGATCTTCATTAACAGTTGCCTTAGAAGAATCTTGAAAATCCACTGGCCAGAGAAGATCAGCAACATCAGACTCTGGGAGAGAACAGAGCAGATAACAGCAGAGAATGAAATTGGGCGAAGAAGATGGGGATGGATTGGTCACAGTCTGAGAAAGCCAGTTTCTAGTATCACTAGGCAGGCATTGTCATGGAACCCCCAGGGAAAGAGGAAAAGAGGCAGGCCGAGAAACACCTGGCGTCGAGACCTCCAAGCAGACATCAAGAGACTGGGAACCACCTGGAGTAAAATCGTCATCTGTCAGGCATCTGTGGTAAACTTTAACATTGGCTTTTCCTCGAAGACTATTCAAGCCTCAGACTTCAAACTTGGCCCAAGGGTACTTTGTGGTAAAACCTTTATAAACATACCAATTTCAAGGTCAAGGGAACAGGGGGTCCCAAAAAAGTTTTTTAAAATAGCCATTTTTTGATACAAATTGTTTCTCCTCAACAAATACTTTTTGTTGACCATATTAAAAATACGGTAGACTATGAAATGGGGCTGGTTGGAGTGCATTCCGGAACATGCACATGATGTTTTTAGCATGTGGGGCAGAAATTCTTTCAAAGAAGTAACAAGATAAAAATGATGTCACATCTAGCTATGCAAACCTTTCTAGAGAACATCTTTTGAGTGCCAAAGTGCCGTGTATGTGTGTATGTATGTGTGTGTGACAGCGACTAGAGCCCATGTTTGATGATGGACAAACTTGAAATTGTATGATATTGCCCCTGAATGAATAATCGAGGTTGTTTTTTTGGCTCAGGTGCGAAGCAAAATTGAGTATGTTTTGGGCCAGTGGTCATCCGTCCATCGTCTGTCCGCACACCGTCGTCCGTGGTAAACTTTAACATTGGCATTATCTCGGAGACTATTCAAGCCACAGTCTTCAAACTTGGCCCAAGGATACTTTGTGGCAAGACCTTTATAAACCTGCCATTTTGAGTGACCTCTTGCAAAAGTTCAAGGTCACAGGGGATCGGGAAATAGGTAAAAAATAACTCTATTTCTCAAATACTATTCACAACTTCGAACACAAACTTGGTACAAAGATACCTGATGGTAAGACCTATCTGTGCATACTAATTTGGGTGATCCCTCTTAAAAGTCAGGGTCACAAGAGCTCAGGAAATAGGCCCAAAATGGCCATATTTTGACAAAAGATGTTTTTGGGTTTTTTCCCTGAAATACTATTCACAACTTCAAACACAAATTTGATAATAAAATATTTTTTGAAAAAATATTTCACCTTTTGGGGGATTAATTTTATGAATTATTTGGGATTAATCTTAAAACAATTGAATTTTTTTTTTTACCAAAAAAAATCAACCCAATCTTCTCATTAATAGTCGCATGATTTTTCATATACTGTATTTACATAAGCCTACAGTTTGTCTCGGCTGTCGGGTACGATTAGGTCAATTGTGACATGCATGCCCTAGGTTTGAAAATCAGGTAATTTTCTGCACCACTTTTTCAGTCATTTGTAGAACAGCTAACATAACTTTAATTTTCCTTTTACGAAAAAAAATATCTTCTCATTAATACCTGCATGATTTTTCATAAACAGTGTTTGCATAAGTCTGCTGTTTGTCCCAGCCCTGGGGTAGGATTAGGTCAAATTGTGACATGTAAGCCCTAGCTGTGAAAATCAGCAAGAAAATTGCAAAGTTGATCCTCCGATATGTCAAATGTTAATACCGCGATGAGGGACATATAATATTGAGTCGTCACTATGAACACGGCGTCGTGGGACTAATGATACCATGACGTAAAGCTTAAAGCGACATTTCACTGCTCATGCTGTTATTCTTCTTCAGAATAACTATGCTACGCCAGACCAGAGCTTAGGAATGGCAGGATTGCAGTGTGTCCGTCTTTATTTCTGTGTGCCAGTATGTGTGGATCAGAGGGTGGGTTAGAGTAGGAGTTGGATTTCTGTCGCTACACGAACCCACAGAGCATACTAATGGCTGGAAGCGCCGTGTGTCTGTCTTTATTTGTGTGCACCGATGTGTGTGTTGATCAGACGTTGGCGTAGAGAGGAGGGAAATGGATCAGCATAATATTCCTAAAAATATGAACAACTCTGAATGTTCCTAAACGATAAACGCATGTGAGCTCCAAACAATGTACCCCACCCGGGTCTGCCCTGGGGGACTTGGGTGGGGTTAGGTATTTTTTAGTTCCCAGGGTCACCCTGGTCAGCCCCACAGGGAGGGTTTTTCTCTCTATTCTGGGGCATGCGTTTCTGTCTACCCTTTGTCCATTCACCTGTATTTGCCTTTTTAAAACTCTCCCTACTGTCTGCACTGCTTGTAGCTCTTGACATTGGATGCGTGTTGCTAAATGGTCTTAGCTTTATTTAGGCCCCATGTGTTAGGTTTATTTAACGTATTTGACTGGCTGGCGACATACATTCAATGTTCTGTTTTGTGTTTTTTTTTTCACAAGCAGTGCAGGCACGTCCTGAGAAAGCCTTGTTGCTGTCGGGACGTTAAGCAATATACAATCAATCAATCCAAACAATGTGGTAGACTTTGGGATGAAATCCTCATCTTGTTTCAACTTCAAACAAAATTTAGTAGAGTTAGCTGATTGTAAGACCGTTCTATGTATACTAATTTGGATGATCCCTCAGAAAGTTCAGGGATCGCAGGAGGTCAACAAATGTGTGAAATTGCCATTTTTTGATATAGAATTGTAGTTTTTAATCGATGTTTTTTTAGTCATATTTGGCACAAAGGTAGCTCATGATAAGACCTTTCTTGCAAAGTCAAGGGTCATGGGGAGGGGTCCAGAAATAGGTCAGAAATAGCCATATTTTGACAAAAACTGTTTTTTTCTGAAGTACTATTTCCAACTTCAAACTTGGTATGGAGATACCTGATGATAAGGCCTTTCTATGCATACTAATTTGAATGACCCCTTAGTCTCAGGTCAGCAAGTGTGTGAAAAATGCCAGTTTTTCATAGAATTGTAGTTTTGGGCTCGCATGCGAAGCAAAAGTGAGTCTATGTTCTGGGCCAGTGGTCGTCCGTCCATGGTAAACTATAACCTTGGCATTTTCTCGGAGACTATTCAAGCTACAACAAACCAAGGGGAATTACTCAGCGCTGGACAGACGAACAGTTAGATCCCCTGCCCCCGCCTATCAGGCACCCATTCGCCAGCCCACAGAAAAATACGCAGGTATAGAACAAGACTATCATCTGATCCCTATGATCGTCTTGTTCTATACCCTGCGTATTTCTCTGTGGGCTGGCGAATGGGTGCCTGATAGGCGGGGGCAGGGGATCTAACTGTTCGTCTGTCCAGCGCTGAGTAATTCCCCTTGGTTTGTTGTACAATTCTGCCAGTGCTAGCCTCACCTATCTGGTTTGTGAGTATTCAAGCTACAGTCTTTACACTTGGCCCAAGGATACTTTGTGGCTAGACCTTTCTAAACATACCAATTTCAGTGACCTCTCACAAAGGTCAAGGTCACAGGGGATCAGGAAATATATCAAAAATAGCTATTTTTGGACATAATTTAATTTTTTCAAATACTATTCACAACTTCAAACCGAAACTTGGTACAAAGATACCTGATGATAAAATCTTTATACGCACACTAATTTGGTTGATCCCTCGGAAAGGTGAAGGGTCACAAGAGCTCAAGAAATAAGTCTAAAATCATGATATCTTTACAAAAAAAAAGTTTTTTTTTCTCAAATACTATTTACAACTTCTTAACCCAAACTTGGTACAAAGATACCTGATGGTAAGACCTTTCTATGCATACTAATTTGGTTGATCCCTTGCAAAGGTCACGGTCACAAGAAGCTTTACCTACGTGTACACAGGAACTCATCCTGTAGCAGACGATACTGACAAATAACAGCCGGAACATTTGAGAACCACACTGCCTGCATCTGTATTCCCCAACAGCAGTTGTCACAGCCCTATTCCACAGGTGCATATGGAGTGTGATTGTCACGTGTCTTCCAGTTATTTGTCAGTATCATCTGCTACAGAATAAGTTCGTGTGCAGGCCTACGTAAAGCTGATAGGGGTTCGTGTGACTGCAGTGTATCTCATGTTCTGTGTGCACTGACCGATATGACTGCATCCCTTATACAGGCCCAGAACTGGTGGAATTCTAACTCCACCAACTCAGCGAGTGGTATGACCGACTTAGTGGCAAGCCCTAGCTGAGTCCAAAACCATGTGCGGGACAGACAAAAAAAGACTAAACCTCAGCTTTAAGCCAAAGGTGTTCAGTTACATAGTTTATCATAGCTCTACCTGTGCAAGGTCTCCTCTAGCAGTTCCTCAAATGGAGGAGGTTCAGTCACTTTAAACATTCAGTTCATCTACAAAAGGCTTAGACTCTCATGGGCCCTGTAGCAAATGAACATCTGTGCCTGTCAGAGTTCCACTCTATCTGTACCCCAGACAGAACATGTCAGTATATTTAGGACCAGAATGAGCATGCGTTGACACCACACTTAATGACACCTCAACACCCATTTGTCGACACCAAAGTCAACACTAAATCATAGCCATGAGGTGTGCGACTTGCATTGCATTATATTATACTATTTTGTTTTTTAATGTCGTTCGATGAGACACGATGTGTGCATGGGGCAGGCTGGAAGGGACCCGATACTAGCAGTGTTAGAAGTGCATGAATAAAATCAAAATGATCCTGTATTATATTGCAAGTAAGGGAATCATCATTTATCACTGTATGATATTATTAAATTTTATTTTTTCTACCTTTTATATTTTCAGAGGGCTTGAAACATGTTCGAAAGATTGTCCTTCATGACTGCCGGTATTTGTATGATGATGCACTGGAGTACCTCCCACTGGTGAAAGACACATTAGTATATCTACAGGTCAGCAACTGTGGCGACATCACTGATCGCGGTCTGCCTCCCCTGACCCAACTTACGTAAGGATGCTTCAGATTATGGATGTAATGTGTCAGCTTCAGACTAGTTAGAATTATTAGCAATTTGTTTATTCATTTGTCCATTGTAAGATTCTAGCGCAACAGCTATGTGCTTTTATCATTAGACATTTAGATTAGCAGACAAGAGCCTTCAACATGGCTTGTGGAGTAACATTTATTTTATTTTAACACACTAAGCTAAACCTAGTTCAGAGAATTCACTGGGGCACCGCGGAAGCTTCGTGAACTATTGATGAGACCAGCCTTTTCAAGGGTGGGTCCAAAATAACTTTGGTCCGATAAGCTATTCTGGCACTTCCCATGAACTACCATGATCAACCCATAGCTTCTTGTATTTTTGCATTCAAGACTGAATTGGTCATTGATTGACTGGTTTTGTTACACTTCCAGCAACTTGAAAGACCTGGTACTATTTGCACTGCCTGAAGTTCGGAACATACCAGGAGCAACACAGATGTTGAAGGCAGCATTACCAAAGTGTAACGTACAGTTTACAGAGGCCCGTGTACCCAAAGCAACAGATACAGTAAAGAAATGACATGAAAGTGCAAACTGTGATCAAGGGAATTCATTTTTTTAAACTTGTAATCTTTATGTTTTTTTAAAACATTACTTGAATACTGCTTATTTTTGTTACGCAAATCCAACATTGCATATATTCTAACTATGATATCTTTTTTTATGATGTATACATTATTGTGTAAGGTGACCATTGATGACAGATATAAATATTTTGTAAGGTGACCATTGATGATAGTTGAGTGTAGAAGAAATATACATCTCGATATGAAAAACACTGTGTGAGTGTGTGTGCGCGCGCGCTTTTATTTGGGAAAGGAAGATGATGTTTCAAAGGATGAACAGAGGACGAGTTGTGAGAGTTGAGTGGTTTAGAGAGGTAGTGTGATGTTTTGCATCGCATGCTCATACTGCACATGTGGATGTGCGCACAGTTGCTTCATTGCTGTATTGTGATATACCATATGCTCATGCTGTGAATAAAATTATCAAGATACATATGCTTAGATGATATGAATGTGCGTGCGTATGTGTGTGGTTTGGTTGTGTGTGTGTGTGGTAAAAGAGCAAGACCGGTCCCACCCAGGTATGCATCCGGTCACTCTGGTCCCGACGCCTCAAAATGTCCGAGCAGAAGAATGTGAAGCACTCGGGGGCGTTTCGATCGGTATTCGTAGTTAGTAACTACATGCTCCGATTTACTCATCAGGGAACCGGCCTACAATTCTCAGTCCATTTCTTGGTGTCTTCCTCCCAGTGTGTCGCATTTAAATCCCTACATAAGGACATGTTATCCGTGTAGTCCATGCATGTAACTGTAGTCCTGACGCGGCATTTTTGATGTCCAGTATGGTCGCTTTCAAACCCTTGCAGTATTCCTGACGCGGTGTTATAGATGTCTAGTATGAACGCTTTCAAACCCTTGCAGTATTCCTGATGCGGTGTTATTGATGTCAAGTATGATTGCTTCAAATCCTTGCAGGGTCCAGTCTTGTGTCGGGATCCGATTGTATCGCTGCGTCTTCTGTTCCCTCGGCGCTTGTGCCTGTCCGTTCCAAGGTCATTTCCTGCTCAGCGGGGCTTAGCATAAGACACAAGGAGCCGTTGGGCGGAGTTTGCGTGTATCGACGTGGGAGTCATATTCTTTGTTTATTAATCCGTCCGTTTTGATGGACCAATCCCAGACTGAGTGTCGTTGTTGTTGTTGTTGATTCTCCGTGTATTCGTGTTTGTAGACGATGCCGGTTGTTTGTGCGGCTGTGTTGCCTTCCATACGACAGACTAGTGTTTCTAGTATTGTCCTCTGTGTAGGTGGTACGCAGTGTTGCCGTGGTGCATATCTCACAGTTGAGCTTAAAAATCAGCTTATTGTTGTAGCTGTTGCTGCTGTTTTGGTGTGGCTGTCGTTTCGTTGATTGCTGTTGTTGCCGTTGGCTTGTTGGGCCGCCTGAATTGTATACCGTTTTGGTGGTAGTTGCCGGGTTTTGTCGTTGTAGAAGGGCCTTCAAATCTTCGAGTGCTTCACAGAAAAGTTGGCCTCGCTTGTTGCGAGCGTTCCAGTCCTCCTTTCACTTTTGTGCGCTTTAGAACGAGTTCTTTGTGACCAGTGTTGCCTGGTGTTGTAGATTTAAGTTGGTGCTGCGTAGTTTTGTGGTCGGTGTGAAGTAGACAATGTCCGTTTCCTCTATTCTTAGTCCGTGTTGTTGACAAAGTGGCTTGCCTTTCTCGTTGGCGGGAGGTAAGTTTTTTAGCAAACAGTATGACGTCATAGCGTGTAGCGATTCATGACAGATGTCACTTCAGTAGAGGGTTTTGCCGTGGGGGCTGCAGGGCCGATTGTTGGCCTCAGTTGAGTAGCTGGCTCACACGTGTCTTGTAAAAGTCGCAGAAAAATAGGATCGCAGTGTAGTTTGTCGCTTGTTCTAGCTTGTCGATCGTGTGGTGTTAATTGGTGATTTTCGTTCCATCCACATTTTCTCAGGTGTGGGGAGTGCGTTCCAACCACCCTATTATAGGTGTGGGAGTGGGTCTCAACCACCCTATTATAGGTGTGGGAGTGGGTCTCAACCACCCTATTATAGGTGTGGGAGTCGGTCTCAACCACCCTATTATAGGTGTGGGAGAATGGTCGAAGAGCTCCTTCTTGCTTCTGGTTTCTTGGTTGTATTCGTTCCATCCACCCTTTATCAGGCGTGGGGAATGGGTCTCATCCACTCTGTTTCAGGTGTGGGAAACCAGCGATGACTTTCTTCTTCCTTGTAGTTCTCCGTTGACATGAGATGTCTTGGGTCTTGATCGCCGTTTCTGGCGGAGTTAGGGCTGGCAGCTGTTGTTTCCTTCGTCGTCTCGCTTCGAATGCCCAGTGGTAAAAGAGCAAGACCGGTCCCACCCAGGTATGCATCCGGTCACTGGTCCCGACGCCTCAAAATGTCCGAGCAGAAGAATGTGAAGCACTCGGGGGCGTTTCGATCGGTATTCGTAGTTAGTAACTACATGCTCCGATTTACTCATCAGGGAACCGGCCTACAATTCTCAGTCCATTTCTTGGTGTCTTCCTCCCAGTGTGTCGCATTTAAATCCTTACATAAGGACATGTTATCCGTGTAGTCCATGCATGTAACTGTAGTCCTGACGCGGCATTTTTGATGTCCAGTATGGTCGCTTTCAAACCCTTGCAGTATTCCTGACGCGGTGTTATAGATGTCTAGTATGAACGCTTTCAAACCCTTGCAGTATTCCTGATGCGGTGTTATTGATGTCAAGTATGATTGCTTCAAATCCTTGCAGGGTCCAGTCTTGTGTCGGGATCCGATTGTATCGCTGCGTCTTCTGTTCCCTCGGCGCTTGTGCCTGTCCGTTCCAAGGTCATTTCCTGCTCAGCGGGGCTTAGTCGCGATAAGACACAAGGAGCCGTTGGGCGGAGTTTGCGTGTATCGACGTGGGAGTCATATTCTTTGTTTATTAATCCGTCCGTTTTGACGGACCAATCCCAGACTGAGTGTCGTTGTTGTTGTTGTTGATTCTCCGTGTATTCGTGTTTGTAGACGATGCCGGTTGTTTGTGCGGCTGTGTTGCCTTCCATACGACAGACTAGTGTTTCTAGTATTGTCCTCTGTGTAGGTGGTACGCAGTGTTGCCGTGGTGCATATCTCACAGTTGAGCTTAAAAATCAGCTTATTGTTGTAGCTGTTGCTGCTGTTTTGGTGTGGCTGTCGTTTCGTTGATTGCTGTTGTTGCCGTTGGCTTGTTGGGCCGCCTGAATTGTATACCGTTTTGGTGGTAGTTGCCGGGTTTTGTCGTTGTAGAAGGGCCTTCAAATCTTCGAGTGCTTCACAGAAAAGTTGGCCTCGCTTGTTGCGAGCGTTCCAGTCCTCCTTTCACTTTTGTGCGCTTTAGAACGAGTTCTTTGTGACCAGTGTTGCCTGGTGTTGTAGATTAAAGTTGGTGCTGCGTAGTTTTGTGGTCGGTGTGAAGTAGACAATGTCCGTTTCCTCTATTCTTAGTCCGTGTTGTTGACAAAGTGGCTTGCCTTTCTCGTTGGCGGGAGGTAAGTTTTTTAGCAAACAGTATGACGTCATAGCGTGTAGCGATTCATGACAGATGTCACTTCAGTAGAGGGTTTTGCCGTGGGGGCTGCAGGGCCGATTGTTGGCCTCAGTTGAGTAGCTGGCTCACACGTGTCTTGTAAAAGTCGCAGAAAAATAGGATCGCAGTGTAGTTTGTCGCTTGTTCTAGCTTGTCGATCGTGTGGTGTTAATTGGTGATTTTCGTTTCATCCACATTTTCTCAGGTGTGGGGAGTGCGTTCCAACCACCCTATTATAGGTGTGGGAGTGGGTCTCAACCACCCTATTATAGGTGTGGGAGTGGGTCTCAACCACCCTATTATAGGTGTGGGAGTCTTCTTCTTCTTCTTGAAAAGGGATTGGGACTTCCAGCTTTCGCTGATTTCGTCCAGGGGGGGGGTGGGCCGGGGGAGGTTGAGGGGGGGGGGGAGGTTGTCTCACTGTCTGTCTGTCGCTCCGTCGCGCTGCTGGCTGGTGGTGCTGCCGGGGCCGGGTGGTTGATGGTGCAGGAGGCAGGTGGTAGGCCGGGGGCCGTCGCCTATCGCCAGGTTGGTGGGTGGTGGTGTGCCAGCCACTCCAGTAGATGTTGTAGGAGTGGTGGCGGTGGTGGTGGGGGTGGCCGGGGGAACCGTGGCCGGTTGTAGATGGGTCTGGGGAGGTAGGGTGGTGGTGGCGGCGGCCAGTCAATTCTTATTCGAGGGGCCGGGCGCTGACGTGGATGAGGTGGATGGCGGTGTTGAGGTTGCAGGCGGAGGTGTGGTGGCGGCGTAGGCAGTAGTGCCGGGCGTCGCTGTTGGTGCCGGGCCCACTTTGGGGGCCTGTTGCGCCGTCGCCGGTGTTGTTCCGAAAAAGGCTCGGTGGTGGTGCCTTTTTCTTCTTTCGAGGGGACAGGGGTTGCTTCTGTGCCTACTTCTCGAGTCGGCAATGTGGTGTTCCCGCAACCCCTGGATTTGGTAGCGGTGGTGATGGTCCCCGTCTTCTTCGTCGCCGTTTGTGGAGCTGCCGTCGACCCCGTGGCTTGAGTCTTGGGTGCCACCTGGCACTCAGCTTCCTTGTTGGTTGGTGCCGCCTGACACTCTGCGTCCACGCTGATGGTGTTGGTGGTTTGAGCTGTTTTATCGCAGAGTGTCGGGGTGACGAGGTCTGTTATGGCCCCGGTGTGAATCAACCACCGGGTGGCGATGAGTGCCCGGTGGTAGTTGTCACCTCCTGCCGATAGTATGGCAGGTATCGCGTCCTGGAGCAGGAGCACTAGGTCACTGAAGTCCAGGCTCCGGAGCCGGGTCCCCTCCTCCACCGACGATGCAGCTCGTTCCTGGGTGATGTGGTCCGGGAGTACGAGCGGCGGCGGGGAAGAGAGCGGAAAATCCGACTCCGAGGCCGATTCCAGTGATTCCTCTGGCCCCGGCTGGTCCCAGGGCTCTTCTTCTGGTGGTGGTGGTGACTGGGGGCGGGCTGGGCTCGCCTCGATGAACGCTTCCAGCCCCGGTTGGTACTGGAAGAAGGGTGGTATCGGTCCAGTCGAGGTGCTGTATCGATGGAAGTAGTCCTCGGCATCTATGTCTAGTTGACAGATTCTTTGTTGCCCTCCCCCCCCCCGGCACTCTGGAGTGTCGAGTAGCTTGGTTGCTGGGGGGGCGAGGGTGCCCGTTGTATTCGTTCTTGAGGCCGTATCGGAGGGGAGAGAGGGGGCCTATAGCTCCTCGTCTCCCTCCTGGCCGGTGGTGGTGTTCTTGCTGCTTGGTGGAGGGTGGCGGAAAGCTCTTCCGCCTGTTGGCGGTTACTCTTCCGCCGTCCTTTTTTCGCTGAATGCATGTTGCTTTGGATGGTTGCCGCTGGCTCGCTTGGTGGGGGAGACGCGGTGAACCGTGGTCTCTCCTGTGGTTGGCTGTTCGCTGACTTGTGTGGTGTAGCTGTGTGGAGAGAGCGGAAAAAACCGTGCTCTCTCTTCGGCTGTCGAGCTGGCTATCGGTGTGGGAGTCGGTCTCAACCACCCTATTATAGGTGTGGGAGTCGGTCTCAACCACCCTATTATAGGTGTGGGAGAATGGTCGAAGAGCTCCTTCTTGCTTCTGGTTTCTTGGTTGTATTCGTTCCATCCACCCTTTATCAGGCGTGGGGAATGGGTCTCAACCACTCTGTTTCAGGTGTGGGAAACCAGCGATGACTTTCTTCTTCCTT
The DNA here is from genome assembly GCA_036245525.1 of Semisulcospira habei. Taxonomy (NCBI): domain Eukaryota; kingdom Metazoa; phylum Mollusca; class Gastropoda; family Semisulcospiridae; genus Semisulcospira; species Semisulcospira habei. The sequence goes on from BTPG01000004.1 coordinate 92,871,829, forward strand.
GTAGTTCTCCGTTGACATGAGATGTCTTGGGTCTTGATCGCCGTTTCTGGCGGAGTTAGGGCTGGCAGCTGTTGTTTCCTTCGTCGTCTCGCTTCGAATCTAGTGGTAAGAAAGCAAGACCGGTCCCACCCAGGTATGCATCCTGTCACTCTGGTCCCGACGCCTGTTTATTCTCCGAGTTGTTGGTGGTCGCTGCTGTCGCATGCGTTGTGTTATGTGAAGCACTCGGGAGGCGTTTCGATCGGTATTCGTAGTCTGTGACTACAGGCTCCGATATACTCGTCAGGGAACCGGCCTATTGTTGTAGAGGGCTGTCGTTTAAGTGGGTGGGTGCGTTGTTGATGTCGTAGAGGGTTGTCGTTTAAGTTGGTGGGTGCGTTGTTAGTGTCGTGATGTTGGAGTTAACCTACGTGTTTCTCCTTATCCGTTCGTGGGATTCCGTCTCTTGAAGTCTGGTGGGGTGTGTAGAAGAGGAATCGCGGATTGGGCAGTGTAGTGGGCTGTGCTTAAGGGTTACGTAGTTTTCCTGGTCCGATGAGTTTAGGGTGACGGGCAGTTGTTGGTTGTGAAATGTGGCCGTTTTTTTCTTTGACGCGGTGGTAGATCCTTGTTAATCCTGCTTGATCGTCCCGTTGGAGTATGGTCGTGGGTTAAACCGCTTTCTTTTCCTCCGTCTCGTTGTCTTTAGGGCTGACGCGGGGAGAGGAGATAAGCTTTATCGTTGCTCCGGGCTGTCTGTGGGGAATTAGGCGTAATGTTGCTTGCTTTCTTCGTGGCAGCGGGTCTGATTCTCGTTGGGTCCATGGGGCAAACTGGATTACGTGGAGTACTGTATGCCTCTTACATCCTTTTCTTACCCTAGTTGGGGTGGGTGGCTGAGAGTCCCCTACGGGGTTTGAGCTTCATGCTGTGTGTGTGGTTGGTTTCCCTGTCGTTGAGCTGAGAGCGAGAGTGTGAAGGGAGAGATATAAATACTGAGCGGATTAAAGCATCATTAACACAATGACTGAGTTAACCCCTTGATTATATCTTTTTTGGTCCTCCATATCCATGTCTCCCACACAGAGTAAATACCATTGGAAGTTACCCCTAAATCATTATTATTTAAACAGCCACATTTTTATGAAAATCAAAAATAATACTTAAGGGGTTAACTCAGTCATTATGATAATAATACTTCAATCCGCTCAGTATTTATATCTCTCTTAATTAGCTCATATGTCTACTGTCGCAATGTTACTATGTACGTAAACACAGCCCGTCGCCAGCTGACTCTAGGTACGACGCGTCAGAATAAAATATGCACAACAGTTACAAAATATGATCACGTCGCAATGTTTTGACAACGTTGCTCAAAACCTTTTCAAATCCTTTAGCTGCTAGATCGATGTACCACACCTGAGTCGATATTCACACAATTTATTTTTGACCTTAAGAAAATGCACATCGAAAAAATTATGACCCCCCACAAATGTACTGAATTGGTTTTAAGATTGAATGGGAATAAAAACCCCATTAGCTACCGCACACAGAGAGAGAGAAAGACCCGCTTTGACAACACAGACATAAACTCCACTCATGTGAAACTTACACGTTTTAAATCAGCTTCTTTTCAAGCCAGCTCACCTGTTTACCTTTGTGGTGTCTAATGTCGCCACGCGCCGACACAGTAGGGCGCCGCTATTCGACTTAGTAAGGGAACACTCTATGAATAAACCGGCTCTACAGCTTTGAAAAGGCTATTTGCTGAGAGGTGACAAGAAGAGTTTCGAAATTGACTTCATATTTACTCAATGGCTGGTTCCCGAAAAATCAGACGGTGGTTATACTGTGCACTATAAACAGTTTGATAAGAAACTAACAAGTAATATTTAACACACACACACAGACGCACAGACAAAACACACAGACGCGCACACAAACAAACAAACACACAATCAAACAGACGTACACACACACAAACACACACACACAAACACACACACACACACACACACACTTACAGACACTCATGTCAGTACAATTTTATCGTAAGCATGAGCTGCCAGGTGGTGTCACGGTTGATCGCCTTTTGTGTTGCCTCACGCCGCGCTATTAGCGGCCGCATTCCATTCCTTTTCAATTCAGACACGAGCCGCATTTTGAAAAGGCTCTCACCCGTCAATGGCCTTTATAGCTATACCCTTTCAAATCGCTAAGTTGTGTCAAAGATCAACAGGGGGACATATTACTTTTCAAAAGAGGGGGATCATTTACAAAACGGTTCTACATGTGAGGGCTTAATGTACTCATGTCTGGTTTACTGACAAAGAAACAAATGTGTTTATAAATTTTTTTTTTTTAAATGCATTATAAAATGAACACAGATGAAATATTATTATTAAATGATATTGGCGCTGTAGAAAACATAGACTTAGATTCGAAAAGGGAACGACTTTTATCTGTAGTGGTTTCTGGTCATTCGAAATCTTATCTTGGGAAGCTTTATTCAACTGAAGATATACTATCCCTCACGGCTGCTGATTTATTTAAACTTCATTTTAAATATGAACAGCACATGGCTTCACTAATGACCCGTGATTTGAGCAAATCAATTGTCTGCTTATATTCAAAAGCTGTGAGTTACGCTCTCCCTGTAGACATTGAAAATCTTACAAATGACCTCGAGAGTAACCCCATTGTAACGAGTGCAATTGGTAAATTAGCTTGCCTTTTATTCTACAGATTTGGTAATTTGCTGGCTCCTCTGGTAACATTAATTGTAACTAGCAGCCATGTTGATTTTACGAAATTAAATTTTTTTGTTGATAAAAATGGACGACCAACAGACGACCCCCCAAACGACCCCACAGATGAACCCTGCCTCGGACCCTGTCAAGACCCCGATTCACACAGTGATAAAAATTAAAAATGAAGGGAGGGTTCAGTCAGGTAAACGTTTAGCTGAATGGAACAAGCCGAAAAAGTTACAGCTACAGGCGCTAACAGAAAAGGCTCATGTAAGTGACCCGCCGTCAACACCGTTGGGACCGTTAGGACCGTCAGAACTGACAGGACTTTCAACACCCCTGTCACACCCACATCAAAGTGAAAGACCTTCAACCCAGTCTAATTCTGAAACAGCAAGATATGTAGTTGCCGCATTTGTTGTCGGATCTGGTTTTGTAGCTTACCAATTATACAAAAAATACAAGCCACAGACTCGTACAGTGACCAAAAAATTAAACACTCCATCATCAAAAACAGAAGTCGCCACATTACCAACAATATCCAAAGTTGTCGACCCATTTCATATGCAGTAATAAATTTATTATTTTAATTTTTTCTTGCCTAAGAAATTAATGACTCAAAGAATTTAATGAATCTTGTGTATCACTCTGCAGTAATCAGTGCATTAGCAGTAACGTTTTCTATGCTGGGAAAAAATCTACTCAAAATGAAATCACCAGACCTCAGTAGACTCGATTTCGAAGACAGCGCTAAGCTAATTGTAGTTGTAACAGCATCAATCGCCACGAAAGACCTTCTTGTTAAACAGGGAATTATTCCCGAAAATATATCTATGTAAATAAAAAATAATATGGCGACGATAGCTATTATGGTGGGAGGAGCGATGGTCAACGCCCTCGCGTTTAGCGGCTCTAATTATCTCTTTTCTAAAATGGGTAGAGAACAATCTGCAGAAGAAATAAAGCGTCATAATGAAGCGTCAGAAAAATTAGCACAAGCTCAACAGGATTACGAAAAGAATAGAATTGAGAAACTTGATTTCATCAATGAAAAACTCAGGCTAGAAGGTCACGCACAACATACGTTTTCAAATACAGACGACGCAATCCGTGAGTATTTTTTAGTCACGGGTGAAGACATGTCTATCCCAAAACCGAAACTAAGTGACTACTATCAACCAAGCCCAGAACAAAGAAACGGGGAGATAATCTTTGTTCTAGTGGGAATGATATTTGTTTATTTTACTGGAGTTTTCATTGCTAGAAAAAATGGCAGCCGAAAATAAACTATCGAAAATATATTACTCACCATCAGGGTATTATAAAGGAGCAACCGCTATTCAGAAATTACATGCCGCTGTGGGCGGAGATATAACACTCAGTCAAGTCAAGCAATGGTTACAGAGACAGGCAATTTGGCAGATATATTTACCTGCTCCAAGAAAGATAACGAGACCTCATTTTGAGAACACAACACCTAATGACACACACCAAATGGACCTTTTGTTCTTACCACATGACACAATAAGAAAGAAACGATACAAGTACGCATTAACTATCGTAGACATAGCTTCAAGGTACAAAGACGCTGAACCCATATCTGACAAAACAGCCAGTACAGTTGCTACAGCATTATCAAAAATATATAGTCGAGGCCCCTTAAGATACCCCAGACTTGTACAAGTTGATGATGGATCAGAATTCAAAGGTGCAGTTAATCAGTTATTTGCTAAGCATGGTGTACTGGTCAGACGCGGCATTCCAGGCGTGCACAGATCGCAGGCAATTGTTGAAAACTTTAACAAACAGTTATCAGAAAGACTTTTCAGTTACCAGTATTCAAAGGAACTCATGCATGACACCCGTAACACGGAGTGGGTACAAAGGTTACCACATGTGATAAAAGCAATGAACAATGAAGGACACCCAAAACCTGCTGATGCTATTAAATTGAAAACAATAACAGAGCCAAAAACAGGACCAACCCCGGCACCAGACACAAGTTTATTTACTAAACAGGTAAGATATTTATATCAACCAGGGGAAGCTGAGAATGACATCAGGCGCAGGTCAACAGACCCCATATGGTCAACATCTGTTCATAATATAAAAAAAATAATTCCCGGCGCAGACGCAACAATATATTACCTGTATGACCCTGCACCCCAGAGGGCATTTGTCAGAGAAGAATTACAGATTATTCCCCCAGACACCGTTACTCATTTCAGTAACTAAGTCGTCAATTAATTCATCAACCAGTTCATCACAAATGTCTTCAGATAACTTGAGCCTGTAATGACCTGGTGCATAAGCTTTTTCTTTAGTGTGAAACACTCGTTTCGTGTCTCCAACTGCAAGTGATTTCTTATGTGTTTGAATTATTTCAAGATTATGTTTGTTTGATCTCAGTGACTTGTTTGGATAATCAGGCATTAATGCACCATCTAACACTTGCTTGTAATGTTCATGACGTATGTCTTTATTTTTTATTGCTGTTTTCTTGATACCTTTGGCTTTTGACTGACTTCCCTTTTGGTGCAGTATAGAATACATTTTTGATCTCAGTCCAACGTACTCAACTATTGGCACACCATTTAGTTCATCTTTAAACTTACCAGGCACCTTTTTGTTTTGTGTGCTGTACAGTGGATGATCTTTAGGATAGTCAGACGTGTCATACATGTGTAGTTCTGTTTTCATGTCTTCATAAAAGTCTTCAGTACACACATCAATGATCATAGAGTCAGTGTCAGTGTATAACAATCGACAGTCAGGATACTTTAATTTGAAGTAATCATAATAAAATTCAAGCATCACCAGTTTTGACAATTCAAGAATTACTTACTTACTTACTTACGCCCATCACCCCCCCTGGGGCATAGGCCGCCGACAAGGTCCCTCCAGCCGTCTCTGTCCTGGGCGAGTCTCTCCAGCTGTCCCCAGGTGTGGCCCATCTTCTTGGCATCTGTCTCCAGGTCACGTCGCCAGGTGTTTCGTGGCCGACCTCTCTTCCTTTTTCCCTGTGGGTTCCATCTTAGGGCTTGCTTTGTGGTGTTGGTTGCTGGCTTGCGTAGTGTGTGACCTAATTCAAGAATTGCCATACCAATAAATACTGGCTTGTCCAGTTTAACAATCTTTTTTTTGAGTGACACTGCATACAATGATGAATGAAATTCTTTGTACCCAGTGTACTGTGGCTTGCCTGTAAGTTTAATTGCACCCGATTCAGTTGTGACCAGTCTCACATCTTTTCTGTGATGAGGATTTTCCATCGTCTTGCCAAAACAGGCATTGTTCATAAGCTTAAAGAAGTCTTTGTCAAATGCAGTGTTGCCGTCTCTGGCACGAAGGGTTGTGTTCTTCATTATGTAATCTTTCATGAAAGCACTCTGATCAAATTGAATTCCTCTGTGAACTTTCTTTAGTACTAACCCATGTCTGATGTAAAACTGCAACAAGCGGTAGTGACAAACGTAATTGAATTTGTCATTTAGATTTGGTACAAGTTTAGTGTCTTCTTTTTTCCCCGTCATACTCATTTTCTCAACTGCTAATGGATAATCATTGTGATAATCATGTAGATGATGTGGGTACTCTAGGTCGACTTCAAAGATCCAACCCTTCGCGTCGTTTCGGTCAAGAGTCATAATATTGTTAGTTAACCCTGACTCTGTTACATCATACTGTGACAAATCATACAGACAAAAGTTTTTCAAGGGCAATAATTCACACATTGCGAACCCGTAAAGGTTATTAGCGTCAAGGTACGTAATGAATGACCTTGACCCAGGGTTTGAGGGGTCAAAGTTGTCCAGATATTTATTATTTGCCTTTGCGTAATTGTTCGATGCAATACTAATGCCTCCCCTCAATCCACGTTCCACCATTTCACCCATCGTACGATCAGACAACAGGTCTATAAATATCTTACTGGATTTCAAAAATGCATCCCATGTCATGCCAGGACTAGTGATGTAACAAGCAGGGTCAAGTCTGTAGTGTAACAAACCCTTCTCACGGTAACTTTCAAATACATCTGCTAGCAAGCAAACGTCAGCTTTCAAGTACTGGTCATGGTAATCACCAATCGTCTGACACCCCAACTTCCCCCACGCATCAAGTGCATGTTGATATTCAGAGTCAGAAATACCTTTTCCAGTTAGTGTAGAATAAAATTTCTCTTTTGGTGGCAGTCTTGTTTCCTCAAACACAACCCAGTGATCAATGTACTCATATGGATAGACACCTTTCTTAACCAAGTCTGACTCAAAATATTTACTTGTTATTGGATACTCAGTCAGCCCTTCTGCCAGACTAGCAAGACCTAAAGACAAATGTTGCATGGAGTCATAAAATGCTAATTTATCTAACCTAAAAGTCAAGTATTTCTCAGTTGTCTGGGCAATACAACTTATGTTTTTGTATGACTCGTCTACAGCCTGCATGATAATGTGTGAATCATATCCTTTGAGATTGTGAAAAAAGATTGGTAACTTGTATGTCTTAGGATCTATTTTTAATTTCAAGTTACAATCACCATGTGCAGCACCTCTGTAACATCCAGTTATGTGATCGTGGTCACGAACTTTATCACCACCTAAAGGTTGTTCACAAATCCAACACGTCTCAGCTGTATCAAATTTCAGTTTGTCTTCTTCTGTCATCACCAAAGGCATCTGACATGTTGTGAGATACTGTACTACCTGACTATACAGATGTCTCATTTCTGTTAAAAACAGACAAGCTGCATTTTCACCTCTGTAGATAACAGGCTCTGAATGAAGACCGTCTGACCTAACAATAATGTATCCAAAAGAACACACCACTTGGTCACTTAGTTTTATAGTCTTTGGTAATGACTCTGGAACAGGACCTTCAAATTGAACAACCAGGGATTCAAAATCAGCGTATACTACAAACGGCAATTTTTGCTGATTCCCATAGTTCTTAAAATACACTTGACTACCAGGATCTGGATACTTAAGTACTGTTTGTATGTCATCAGCTGACCTGCAGTGTAAAACATGTTTGTGCGCTACGTTTATGGAGGAGAATCTTTGTAAACATCTTTTACACACTTCCTGTTTCCCATTGTGTTTTGTTGTATGTGAATGAATTAGACGTGACATATTCCTGATAATTGTGTAGTGGAAGTTATTGTCATCACCGGCAGGACCGATTAGCAACATGTCAACATGTTTATCTTCTGACTGCCCATATGTTGGGGCAATTGGAGATACTCTAATTGGCTGTAACTTGTTTTCAGATTTATTATCCCACACATACACATTCACAGATATACCAGGATTTAGTTTTTCAAACAAGTCTATGTCTTCTATTTTAACAGGGAACTCAATGCCACTAAAGTTGAGTTCATTTACAAATTTGATGTAGTTAGATACGCGATCAGGTCTTGACCTCACAAAGTGTAGTTTAGCAAGTACACACCACATGAAACAGAAATTGTCATTGTTCTGTATGTTGACGACTGCCTTCTTGTTCGAAACTTCTGTTGGCAGTGGCAACCATGATTTACCTAATATAGGATGATACCTAGACTGCTTTAATTGTAGTTCATGTACATGCCCTTCGTGCCAGCCAGACCCCTTCATTTTTGCACTGTCGATTGCCTGGAGAAAGTCTGGTAATAGTCTGTCTCTAAACACGTTCTCTACCTCCGGTTCTCTTCTTGTGTTAACAGTGTGTTGTCTTGTTGATATATACGATACAATCACCTCACCGTCTACCCTAGTGAATTCGATTTTCGCAACAATTTGAATCTTAACACTGCCTGTAAGAAGATTTTGTTGTATGACAGAAAAAGAGTTTTTTATTGATTCGTAAACATTATTAGTATTTGATATAGGTAAGTTTGTTGTGTGAAACACGTTACGTAGGCCTGATGAGCCAGGGTTTGATGAGCCAGGGCTTTGAGCATTGTCCGTCATTTTTATTTGACCGACAAAATAATAAAATAAAAAATATTAACGTTAACTCTGCTGGCTCACCTTGTGTAATACCACTTTATTAACTGCAACACTGTCAATATAAACATTTAGTTTGCGTAGTTGTTTAAATATGCTATAACAAACTTCCCCTAACCAGCCATAGTTGGTATCATCAACTTTAAAAGTAGGTGTCTTTAAATCAACTGTCATGTGCTCCACATTTGGATGCTCATCGACATAAACCAAAGTCACACTATATGAAACATATATTTCTGATGGTGCTGAAAGGCTTATGTAAGTCTGTTTGGGTGTTATTAAGTCAGTAAAGTGCATAACATCTTTGAAAAGGTGTGTGAGATCAAGCACCTGTATGATTTGTCCGTCTGTCATTTTTATTGGACAAACAAAAGAATAAATTAATTTACATCAATTTACTAACCCATACCCTGTGGGCTGATCTGTCTTTAAAATGAGCTTTAGATGCTTAGTTGATTTCAGTTTATTTTTTACATCATCACGTTCATGCTTATTTGGGATGACATCATTTTCTCTGAGACAGTCTTCAAAGCTGTCACGATCCTTACAGTAAAACAAACAGATAAACTTTAACTGTTCTCGAAAATCTTTTAGTACAGCATTATATTTTTGAGTGAGAATCCATACACTAACATTTGCGTGTCTGCCACTGAAAGCAAGTTCTGCTAAAGTGTTTCTCTTCTTGACAATGTCTTTCTCTGCAGAGCAGTCATCAACAATAAACAATGTTGACTGTCCTTCAAATTGCTTGTAAAAATATTGTAGGTAGTCATTCAGTTTTTTCTCAGGGTCAACTAAGTATATGTTGCTGTCAGTCCAAATGAATAAACGGTTGTGATAAGCTTTGTTGTGTTTGATTGTAGGACAAAATATTACAATGTTTTCAAAATGGTGGATGTATCTTGTTTGTAATAAGTCAAGTACGAATTGAGTTTTCCCACACCCTGTGGCACCAACAAATAAGCCACAGTGTGGATCGAGTGTCATTAAGCTACGGTTCATTTTAATACACAATATAATTTTAATATATGTGTCCACTTAGTCTACACTCTTGTATATTGAGTTGTGCATCATAAATTAGATACAAATATATGTTAATGACTGCAGCAGTTTCAACCTTCTTTTGTATCTGAATTGTTATTCCGTCACTACCGTTCTCGACAGTTCGTCCTGACCCATGAAGGTAATCATCATCTGTACTACGAAGGTCTAGCCACAGTGCATACTTGTTTGTCAGGTATTGACCAATCCTAACATCATACAGATGTAGATCTTTGCACGCAATGTTTGCAGGTTTATCTCTAATCCTTCCACCCGCAAAATACTTTATGGTTTCGTCATAGTGCTGGTATGGTAACATTCCTGAAGCGTACACTTGATTAGGGCGGCCTTCAATTGTGCAGGACAAATGTGTAATCTTACTTACTTACTTACGCCTGTCACCCCTACCCGGGTATAGGCCGTCGACGAGAGACCTCCAGCAACTCCTGTCCTGTGCTTCTCCTTCGATTCTACTCCAGGTGGTTCCCAGTCTCTTGATGTCTGCTTGGAGGTCTCGACGCCAGGAGTTTCTCGGCCTACCTCTTTTCCTCTTTCCCTGGGGGTTCCATGACAATGCCTGCCTAGTGATACTGGAAGCTGGCTTTCTCAGACTGTGACCAATCCATCCCCATCTTCTTCGCCCAATTTCATTCTCTGCTGTTATCTGCTCTGTTCTCTCCCAGAGTCTGACGTTGCTGATCTTCTCTGGCCAGTGGATTTTCAAAATTCTTCTAAGGCAACTGTTCATGAAGGTCTGTACTCTGTTGACTGTGGTTTTTGTCAATCTCCATGTCTCTGCTCCATATAGGAGAACTGCTTTTACATTGGAGTTGAAAATCCGGACTTTGGTGTGTTGTGACAGCTCTCTGGAACTCCACACTTTTTTCAACTGGAGAAAGGCTGCTCTGGCTTTACCGATTCGTGCTCTGACATCTGCATCAGTGCCGCCTTTTTTGTCTATGATGCTCCCGAGATAGGTGAAGGACTCCACCTCCTCCAACGGGGTGCCAGCAAGCAAGACTGGTTCTTCCCTGGTTGCGTTCAGCCTCATTGTCTTTGTTTTCTGTTTGTGAATGGTGAGGCCCACTTGGGACGAGATGTCAGCAAGCCTCGTGGTCTTGTCCTGCATTTGTTGATGAGTGTGGGACAGTAATGCCAAGTCGTCTGCAAAATCGAGGTCGTCAAGCTGTGTCCACAGTGTCCACTGTATTCCACTTCGTCTGTGCTCTGTGGTCATCTTCATGACCCAGTCTATGGCCAGTAGGAAGAGGAACGGAGACAGCAGACACCCCTGCCTGACACCAGTTCTGACCTGGAGCTCTCTGGTGAACTGCCCTTCGTGGATCACGCGACATGTCATGCCATCATAGCTGCTCTTGATCAGGCGGACGAGCTTTGCGGGTACACCGTAGTGTCGTAGGAGTTTCCACAGAGTCTCTCGGTCCACGCTGTCAAATGCTTTCTCATAATCCACAAAGTTGACGTACAGCGGGGAGCTCCACTCCAGAGACTGTTCCACGATGATGCGGAGAGTGGCGATCTGGTCTGTACATGATCGGTTCTTCCTGAATCCTGCTTGCTGGTCTCTGAGCTGGGGGTCAACGGAGCTCTTCATTCTCTCTAGGATGATCCTGTTGAAGACCTTTCCTGGTACTGACAGCAAGGTGATTCCTCTGTAGTTGGAACACTTGCTGAGGTCGCCTTTCTTGGGAAGCTTGATTAGGTACCCCTCCTTCCAGTCAGCTGGCATCACCTCCTCTTCCCAGATCTTTCCAAACAGTGGGTACAGCATCTCAACTGTTGTCTCTAGGTCTGCTTTCAGAGACTCCGCTGGGATGCCATCTGGCCCTGCTGCTTTGCCATTCTTCAAAAATGCCACTGCTTTTCTGATCTCTTCCCGGCTGGGTCTGTCACAGCTGATGGGTAGGTCGGTCTCTGCCGGCTGGATGTCGGGGGGGTCGGGTGGGCTAGGTCTGTTCAGTAACTCTTCAAAATACTCGGCCCATCTGTCGAGTTGGTCTGCTCTGTCTGCAATAGGCTTGCCTTCTTTGTCTTTTACTGGTCTTTCTGTATGGCCATACTTACCCGACAATCTTCTGGTAATGTCGTAGAGCTGTTTCATGTTGCCGCTTCCTGCTGCCTTTTCTGCCTCTGCTGCCAGGCTGTCTGTGTAGGCCCTCTTGTCTGCCCTGATACTCCTCTTCACCTCGCGGTTGGCTTCCGAGTATTCCCCCTGTGCCCTTACTTTGGCTGCTCTCGTGCGACTGTTGTTGACCGCTGCTTTCTTCTGCTTCCTCGCTTCTATCTTCTTCAAGGTCTGTGCCGACCGCCAGTCCTTGTGGTGGTGTTTCCTGAACCCTACAGTGTCTTTGCAGGTTGAGTTCAGCGCCTCTCTAACTGCCTTCCACTGCTGCTCTGTGGTGACCGCCTCCTCTTCATTTACTAGCTCCTGTAGCGCTTGAAACCGGTTGGACAGCACCAGTTTGAACTCTTCTCTAACTCCAGTTTCTCTCAGGAGGCCTACATTATAGCGCTGTCTTCTTGTTGTCTCTGTGCGGCTTTTCTTTAGCTTGAGCTTCATTCTTAAGGTAAGCAGATGGTGGTCTGAAGCGACATCTGCTCCCCTCCTCACTCGAACATCTTGAAGGGATCTTCTAAATTTCTTGCTAATGCAGATATGGTCTATTTGGTTCTCTGTTGTATGGTCAGGTGAGACCCAAGTTGCTTTGTGTATTCTTCTGTGTGGGAAGATGCTGCCTCCAATGACAAGTCGGTTTAGAGCACAAAAGTCTACAAACCTCTCCCCGTTCTCACTCATCTCCGAGCCTAGTCCCTGTCTCCCCATCACCTCTTCGTATCCGGTGTTGTCCTCCCCTATTTTGGCATTAAAATCGCCCATGACGATGGTGATGTCTCGCTCCGCACATTTGTCCACGGCACTCTGGAGTCG
>BTPG01000004.1:92885032-92974501 GCA_036245525.1 Semisulcospira habei
TCCATCACCCATGCATCCTCTTCAAAACCTTGATTTAAATCACTACACCAGTTGTCTTCAGCAAAAACAACAGAGTAGTAGAAATAAATGAGTGCCTAGACTGTTTGAACATAACTCAATATTTACACCATTCTGAGTATAAATCTTCAAAACTGGATCATTTGATTTTCCATGTTGTAAGAACCACACACCTTTTATTATAAAAACAAAGTACATACTCTACTCTACATAATAACACACACGTTTTAATAATTGACATTTTAAAAAATGTGTTATAGTAGTATGATTTCTGCTGACGTGTTATGTTCAAGCAGGTTCTCATATTATGATGAATTATGCAAAAGCAACTTACACTAGAAAATCATCAACTCAATGGTGATTTAGGCCAACATTGCAAACATCTTGTGACAGTGACTTTTCATAGTGCAGCATGCCTTTGAAAATCTGAGTTCCATGGAGCATGTGTAAAATGTGTCACGCTTTGTTCTCAAGTTATAATTCAGATCTGGTTTTTTTTTTAAATGTGATAATGTCCCAAATTCTCCTGTGGTCACCCATAAATTATGTATCACTGGAAACCTTATCCATTTCCCTACAACATGATGTATGCCTTAGTTTGATCTGACCACTTCTGATAATTTTGTAGCAGGTTTTGTGAGGGAGGGTGTAGATTTTACCACTAGACACCCAATCGTACTCTTGACCTTTACCTAGCTACATGATATACCAAGTACACGGGTCACCTGCATGCTCTTCTGAAAGTGTGATGATGTGTGTGTGTGTGTGCGTGCGTGCATGCATGCTCCAAACATCTCCAAGAGGCACATGAGGATCTATTCCTCCTGGAGATGTGCGCATGTTTCTGTGAGAGAGAGAGAGAGAGAGAACCCCACGCGTGAGAGAGAATGAGGTCATATTTAGAGTATTATGTCAGTGTCCGCGTGGTGACGGAGTTGCCTCTTTTACGTCACCTCCACTGTCTGACTTTCTCTAGAAGTATAGTAAAGGTTTTTTAGCGTTTCAATTCTTTTCTGAAAAGAATTCATTTTTACTAAAGAAGTTGAAAGGATACAAAGCTGGCTAACGAACTCATCCAATGTCTTTCTCCAAACTAGCTATAAGCAAAAGTTCAAGTAAATATCACAAAAATTACGGACTCTAATCTGGGTCAACTAACTTCCTAAAAGCAGTCGTTTATGTCTTCAATGAGACATTCAATTACAATATGCTTAGTCTTAGCCTCCTACTTAAGAAAGTGTTTCGCCAAGCTTCAAGCTTGTGTGTACAGAAATATTGGAGATTCTCCAGTTTACATACATTTGCACACACATACAGACATACGCACATACATACATATGCACCAAATGTACCTTCAGCAGCCAGAAGTAGACATGACGTAATTTTCAGCTTGTAAACTTCAATTGTTTAAATTGTTAGAGGTTTAGCCTGCCTGCCTTTGACATCATGGACATGCTATTAAATTCGCCCCACCGCGACCCGTCCTAAAAAGTCCCTTCTATAAATAGAAGGGACTTAAAAGGAGACAGAGGCCATACTAACTCAACTAAATGGACGTGCACTGATCGTCAGCCAGCCACTACTTTTTTTCCCATTCACTACTGCTGCGCACACCCAGTATCACGAAATTGGGGGGGGGGGGGGGGGGGAGGGAGGTCGAACATTTTATCTCTGGTCATCACTTGGATAAGATTATACTAGGTCTATGTAATATAATAATCAAGATGAAAGTTGAAGACGACAAATCGTTCCCGGTTACACACACTTTGTTATAAAGAAATTACTTTTACGTATATGTGTGAAAAACTCTATAATCTGCACTCAAACGAAGCATTCTTAATAAGCTAAGCTGATCGCAAGTCTATGCAAAATATGTCTTTGCTACGCAAACCTTGAGGACCCTTGTGAGCGCTGCCATTTTTGGTTCCTGGATTTAACGCCCTTTGCAGACATCTCTAAATCAGAGATACATTTCCACAAAGTCGAAATACTCCGTTACAAATATGTGGCACTCTACTCAATAATATCACTACATCAAAGCACTGCGGTGGAGCTTGTCAACAGCCAGCGATGTCGCTTCGGGCTCTTGCTGTGAGTGTGGGGAAAGTTTGTTACTGTTTACCGTTATGCTTCAGGTGTAATACTCATACAAACAAAAACTAAGCACTGTTTTTGTTCGGAATGTGTGACTATAAGTAGTAGAATTGTCCGCAGACATAGGACCTATTGGAGCCTATGGGGCCATTAGCGAGCTCCGCCACATTTCAAGGTCACGACAATGGAGCAGACGACATTTGTTTATGGTTATGCAATTACCCATTACCGTTAGGTAGGAACGTGTACATTACATTCGCGGACGTAGATTGACATGTCGGTCGAAATTAAACATAATACCGGAAGGGTTCCATAAATGAAAAGAAACATAACCTTTTTTCAGGAGAGGAAAAGAACGTTTCCTCTCCAGAAAAAGGGGTTTCTTCTTATTCCTTTTCAGTTAACGACCAGCGATCAAGGGTTTGATCAGTACTGTCATTGACCAGGTGTGCGCAGCGACAGTGTAGGGGGAAAAGAGAGAGAGGCACACTGCTCATTTTCAGGTCTCTTGCTTGGGCAAGTTTGGCGTGCTTGGAGCTATAGGCCGTTTGACATCGTTTTTGCCGAACATCTCCGCAAAGAAAGACTTTTCTGTACCACTGTAAGAACAAATATCATTTAGTGCCAGTTGAACTAATATGGAACATTTTTACTGAACTCCTATGATTTTTCGATTTTGCTCTACGATCGTAACAATTTCGTGAAAAGACAAGAACAAGCCATTTTCAATACCCTGGAAGATTTCAGTATCAAGGTCAAGCATGCAGATTTCATGTATGCCTGCGCTGTTTCGTTTTTGAAAACTTAGCCAGAAAACTTAGCCAATTCACGTGAAAATGGATCTTTTTTATACTATGGGCTTAATATATATCTGGGGCACATTTAGGGATGTAAAATCAGTCATTTAATGAAAAAATTCATAATTTTTAGGACAATACAGCAAAACTGACACATTGTTAAAGTTTCTTAAAAGTAAATCGTATTAGGTCAACTGCCATTGCATGATATTTGCGCTAAGATTGGTACAGAAAAGTGGCTCTTTGTGGAGATATTTCTGAAAAACGTGCGCTCCGATGTCAAACAACTTATACCAGGGGATTAACCCCTGCCAACATACCCACCCCCAAGCTGTCGGCTGTTAAAGGTGGGAATTGTGCGAGGGAAGAAAGTGAACTTCTTGTAGTCTGACTGGCACTGGATAATCCTGTAGCTTTTGCTGTGGCTCCTCTGGCTTCTGCATGGTTGGTACTTCAAGTTAGGGTTGTGGACACTCGTCTGGACATGGGTGATCTTTTACATCATAGGCAGCTGTCCAGTCATTCGAGGGTCGGCCAATTGAGGCTGGTGAGCATGTCTGTCATGCTCAAGGTGTTGTGGTGGCGATTGGGGGCAAATCTATCTGCTTGACGCTGCACCATCTCTAACTTGTTCATGTCTTTGGCAATGTTGGGGTCCCAGACTTTGGAGGCGTTGTCCTACCACACTTCTTGTTTCTTGACATGTTGGTCTACATTTCTCATAAAATGTATCGATTTACGAATGTTACAGTTGTTGATATTAAAAATTTGTTTGTCTGCAGAGACTCAACCCTTTCAAACCACATCTAAGATCAAAATGTGCACTACAAAACATCAGTCCAGCAAGAGCACTTTGGGGATGGCTGAATTCTGTATTCAACCAGTTAGTATATTGTTTTCTTTCAGTGTATTCATAGTCCCACTCTCACCTTTGTACAGAACAGCCACATTGTATGCTTTAAATATGTTGTTATATGATGCAATGTGTTGGTGTGATGGGTAATTGTATGCTGACCTATGATCAACTTAAAACACTCAGTAAATTAGTATTTTAACCCATTTACCCCTATGGGCGAATTTCCCAACTTTTGGAGGTGTCATTAACAACTAAGGGAGATGGATCAACCATGATAATTCAAGAGTAGTGCCAGTTATCTTGGCACCATCAGGTGCCAAGCTAATCTGGCACTACCCTTGAATTATAATGGTTGATTCATCTCCTGCTGCCGGGCTTTGGAGGCTAAATGGGCTAATATTTTATTGCCTTACATCTGTGTTGTGTTTTCACAATGGTTCCCATGACATTTATCTGCCTCACCACTATTACATGTTTCAGAGTACATGACAGAATATACAGTGACAAAAAGTAGAGGAGACTAAAGATCGACATGACTAAAAACAAAACGACGAAATATAGAATGACAGAAAATAGCATAATATATGTGTGTGTGCATGTGTCTGTCTACTTTGAGAAAAGTTGTATAAGTTTTACGGGAAAGTTTTGCAAACTGTTTTGTCTTTGTAGTTGTAATCTTAAAGTGACTTTTTTGAAGTGCTTGGCAGTCAACTTTTGATCTGGGTTCGTTGTCATATGACAGTTCATTGAGCTGGTCTGTAATTTTGTGGCTTAGGGCCCATCAAACCTGTGTTTAACCCTTGGGCTGCAAGAATCATCATAATTTCTGCAGACATCACCACAACAAAAACTGCTACTGATGCTGAAATGGTCACAGTCATATATGTTTTAGGACACTGTATGTGATATACACTGTCTTGTGTTGCAATGTATGTCACATACCGTGTGTTGTGTTATAGTGTGTGTTACACAGTACATAGCCTGCCTTTTTACACACTGCAACTACATGGCCATGGGACGATACATTGAATTCCAGGTATAAATGCATACTCATGTTGACTACCTAAACACCTAGAAGTATCTAATAAGCTCATGCACACTGTGTATTCCTCATGAGCACATGCATGCTGAGAGATCCACAAGAGCCTCTGTATTCTAAGAGTTCCTGACAAGACTGATGGTGAGGGTCATGAAGATCGATCCACAGATCTGTGCAGACTCATGAAGATTGTAGCAGCTCATGAGAATCTGAAGTACAAGCTGGGCTCATGAGAATCTCTCAATGTGCACAAAGAAAGATACACCCCTTGCACATAAGTGCTTATGACTTGGAGTACATGGGAAGACTGATCTCTTTATTATGTCATAATTGTCTGGTCATGTTGCTTTCCTATTGAGATTTGAAAGCCATGCACAATGTAACACAAGACACTGGATGTGGCAAAACTAGAAAAGAAACTGACCTGGAACCCACAAATTAAAAGAGGCAGAGAGGAAGGCCACAAGAAGACTGTCTCTCATGAAGAAACTGGCAGGCACCAAATGGGGAGCAAAGGGCAGCATCTTCAAGCAGGTGTACGTAGGAAACATCCTTCCTGTGATGGAGTATGGCTACTGGCCAGAGTGCAGAATGCAGTCATGCACATCATCACAGGCGGGCTAAAAACAACACCCATCCACACCTTAGAAACCAACACTACCCTTCACTGCCTAGACAAAAGACAGGAAGAGAAGTCTGTTCACAGTGAAAAGCTGTAGAGACTGCCCACCCATCAAGTCCATCAGCAACTCCAAGAACAAACAAAGAACAGGCTGAAGAGAAGCAGCTTCAACCACCTCACAAAACAACTCACAAGAGCTCAACAGGACACCATCTACAATGCCTCAAATGGTCAAGAACCTCTTCAAGCTGCTGAGGACTGGAACACCTCGCTGGAAAGTATTTTATTTTTTACTGACGTCCCAGGAATAGCCAACAAAGAATCCCAGTCAGCAGCAATCCTCAAGTCTCTCACACTGGAAATGCTGGACCGGGATTACAAAGCATCAATCTGGGCACACATTTTCACAGATGGATCCTCATACGCAGCTGTCAAGAACGGAGGCAGTGGAGTTTTCATCCACTACTCAGATGGACACACTGCATCCAAATCCCTGCCTGCGGGAAGACTGTCAACCAACTACTGGGCTGAACTCACTGCTCTACGAGAGGCTGCCAGCCTTGTCAGTGCAGACGATCCCCTGCCCTCACACGTCGATTTCCTGACCGACTGCAGATCCACCATCCGAAGCCTACAGTCCCCCAGTGAGCAGCTGGAGAAAGAAACACTGCACCTTTTGGTTGCCCTCTCACGCCTAACACAAGTGGCTGTTCAGTGGGTACCTGCTCACTGTGGACTATCAGGAAACAAGGAGGCAGACAGACTCGCCAAGTCCCTCAGCAAGCTTGAGCAACCAAACCAACCGATGTCCTTCCAGGAAGTCAAAACTCTCAAGTAGCACTGTCATGCAGACTGGCAGACCCAACACAACCCACCATCTGATGACCAGATGAAATGCCTCCAGCGCCACCAACAGACCACCATATTCCGTCCAAGGACTGGACACTGCCGACTGCGTGCACACTTGTACCACCTTGGACTGTCACACACTGCAGACTGCTGGTGTGAAACTGGTTTACAGACCCCAGAGCATGGACTGCAGTCTTGTCCCCTGTACCAAGACACCAGGCTACATCACTGGCCACATGGAGCGACGCTGGCAGAGAAACTCTAGGGCACCATTCAAGACCTACTGCAGACCACAAATTTCATCTCAACAACCAATCTTGACATCTGAGGCAAAAACTCATAAACACTGAAAAAGAAGAAGGATGTGACATACTGTATAACACAAAACACTGTATGTTTCATGCAGTGTAACACAGAACACTGGATGTGACTTACAGTGTAACATAAGACTTTGTATATGATGTATGGTGCCCTAAAAAAAATGACAGTGACCCCATAAGTGCTACCGACAGCCGAAGGGTTAAACCATCACCTGATGACAGTACATGAGCTGATATGTGATTTTGGACTTGTGGCTTGAAAATCACAGGCCACCACACACTGCCATGTAAAATTTTTGAAACCTTGAACCACTGATAGAACTTTATACTACCCTGCACTGGTCTGTGACTTTGGACCTTACCACTGAGAGTCTATTATCCCCTTCCCTGCCACTGTATGTATATTTTGTTTCAGAAATTTTTGTTCATTCAGTGACCAAAAGCCTCAACCATCCAAGGAAAAGGGTACAAATGTGTCTCAGCAAGAAGCATAGATCCTCATGAGCTCCAGCAACTGCGGGAGCTCATGAGGATCTATGTCTCTTGAAGTTGGGTCATGTTTGGGGGGTTTTGGCAGTCAAGGGGTAAACTTACATTTCAGCCATCACCTGCTAACACTGCTATGTGCTGGTCTGTGAGTTTGGACCTACCAGTAATGACATTTTATGTGCTATTCTGTCAGTTTGGAACTTTACAACTTGGAAGCCATAAGGCCCAGTATCCAAGACCACAGTGTTATGTAAGCCTTTGAAACTTTGAACTGCTTATACTACAGTATGCTGGTTGGTGATTTTGGACCTTACAGCCCATCAAGTTTGTATCATCAACTGATACTAAACTGTTGTCCTTACCAGGCATACACTTTAACTCGTTCAGCCCGACGGCCGTATTTCCCAAATTGAGGCGTCATCTAATGACTATGCACCAGTTGCAGGAGATGGATCGACGATAATTCAAGGGCAGTGCCAGATTGGCTTGGTGCCTACAGGCGCCAAGCTAATCTGGCACTACCCTTGAATTGTCACGGTCGACCCATATCCTGCTGTAGTGCGTCAGGATTGAATGGGTTAATATTTTCTTGTTTCTGTACTTTTAGAGTTGATCCAGACCGTGTTAAAGAGGTGGGTCCTGATCGGGCATGTGCGGAATGGTTGTTGCGATGCGGTGCCTTTGTCAAATGGAAGGGCAAGCAATTCTGGGAAAGAGACTACAATGCCTTGCCACCATCCCGCTTTGAGCTCTACCAAATTGAGGAGATAGACGCAACAAGCTCAGCCATCATGGGCATAGGATTTCCACATCTGAGTATGTCACTTTAAGTTGAACTGCAATCATAGGAAAGCTGATTATTATTAGAGACCAGGGAGGGGTGGGGGACTTATGATTGTTCCTGGGCTCCAGGTAGTAAGTACAGTGGAGTCCGCTTAACACGAATTTCTGGGGACACGGAAAATCACTTCGTGTTAAACGTATTTCGTGTTAACCAATATGGCCTCAAAATTGATTCACGGCCCTCCCGGCAAGGAAAAAGTGTGTAAGAGATGCGTGCATGAATGAGTACGAGGTTAAAAGTGCACATTATCGTACTAAATATGCTTACCTTACCTTCAGCTCGCTAGGAAAACACAAGGAGACGTGTACAGCTCACGTATTTAATGTAAAATCCATAGTAAAGTAAAAGCAACACAGGCTTTAGTACAATCTCGCATCGGTAAAAGCAACAGGGTCAAAGTCATTTAAAAAATGCCATGATCGAAGTCTGTCTTGCGTTATTGACAGCCCGTGTAGAGAGACAATCGTGGATCTCTTTAATTTTGTTTTTCACTTCAAGCGTAATCGACTTCTGTTTTGATAGCCACGATCGGTGGTTAACTGAAGTGAGGGAGTGTTGGGTTGTGTTGGTACACGAATGATGCATGAATACAGTTCAGAAACTCTAGCCAATGAGAAGACAGATTACAACAACTGAAGGCTATTCAGCCAATCACAGGCTAGAGTTCGTTCTGATCTGTATCATGTGTACTACAGCACGAGAGCGACACGTGTAGAGCCCCTTTCATGAATTGGTTTTCGGTGTTTGAGACTGGAATATGTGTTCGTGTTAAACAGGTGAATAATAGTGAAATTGCTCTGGTTGGGAACCGAAAACAGCTTCGTGTTAAGCGAAATTTTGTGTTAAGCATTTCACGTTATCAGTGAAATTTTAATACAGAATAAGAAGGCCGTCGGCCGGGAATGCAAAAACGGTTCACGTTAACCAGAAATTCGTGTTAAGCGAGTTCGTGTTAACTGGACTCCACTGTATTGTCTGAAATAGCTCAGGCTGTAAAGCGTCGGAGCAAAAGAGAGTAAAGGAAACAGCCAGGTTGTGGGTTCGCAAGTCCCCGTCCTGGCCCCGGTAGCAGGACTTGAATCCAGGGGGGAAAAAAACCGGCTTGTTCAATGGCATGTCTGTTAATCAAAGGGGCACACCTGCAGTGCACCCCACCCGGGTCTGCCCTGGGGGACTTGGGTGGGGTTAGGTATTTTTTAGTTCCCAGGGTCACCCTGGTCAGCCCCACAGGGTGGGTTTTTCTCTCTATTCTGGGGCATGTGTTTCTGTCTACCCTTTGTCCATTCACCTGTATTTGCCTTTTTAAAACTCTCCCTACTGTCTGCACTGCCTGTAGCTCTTGATATTGGATGTGTGTTGCTAAATGGTCTTAGCTTTATTTAGGCCCCATGTGTTAGGTTTATTTAACGTATTTGACCGGCTGGCGACATACATTCAATGTTCTGTTTCTTTTTTATTTTTTCACAAGCAGTGCAGGCACGTCCTGAGAAAGCCTTGTTGCTGTCGGGACGTTAAGCAATGTACAATCAATCAAACACCTGCAGTGCATCTGAATTGATCAGTGTTTAAGTTGTATTCCATAGGCAATAGTTATCCTTGACCCCATAACCTGCTTGTTAGGTCCGTCCATTATCACTTCAGTGACATGACGTGGATGTTAAATCCCGAACTAACCAACCAGCGCACCAATCAACCAGCCAGGAAGTAAACTTCTGCACCATACCTATTGTTAATTCCTGCCGTCGATTACTGGTCCCAGCCTCAAAATGTGGAGCTTGCATCACACATGCGCATCTGTCCAGACATCTCATTGACATGTACATGTATGTACTTGGCTTACCAAAAGGTGCTTGATACATATATTGTACATAAAACTTCACAGCTAAGTGACCGCTATGACATACACAGGCATCTAGGTAAGTGTGTGGTGTGTGTGTGTGTGTGTGGGGGGGGGGGGGGGGGGGCAAAGTGAGCTTGAACTCGCCTCTCTTTTTTTTTCTTTTTTTGGGATGGAGGGGGGGGGGGGGGGGGGGGGGACATTTAAGATGTCTCGAAGTCAAACTAACCAATGTTTGTTCTGCCATATTCAGTTTTAGTTTAATTAATGAAACCAGGGAGAGGCTTATCTGCTTAATGTTTGACTATACCCGCATCACTCTAGTTAAGTAATTCGTAAGCCTCCACCCTTGCAGCTGGAATGAGCTCACAGCTTGTTTTTACATGGGGACAGCTTATCTACAGACTGTTTGACTATACCATTCTCCCACCTATTCATTGCTTCACCTGGCGAGCCCCATCTTGTGAGGGGCTCTTTGCAAAGGGAATGAGCATTCTCACATCATAAGGGTGGTGGAGGGGGGAAGGGTTGACTGTTTCACTGTGCCACATTGTTAACCCTCGCGCTGGGACCATATGGGGTTGAGGCGCGTCCCCTGGGTGGTGGATAGGGGGGCCCTCGCGAGAGGGGTGCACCGAATGAAATGAGGTGCCGTGAACCAACATGGTCTAAGGGAAGGAGACCCCGACAGAAAACCCCTGGTCTTCCTAGTAAGGGGGTTGGGCGTGGGGGTAGAGATATACAATAGGAGACCCGAAAGACAATGATTTCAATAAAGCCGCATCCGTCATTAAATTACGTCATTTTTAATAATAAAATTTTTGACACCATTACACTCCCGTTATTACCCAATCAACCCTTTGATTTTTAAAAACTGACGAGCATGACTGATGCGGCCTTATTGATCTAATTATCTTACGGGTCTCCTATTGTATATCTCTATAACTATTGTCTCTGTGAACACCTAATCATTTACCTGTCTAAGTGATTTCAGTGGAACTATATATGTTACTAATAAGTTACAACTAACTTTTAGGAACCTGCAGAGGTAACCTTTAAGTTAGTTATCATAATAACTTATTAATTACTTACCATAAGAACTTATTAATTTCTTACTGTAAGTTCTTATAAGTTTTTACAACAACTTGACTTAAGTCACAACTTACTCGGTCAGATTTGTCAAGATACAAGGACAATAAAAAAAAACTTTTTTTTCTCAATAATACTCTGGTGGTGGTGCTGATGGGGCTAAACAATCAGGCACAAGTGGTGTAAATGACGTGTCATCTCTCTGTGAAGTGTATGACATTATTAAAGGATTACCAAATCTGATTTTTATTTGTTTAAAAGATTGTGTAGCTTTTCTGTGGTTTCCTGTACCCGTATCCTTTTTCCCTCTGCTAAAAAACTAGCCTTCAGTTCTTCAACATTCATGGGAGATTGACTACGCATTTTATTTTGTATTTCTGATTTCATTTGTTTGTAGTTATTTAAATCATCCTGGACTCGCTTAAATTCTTCGTCACTAATAAAATTGTCCTGCAACGCTTTACTTATAAGTTTAAGACTACTCAGTTTTGCACTTGCCAGCGTACTCAATGCTTCATGTTTTTCTAACTTTGTGTGAAACCTCTTGTTTATGGCATCCAAACCAAAGCAAACCAGTCTTGCTTGCTGGCACCCCGTTGGAGGAGGTGGAGTCCTTCACCTATCTCGGGAGCATCATAGACAAAAAAGGCGGCACTGATGCAGATGTCAGAGCACGAATCGGTAAAGCCAGAGCAGCCTTTCTCCAGTTGAAAAAAGTGTGGAGTTCCAGAGAGCTGTCACAACACACCAAAGTCCGGATTTTCAACTCCAATGTAAAAGCAGTTCTCCTATATGGAGCAGAGACATGGAGATTGACAAAAACCACAGTCAACAGAGTACAGACCTTCATGAACAGTTGCCTTAGAAGAATTTTGAAAATCCACTGGCCAGAGAAGATCAGCAACGTCAGACTATGGGAGAGAACAGAGCAGATAACAGCAGAGAATGAAATTGGGCGAAGAAGATGGGGATGGATCGGTCACAGTCTGAGAAAGCCAGCTTCCAGTATCACTAGGCAGGCATTGTCATGGAACCCCCAGGGAAAGAGGAAAAGAGGTAGGCCGAGAAACTCCTGGCGTCGAGACCTCCAAGCAGACATCAAGAGACTGGGAACCACCTGGAGTAGAATCGAAGGAGAAGCACAGGACAGGAGTTGCTGGAGGTCTCTCGTCGACGGCCTATACCCGGGTAGGGGTGACAGGCGTAAGTAAGTAAGTAAGTAAACCAAAGTAAGCCAGTTCTGTGGCAATGCTAGCTCCTTCCAGTCCGATTCCAACCAAACTTCCAATTCCAGTTGAAATCAATACAATACCCCCTACAGAACAACCAGCTGAAAAAGCGCCAACAGCCATAGATGTATTTTGTACAGAATTGAAAATGGTCTGATACCTCCTTTTGCATCTGGAGTACCTCGCCTCTTCACTTTCCAAATATTTAATTGCTTCTGTAATATTATTTAATCTGAATGCGTCTGTCTGTAATGTTTTATCTGATGCAATTGGCATATGTGGATCAAGCGCAAACGACGACACAGTCTCAGGCGCAAGCGTCGTTGGTAGTTGTGGATAGAAGTTTACTATATTTTTTTATTGACAAATATTTTTTATTTAATCAGCAATTACATTTTGCAACTCGTCAAAAGTATACAATTTGCTGGCATAATAAAATGAAACAAGATCAATGTGTTCAAGGTTTATGTAAGTTAGACGAACAAAAGTTGTTTTGTCAACAACCACCTTGACAGCCGGAACACTGCTCGAAACATTAATAACATCTACATTTCTTGTAATAGCAAAACCTTTGTTGATTCTGATACTGTTTCATCCCATGTAAGTTTTATTCCCTGTGCAATATTTGCCTCTTTCACAGAAGCTATACATCTCAAGATAATTTCAAATACTATTGTCGCTTCTCTAGCCACGACTAAGCTTGATGGCATAAACACAACAGAAGTATCTGTTCTTCCCTTTCTAGTTGTAAGAAGATACCGTCGTTTCTCATAATTTTCAACTTTCAGTTTATCTCTGCTATTGTTGTCTGGGGCAAAGCTTGGAACAAGACTTGCAATCAGCGGCCCAGAATTAACAACCTTCCTAAACACTAAGGCACCTTCGTCATCAGTGTATACATAAGGACTAATAAATTCAATCTTTATGTCCCAGTCAATTACGGGTGCTGGTGCCGGCACAGGTGAAACAACCCATTTATTACCCACATGTATTAAGTTGTAGGGCACGTTATTTACTGGAGTAGGTACAGTAACATCACGCAGCTGACCAAGTTTAGGAATCTGTCTTTCACCGTCTTTCATGTCAACAATTACTTTCCTCTTGTACATGCCAGTCGAATCAAGTTCAAAACCATATATTTCTCCAATTTCCCCTTCCTTCTCAAAATCCTGTACGTCTGCCAAATCTTTCAACTCTGTTACTGGACATGCAACTGGTATGATTCTCCGCTTTGGACCACCACTCATTTTTATAAACAAAAATAAAATTATTTAATTTCCAACACAACACTAAAATCATGCATAACAACTGGTTTGTTATCCTGATTAGTTACAGATATACTCAGTGACTCAAAGAAACTAGAACCTAATTTCTTAAACTGCGCAGGAAATCTAACAACCACACTTTCACAATAGGGTGCAGTTCCAGCTGGCACACATCTCAACAAAGTCGAAGGCTTTCCATTGTGTACATTCTCAGTAGTGTTTAGTTCTTTCAAATACACATTAAATACTGTGTGTACTGACAAATTGACAGGGCGTTTCCCAGTTATTTTAAGTTTTTTGGTCTTCATTGTTATAATACCAAACATAGCTTCATCTGATCTCCACCAATCTTCATCAATATAAAATCCAAGTAAATATGCAAATCTATCTGTGATCCTTAACCAATTTTCTGTCAGAAATTCTAATGTAACAAGTAGGTTAGCTGGATTTAAAGTTGCTTTAATTTTAAATTTACTTTGAAACCATTCAGCTATAGTACAAAAGTCATAATATCCAGGCGGTAAAGCTTCAGTTTTATTATTAAAATTTACTTTATTATATATATCATCTTCTATATTAAACCACTTTACAGTATAAAACATTTCATGGATAGCTACAGCCTTGCTACCATCTCGATTATCAATCCCATTAGTTAACCACACTGGTTTGCTTGTGTCAAGATTTGTTAAGGTAATAAACATTTTTATTATCTCATATAAAAAAGGATGGAATTTAAATCGCCAACCATTACCACAACAAACGCATTTCAATTTAATATGAATGCCAAATATAATGTTGCACCTACTTATGAACAGAAAATAATTCAACTAAATCAACTTGATATAGCTGTAAATGAACAAGATTTATTTCAAGTGAAAGTACCCAACCCCTTTGATCAATATCTAAACCCTCCAATAACAGACGACTCTACTGCAAAAAAGTGGTCCTCAAGTCCACTACAGATGTTTCAAAACCAACTCAACTTTACCATACTATGTTCTACTACAGGCTGTGGTGTTTCATTTACAGACCACTTGAATCACTCAAACAAACTGATTAGGTCTGTGTATCGTTTTCATGTTTATTACCAGCTTAGACGTATACTGTTAGAACTGCATACACCACTGCCCACTGAATCCAGTTTCAACAGGTATAACAACCCATGCATATGAAAGCATTTGAACGCATATGTAATGAATTTAACATAAGCCCTAAGTATAACTTCACACAAAAACTTGATGATCACAACGGCATGGGTACATTGTATTACGCTTTGAGTCACAGACAATACCCACAAGATTACTACCCTGGTTACACTTCATTCTCATCAAAATCACAAGTCTGGATAGGTTCCATTGAGCAGAAACAGTCTAATGCGTGGACCACATTTATTTTAGACAAGAGTGACGGGTTTACTCAAGCAGGAGTCGAGCGCATAAATGAGTCAATCAGAACATATCTCTGGTGTTTACTAGGAGCACAATCATTAACAAAATCGAATATTTTGAATGGAAGTGGTAAATTTGAAGCACAAAAACAGTTTCTTGCAAATCTTGAAGATTCAATTAATTCAGTGGTTGATCTCCCATCAAGCATACAGCGTTACCAAGACGTTCTCAGATATGCCAGATCAAAAGTTGACTTTGTAGTTGGCATCGGGTTATACATGTTGCCATCTGACCTTCAACTCCAAATGGGTACAATAACAAATTATAATAATGAAATCATTGTTGCAGGTCGTGATCAAAAATTAGGACTCGATCAATCTGTAAACTTAGGAGCAACAACCACACATGTTCAGTCATTAAAACCATTACAGACGGTAACACCCCCGGCCCTGGCCCCAACACCGGCACCCATACAACCAGTACAGTCAACCCCTGACACACATGAGTCAGAGAGAACTGCATTGGTAATAGGCCTAACGGGGTTAGGGGTTTTACTTCTTTATCTGTTTCATTAAATAACCCACCATCAACCCTCCTACTGTTACCAAAAAGACCCACACATGTTCTGCCATAAACCCAACTACCTTTGCTGCAGTACTAATCATCCAACTGACAACTGTGCCAATTATGCCAGGCAAAGCATCCATTGCTTTCACAGCCAATTTCTTAAGCAGATCTGAAATATGAGACAGTTGTTTCTTTACCCATGACTGTAAATCTTTTGGATCTGTTGGAGGTGCTGGCGGACCTGGCGGTGCCGGGGTTGGACCCCCACCACCGCTTGCGCCCCCAGCACCGGAGACAGCTAACACAACAGTACTAATAATAAATCCAAGAGCAGTAATTAAACTAGCAATTGTGATACCCTGTTCTCTGAAAAGTGTTTTCAATCTCTCAGCCAGAGTAGTGTCTTCGTGAAGTATTTTCTGAATAGTTTCTCTAATTCTGTTGACCTGTGATTTAAGTTTTTGTTTTCCAATACTAATTGTTTCTAACCGCCCTGATCTTTCTATCTGCAAATCATTTAATCTGTGTTGGATTCTTTCTTTCATTTCTGTGTCAAGATTCCCATTGTCTGCGGTAGCCAGTTTCTCTTTTTCACGTTCTATGTGTTTATCAAGCTCACCCAGTTTGGCAACATTATTCACCATCTCACCTCTTATCGTCTGCAGTGATTTATCCAAGCCAATTATCTCCCGCTTTGACAAAGGTGGGTCTTCTATTGTTTTCATAGCATCGTTTATTTGTCCTTCAGTAAATGAAGTTTCATGTATCACTGTGTTTGCTATTTCTGGTAGGCTTGTTACTGGTGCCATTTCAATTTGTTGCCCTGTTGGTAACTTTGTTTGTGTGTCGTGAAGAACACTAACCAGTCTTGGCGTGACAAGAGACCCTCCAATTCCAAGGTACCTTGCCAACCCAGAGTTACCACCGACTTCACCTTTAATTGTACTTAAAGCTCTAAACTTAGAAGGATTGTTTTTATGTGTTAGATTTATTTTCCCTCTGTCTGTATTTACAAATAAGTGTCCTTTATCATATTCAAACTGATTAGGATCTATTACATCTGGGCGCGCTCCAACACTCATAAAATGAGTTTACTTTGTCTTTTAACAGTTCATGATACATACTAAACCCCACCCGGGTCTGCCCTGGGGGACTTGGGTGGGGTTAGGTATTTTTTAGTTCCCAGGGTCACCCTGGTCAGCCCCACAGGGTGGGTTTTTCTCTCTATTCTGGGGCATGTGTTTCTGTCTACCCTTTGTCCATTCACCTGTATTTGCCTTTTTAAAACTCTCCCTACTGTCTGCACTGCCTGTAGCTCTTGATATTGGATGTGTGTTGCTAAATGGTCTTAGCTTTATTTAGCCCCATTTGTTAGGTTTCTTTAACGTATTTGACCGGCTGGCGACATACATTCAATGTTCTGTTTATTTTTTTATTTTTTTTTCACAAGCAGTGCAGGCACGTCCTGAGAAAGCCTTGTTGCTGTCGGGATGTTAAGCAATGTACAATCAATCATGATACATACTAGAAGTAGTTACCATTCCAGTCATATCTGTGATACTGGTATCTGAGACATTCATGTCATCCATTTCAAAATCTTCATGATTAAATCCTCCGCTGCCATTGTTTTATTAATTTATTATTTTTTATTGTGCATAATAAAAATGACACAGTCTTACGGATCAAGGTTAGACCCATACAGAAAACTACGTGAGCCTCTTGGTGTTAAGGGCATTAGACAATCAATCGTCATCACAAACAATCCAAGTACCATAGACCAGAACCAAACACTTACAGTCAAGTTTCCAAACCTAGGCCCCAGTGACGTTATTGTTCCTGGCACTGCACGCCTAGCATTTAATATTGAACTATCATCAGACGCAGATGCAAACGGAACACTGGTTAACAATCTAGGCAGAGCAATTGTTAGAACTATTAAAGTAAAACTTGAAGGACAGGAAGTGTTTAGCCTTGATGATTCCGATGTATTTTACTGTTACAAAGATCTTTGGCTCACAAGAGAAGAACGAGAGGATCGCATTTACCAAGACATACAGTCTGATAATATTGGTAAACTTCGAATCGATGCTGGAGACAAAACAACCACAGCAGACAAGGACGTTATATTAGCCGAAACATATGGAACCAGATTTTACATTACACTTAAGTTTGAAATCCTAACAGCTCATTTGCCTTATTATCAAGGGGCACTGAATGACCGTCTGAGCTTTGAACTAACTTTCAATGACTACTCCAAAGTTATAAAATCATCTGATCTCAGTGCAACATATAAGATCTCTAACATTTCTTTGGAATATGAAATTGTCACACATACTGAACTAGCCAGACTCATTCAAAATCAGTACCAGTCAAGACTTCCAATTTATTATGACAGGGTGATTAGACATAGTTTAATACCCAAAGACAAGAGCGACCCAATGTGGAATATAAACTTGAACACACCTGCCAGGTCACTGAAAGGTATACTTATGTTGTTTGTTGAACCGGCGGCTCCATACAAAAGGGATTCAGAAAAATTCTATAATCCAAAGATTACACATTTGTCTTGTACAATCGAAGGCCGTCCTAATCAAGTGTACGCTTCAGGTTTGTTACCTTATCAACACTACGATGAGATCACAAAGTATTTTGCAGGTGGAAGGATTAGAGATAAACCTGCAAACATTGCGTGCAAAGATTTACATCTGTATGACGTAAGGATTGGTCAATACTTTACAAATAAGTATGCTCTTTGGCTAGACCTTCGTAGTACGGACGACGACTATCTTCATGGGTCAGGTCGAACTGTTGAGAACGGCAGTGATGGAATAACAATTCAGATACAAAAGAAGGTTGAAACTGCTGCAGCCATAAACATATATTTGTATTTGATTTATGATGCACAACTCAATATTGCAGAAAGCAGACTGAGTGGACACATATATTAAAATTATATTGTGTATTAAAATGAACCGGAGCTTGATGACCCTTGACCCACACTGTGGATTGTTTTGTGGTGCCACAGGGTGTGGGAAAACTGAATTTGTTCTTAACCTATTACAAACAAGATACATACACCACTTTGAAAACATTGTAATATTTTGTCCTACCATTAAACACAACAAAGCTTATCACAACCGTTTATTCATTTGGACTGACAACAACATTTACTTAGTCGACCCTGAGAAAAAACTGAATGACTACCTACAATATTTTTACAAGCAATTTGAAGGACAGTCAACATTGTTTATTGTTGATGACTGTTCAGCAGAGAAAGACATTGTCAAAAAGAGAAACACATTAGCAGAACTTGCTTTCAGTGGTAGACATGCAAATGTTAGTGTATGGATTCTCACTCAGAAATATAATGCTGTAATGAAAGATTTTCGAGAACAGTTAAAGTTTATCTGTTTGTTTTACTGTAAGGATCGTGACAGCTTTGAAGACTGTCTCAGAGAGAATGA
This sequence comes from Semisulcospira habei, assembly GCA_036245525.1. Classification (NCBI taxonomy): domain Eukaryota; kingdom Metazoa; phylum Mollusca; class Gastropoda; family Semisulcospiridae; genus Semisulcospira; species Semisulcospira habei. The sequence continues at coordinate 92,903,800 of BTPG01000004.1, forward strand.
TGTCATCCCAAATAAGCATGAACGAGATGATGTAAAAAATAAACTGAAATCAACTAAGCATCTAAAGCTCATTTTAAAGACAGATCAGCCCACAGGGTATGGGTTAGTAAATTAATTTATACATTTGTTTGTCCAATAAAAAATGACAGACGGACAAACCCAAGTGTTTGATGTTACAGAATGCTTCAAAGATGTTATGCACTTTACTGACTTAAAATCACGTGTGTTTGAACCCAGCTTTAAACTCTCAACACCGTCAATAAGAATATACACGACATATAATGTTACTTTGGAATATTCAGATGGATTACCACGTTATGATTATGAGACTGTTGATCTTAAGACAAATGCTTTTAAAGTTTATAATGCTAACAGTGGCCACTTGCGTTGGTTTGAGGTACTGTGTCAAGACATATTTGATCAATTAAAAAAACTACATTGTTACATTGAAAGTGTTACATTTAATAAAGTGATATTACACCTGCAGGACAAACACCAGGAAAGTAGTTGACTTGTTTATCATAACTACAGATAATACAGTATTACATATGGTGTGTCAGCGGTAATTTTTTTTTTATTTATTATTTTGTCCGACAAATAAAAATGACGGACAATGCTCAAAGCCCATCAGGCTCATCAAGCTTAAGAAACGTGTTTCACACAACAGATTTGCCTATATCAAATACTAATAATGTTTATGAATCAATAGAAAACTCTTTTTCTGTCATACAAGATAATCTTCTTACAGGCAGTGTGAAGATACAGATTGTTGCCAAAATAGAATTTACTAGAGTAGACGGTGAAGTGATTATATCATTTATATCAACAAGACAACACACAGTTAACACAAGAAGAGAACTGAAGAATGTGTTTAGAGACAGACTATTACCTGACTTCCTCCAAGCAATTGACAGTGCAAAAATGAAAGGGTCTGGTTGGCACGAAGGTCATGTGCATGAACTACAACTAAAGCAGTCAAGGTATCATCCTATATTGGGTAAATCATGGTTGCCACTGCCAACAGAGGTTGCAAACAAAAAGGCTGTTGTTAATATTCAGAACAATGACAACTATTGTTTCATGTGGTGTGTGCTTGCTAAACTACACTTTATAAAATCAAAACCTGAACGTGTATCTAACTACTTTAAATTTGTAAATGAACTCAACTTCAGTGGCATTGAGTTCCCTGTTAAAATAGAAGACATAGATTTGTTTGAAAAACTAAATCCTGGTATATCTGTAAATGTGTATGTCTGGGATAATGAGTCTGTTGACAAGTTACAACCCATTAGAGTATCACCACTTGCTCCAACCTATGGTCAGTCAAAAGATAAGCATGTTGACATGTTGCTAATTGACCCTGCGGTGATAACAATAACTTTCACTACACAATTATCAGAAATATGTCACGTCTAATTCATGGGCATACAACAAAACACAATAGTAAACAAGAAGTTTGTAAAAGATGTTTACAAAGGTTCTCCTCTATTGCAGTGGCACACAAACATGTTTTACACTGTAGGTCGGCTGATGACATACAAACTGTACTTAAGTATCCAGATCCTGGTAGTCAAGTTTATTTTAAGAACTATGGGAATCAGCAAAAGCTGCCGTTTGTAGTGTATGCTGATTTTGAATCACTGGTAGTACCATATGAAGGTCCTGTTCCAGAGTCATTACCAAAGACTGTAAAGTTGAGTGACCAAGTGGTGTGTTCTTTTGGATACATTATTGTTAGGTCTGACGGCCAGCATTCAGAGCCTGTTATCTACAGGGGAGAAAATGCAGCATGTCTGTTTTTAACAGAAATGAGACAACTGTATAGTCAGGTAGTACAGTATCTCACAACATGTCAGATGCCTTTGGTGATGACAGAAGAAGACAAACTGAAATTTGATACAGCTGAGACGTGTTCGATTTGTGAACAACCCCTCCAGGGTGATAAAGTTCGTGACCATGATCACATAACTGGGTGTTACAGAGGTGCTGCACATAACAATTGTAACTTATTATTAAAAACAGATCCTAAGACATATAAGTTACCAATCTTTTTCCACAATCTCAAAGGGTATGATTCGCATATTATCATGCAGGCTGTGGATGAATCTTACAAAAACATAAGTTGTATAGCGCAGACAACTGAGAAATATCTGACTTTTAGGTTAGACAAATTAGCATTTTATGACTCCATGCAACATTTGTCTTTAGGGTTGGCTAGTTTGGCAGAAGGTCTGACTGAGTATCCAATAACGAGTAAATATTTTGAGCCAGACTTGATTAAAAAAGGTGTTTATCCGTACGAATACATTGATCATTGGGTTGTGTTTGAGGAAACAAGACTGCCACCAAAAGAGAAATTTTATTCTACACTTAATGGTAAAGGTATTTCTGACTCTGATTACCAGCATGCACTTGATGCGTGGGGGAAGTTAGGGTGTCAGACAATTGGTGACTACCATGACCAGTACTTGAAAGCTGACGTTTGTTTGCTAGCAGACGTATTTGAAAGTTACCGTGAAAAGGGTTATTTACACTACAAGCTTGATTGATTGATTGATTGTACATTGCTTAACGTCCTGACAGCAACAAGGCTTTCTCAGGACGTGCCTGCACTGCTTGTGAAAAAAAATAAACAGAACATTGAATGTATGTCGCCAGCCGGTCAAATACATTAAATAAACCTAACACATGGGGCCTAAATAAAGCTAAGACCATTTAGCAACACACATCCAATATCAAGAGCTACAGGCAGTGCAGACAGTAGGGAGAGTTTTAAAAAGGCAAATACAGGTGAATGGACAAAGGGTAGACAGAAACACATGCCCCAGAATAGAGAGAAAAACCCACCCTGTGGGGCTGACCAGGGTGACCCTGGGAACTAAAAAATACCTAACCCCACCCAAGTCCCCCAGGGCAGACCCGGGTGGGGTCACTACAAGCTTGACCCTGCTTGTTACATAACTAGTCCTGGCATGACATGGGATGCATTTTTGAAATCCAGTAAGATATCTATAGACCTGTTGTCTGATCGTACAATGGGTGAAATGGTGGAACGTGGATTGAGAGGTGGTATTAGTATTGCAGCGAACAATTACGCCAGAGCCAACAACAAATATCTGGACGGTCATGGTGACCTTGGGTTTGACCCCTCAAGGTCAAGGTCATTCATTACGTACTTGGACGCTAATAACCTTTATGGATACACGATGTGTGAGTTATTGCCCTTGAAAAACTTTTGTCTGTATGATTTGTCACAGTATGACATAACAGAGTCAGGGTTAACAAACAATATTATGAATTTTGATCGAAACGATCCAAAGGGTTGGATCTTTGAAGTAGACCTGGAGTACCCACATCATCTACATGATTACCATAATGATTATCCCTTAGCAGTTGAAAAAATGAGTATGACGGGGAAAAAAGAAGACACCAAACTTGTACCAAATTTGAATGACAAATTCAATTACGTGTGTCACTACCGCTTGTTACAGTTTTACATCAGACATGGGTTAGTACTAAAGAAAGTACATAGAGGAATTCAATTTGATCAGAGTGCTTTCATGAAAGATTATATAATGAAGAACACAACATTGCGTGCCAGAGACGGCAACACTGCATTTGACAAAGACTTCTTTAAGCTTATGAACAATGCCTGTTTTGGAAAGACTATGGAAAATCCTCATCACCGCAAAGATGTGAGACTTGTCACAACTGAATCGGGTGCAATTAAACTTACAGGCAAGCCACAGTACACGGGGTACAAAGAGTTTCATTCATCATTGTATGCAGTGTCACTCAAAAAAAAGATTGTCAAACTGGACAAGCCAGTATTCATTGGTATGGCAATTCTTGAGTTGTCAAAACTGTTGATGCTTGAATTTTATTATGATTACTTCAAACCAAAATATCCTGAGTGTCGTCTACTATACACTGACACTGACTCTATGATCATTGATGTGTGTACTGAAGACTTTTATGAAGACATGAAAACAGAGTTACACATGTACGACACGTCTGATTATCCTAAGGATCATCCACTGTTTAGCATACAAAACAAGAAAGTGCCTGGAAAGTTTAAGGATGAACTAAATGGTGTGCCAATAGTTGAGTACGTTGGACTGAGATCCAAAATGTATTCTATACTGCATCAGAAAGGTAGTCAGTCGAAAGCCAAAGGAATTAAAAAAACAGCAATAAAAAATAAAGACATTCGTCATGAACATTACAAGCAAGTGTTAGATGGTGCATTAATGCCTGATTATCCAAACAAGTCACCGAGATCAAACAAACATAATCTTGAAATAATCCAAACAAATAAGAAGTCACTTGCAGTTGGAGACACGAAACGTGTGTTTTTCAGTAAAGAAAAAGCTTATGCACCAGGCCATTACAGGCTCAAGTTATCTGAAGACATAGCCGATGAACTGGTTGATGAATTAATTGATGAGTTAGTTACTGAAATGAGTAAAGGTGTCTGGGGGAATAATCTGTAATTCTTCTCTGACAAATGCCCTCTGTGACGCAGGGTCATACAGGTAATATATTGTTGCGTCAGGACCGGGGACTATTTTTTTTATATTGTGTACAGACGTTGACCAGATGGGGTCTGTTGCCCTGCGTCTGTCGTCGTTCTCGGCCTCCCCTGGCTGATATAAATATCTCACCTGTTTAGTAAACAAACTTGTGTCGGGTGCTGGGGTTGGTCCTGTTTTTGGCTCTGCAATTGTTTTCAATTTAATAGCATCAACAGGCTTAGGATGGCCTTCATTGTTCATTGCTTTTATCACATGTGGTAATCTCTTTACCCACTCTGTGTTCCGGGTGTCATGCATGAGTTCCTTTGAATACTGGTAACTGAAAAGTCTCTCTGATAATTGTTTGTTAAAGTTCTCTACAATTGCCTGTGATCTGTGTACACCTGGAATGCCTCGTCTGACTATTACGCCATGCTTCGCAAATAACTGATTAACTGCGCCCTTAAATTCAGATCCATCATCAACTTGCACTAGTCTGGGGTATCTTAAAGGGCCTCGACTATATATTTTTGATAATGCTGTAGCAACTGTGGTGGCTGTTTTGTCAGATATGGGTTCAGCGTCTTTGTACCTTAAAGCTATGTCAACGACAGTCAAAGCGTACTTGTATCGTTTCTTTCTTATTGTATCATGTGGTAGAAACAGGAGGTCCATTTGATGTGTGTCATTGGGGGTAGTGTTTTCAAAATGAGGTCTAGATATCTTTCTTGGAGCAGGAAGATATATCTGCCAAATTGCTTGTCTCTGTAACCATTGTTTGACTTGATTGAGTGTTATATCTCCGCCCACAGCGGCATGTAATTTCTGAATAGCGGTGTTACTTTTCCAGTACCCTGATGGGGAGTAATATATTTTTGATAGTTTATTTTCGGCTGCCATTTTTTCTAGCAATAAAAAGACCAGTAAAAAATACAAATGTCATTCCCACTAGAACAAAGATTATCTCCCCGTTTCTTTGTTGTGTACTCGGTTGATAGTAGTCACTCAGTTTCGGTTTTGGGATAGACATGTCATTACCAGTGACTAAAAAATACTCACGGATTGCGTCGTCTGTATTTGAAAACATATGCTGTGCGTGACCTTCAAGCCTCAGTTTCTCAATTCTATTCTTTTCATAATCCTGTTGCGCTTGTGCAAGTTTCTCAGACGCTTCATTGTGACGTTTCATTTCTTCTGCAGATTCCTCTCTGCCTACTTTTGAAAAGAGATAATTTGAGCCACTAAATGCCAGGGCGTTGACCATCGCTCCTCCAATTATTACTGCCAAAGTCGCCATAGTTTTTATTTACATAGAAACATTTTCGGGAATAATTCCTTGCTTAACAAGAAAATCTTTTGTCGCAATCGTCGCTGTTACAACTACAATTAGCTTAGTGCTGTCTTCAAAGTCTAATCTACTCAAGTCTGCTGATTTCATTTTGAGTAGATTTTTTCCTAGCATAGAATACACTACTGCTAGTCCGCTGATTACGGCAGAATGATACACAAGGTTCATTATGTTCCTTGTGTCGCTCATTTTCTAAGGCAATAAAATTAAAATAATATTTTTATTTACTGCATATAAAATGGGTCAACGGCTTTGGGTGTTACTGGTAATGTGGCGACTTCTGGTTTTGTTTTTGGAGTGTCTGATTTTTTGGTCACTGTACGAGTCTGTGGTTTGTATTTTTTGTATAATTGATAACCTACGTAACCAAATCCGACAACAAATCCAGCAACTATATATTTTGTTGTTTGAGGTTTGGGGTCAGGGTTAGACTTAGTTGTTTGTCTCTCACTTTGTTGTGGGTGTGATAGTAGTGACACTGGTCCTGACGGTCCTGACGGTGGATCAGTTACATGAGCCTTTTCTGTTTGTGTTTGAAGCTGTAATTGTTTTTGCCTGTTCCATTCGGCTAATCTTTTTCCTGCATCAACGCGGCCTGGACTTTTAACCTTAGTCACAGTTTGAACCTGTGTCAAAACAGGGTCGGGGTTCAGTTGTGGAGTCGTCTGGGTTTCGTCCATTTTCTTCTGCAGTAAAATTTAATTTTGAAAAATCAATATGACTTCCGGTAACAAGTAAGGTTACGACAGGTGCAAGGTAATTTCCAAACTTGTAAAACATGAGGCATGCTAATTTACCAATTGAACTTGAAACAGTAGGATTGCTTTCAAGGTCGTGTGATAGGCTGTCACAATCCACAGGTAGAAAGTGACTCACTGCTTTTGTGTATAGGCATACAAGAGATCGGCTTAAATCACGAGTCATTAGTGAAGCGATGTGGTTTTCATATTTTGAATGAAGCTTGATTAGCTCGTCAGAGGTTAGAGATTCAATATCCTCTGTCATGTATTGTTTACCGAGATAAGCCTTTGATTTGCCTGAGACAATTACAGACAAAAGACGCTGTTTTTTCGAGTCTAAGTCTTTGTTCTCTACAGCATTGATATCATTCAGTAATAACAATTCATCTGAATTTATAATGTAATTAAAAATTTTTATATAAAATCAAAATTGCAGGCAACTTTAAAATTGTTATCAAGCAAAATCATGTTTTTCTAGGAAGTTACACTGAACAGTAATTTTATACGTTTACACCACTCAGCAATATTGCCAATAGTTTTTTAGTTTACCCCAGACAAGACTTGCCCTGTACTATATTATCTCTCTCAGTGGGCTTATTAATATCATGCTTCACAGATTTCAATTGTGTTGTCATGTACAATAACCCTGTCCTTTAAAGCAAACATACCTGACACAGTATTGGCGATTATTGGCTTTGCAGTAAATTATAAATCACACTCTGGTCAAGTGAGAGCCAAATAAAACATCTAGACAGTAACATAGACAGTAACTTGATAATTTTACCCATGACTTGAGCACCAGAAAAAGGAAGGAATCACCCCTGTTCAATAACAAAATTTTCAGATTACTTTTTCCTTTGTTTGAGTACAGGCCACACAGGGCAATTGCTTCCGGTGCATGTAGTAACTTTTCCGCCAGAAATAGTTCAAAAAATTTCCTCCCTTTTTGCCATTTTTTTAGGGTGTAAAACTTCAATTGTGTGCCTTTTTTGGCGTTTTGAGCAACAAAAGGCATGACAGGTGGTGTGAAAAAGAGCAAAATCTGGGTAATTTTAGTCGACCTAGTGTGTTCATGGGAGCCTAATTGGGGCATGTGCACGGTTGTATGCAGGCTTGCAGATGACAGTTTTGTCATGGGGTACTTAGTGCATTTGAGTGTTGTGAAAAACGCTAACTCTTAATTTTTTTAAGAATTGCTGAAATAGCTTCTCCTGTGATGTGCTCCGCGTGGATTTTTTGTTTTGGCAGAAAAGTTCTTCGTTCATAGTTTTATGCTGCAAGAGGCTAACAGATAACAGTGTGTGAAAAGGGGGCGTAACCTAATTGTCCTGTGTGGCCTGTAAAGGCAGAGTGAATTTTTCTACTATTGGCGTTTGGAAGGAGATTGTGCCAAAAAATCGACATTTTTTGCTTTTTATGCTGATATCAGGTGTTTTTAGGCCATGTTGGCACTTTTGATGCCATACAGGTAGCTTTATTTAGCTGTATAATGATTATAGAGGCAAAATGGTGCATATTTGTGCGAAGGGGAAAGAAAAGACTAGAAAACACACAGGAACAATCCCAGGTCACATTTTCTGTCATAGTAGTCATTCAAAAACCCTTCTGACAAGGTAACAGTCATTACGGTGTCATCTAGATGAAATTTAGTTAAATTTGATTTTTGTCGGTTGGCCGATTTCTTTGCTTTTGTTTTGACTGCATTCAAAATACCCGTTTATCCTGCACAGTGTATTTTGGGCTTTGTGAGGGTCATCTTAGTGAAAACATGCTGTAAACTGCAAACCTCAGTGTGGTGACACCAAAACATGTTGTTTTGACTGGTTTCTGAAGTCGGTTTAGATGGGGTGGTGCGGTGAAAAGGCACGGTTGTCATAAATATTATCGAGAAGTTAGTGTGTGAGAAATCTCTTCACCTTTTTCAAACACAAATCATCCTGCTGTATCCTGAGCATATCTATTATGCCTAAAAATCCATGCCACACATTTTCACCCACCCACCACCCACCCCAAACACCACCTTCTTGCCCCTGTGCCCCCCCCCCCCCCCACCCCCCAAATAACCCTCACCCCCAACCCTCAGTCATGGTAAGCCTAACGTTACTATGCTAACTCAGATCCCAAAACTATGTTAACCCTAATCCTAACTCTACTATGCTTACCCTAATAATACTAACCCAAAGCATTAACACGCACACCTCCCCCCCCCCTTCCCCCCCCCTCCCTCCCCCCTCCCTCCCCCCCCCCTCTCCCGAATGAACGCATGCGTTCACGTGAAATTTTTGCTACTTTTTCAAGCATTTTACACTATTTAAAGCATTCTGCTGCTTTGCCATGCAAAGTAGTCAAAGTCAGAGAAGCACCTTGGTCCCTTGAGTTGGCTGGTACAAGGATTTGTAGCTGTTTGCAAGAAAAAGCATGTTGGCTGGTGATTCATTTTCAGAAAAAGTGCGGAACATAGCTTCAGTTGCCTTCAGTATCTTAAGCCTTGTTTAAAGCTGGAAGGAGGGAATAAAAAAAATGACACCTCATGCAGACTAGTTGTGGTTAGGCAGTTTGCTGAATTTTTTTAAACAGTGCAAGGGCTTTTCTATGTTGTCCAGTTGGGTTCAAAGTTGAAAAAACTGTCAAAATGGTTCCTGCTTGGGGGGGTAGTATAGCAAATAAATTGCCAAAAAATAACCAACTGTTGAAAATTGTACTTGCTGGTTGTTTTGAATGCGTAACATGTGTGTCTGCTTGTCTGCAAAATATAGGGTTGCTATCTTGAACATAAGTCTTTCTTTTTGGATCTTTGCATGTGTGGTGCTGACAGTCAGCCGCAGGAGCGAATGGTACTCCGGGCACCAAGGGGTGCAGGTAGTAATTTTGGTGCAGCTTTAAAACCATCAGCCATTCATGTCTGAAACTTGGCAGTGTATCTTCTTATAGGGTACGATTATCAGTGATAAAGTTTTGATTGCAGCTGACAACTTTTTTTGTTTCATTACAGGCCACACAGGGCAATTGCTTCCGGTGCATGTAGTAACTTTTCCGCCAGAAATAGTTCAAAAAATTTCCTCCCTTTTTGCCATTTTTTTAGGGTGTAAAACTTCAATTGTGTGCCTTTTTTGGCGTTTTGAGCAACAAAAGGCATGACAGGTGGTGTGAAAAAGAGCAAAATCTGGGTAATTTTAGTCGACCTAGTGTGTTCATGGGAGCCTAATTGGGGCATGTGCACGGTTGTATGCAGGCTTGCAGATGACAGTTTTGTCATGGGGTACTTAGTGCATTTGAGTGTTGTGAAAAACGCTAACTCTTAATTTTTTTAAGAATTGCTGAAATAGCTTCTCCTGTGATGTGCTCCGCGTGGATTTTTTGTTTTGGCAGAAAAGTTCTTCGTTCATAGTTTTATGCTGCAAGAGGCTAACAGATAACAGTGTGTGAAAAGGGGGCGTAACCTAATTGCCCTGTGTGGCCACAGGTTTATACAAGGGAAGTAATTTTGTAAAAATTTCAGCAAGACAAAAAAGTTACTTCCCTTGCTTTATTAAAATTATGCTTTAATTCTTGACTAAAGTACACTTTTTGTCAAAAGGTAAATAACAAGATGAGCAAATAATTACAATAGATAATAGAATAAAGATGTTGTTATTTGATTTTGTTAAAACAATGAGCGATTTATTTTCAAAAAAGACCAAATTATACATTATTTTGTAATTACTTTTGTCACTTTAACACCTGCTTAAATGTTTTTACAAGTGCATGCACACACTCGCTAACAATGTTTCTTATAGCCGTGTTTTTAGGGTATTGACTCAAAAATAATGGTATAGATAGACTTCAAATGGCTTTTTTCTTAAAGCCTGAGGCTAACTAGCGTGGATTGTGTACTTGAGTGATTTGTATGAGGGCTCTCAAGTCTCAGTCACAGGTGGGTTTACCCGCATGCGTCACAACGTGGATATATTTATACCTATGTTATTTGCGGACGATTGCACCAACAAACACTGTGTACGGTGACCATGAAAAGTTACCAGCAGTGAGTCATCTGCACCTGCCTCGTCGTGATTTCCCGAGGAAAAGTAGTGCTCATATTGAACCTTTCTGCACTTAGAATTTCTTAAAGTGTGTGCCGGTGTATTATGCAGCTCTGCCATACCAGTTAGTTGTGTGTATGTGTGTATGTTTGTGTGTTTATTTGTGTGTGTGTGTGTGTTCGTGTGTGTGTGTTCGTGTCTGTGCGTGTCTGTTTGATTGTGTGCCTGTCTGTTTGTGTGCCTGTCTGTTTGTGTGCCTGTCTGTTTGTGTGTGTGTGTGTGTGTGTGTGTGTGTGTGTGTGTGTGTGTGTGTGTGTGTAAGATATTACTTGTTAGTTTCTGATCAAACTGTTTTCCAGCTGCCTGCATAGTGCAGAGTATGACCACCGTTTGATTTCTCGGGAACCAGTCATGAATATATATTAAGTCAACTTCGAAACATGCTGTTCTCTTGAGTGTAAGACAACTCTCAGTAATAGCCTTTTTTCAAAAGCCTTAGAGCCGGCTTATTCATAAACTGAAGTGTACCCTATCGCATTGAATAGCGGCGTGCATTCAACTGTGCAGCGCATGGCAACAATTAGGCTACACAGGTGGGTAAACAGGTGAGCTGGCTTACAAAATGACATGTGCGACAGATCCTGCAACTTACTCGCTGAGAGGGGATTGATTTAAATGTATAAGATTCACATGAGTGGGGTCTTGACACAGTCACCAGTCTATGTCTGTGTTGTCAAAGCGGGTATCTCTCTCTCTCTGCAAGTAGCTAATGGGGGGGGGGGGGGGAGGGGGATTGACTGTGTGTGCGGGTGTTAGTCATTTACATTTAATGAAAAAATCAAACGGGTGTACACATAATTGAAAAAAATTAAAAATTCCTTCTTAAATATCATGTCATAAAAATTTCTTATGAATATCGTGTCAGGTGTGGTGCGTACCGATCTGATTTTAAAAAATTTGATTCAGGTTTCAAAGGCAAGCTAGTCAGAAATGAAAAAATGTGAATAATTGTAGGCCCTTTGAATTTTTTCTTTTCAGAACAAGTCTATTCATAACATACCTGAATTGAGTTGGTGGTCTTTCAGAACCAGTCAAGCTTAGACATGAGGTGTTTGTGTATGTGATCGCTCCGGGGTTACCAGCACTGGTTTGACTGGGTGTTTTGTCTATGATGGGGGGGGGGGGGGGGGGGGGGAGGGAGGTGTGTGTGTGTGTTTGTATGCGTGTCTGTCTGTAGTTATGTGTGTCTTGTATGTGTGTGTGTGTGCGTGTTTATTCATGTGTCTGTGTGTGTGCGTCAGTGCGTGTACGTGTTAGTGTGTGTGTGTGTATGCAACGTGGTGTAATGCTCAGAAATTTAACTCACAGTCCTGTTTAAGTGAATAACACAGTCAATATGGCTTTATCATAACAAGCCATTATGCTCGAGACTGAAAGGCTTTTGTCCACGCATGGGCCGATTCAAAGAGCCGTGTACCTGTTTGCACTGATGTATTCAAGTCAATGTATGCGTGTTTATGTTAGTATGTACGTACGTGCGTGTGCATGAGCGTGTGCATGTGTGTTTGCGCGTGTGTGTGTTGGTATGTGTATTTATGTGTGTATGCGTGTGCGTGCGTGTGTGTCAGTACTGCTTATAATAGAATGGTGGAGTGCCTGACCTTGTACTGTGTTGTACAACACATTTTGGGTATACATAAGACGGCAGTCACCTTTTCAGATTTCAGTCGATTTTACTTCCTGGTTCAGTGTGTACAGTAGCCATGAATGCAGAGCTGCAAGGATCATGTTCATAAACATGACCATGGTCGCGATTTTTTTTCAAATTAACAGTACATGTTTAGGTGTTCATAGAGACAATAGTTATAGAGATATACAATAGGAGATCCGTAAGATAATTAGATCAATAAGTCCGCATCCGTCATGCTCGTCAGTTTTTAAAAATCAAAGGGTTGATTGGGTAATAACGGGGGTGTAATGGTGTCAAAAATTTTATTATTAAAAATGACGTAATTTAATGACGGATGCGGCTTTATTGAAATCATTGTCTTTCGGGTCTCCTATTGTATATCTCTATATTGTATAATTAATGAAACCAGGGAGAGGCTTATCTGCTTAATGTTTGACTATACCCGCATCGCTCTAGTTAAGTAATTCGTAAGCCTCCACCCTTGCAGCTGGAATGAGCTCACAGCTTGTTTTTACATGGGGACGGCTTATCTACAGACTGTTTGACTATACCATTCTCCCACCTATTCATTGCTTCACCTGGCGAGCCCCATCTTGTGAGGGGCTCTTTGCAAAGGGAATGAGCATTCTCACATCATAAGGGTGGTGGAGGGGGGAGGGTTGACTGTTTCACTGTGCCACATTGTTAACCCTCGCGCTGGGACCATATGGGGTTGAGGCGCGTCCCCTGGGTGGTGGATAGGGGGGCCCTCGCGAGAGGGGTGCACCGAATGAAATGAGGTGCCGTGAACCAACATGGTCTAAGGGAAGGAGACCCCGACAGAAAACCCCTGGTCTTCCTAGTAAGGGGGTTGGGCGTGGGGGTAGCTTCCCCACCCTGCAAATAAATAAATAGCTACAAAAACGCAGACGAAAAGACAAACAGCAATTCCTTTCCTGGAGGAGGAAGGTTCTTCTACCTGAAGATTTATGACGTCGTGTGGTGAAAGCTGGAAGTCTTCGGAAGCCACAGGGCCAAGCCGCCTCTCTCTATCCAGGGACACAATCATGGGCACATGGAATGTCAAGACCATGTACCAGAGCGGGAAGTCCGCCCAGATAGCAGCGGAAATGCAAAAGTACAACCTTTCCCTGCTAGGTATCAGTGAAGCCAGATGGACACAGTCTGGCCAGAAAAGGCTGTTAAGTGGGGAGATGATTCTGTATTCAGGTCATGAAGAGGAGAATGCCCCCCATACAGAAGGTGTAGCATTCATGCTGTCACCAGTGGCACAGAGAGCACTGATTGGCTGGGAACCTCTTGGGCCAAGAATTATCACAGCAGCCTTTAGAACTAGGAGAAAGATCAAGTTGAACGTCATCCAATGTTACGCGCCCACCAATGACAGTGACGAGGAAGAGAAACAAGAGTTCTACGACTGACTCCAGAGTGCTGTGGACAAATGTGCGGAGCGAGACATCACCATCGTCATGGGTGATTTTAATGCCAAAATAGGGGAGGACAACACCGGATACGAAGAGGTGATGGGGAGACAGGGACTAGGGGAGATAAGTGAAAATGGGGAGAGGTTCGTAGACTTTTGTGCTCTAAACAGACTTGTCATTGGAGGCAGCATCTTCCCACACAGAAGAATATACAAAGCAACGTGGGTCTCACCTGACCATACTACAGAGAACCAAATAGACCATATCTGCATTAGCAAGAAATTTAGAAGATCCTTTCAAGATGCTCGAGTGAGGAGGGGAGCAGATGTCGCCTCAGACAATCATCTGCTGACCTTAAGAATAAAGCTCAAGTTAAAGAAAAGCAGCACAGGGACAACAAGAAGACAGTGCTATAATGCAGGCCTTCTGAGAGAGACGGGAGTAAGAGAAGAGTTCAAATTGGTGCTGTCCAACCGGTTTCAAGCGCTACAGGAGCTAGTAAATGAAGAGGAGGGGGTCACCACAGAGCAGCAGTGGAAGGCAGTTAGAGAGGCACTGAACTCAACCTGCAAAGACACTGTGAGGTTCAAGAAACGCCATCACAAGGACTGGCTGGCGGCACAGACCTTGAAGAAGATAGAAGTGAGGAAGCAGAAGAAAACAGTTGTCAACAACAGTCGCACGAGAGCGGCCAAAGCAAGGGCACATGAGGAATACTCGGAAGCCAACTGCGAGGTGAAGCAGAGTATCAGGGCAGACAAGAGAGCCTACACAGATGGCCTAGCAGCAGAGGCAGAAAAGGCAGCAGGCAGCGGCAACCTGAAACAGCTCTACGACATTACCAGAAGATTGTCAGGCAAGTATAGCCATACAGAAAGACCAGTAAAAGACAAAGAAGGCAAGCCTATTGCAGACAGAGCAGACCAACTTGACAGATGGGCCGATTATTTTGAAGAGTTACTGAACAGACCCACCCCACCCGACCCCCCAGACATCCAGCCAGCAGAGATTGACCTACCCATCAGCTGTGACAGACCCAGCCGGGAAGAGATCAGAAGAGCAGTGGCATTTTTGAAGACCGGCAAAGCAGCAGGGCCAGATGGCATCCCAGCGGAGGCTCTGAAAGCAGACCTAGAAACAACAGTAGAGATGCTGTACCCACTGTTTGGAAAGATCTGGGAAGAGGAGGTGATGCCGGCTGACTGGAAGGAGGGGTACCTAATCAAGCTTTCCAAGAAAGGCGACCTCAGCAAGTGTTCCAACTACAGAGGAATCACGTTGCTGTCAGTACCAGGAAAGGTCTTCAACAGGATCATCCTGGAGAGAATGAAGAACTCCGTCGATCCCCAGCTGAGAGACCAACAAGCAGGATTCCGGAAAAAATGATCATGTACAGACCAGATTGCCACTCTCTGCATCATTGTGGAGCAGTCTCTGGAGTGGAGCTCACCGTTGTACGTCAACTTTGTGGATTACAAGAAAGCATTTGACAGCGTGGACCGAGAGACTTTGTGGAAACTCCTACGACATTACGGTGTACCCACAAAGCTCGTCTGCCTGATCAAGAGCAGCTACGATGGCATGACATGTCGCGTGATCCACGAAGGGCAGTTCACCAGGGAGCTCCAGGTCACAACCGGCGTCGGGCAGGGGTGTTTACTGTTTCCGTTCCTCTTCCTACTGGCCATAGACTGGGTCATGAAGAGGACCACAGAGCAGAGAAGAAGCGGAATACAGTGGACACAGCTTGACGACCTCGATTTTGCAGACGACTTGGCGTTACTGTCCCACACTCATCAACAAATGCAAGACAAGATCACGAGGCTTGCTGACATCTCGTCCCAGGTGGGCCTCACCATCCACAAACAAAAAACAAAGACAATGAGGCTGAACGCAACCAGGGAAGAACCAGTCTTGCTTGCTGGCATCCCACTGGAGGAGGTGGAGTCCTATCTCGGGAGCATCATCGACAAAAAAGGTGGCACTGATGCAGATGTCAGAGCACGAATCGGTAAAGCGAGAGCAGCCTTTCTCCAGCTGAAAAAAGTGTGTAGTTCCAGAGAGATGTCACAACACACCAAAGTCCGGATTTTCAACTCCAACGTAAAAGCAGTTCTCCTATATGGAGCAGAGACTTGGAGGTTGACAAAAACCACAGTCAACAGAGTACAGATCTTCATTAACAGTTGCCTTAGAAGAATCTTGAAAATCCACTGGCCAGAGAAGATCAGCAACATCAGACTCTGGGAGAGAACAGAGCAGATAACAGCAGAGAATGAAATTGGGCGAAGAAGATGGGGATGGATTGGTCACAGTCTGAGAAAGCCAGTTTCCAGTATCAATAGGCAGGCATTGTCATGGAACCCCCAGGGAAAGAGGAAAAGAGGCAGGCCGAGAAACACCTGGCGTCGAGACCTCCAAGCAGACATCAAGAGAGTGGGAACCACCTGGAGTAAAATCGTGATCTGTCAGGCATCTGTGGTAAACTTTAACATTGGCATTTCCTCGAAGACTATTCAAGCCTCAGACTTCAAACTTGGCCCAAGGGTACTTTGTGGTAAAACCTTTATAAACATACCAATTTCAAGGTCAAGGGAACAGGGGGTCCCAAAAAAGTTTTTTTAAAATAGCCATTTTTTGATACAAATTGTTTCTCCTCAACAAATACTTTTTGTTGACCATATTAAAAATACGGTAGACTATGAAATGGGGCTGGTTGGAGCGCATTCCGGAGCATGCACATGATGTTTTTAGCATGGGGGGCAGAAATTCTTTCAAAGAAGTAACAAGATAAAAATGATGTCACATCTAGCTATGCAAACCTTTCTAGAGAACATCTTTTGAGTGCCAAAGTGCCGTGTATGTGTGTATGTATGTGTGTGTGTGTGTGTGACAGCGACTAGAGCCCATGTTTGATGATGGACAAAGTTGAAATTGTATGATATTGCCCCTGAATGAATAATCGAGGTTGTTTTTTTGGCTCAGGTGCGAAGCAAAAGTGAGTATGTTTTGGGCCAGTGGTCGTCCGTCCATCGTCTGTCCGCACACCGTCGTCCGTGGTAAACTTTAACATTGGCATTATCTCGGAGACTATTCAAGCCACAGTCTTCAAAATTGGCCCAAGGATACTTTGTGGCAAGACCTTTATAAACCTGCCAATTTGAGTGACCTCTTGCAAAAGTTCAAGGTCACAGGGGATCGGGAAATAGGTAAAAAATAACTCTATTTCTCAAATACTATTCACAACTTCGAACACAAACTTGGTACAAAGATACCTGATGGTAAGACCTATCTGTGCATACTAATTTGGGTGATCCCTCTTAAAGGTCAGGGTCACAAGAGCTCAGGAAATAGGCCCAAAATAGCCATATTTTGACAAAAGATGTTTTTGGGTTTTTTTCCCTGAAATACTATTCACAACTTAAACACAAATTTGATAATAAAATATTTTTTGAAAAAATATTTCACCTTTTGGGGGATTAATTTTATGAATTATTTGGGATTAATCTTAAAACAATTGAATTTTTTTTTTACCAAAAAAAATCAACCCAATCTTCTCATTAATAGTCGCATGATTTTTCATATACTGTATTTACATAAGCCTACAGTTTGTCTCGGCTTTCGGGTACGATTAGGTCAATTGTGACATGTATGCCCTAGGTGTGAAAATAGGTAATTTTCTGCACCACTTTTTCAGTCATTTGTAGAACAGCTAACATAACTTTAATTTTCCTTTTACGAAAAAAAATATCTTCTCATTAATACACGCATGATTTTTCATAAACAGTGTTTGCATAAGCCTGCTGTTTGTCCCAGCCCTGGGGTAGGATTAGGTCAAATTGTGACCTGTAAGCCCTAGCTGTGAAAATCAGCAAGAAAATTGCAAAGTTGATCCTCCGATACGTCAAATGTTAATACCGCGATGAGGGACATATAATATTGAGTCGTCACTATGAACACGGCGTCGTGGGACTAATGATACCATGACGTAAAGCTTAAAGTGACATATCACTGCTCATGCTGTTATTCTTCTTCAGAATAACTATGCTACGCCAGACCAGAGCTTAGGAATGGCAGGATTGCAGTGTGTCCGTCTTTATTTCTGTGTGCCAGTATGTGTGGATCAGAGGGTGGGTTAGAGTAGGAGTTGGATTTCTGTCGCTACACGAACCCACAGAGCATACTAATGGCTGGAAGCGCCGTGTGTCTGTCTTTATTTGTGTGCACCGATGTGTGTGTTGATCAGACGTTGGCGTAGAGAGGAGGGAAATGGATCAGCATAATATTCCTAAAAATATGAACAACTCTGAATGTTCCTAAACGATAAACGCATGTGAGCTCCAAACAATGTGGTAGACTTTGGGATGAAATCCTCATCTTGTTTCAACTTCAAACACAATTTAGTAGAGTTGGCCGATTGTAAGACCGTTCTATGTATACTAATTTGGATGACCCCTCAGAAAGTTCAGGGATCGCAGGAGGTCAACAAATGTGTGAAAATGCCATTTTTTTTATATAGAATTGTAGTTTTTAATCGATGTTTTTTTAGTCATATTTGGCACAAAGGTAGCTCATGATAAGACCTTTCTTGCAAAGTCAAGGGTCATGGGGAGGGGTCCAGAAATAGGTCAGAAATAGCCATATTTTGACAAAAACTGTTTTTTTTTTCTGAAATACTATTTTCAACTTCAAACTTGGTATGGAGATACCTGATGATAAGGCCTTTCTATGCATACTAATTTGAATGACCCCTTAGTCTCAGGTCAGCAAGTGTGTGAAAAATGCCAGTTTTTCATAGAATTGTAGTTTTGGGCTCGCATGCGAAGCAAAAGTGAGTCTATATTCTGGGCCAGTGGTCGTCCGTCTGCCGTCCGTCCATCCGCCGTCGTCCGTGGTAAACTATAACCTTGGCATTTTCTCGGAGACTATTCAACCTACAACAAACCAAGGGGAATTACTCAGCGCTGGACAGACGAACAGTTAGATCCCCTGCCCCCGCCTATCAGGCACCCATTCGCCAGCCCACAGAGAAATACGCAGGTATAGAACAAGACGATCATCTGATGATCTTCTTGTTCTATACCTGCGTATTTCTCTGTGGGCTGGCGAATGGGTGCCTGATAGGCGGGGGCAGGGGATCTAACTGTTCGTCTGTCCAGCGCTGAGTAATTCCCCTTGGTTTGTTGTACAATTCTGCCAGCGCTAGCCTCACCTGTCTGGTTTGTGAGTATTCAAGCTACAGTCTTTACACTTGGCCCAAGGATACTTTGTGGCAAGACCTTTCTAAACATACCAATTTCAGTGACCTCTCACAAAGGTCAAGGTCACAGGGGATCAGGAAATATATCAAAAATAGCTATTTTTGGACATAATTTATTTTGTTCAAATACTATTCACAACTTCAAACCGAAACTTGGTACAAAGATACCTGATGATAAAATCTTTATACGCACACTAATTTGGTTGATCCCTCGGAAAGGTGAAGGGTCACAAGAGCTCAAGAAATAAGTCTAAAATCATGATATCTTTACAAAAAAAAGTTTTTTTTCTCAAATACTATTTACAACTTCTTAACCCAAACTTGGTACAAAGATACCTGATGGTAAGACCTTTCTATGCATACTAATTTGGTTGATCCCTTGCAAAGGTCACGGTCACAAGAGCTCAAGAAGCTTTACCTACGTGTACACAGGAACTCATCCTGTAGCAGACGATACTGACAAATAACAGCCGGAACATTTGAGAACCACACTGCCTGCATCTGTAGTCCCCAACAGCAGTTGTCACAGCCCTATTCCACAGGTGCATATGGAGTGTGATTGTCATATGTGTCTTCCAGTTATTTGTCAGTATCATCTGCTACAGAATAAGTTCGTGTGCAGGCCTACGTAAAGCTGATAGGGGTTCGCGTGACTGCAGTGTATCTCATGTTCTGTGTGCACTGACCGATATGACTGCATCTCTTATACAGGCCCAGAACTGGTGGAATTCTAACTCCACCAACTCAGTGAGTGGTATGACCGACTTAGTGGCAAGCCCTAGCTGAGTCCAAAACCACGTGCGGGACAGAGAAAAAAAAGACTAAACCTCAGCTTTAAGCCAAAGGTGTTCAGTTACACAGTTTATCATAGCTCTACCTGTGCAAGGTCTCCTCTAGCAGTTCCTCAAATGGACGAGGTTCAGTCACTTTAAACATTCAGTTCATCTACAAAAGGCTTAGATTCTCATGGGCCCTGTAGCAAATGAACATCTGTGCCTGTCAGAGTTCCACTCTATCTGTACCCCAGACAGAACATGTCAGTATATTTAGGACCAGAATGAGCATGCGTTGACACCACACTTAATGACACCTCAACACCCATTTGTCGACACCAAAGTCAACACTAAATCATAGCCATGAGGTGTGCGAATTGCATTGCATTATATTATACTATTTTGTTTTTTAATGTCGTTTGATGAGACACGACGCGTGCATGGGGCAGGTGGAAGGGACCCGATACTAGCAGTGTTAGAAGTGCATGAATAAAATCAAAATGATCCTGTATTATATTGCAAGTAAGGGAATCATCATTTATCACTGTATGATATTATTAAATTTTATTTTTTCTACCTTTTATATTTTCAGAGGGCTTGAAACATGTTCGAAAGATTGTCCTTCATGACTGCCGGTATTTGTATGATGATGCACTGGAGTACCTCCCACTGGTGAAAGACACATTAGTATATCTACAGGTCAGCAACTGTGGCGACATCACTGATCGCGGTCTGCCTCCCCTGACCCAACTTACGTAAGGATGCTTCAGATTATGGATGTAATGTGTCAGAGAGAGGAATACTGAGAGAATTAAAGCTTCATTAACACAATGACTGAGTTAACCCCCTTAATTTTATTTTTTTGACCATCCATATCTATGTCCCCCACACAGAGTAAATACCATTGGAAGTTACCCCTAAATCATTATTATTTAAACAGCCACATTTTTATGAAAATCAAAAATAACACTTAAGGGGTTAACTCAGTCATTGTGTTAATAATACTTTAATTCTCTCAGTATTCCTCTCTCTCTTAATTAGCTCATATGTCTACTGTCGCAATGATACTATGTACGTAAACACAGCCCGTCGCCAGCACTCTAGACATGAAAGACACAACGCGTCAGAATAAAATATTCATAGCACTTACAGTGTATTTACTATGTCGCAATACGTTTGCCAACATTTTTCAAAACCTTTTCAAATCCTTGAGCCACTAGATCGGTATGTACCACACCTGAGTCGATATTCACACAATTTATTTTTGACCTTAAGAAAATGCACATCGAAAATCATGACCCCCCACAAATGTAAATTGGTTTTAAGATTGTATGGGAATAAAGCCCACATTAGCTACCGCACACAGAGAGAGAGTGAGACCCACTCTGTCAACACAGACATAAACTAGTGACTGTGTCAAGGCTCCACTCATGTGAAACTTACACGTTTTAAATCAGCTTCTTTTCAATGAGTAAGTTACAAGGGTCTTACTCTGTTGCACATGTCTTTTGCAAGCCAGCTCACCTGTTTACCTTTGTGGTGTCTAATGTTGCCACGCGCCGCGCAGTAGCACGCCGCTATTCAAGCTGCCAAAGTGGTGTCACGGTTGTTTGCTTTTTGTATTACCTCTCACGCCGCGCTATTGAATAGCGGTGGCATTCCATTCCTATTCAAGGGGCAAGCTTTTGAAAAGCTCTGAGCCGTCAAAAGGCCTTTCACAGCTATAGCCTTTCAAATCGCTAAGTTATGTCAAAGTTCAAGAAGGGGACATATTACTTTTCAAAAGAGAGCAATCATTTACAAAACGGTTCTACATGTGAGGGCTTAATGTACTCATGTCTGGTTTACTGACAAAGAAACAAATGTGTTTTTATTTTTATAAATTGCATTATAAATGGATTCGAATGAAATATTATTATTGGGAGATATCAGCGCTGTAGAAAACATAGACTTAGATTCAAAGCGGGAACGACTTTTATCTGTAGTGATTTCTGGTCATTCCAAAACATATCTCGGAAAGCAATATTCAACTGAAGATATACTATCCCTCACGGCTGATAATTTATTTAGACTTCATTTTAAATACGAACAACACATGGCTTCACTAATGACCCGTGATTTGAGCAAATCAATTGTCTGCTTATATTCAAAAGCTGTGAGTTATGCTCTTCCTGTAGACATTGAAAATCTCACAAATGACCTCGAGAGTAACCCCATTGTAACGAGTGCAATTGGTAAATTAGCTTGCCTTTTATTCTACAGGTTTGGTAATTTGCTTGCTCCACTGGTAACATTAATTGTAACTAGCAGCCATATCGATTTCACGAAATTAAATTTTTTTGTTGATAAAAATGGACGACCAACAGACGACCCCCCAAACGACCCCACAGATGAACCCTGCCCCGGACCCTGCCCAGACCCCGATTCACACAGTGACAAAAATTAAAAATGCAGGCAGAATTCAGGCAGGGAAAAGGTTAGCTGAATGGAACAAGCAAAAAAAATTACAGCTACAGGCGCAAACAGAAAAGGCTCATGTAAGTGACCCGCCGTCAACACCGCCGGTAGGACCGTCAGAACTGGCACCCCTGTCACACACACATCAAAGTGAAAGACCTTCAACCCAGTCTAATTCTGAAACAGCAAAATATGTAGTTGCCGCATTTGTTGTCGGATCTGGTTTTGTAGCTTACCAATTATACAAAAAATACAAGCCACAGACTCGAACAGTGTCCAAAAAATTAAACACTCCATCATCAAAAACAGAAGTCTCCACATTACCAACAATACCCAAAGTTGTAGACCCATTTCATATGCAGTAATAAATTTATTTATTTTAATTTTTATTGCCTAAGAAATGAACGACTCAAAGAATTTAATGAATCTTGTGTATCACTCTGCAGTAATCAGTGGACTAGCAGTAGCGTATTCTATGCTTGCAAAAAGTCTCCTCAAAATGAGGTCTGTAGACTTGAGCAGATTAGACATTGAAGACAGCGCTAAGCTAATTGCAGTTGTCACAGCATTGATTGCAACAAAAGATTTTCTTGTCAAGCAGGGAATTATTCCCGAAAATGTTTCTATGTAAATAAAAATAATATGGCGACGATAGCTATTATGATAGGAGGTGCAATGGTTAACGCCCTCGCATTTGCGGCTCTAATTATCTCTTTTTGAAAATGGGTAGAGAAGAATCTGCAGAAGAAATGAAACGACACAATGAAGCGTCAGAAAAATTAGCACAGGCAGAACAGGCGTATGAAAAACAAAGAATTGAGAAACTTGATTTCATCAATGACAGACTTGGATTAGAGGGTCACGCACAACATACATTTTCAAATGTCAATGACGTGATCAAAGAATATTTTCTTGTCACAGGTGAAGACATGTCTATCCCAAAACCAAAACTAAGTGACTACTATCAACCAAGCCCAGAACAAAGAAACGGGGAGATAATCTTTGTTCTAGTGGGAATGATATTTGTTTATTTTACTGGAGTTTTCATTGCTAGAAAAAATGGCAGCCAAAAATAAACTATCGAAAATATATTACTCACCATCAGGGTATTATAAAGGAGCAACCGCTATTCAGAAATTACATGCCGCTGTGGGCGGAGATGTATCACTCAATCAAGTCAAGCAATGGTTACAGAGGCAGGCAATTTGGCAGATATATCTCCCTGCTCCAAGAAAGATAACAAGACCTCATTTTGAGAACACAACACCAAATGACACACACCAAATGGACCTTTTGTTCTTACCACATGACACAATAAGAAAGAAACGATACAAGTATGCATTAACTGTTGTAGACATTGCTTCAAGGTACAAAGACGCTGAACCCATATCTGACAAAACAGCCAGTACAGTTGCGAATGCTTTATCAAGTATCTATAAAAGAGGTCCTTTAAGATACCCTAGACTAGTGTAGGTTGATGACGGATCAGAATTTAAAGGTGCAGTTAATCAGTTATTTGCTAAGCATGGCGTACTGGTTAGACGCGGCATTCCAGGTGTGCACAGATCACAGGCAATTGTAGAGAACTTTAACAAACAGTTATCAGAAAGACTTTTCAGTTACCAGTATTCTAAGGAACTCATGCATGACACCCGGAACACTGAGTGGGTTAAGAGATTACCACATGTGATAAAAGCAATGAACAATGAAGGACACCCAAAACCTGCTGATGCTATTAAATTGAAAACAATTACAGAGCCAAAAACAATGTCAGCACAGGCACCCGACACCAGTTTATTTACTAAACAGGTGAGATATCTATATCAACCAGGGGAAGCTGAAAATGACATCAGACGCAGGGCGACAGACCCCATCTGGTCAACGTCCATTCATAATATAAAAAAAATAATTCCTGGTGCTGACGCAACAATATATTATCTGTACGACCCTGCGCCCCAGAGGGCATTTGTCAGAGAAGAATTACAGATTATTCCCCCAGACACCGTTACTCATTTCAGTAACTAAGTCGTCAATTAATTCATCAACCAGTTCATCACAAATGTCTTCAGATAACTTGAGTCTGTAATGGCCAGGTGCATAAGCTTTTTCCTTAGTGTGAAAAACACGTTTCGTGTCTCCAACTGCAAGTGACTTCTTATGTGTTTGAATTATTTCAAGATTATGTTTGTTTGATCTCAGTGACTTGTTTGGATAGTCAGGCATTAATGCACCATCTAACACTTGCTTGTAATGTTCATGACGAATGTCTTTATTTTTTATTGCTGTTTTTTTAATTCCTTTGGCTTTCGACTGACTTCCCTTTTGGTGCAGTATAGAATACATTTTTGATCTCAGTCCAACGTACTCAACTATTGGCACACCATTTAGTTCATCCTTAAACTTCCCAGGCACTTTCTTATTTTGTGTGCTGAACAGTGGATGGTCTTTAGGATAGTCAGATGCGTCGTACATGTGTAACTCTGTTTTCATGTCTTCATAAAAGTCTTCAGTACACACATCAATGATCATAGAGTCAGTGTCAGTGTATAGCAGTCGACACTTAGGATACTTTGGTTTGAAGTAATCATAATAAAATTCAAGCATCAACAGTTTTGACAACTCAAGAATTGCCAAACCAATGAATACTGGCTTGTCCAGTTTAACAATCTATTTTTTGAGTGACACTGCATACAATGATGAATGAAACTCTTTGTACCCTGTGTACTGTGGCTTGCCTGTAAGTTTAATTGCGCCCAATTCAGTTGTGACTAGTCTCACATCTTTGCGGTGATGAGGATTTTCCATCGTCTTACCAAAACAGGCATTGTTCATAAGCTTAAAGAAGTCTTTGTCAAATGCAGTGTTGCCGTCTCTGGCACGCAATGTTGTGTTCATTATGTAATCTTTCATGAAAGCACTCTGATCAAATTGAATTCCTCTGTGAACTTTCTTTAGTACTAACCCGTGTCTGATGTAAAACTGTAACAAGCGATAGTGACAAACGTAATTGAATTTGTCATTCAAATTTGGCACAAGTTTGGCGTCTTCTTTTTTCCCCGTCAAAGACATTTTCTCAACAGCCAACGGATAATCATTGTGGTAATCATGTAGATGGTGTGGGTACTCCAGGTCTACTTCAAAGATCCAACCCTTCGCGTTGTTTCAGTCAAGATTCATAATATAGTTTGTTAACCCTGACTGTGTTACATCATACTGTGACAAATCATACAGACAAAAGTTTTTCAAGGGCAATAACTCACACATCGCCCAGCCATACAAATTGTTAGCGTCCAAGTACGTAATGAATGACCTTGACCTTGAGGGGTCAAAGCCCTGGTCAAGGTCATCCAGATATTTATTGTTGGCTCTGGCATAATTGTTCGCTGCAATACTAATACCACCCCTCAATCCACGTTCCACCATTTCACCCATCGTACGATCAGACAACAGGTCTATAGATATCTTACTGGATTTCAAAAATACATCCCATGTCATGCCAGGACTAGTTATGTAACAAGCAGGGTCAAGCTTGTAGTGCAACAAACCCTTCTCACGGTAACTTTCAAATACGTCTGCTAGCAAGCAAACATCAGCTTTCAAGTACTGGTCGTGATAGTCACCAATTGTCTGACATCCTAACTTCCCCCATGCATCAAGTGCGTGTTGGTATTCAGAGTCAGAAATACCTTTTCCAGTTAGTGTGGAATAAAATTTATCTTTTGGTGGCAGTCTTGTTTCCTCAAACACAACCCAGTGATCAATGTACTCATACGGATAGACACCTTTCTTAATCAAGTCTGGTTCAAAATATTTACTTGTTATTGGATACTCAGTCAGTCCTTCTGCCAGACTAGCAAGACCTAAAGACAAATGTTGCATGGAGTCATAAAATGCTAATTTATCTAACCTAAAAGTTAAGTATTTCTCAGTTGTCTGGGCAATGCAACTTATGTTTTTGTACGACTCATCTACAGCCTGCATGATAATGTGTGAATCATATCCTTTGAGATTGTGGAAAAAGATAGGCAGTTTGTATGTCTTAGGATCTATTTTTAATAATAAGTTAAATTGTTATGTGCAGCACCTCTGTAACGTCCAGTTATGTGATCATGGTCACGAACTTTGTCACCCCCTAAAGGCTGTTCACAAATCCAACACTTCTCTGCTGTATCAAATTTTAGTTTGTCTTCTTCTGTCATCACCAGAGGCATCTGACATGTTGTGAGATATTGTACTACCTGACTATACAGTTGTCTCATTTCTGTTAAAAACAAACATGCTGCATTTTCACCCCTGTAGATAACAGGTTCTGAATGAAGACCGTCTGACCTAACAAGAATGTATCCAAAAGAACACACCACTTGGTCACTCAACTTTATAGTCTTTGGTAATGATTCTGGAACAGGAGAGGACCTTCATATTGAACAACTAATGATTCGAAATCAGCGTACACTACAAACGGCAGCTTTTGCTGATTCCCATAGTTCTTAAAATACACTTGACTACCAGGATCTGGGTACTTAAGTACAGTCTGTATATCATCAGGTGACCTACAATGTAGGATGTGTTTGTGCGCTACGTTTATGGAGGAGAATCATTGTAAACATTTTTTACAAACTTCCTGTTTCCCATTGTGTTTCGTTGTATGTGCATGAATTAGACGTGACATATTCCTGATAATTGTGTAGTGAAAGTTATTGTCATCGCCGATTAGCAACATGTCAACATGTTTATCTTCTGACTGACCGTAGGTTGGAGCCAGAGGTGATATTCTAATTGGTTGTAACTTGTTCTCAGATTCATTATCCCACACAAACACATTCACAGATATACCAGGATTTAATTTTTCAAACAAGTCTATGTCCTCTATTTTAACAGGGAACTCAATGCCACTAAAGTTGAGGTCATTTACAAATTTGATGTAGTTAGATACGCGATCAGGTCTTGACCTCACAAAGTGTAGTTTAGCAAGCACACACCACATGAAACAGAAATTGTCTTTGTTCTGTATGTTAACAACTGCCTTTTTGTTTGCAATCTCTGTTGGCAGTGGTATCCATGCTTTACCTAATATAGGATGATACCTAAACTGCTTTAGTTGCAGTTCATGTACATGTCCTTCATGCCAACCAGACCCCTTCATTTTTGCACTGTCAATTGCCTGTAGGAAGTCAGGTAATAGTCTGTCTCTAAACACGTTCTCTAATTCCCTTCTTGTGTTAACTGTGTGTTGTCTTGTTGATATATACGATACAATCACCTCACCGTCCATTCTAGTGAATTCTATTTTCGCAACAACCTGAATTTTAACACTACCTGTCAGAAGATTTTGTTGTATGACAGAAAAAGAGTTTTCTATTGATTCATAGACATTGTTACTATTAGATATAGGCAAGTTTGTTGTGTGAAACACATTTCTTAAACCAGATGAGCCAGGGTTTGATGGGCCAGGGCTTTGTGAATTGTCCGTCATTTTTATTTGACCGACAAAATAATAAAATAAAAAATATTACCGCTGACTCTGCTTGCTCACCTTGTGTAATACCACTTTATTAACTGTAACACTGTCAATATAAACATTTAGTTTGTGCAGTTGTTTAAATATGCTATAACAAACTTCTCCTAACCAACCATAGTTGGTATCATTAACTTTAAAAGTAGGTGTCTTTAAATCAACTGTCATGCGCTCCACATCTGGATGCTCATCGACATAATCCAAAGTCACACTATATGTAGCATATATTTCTGATGGTGCTGAAAGGCTTATGTAAGTCTGTTTGGGTGATATTATGTCAGTAAAGTGCATAACATCTTTGAAAAGGTGTGTGAGATCAAGCACCTGTATGATTTGTCCGTCTGTCATTTTTATTGGACAAACAAATGTATAAATTAATTTACATCAATTTACTAACCCATAACCTGTGGGTTGATCTGTCTTTAAAATGAGCTTTAGATGCTTAGTTGATTTCAGTTTATTTTTCACATCATCCCGTTCATGCTTATTTGGTATAACATCGTTCTCTCTGAGACAGTCTTCAAAGCTGTCACGATCTTTACAGTAAAAACAAACAGATAAACTTTAACTGCTCATGAAAATCTTTCAGTACAGCATTATATTTCTGAGTGAGAATCCATACACTGATGTTTGCATGTCTGCCACTGAAGGCAAGTTCTGATAGAGTGTTTTTCTTCTTGACAATGTCTTTCTCTGCTGAGCAGTCATCAACAATAAACAATGTTGGCTGTCCTTCAAATTGCTTGTAAAAATATTGTAGGTAGTCATTCAGTTTCTTTTCAGGGTCAACTAAGTATATGTTGTTGTCAGTCCAAATAAATAAACGGTTGTGATAAGCTTTGTTGTGCCTACCCGGCACCGGCCTCCACGTGGCGTAGGTGGGTAGTCCGCTCAGTCCCTGACTGAGTGGGCTAGCGGACGGGTGCCATCTTTGTCCAGGATTAGGACTTGATGTCAGCAGATATGTTGTTCAGCCTTTTCACTGGTCCGGTTTTTAAGGAGCTGTGCTAACCTAGGTCGTACCATGTTGGATTGGTCCTTAAAAATACTCGTGACTTTTTGGTCCTTTGGATCCCAAGTGTTTGCCGTGCTTGGAGACCCGTGTCGGGGGAGAAGAGGATCCTGGTGGCTGAGGTTCCCTTTGGGCTTCGGCTCACTGGTGCCAACACTCCACTTCGGCCTTGACTTCTACCTAAACGGGAGGCTAGTCGTACCGGCCTAGTCAATCGGCTCTTGTCACGTTGAGCCCTATCCCACTGTTGACATGCGGGTTGCTATACGGAGCACCATGCTATAGCTTCTGCTGCTGATTAGGTGCTTTACGCCAGTATTCCCCTGCATTCAACGGTGTGATAGAAGGCGGTGGCTCAAACGGTTCAATCGGGCTTACCCCCTTGAGTATATCTTTCGGGCAGTCTCCATTGTGCGTCGGCTGGAGACCCGCCGACAGTTGCACTTTCCCTTGTTGGGCTCGGTGGCGGGCGGGGACCCCCGGGGGATGAATATCTCTACTAATATAATATGGATAAAACAAAAAAACCAAAACTAGCACAGAAACGGCGCATAGACACCGACATTGCACATGACAGTGATTCAGACTGTGAGGAAGCGACGCCTCAGGCGTCGGCCGTATGGCCTCGCTTCCTCATTGTCCATAGCAAGGTGAAGGAGAAACCAGTTACCAAGCTGCATCCTTTTCTGGTGGGGGAGACCCTCAGGAGCCGTGTTGGCAGGCCTGACGCCCAGCGCCTCAGGTCTGGTGACTTGCTGGTGGAGTGCCGTACTCGGGCACACTCCAGCGGGCTACTGGGGCTCTCTTCCATCGGAGACACCCCTGTGGAAGTCACACCCCACAAAACTATGAATTCGTCAAGAGGCGTAATCAAAGATCAAGCTTTGGCAGAACTGTCAGAAGATGAACTTGTAAGGAACCTTAAGTCTCAGGGGGTGACTTGCGTCAGGCGCTTCGCTTCCAAGCGAGGTGGTGGGGAGATCCGTCTCCCTACCATCATCCTGACGTTTGGCACCCCCACCCCTCCTACTACCATCTGGGGAGGTTACTACTCCCTGAGAGTGAAAAAGTACGTCCCTCTTCCCCTCCGGTGCTTTAAGTGCCAAAAGTATGGCCATGGGCAGAAGACATGCCGTCAGGCAGAGGCTTCATGCGCCCGTTGCACTAGGCCCGGACACTCTGCTGAGTCCTGCACAGCCACCCCCCTGTGTGTGAATTGCCAGGGGGCGCATATGGCTTCGGATAAGAAATGCCCTCGTTGGATATCCGAGTGCAAGATTCAGCAGGTGCATGTGGAGAAGGGGCTGTCCTTTCTGGATGCCAAAAAACTGGTTGAAGGCCCTGGTGCAGCTGCGGCTGCCCCAACCTCTAACACCTCAGTGTATACTTTTAGTGCAGCGGTGGCAGGCAAGCGCCCCACCAAAGACTTTTCATGTCAGACCCCAACTTCTTGGTTGGGGGCGGAGCCTCGGCTCATCTCGCCCCTGGAGAGTAACCCTCCTCCGGTGGTGACAAGGAGCCAGGGAACGCAGAAGGCGGACACTGCCGGTCCGGTTGTGCCGCCTTCTGTTGCCCCTAAGCCTCAGCCCCCACCCAAACCTATTAGTCAGTCAACTCCAAAGGCTTCTGGCTCTGGTCAGCCTTCTAAGGCCGCTAACTCTAGCGGCAGGAACGCTGCCCAGGACCAGAAGTCTAAGAAATCTATGGGACCGCTGTGCGCAGGGGCCCAGAAGGGGAACACAGATGTGCCCCTTCAAAACAAATATGCTGCACTGGAGGAGCGGATGGAGGGAGTGGAAGTTGTTGTTGCTGATGCTGCGGCAGCTCCACCCCCTTCCTCTCCGAAGAACCAGAGGAGGCCCGGGAGCCGGCCCCCCTCTGTTTCTTCAACTCCTTCCAAGGTAAAGGAAAAAGGGGGGAAAAACTCCTTACCCCCAGATCAGACTTAATCATGGACTCTTTGCTTCAGTGGAATTGTCGTGGTTTTCGAGCTAACTTTGAGGAATTACGTCTTTTAGTCAAGTTCTATAACCCCTCAGTCATATCTCTTCAGGAGACTTACCTGAAGACTTCTGACCCTGTGTCTTTTAATGGTTTTAATGTTATACATAAAGGCTCTGATTCGGAGAGGCGCTCGGGTGGAGCGGCTCTTCTCATTAGTAGCCAAATTTTATGTAGCCCCGTTAGCATCGACACCTGTCTTCAGGCTGTCGCTGCTCGGGTTACCTTAAAAAAGACCATAACCATATGCAGTATTTACCTGCCACCATCACTGCGGGTCTGTAGCAATGATATTTTTCACTTAGTAGATCAACTGCCCCCTCCCTTTATTCTCATGGGGGATTTTAACGGTCATGCTCACCTTTGGGGTAGTGACCACTATGATGGCAGAGGTCAGATGTTAGAAGATGTTTTTTCTCAACTTAACCTATGTGTCTTTAACGATGGCTCACCTACATACTCTAACTCAGGTTCCGGATCTAGTTCTGTTCTTCCCCACCCGGGTTTGCCCTGGGGGACTTGGGTGGGGTTAGGTATTTTTTAGTTCCCAGGGTCACCCTGGTCAGCCCCACAGGGTGGGTTTATCTCTCTATTCTGGGGCATGTGTTTCTGTCTACCTTTTGTCCATTCACCTGTATTTGCCTTTTTAAAATTCTCCCTACTGTCTGCACTGCCTGTAGCTCTTGATATTGGATGTGTGTTGCTAAATGGTCTTAGCTTTATTTAGGCCCCATGTGTTAGGTTTATTTAATGTATTTGACCGGCTGGCGACATACATTCAATGTTCTGTTTAGTTTTTTCTTCACAAGCAGTGCAGGCACGTCCTGAGAAAGCCTTGTTGCTGTCGGGACGTTAAGCAATGTACAATCAATCAATCAATCTAGTTCTGTTCTAGACCTCACTGTGTGTGATCCTTCTCTCATGCTGGACTTTGACTGGAAGGTTCACGACGACCTGTGTGGTAGTGACCACTTCCCAGTAGTCCTGTCATCGGTCAGCTGTGAGGAGGATTCGCCGGTGGGGCGCTGGAATCTCAAGAAAGCTAACTGGTCTCTGTTTGCCTCTCTCTGTCAGTCTCGTCTTACAGAGGAGGTGGTCATGTCAGCTGAAGAACCTGTTTCTTATTTTACTTCTATTTTGTTGGAGGTTGCAGGTGAAACCATCCCTAGAACTTCCACATCACTCCCTCGGAAGCCGAGAGTACCATGGTTCAATGAAGAGTGCCGCAAGGCCCAAACAATGCGCAAATCTGCTCAGCGACGTGCATTTCGTAATCCGTCGCAAGCAAATATTTTAACCTTTAAAAGACAGCGGGCGAAAGCCCGTTATATTTTTAAACGTGAACGCCGTGCTTCCTGGAGACGCTTCGTCTCATCTTTATCTTCTAGGACTCCGTCCCAAAAAGTCTGGAAGGCTGTTCGAAGAATTAGGGGCAGGGGTGGCTCGGCTTCTGTCGGCCATCTTAGAGATGGTGCCAGTTTGGTCACAGATAAAAAGGCTGTGGCCAATTTGCTTGCCTCCACCATTGCCCATAATTCTTCAACAGAGCATTATTCACCTTTCTTCCAGAGAGAGAAGGAGAAGCGAGAATCTTGTGCTTGTGATTTTATATCGGATAACTTGGAAGACTATAATGCCCCTTTTACATTTTCAGAATTGCAGCAAGCCATGCAGAAATGTACTGACTCTGCTGCTGGATTAGATACCATCCATTATAAGCTCATAACACATCTGCCTGAGGATTCACTCCTTGTACTTCTCAAGGCCTTTAACCATATCTGGATAACCGGTCATTTTCCGCCATCTTGGCGCCAGGCTGTGGTTGTGCCAATTCCCAAGCCGGGTAAGGATCCTTCCGACCCGGGCAACTACCGGCCAATAGCTTTGACATCATGTTTATGTAAAACTATGGAACGCTTGGTCAACGCCCGACTGGTGTGGCATCTTGAGTCACAGGGTCTCATCACAGACCTCCAGTGCGGTTTCCGGCGCTTCCGTAGTACAACTGACCATCTAGTCCGCTTCGAGTCTTTTATCCGAGATGCTTTTGTCAACAAGCAGCATGTCTATGCAATTTTCTTTGATCTTGAAAAGGCATATGACACTACCTGGAAGCATGGTATAATGTCTGATTTGTCGGACATAGGTTTTAAAGGGCATCTGCCCGTTTTTATTCACAATTTTTTGTCCAACAGGTCGTTCCATGTCCGCGTGGGCTCCACCCTCTCCGACTCCTTTGAACAGGAGATGGGTGTCCCGCAGGGCAGTATTCTATCTCCTGTTTTATTTAGCATTAAAATAAATAACATTGTAAAGGCCGTCAAGGATGATTCTGAATGCTCTTTGTTTGTGGACGACTTTGCTTTGTGTGCACGAGGTCGAGGACTTGCGTCCCTTGAGAGGCGCTTGCAGCTGTGCGTTGATCGCATCCAGGGGTGGGTGTCTCTCAATGGATTCAGATTCTCGCCCTCCAAGACAGTCTGTGTGCATTTTACTAACCAGACGAAATTTTTTCCAGAACCTAGCCTGAGCATTGCTGGAGTGCCAATTAAGGTGGCTGAAGAGGCTAAGTTTTTGGGGGTCATCTTTGACAAAAGATTGACCTTCTGCAACCATGTTAACTACCTTAGAACCTCTTGTCGGAAGGCCCTCGACATTCTTCGTGTCATTGGTCGTACTGACTGGGGTGCAGACCGCATCGTCTTACTTCGACTGTACCGGGCCCTTGTTCGGTCCAAACTGGATTACGGCTCTGTGGTATATGGCTCGGCTTCCAAGTCTGTTCTGCAGCGTCTGAACACAATTCACCATCAAGGTCTGCGCATATGTCTGGGAGCCTTCAGGACATCTCCAGTTCCTAGTCTGTATGCAGAGGCAGGGGAGCCTTCTCTCAGGCTCCGCCGCATCCGCCTCATGCTCAGCTACGTTCTGAAGCTGAAGGCCCATCCAGAAAATCCTGCCTATGATTGTGTTTTTAACCCGTCGTTTGCAGAGATTTACGATGCCCATCCGGGAGCTGTCCGTCCACTTTCCTTCCGTGTCCGACCTCATCTGCAGGCGGCCGGAGTGGACCTGGACAAAGTTTCGGAATCTCTGCAACACGTCACTCCACCCTGGCTACTACCAGTTCCTGACATCTTGCTGGACTTGACTGCCCACAAGAAGGATTGTACTCCACCAGCCATATACCAACAGAGCCTCAATGAACTCCTTTCAATTTTTCCTGGCTATTGTCGTCTTTATACGGATGGGTCCAAGTCTGAGGATGGAAGAGTGGCTGCGGCTGCAGTGTCCTCTCGCCATCCTAGACGCCCATTTAAGCTCCGTCTCCCTGACCATTCCTCTGTATTTAGTGCAGAACTGCAGGCCATTCTGCTAGCACTCAAGCATGCCTATCAGTCTCGGGAAAGGAACTTCCTGACTCTGTCTGACTCTCTTTCTGCCCTGCAGGCCCTTCAGGGCGCGGGAACAGACCATCCACTGCTGGTGCAGATTAGAGAGCTCTACGCGGACTTGATGAAGGAATATTATGACATCATTTTTATTTGGGTCCCAGGCCATGTGGGCATCGAAGGCAACAGAATCGCAGATTCTGCTGCCAGCAGTGCCCGCAGTGACCCTGTCCCTGACACACAGACTGTCTATAGTGATTTTAAACCTGTTATTAGTGCGTACATAGCCCGCGAGTGGCAGTCCGAGTGGGACAAAGAGGAAGGGAACAAGCTTCATGAAGCTCTTCCTAAGTTGTCTGACAGTCTACCTTTCCACTGCGGCAGCCGCCGTGAGGAGACTGTCCTTGCTCGGCTCCACATCGGGCACACATATGTTACGCACTCTTACTTACTTAAACAGGATGAGCGTCCATGGTGTTTTGCCTGTGATGAGCAGTTTTCTGTTCGACACTTTTTGCTGTATTGTGCTGACCTAATTGACACCAGATATAAACACTTCACAGCAGACTCCTTGAAGGTTTTGTTCCGGGATGTTCCCCCGGACAAAATCTTCAATTTTTTGAGAGAATGCAATATTTTTAACAAGATCTGAGCATTCATAGACTATGTGAATTTTTTTATTTGCCCTTTTTGAGAGTCTGTAGACGTTTCTTTTCCAGACATGTGCGACATTTTAGCCTGAGATTTTTAATCTATATTTACATCTTGTCTTAAGACCTTGCTTTTAGTCTGGCTGACCAGATTTTTACCCATCCCGCCGTGAGATGGCCTTAGTCGCCTGCTCGGCGTTAAACCCAAATAACTAACTAACTAACTAAGCTTTGTTGTGTTTGATTGTAGGACAAAATATTACAATGTTTTCAAAATGATGGATGTATCTTGTTTGTAATAAGTCAAGTACGAATTGAGTCTTTCCACACCCTGTGGCACCAACAAATAAGCCACAGTGTGGATCGAGTGTCATTAAGCCCCAGTTCATTTTAATACACAATATAATTTTAATATATGTGTCCACTCAGTCTGCTTTCTGCAATATTGAGTTGTGCGTCATATATCAGGTACAAATATATATTAATGGCTGCAGCAGTTTCAACCTTCTTTTGTATCTGAATTGTTATTCCATCACTACCGTTCTCGACAGTTCGACCTGACCCATGAAGGTAATCATCATCTGTACTACGAAGGTCTAGCCACAGTGCGTATTTGTTTGTAAGGTATTGACCAATCCTTACATCATACAGATGTAGATCTTTGCACACTATGTTTGCGGGTTTATCTCTAATCCTTCCTCCCGCAAAATACTTTGTGATCTCATCATAGTGTTGATAAGGTAACATTCCAGACGCATACACTTGATTAGGACGGCCTTCAATTGTACAGGACAAATGTGTAATCTTAGGATTGTAGAATTTTTCTGAATCCCGTTTATATGGATCTGCTGGTTCAACAAACAACATAAGAATACCTTTCAGTGACCTAGCTGGTGTGTTCAAGTTTATGTTCCACATTGGGTCACTCTTGTCTTTTTGCATTAAACTATGTCTAATCACCCTGTCATAATAAATTGGCACCCTGGTCAGCCCCACAGGGTGGGTTTTTCTCATTCTGGGGCATGTGTTTCTGTCTACCCTTTGTCCATTCACCTGTATTTGCCTTTTTAAAACTCTCCCTACTGTCTGCACTGCCTGTAGCTCTTGATATTGGATGTGTGTTGCTAAATGGTCTTAGCTTTATTTAGGCCCCATGTGTTAGGTTTATTTAAAGTATTTGACCGGCTGGCGACATACATTCAATGTTCTGTTTATTTTTTTTCACAAGCAGTGCAGGCACGTCCTGAGAAAGCCTTGTTGCTGTCGGGACGTTAAGCAATGTACAATCAATCAATCAATCATAATAAATTGGCAGTCTTGACTGATACTGATTTTGAATGAGTCTGGCTAGATCAGTGTGTGTGACAATTTCATATTCCAAGGAAATGTTAGAGATCTTGTATGTTGCATCTGTGGCAGATGATTTAATAACTTTGGAGTAGTCATTGAAGGTTAGTTCAAAGCTCAGACGGTCATTCAGTGCCCCTTGATAATAAGGCAAGTGTGCTGTTAGGATTTCAAACTCAAGTGGAATGTAAAACCTGGTTCCATATGTTTCGGCCATTATAACGTCCTTGGCTACCCCAGTAGTTACCTTATCTGCTGCATTGATCCGAAGTTTACCAATATTATCAGATTGTATGCCTTGGTAAACACCGTCTTCTCGTTCTTCTCTTGTGAGCCAAAGATCTTTGTAACAGTAAAATACATCTGAGTCGTCAAGACTAAACACTTCCTGTCCTTCAAGTTTTACTTTAATAGTTCTAACAATTGCTCTGCCAAGATTGTCAACTAGAGTTCTGTTCACATCTGCGTCTGATGATAGTTCAATATTAAATGCTAGGCGTGCAGTGCCAGGAACAATAACGTCACTGGGTCCTAGGTTTGGAAACTTGACTGTAAGTGTTTGGTTCTGGTCTATGGTACTTGGATTGTTTGTGATGACGATTGATTGTCTAACTGCCTTAACACCCAGAGGCTCACATAGTTTTCTGTATGGGTCTAACTTTGATCCATAAGACTGTCATTTTTATTATGCACAATAAAAAATAATAAATTAATAAAACAATGGCCGCGGGAGGATTTAATCATGAAGATTTTGAAATGGATGACACGTATGATTTTGGTAATACAACAGATATGACAGATATGACTGGTACAAGAAATATTTACAGTTTACGTCATGAACTTTTAGAAACCAAAGTGAACTCATTTTATGATCATGTTGGTGGCCGCCCAGACAACATAGACCCTAATCAGTTTGAACTTGATGGCAGGGGTCATTTATATTTAAATACTGTTGACAAAGGAAAAGTACTATTGACTAACAAAAAAGACCCTAGTAGGTTTAGGGCTTTAAGTACAATAAAAAATGAAGGTGGTGTTAGTGCCTTGCGTCAACTTGGTATTGGTGGGTCTCCTGTCACGCCAAGACTGGTTAGTGTTCTTCACGACACGCAAATAAAGTTGCCAACAGGGCAACAAATTGAAATGACACCAGTAACAAGCCTACCAGAAATAGCAAACACAGTGATACAAGAAACCTCATTTACTGAAGGACAAATAAATGACGCTTTGAAAACAATAGATGATCCACCTTTGTCAATGAGAGAGATTATGGTTTGGATAAAACACTGCAGACAATAAGAGGTGAGATGGTAAATAATGTTGCCAAACTGGGTGAGCTTGATAAACACATTGAACGTGAAAAAGAGAAACTGGCTACAGCAGTCAATGGGAATCTTGACACAGAAATGAAAGAAAGAATCCAACACAGATTAAATGATTTGCAGGTAGAAAGATCAGGACGGTTAGAAGTGATTAGTATTGGAAGACAAAAACTAAAATCACAAGTTAACAGAATAAGAGAAACTATTCAGAAAATACTTCACGAAGACACTACTCTGGCTGAGAGATTGAAAACACTTTTCAGAGAGCAGGGTATTACAATTGCTAGTTTAATTACTGCTCTTGGGTTTATTATCAGTACTGTTGTGTTGGCTGTTTCCGGTGCTGGTGGGGGTGGTGGCGCAAGCGGTGGTGGGGGTGCAGCACCACCAGCACCTCCAACAGACCCAAAAGATTTACAGTCATGGGTAAAGAAACAACTGTCTCACATATCAGACTTGCTTAAGAAATTGGCTCTGAAAGCAATGGATTCATTACCTGGTATTATAGGCACAGTTGTCAGTTGGATGATTAGTACTGCAGCAAAGGTAGTTGGGTTTATGGCAGAACATGTGTGGGTCTTTTTGGTTACAGTAGGAGGGTTGATGGTGGGTTATTTAATGAAACAGATAAAGAAGTAAAACCCCTAATCCAGTGAGGCCTATTACCAATGCAGTTCTCTCTGACTCATGTGTGTCAGGGGATGGTGATGGTGTTACATCTTGCATTACTGTTGGGGCTGGGGTTGGGGCCAGGGGTGTTACCGGAGGTGTCTGTAATAATTTTAATGACTGAACATGCGTGGTTGTTGCTCCTAAGTTTACAGATTGATTAAGACCGAGTTTTTGACCAACACCTGCAACAACTATTTCATTATTATAATTTGTTATTGTACCCATTTGGAGTTGAAGATCAGATGGCAACATGTATAACCCGATGCCAACTACAAAGTCAACTTTTGATCTGGCATATCTTAGAACATCTTGGTAGCGCTGTATGCTTGATGGGAGATCAACCACAGAATTAATTGAATCTTCAAGATTAGCAAGAAACTGTTTTTGTGCTTCAAATTTGCCATCCCGTTTAAAATATTTGATTTTGTTAGTGATTGTGCTCCTAGTATACACCAGACATATGTTCTGATAGACTCATTTACACGCTCGACTCCCGCTTGAGTAAACCCGTCACTCTTGTCTAAAATAAATGTTGTCCAGGCATTAGACTGCTTCTGCTCAATTGAGCCTAACCACACTTCTGATTTTGATGAGAATGAAGTGTAACCAGGGTAATAATCTTGAGGGTATTGTCTGTGACTCAAAGCGTAATACAATGTACCAATGCCGTGGTGATCATCAAGTTTTTGTGTGAAGTCATACTTAGTGCTTATGTTAAATTCATTACAGATGCGTTCAAACGCTTTCATATCCATGGGGTTGTTATACCTGTTGAAACTGGATTCAGTGGGTAATGGTGTATGCAGTTCTGACAGTATACGTCTAAGCTGGTAATAAACATGGAAACGGTAGACAGACCTAATCAGTTTGTTTGAGTGATTCAAGTGGTCTGTAAATGAAACACCACAGCCTGTAGTTGAGCATAGTATGGCAAAGTTAAGTTGGTTTTGAAACATCTGTAGTGGACTTGAAGACCACTTTCTTGCAGTTGAGTCATCTGTTATTGGAGGGTTTAGGTAATGATCAAATGGGTTTGGTACTTTCACTTGAAATAGATCTTGTTCAGACACAGCAATATCAAGCTGGTTTAGTTGAATTATTTTCTGTTCATAAGTTGGTGCGACATTATATTTGGCATCCACATTAAATTGAAATGCGTTTGTTGTGGTAATGGTTGGCGATTTAAATTCCATCCTTTTTTATATGAGATAATAAAAATGTTTATTACCTTAACAAATCTTGACACAAGCAAACCAGTGTGGTTAACTAATGGGATTGATAATCGGGATGGTAGCAAGTCTGTAGCTATCCATGAATTGTTCTATACAGTAAAATGGTTTAATGTAGAAGATGATATATATAATAAAGTAAATTTAGATGGTAAGACTGAAGCTTTACCACCCGGGTATTATGACTTTTGTACTATAGCTGAATGGTTTCAAAGTAAATTTAAAATTAAAGCAACTTTAAATCCAGCTAACCTACTTGTTACATTAGAATTTCTGAAACAAGATTGGTTAAAAATTTCAGATAGATTTGCATATTTACTTGGATTTTATATTGACGAAGATTGGTATAGAACAGATGATTTAGATGAAGCTATGTTTGGTATTATAACAATGAAGACAAAAAAACTTAAAATAACTGGAAAACGTCCTGTCAATTTGTCAGTACACACAGTGCTAAATGTTTATTTGAAAGAACTAAACACATCTGAGAATGTTCACAATGGAAAGCCTTCAACTTTGTTAAGATGCTTACCTACTGGAACTGCTCCGTATTGTGAAAGTGTAGTTGTTAGATTTCCTAATTTGCAGTTTAAGAAATTAGGTTCTAGTTTCTTTGAGTCACTGAGTATATCTTTAACTAATCAGGATGACAAACCAGTTCTTATGCATAATTTTAGTGTAGTGTTAGAAGTTAAATAATTTTATTTTTGTTTATAAAAATGAGTGGTCTTGGTCCAAAGCGAACAATCATACCAGTTGCGTGTCCGGTTACAGAGTTGAAAGATTTGGCAGACGTCCAGGATTTTGAGAAGGAAGGGGATGTTGGAGAAATATATGGTTTTGAACTTGATTTAAATGGCATGTACAAGAGGAAAGTAATTGTTGACATGAAAGACGGTGAAAAACAGATTCCTAAACTTGGTCAGCTGCGTGATGTTACTGTACCTACTCCACCTGTAAATAATTCGCCCTACAACTTAATACATGTGGGTAGTAAGTGGGTTGTTTCACCTGTTCCACCTGCACCTACGCCAGCACCCACAATTGACTGGGACATAAAGATTGAATTTATTAGTCCTTATGTATACACTGATGATGAAGGCGCCTTAGTGTTTAGGAAGGTTGTTAATTCTGGGCCGCTGATTGTAAGCCTTGTTCCAAGCTTTGCTTCAGATGACAATAGCAGAGATAAACTGAAAGTTAAAAATTATGAGAGACGGAGATATCTTCTTACACATAGGAAGGGTAGGTCTGATGCGAAGGTCGTGTTTGCACCAATAAACTTTCCCATCGCAAGAGAAGCGACAATAGTATTTGAAATTATCATGAGATCAGTAACTACTGCTAAAGAGGCTCAAATTGCACAAGGAATTAAACTTACATGGAATGACACAGTGGCAGAATCATCAAAGGTCTTTATTGCTATTACAAAAAATAATGATGTTATTAATGTTTCGAGCAGTGTTCCAGCTGTCAAGGTGGTGGTCGACAAAGCAACTTTTGTTCGTCTAACTTACATAAACCTTGAACACATTGATCTTGTTGCATTTTATTATGCTAACAAATTGTATACTTTTGAAGAGTTGCAAAATGTAATTGCTGATTAAATTTTAAAAAAATATTTGTCAATAAAAAAAAAATGGTAAACTTCTATCCGCAACTACCGACGCTTGAGCCGACTGAAACAAATGTGACGACTAAAACAACACTTGCGCCTGATCCACAGGTGACAGCTGTGCCAATTGCTTCAGATAAAACATTACAGGCAGACGCATTCAGATTAAATAATATTACAGAAGCTTTAAAATATTTGGAAAGTGAAGAGGCTAAGTACTCACTGTGCAAAAGGAGGTATAAGTCAGTATTTAATTCTGTTCAAAACACTTCTATGGCTATTGGTGCAGTTTCAGCTTCATGTTCTGTAGGGGGTATAGTTCTGTTCGCCACAGGAATTGGAAGTTTGGCTGGAATAGCAATTGAGGGTGTTAGCGTTGCTACATGCCTAGCATGCTTTGGTTTGGAGGCCTTAAACAAGAGGTTTCACACAAAATTACAGAAACATGAAGCATTGAGTACGCTGGCTGGTGCAAAGCTGAGCAGTCTTAAACTTATTATCAGTAAGGCATTGAATGATAATTTTGTTGATGACGAAGAATTTAAGCGAGTCCAGGATGATTTGAATAATTACAAGAAACAAAAATCTGAAATACAGAATAAGATGCGTAGTCAATCTCCCGTAAATGTTGAAGAACTTAAGGCCACTTTTTTAGAGATGGGGGAAAAAGATCGGTGTTCAGGAAACCACAGAAAAACTACACATTCTTTTAAACAAATAAAAATCAGATTTGGTAATCGTTTATTTTTTCATTACACTTCACAGAGAGATGTCATGCCAGTTACACAGTTTAGGGCTAATTATTTAACCCCATCAGCACCACCAGAATATTATTGAGAAAAAAAAGTTTTCCGTTGCCCTTGTGTCTTGGTAAAAAAGACTTAGTATACGTGACTAGAGTCAAGTTGTTATTAAGTACTTGTAAGTAATTAGGATAAGTAATTAATAAGTTCTTAATGGTAAGTAGTTAATAAGTTCTTATGGTAACTCACTTAAAGGTAACCTTAAAGTTAGTTGTGACTTATTGTTTTACTTGAGACCACTTGATAGTTTCTTATCCAGCTGTTTTTCAGTGCCTTATAGACATGAGTACATTAAGCCCTCACATGTAGAACCGTTTTGTAAATGATTGCTCTCTTTTGAAAAGTAATATGTCCCCTTCTTGAACTTTGACATAACTTAGCGATTTGAAAGGCTATAGCTGTGAAAGGCCTTTTGACGGCTCAGAGCTTTTCAAAAGCTTGCCCCTTGAATAGGAATGGAATGCCACCGCTATTCAATAGTGCGGCGTGAGAGGTAATACAAAAAGCAAACAACCGTGACACCACTTTGGCAGCTTGAATAGCGGCGTGCTACTGCGCGGCGCGTGGCAACATTAGACACCACAAAGGTAAACAGGTGAGCTGGCTTGCAAAAGACATGTGCAACAGAGTAAGACCCTTGTAACTTACTCATTGAAAAGAAGCCGATTTAAAACGTGTAAGTTTCACATGAGTGGAGCCTTGACACAGTCACTAGTTTATGTCTGTGTTGACAGAGTGGGTCTCACTCTCTCTCTGTGTGCGGTAGCTAATGTGGGCTTTATTCCCATACAATCTTAAAACCAATTTACATTTGTGGGGGGTCATGATTTTCGATGTGCATTTTCTTAAGGTCAAAAATAAATTGTGTGAATATCGACTCAGGTGTGGTACATACCGATCTAGTGGCTCAAGGATTTGAAAAGGTTTTGAAAAATGTTGGCAAACGTATTGCGACATTGTAAATACACTGTAAGTGCTATGAATATTTTATTCTGACGCGTTGTGTCTTTCATGTCTAGAGTGCTGGCGACGGGCTGTGTTTACGTACATAGTATCATTGCGACAGTAGACATATGAGCTAATTAAGAGAGAGAGGAATACTGAGAGAATTAAAGTATTATTAACACAATGACTGAGTTAACCCCTTAAGTATTATTTTTGATTTTCATAAAAATGTGGCTGTTTAAATAATAATGATTTAGGGGTAACTTCCAATGGTATTTACTCTGTGTGGGGGACATAGATATGGATGGTCAAAAAAATAAAATTAAGGGGGTTAACTCAGTCATTGTGTTAATGAAGCTTTAATTCTCTCAGTATTCCTCTCTCTTGTGTCAGCTTCAGACTAGTTAGAATTATTAGCAATTTGTTTATTCATTTGTCCATTGTAAGATTCTAGCGCAACAGCTATGTGCTTTTATCATTAGACATTTAGGTTAGCAGACAAGAGCCTTCAACATGGCTTGTGGAGTAACATTTATTTTATTTTAACACACTAAGCTAAACCTAGTTCAGAGAATTCACTGGGGCACCGCGGAAGCTTCGTGAACTATTGATGAGACCAGCCTTTTCAAGGGTGGGTCCAAAATAACTTTGGTCCGATAAGCTATTCTGGCACTTCCCATGAACTACCATGATCAACCCATAGTTTCTTGTATTTTTGCATTCAAGACTGAATTGATCATTGATTGACTGGTTTTGTTACACTTCCAGCAACTTGAAAGACCTGGTACTATTTGCACTGCCTGAAGTTCGGAACATACCAGGAGCAACACAGATGTTGAAGGCAGCATTACCAAAGTGTAACGTACAGTTTACAGAGGCCCGTGTACCCAAAGCAACAGATACAGTAAAGAAATGACATGAAAGTGCAAACTGTGATCAAGGGAATTCATTTTTTTAAACTTGTAATCTTTATGTTTTTTTAAAACATTACTTGAATACTGCTTATTTTTGTTACGCAAATCCAACATTGCATATTCTAACTATATCTTTTTTTATGATGTATATATTATTGTGTAAGGTGACCATTGATGACAGATATAAATATTTTGTAAGGTGACCATTGATGATAGTTGAGTGTAGAAGAAATATACATCTCGATATGAAAAACACTGTGTGTGTGAGTGTGTGTGCGCGCGTGC
Organism: Semisulcospira habei; assembly: GCA_036245525.1. Classification (NCBI taxonomy): domain Eukaryota; kingdom Metazoa; phylum Mollusca; class Gastropoda; family Semisulcospiridae; genus Semisulcospira; species Semisulcospira habei. The sequence continues at coordinate 92,947,727 of BTPG01000004.1, forward strand.
TTTTATTTGGGAAAGGAAGATGATGTTTCAAAGGATGAACAGAGGATGAGTTGTGAGAGTTGAGTGGTTTAGAGAGGTAGTGTGATGTTTTGCGTGGCATGCTCATACTGCACATGTGGATGTGCGCACAGTTGCTTCATTGCTGTATTGTGATATACCATAAGCTCATGCTGTGAATAAAATTATCAAGATACATATGCTTAGATGATATGAATGTGCGTGCGTATGTGTGTGGTTTGGTTGTGTGTGTGTGTGGAAGGGGGGCGGGGGGGGGGACACTTTTCATGTTGGAAAGAACAGCCAGCAGTCCTAAATGCTAATAGATCACACGCACAAACTTGGTACAAAGATACCTGACGGTAATGTAATGTTTGGAGTACTGTTGGTGAATCGTGGACGTCAAGCATACAAGGAGTAAACAACACTGATTGATGTGTTCAGACTGACTTTGTATTCATACAGAAATATCGGTTGATGATGATCGCCATGTTTTGGTAGCCAGCAACCTAGCGATAACTCTAGCATCGCCCAAGTGCCGCGATTAGTGAGGAGTTAGTTCCCTTGAAGTTGTAGATGTATTCATGAATATGAAACTCAACACATTACATCACCTCCTTCCTTGGATGAAAAATTTTTTAAAAAATGCATGTGATCACAATTACAATCTTTTCTCCTTTTCCTTTCCTTCCCTTTGTTGAAAGAATTCTTGCATTAGTAGGTTGTTAACTCAAACATAAATAAATGAGGCTAATACAAGAGGTGGAGCATAATAATATCATACTGCTGATTATGACTAGCACTTAAAACTATTAAATGAAATGAACACAACAGTCTCGAAGACAAAACTAAAAACACAACGGTGCGGGTAAGCGCCCTACTGGGTCTTTCACCAGAGTCTTTGTGAAAATAAGGGGGAAAAAAATATTGGTGCAGGCTGGTCGCGCCTCACTGGGTCTTTCACCAGAGTCTTTTAGGGTTTGTTCAAAATATAATCATCGAATCGTTTTGGCATGTGAACTTGACGCGCAGACCTTCTGGCATGGTAGGGACTGGGTGAAGCTGCAGGGGTTGGAGGCTGGGGTGTGTAGTCAGGACCACTTGGCGTTGTCAGGTCAGGGAATGAGTCGGGTTCCTGTTCAGCAGCGGAAGGGGGTCTAGGAGCCTTCTTGAAGAAGCTGCTGTTTCGGGTGATCTTTTGTTGACCTCGCTGAGCCATGATCATGGACCCTTTTTTGTTGGTGACGACCAGCGGAGTCGGTTGGCATGGAGTGTCAGCCTTGGTGGGGTCACGAGTCTTGAGGACAGGATCACCAATCTGCAGGCGAGATGGTTTGACATAGGCCTTGTTGTCAGCAAATTCCTTCATGAGGGCTTTCTGAGCAGCATCACGCCGTCTGACAGCATGATCATCTCGGGTTTGAGGGACTTGAGGGAGTCGAGACCTGAGGTTTCTGCCAAAGAGCAGGGAAGCGGGGGGAACACCGGTTGTGGAGTGTGGGGTAGTGCGATAGTCAAGGAGAAATCTATACATTTCCTGCTTGCGGTTGGGGGTTGTCGCACTTTTGAGGGTCTTCTTGATGGAACGCATGAAACGTTCAGTTTCTGCATTTGCACGGGGCCATAAGGGGGTGATTTTTCTGTGTTTGATACCCATGTGAGCACAGTACATGGCAAAATCAGCGCTATTGAAAGGGGGACCATTGTCTGTTTTAAGAGACTCAGGAATGCCGAATTCTGCAAAGATCTTGTCGAATTTGGGAATGACGCTTCGAGCTGACGTCGAGTCGATAATGTCGACGACCGGGAAGCGGGAGTATTCGTCCATGACGACCAAGATGTACTTGCCGTTGGGAATATGTCCAAAGTCTGCAGAGATTTCGGTCCATGGTGCACTAGGGAGTGGTGACATCTTCAAGGGTTCACGCGCAGGGGTGGGAGTTGAAATCTGGCATTTCATGCAGTTTTTCAGTCACTTCAACGTGGTGTTGCAAGTTTTTAAACCAGACTTTTTCGCGTAGCAGGGCGACTGTTTTGACTATGCCTTGATGACCGGAGTGGGCGAGTTTCACAGCTCGATCCTGGAGTGATGTAGGGAGAACGACCTGGTTTCCTTTCAAGATCACTCGGTCACCTGAGGATAGGGATAGCTCAGAGCGACACTGATGTTAAATGTCAATATGTCGATGTTTTGTTCATGCTTGTGCCACTGGTTGGTGAGAAGTCCATGGATTACTGCGGTGAGGGTAGGGTCAGATGCGGTTTCAGCAGCAACGTCATCAACAGTCATCGCTTTGGGGATGCAGTTCCGTCGGTGACGTAGTTGACGTATTCTTCTGCAATTTTCTCTTCACGGTCACTGACTTGAGGCTTGTGGAACTGGGTGACGGCTGAGATAGTCTGCAGGGTTGTCTGCACCTGGTCGGTACTTGACAGTGATCTGATATGGCTGAAGTCTCATCGCCCATTGTTCGATGCACGTTGACAATGAGCGGGGGTTGTTGAAGATCGAGACAAGGGGTCTGTGATCAGTGTAGACGGTAAATGGTGCACCATAGATGTAAATGTGGAAATACTCACACGCCCAAGTCACTGCAAGAGCTTCTCGTTCTGTTTGAGAGTATCGTTGCTCTGTTGGGGTGAGGGGTCGACTTGCAAACTGGATCACACGGCCATCTTGCGTGAGGACAGCTGAAATACCCACAGGGCTGCCATCAGTGTAGATTTCACTGGCTTTACGCGGGTTGAAGTATGCGAGCGTAGTAGCTTGACTGAGGGCTGCTTTCAGTTTCGCGAACGCTGCACCATGTGCTTGTGTCCAAGACCATGGCGTAGTTTTCTTGGTGAGGATGCGTAGTTCATGCGTCAGCGTTGCGTAGTTAGGGATGTGGTGAGCACCACAAAAGTTCATCATCCCAAGTAGGCTGCGGACTTCGGAAGCGCTGCTTGGCGTAGGTAGATGGAGGATTGTGTCAAGCTTGTCCTGGCTTGGTTTGATGCCCTCCTTTCCGAAGATGTGACCAAGAAACTCAAGGGATTCCTTGTTGTACACACACTTTTCACTGTTCAGTGTGAGTCCTTTCTGGCGAAGACGTTCGAATAGTGCACGAAGGTTGCGGTCATGGTACGCTTGATTTGTTCCAAAGCACATGATATCGTCACTGATGTTTACAACACCATCAAGTCCTGCTAGGCATTGACGGACAGTTTCTTGAAATATCTCACTTGCAGAGTTTATGCCAAAGAACAGACGACGGTATCTGTAGAGCCCCATGTGCGTGGTAAAGGTAGTGATGTATCGCGAAGAAGGGTCTAACTTGATTATACCCTTGCGTTAAATCAAGTTTGCTAAAGACGGTGGCCCCAGCAAACATGGTCTTTAGTTCGTCGAGAGTTGGTGTGGCATGACGTTCGCGACGAATTGCCTTGTTTGCCGGACGCAGACACGCACCTTTCCTGGCTGTTTGGGTTTGGGCACGACGACAACTGGAGACACCCATGGTGTTGGTCCAGTAGCTTTTTCAATGATGCCAAGTTCTTCGTCCTTCCACAGTTGCTCTTCAATGTCTTTTCGCACATGAAATGGAACACGTCGGTATTGTTGTGCTACAGGTTGGACAGTCTTGTCGATATGTAGTTGGATTTTCTGGTCATTCAGTTTGCCTACACCACCAAAGAGATCGGAAAATTTGTCTTGCAGCTTTTCGTGTTCAGGCTTGATGTGATGCACGGTAGCGAGTAGGCCTAGTTCTTGACATGTCTTCCAGCCAAGGATAGCTTTTTCTTTCTGTTGGATTGTCGTCTTTGTTGTGTTTCCCTTGTGTTGGACGACAGTATTGAAGGCACCAATGACAGGAATGGCATGTTTGCTCCCATACGCAGAAATCTTCTTGTTCGATGGATGTAACGAAGGCTTGGGTGTGATCAGATCATAGTCATCTTTTGATAGAATGTCAATAGTAGCACCGGAGTCTGCTAGAAACTCAAACCCATGTCCTTGCACTGTCACTACGAAGTGAGGAAGTCGACTGCTGATGTTAGAGGTCATGAAGATATATTCAGGTTCGCTGGAGCTGTCAGATTCAGTCTTGATAACGTTGGCTTCATCATCTGGGTTGTCAAGATGGTGAACGTTAGATCTGGGCTTGTTGCGATGACGGTAGCCACCAGGTTGGTGTTTCGATGCATTCAACGGTCCCTGTGTTTGTTTCACAGGCTGTGAACGATAAACTGAAGCAAAATGGTGTAGTTTAGTGCAGCAATTGCAACGTTTGTTGAAGGCGGGGCAAGATTTCTGTCCACCTTTGTGCGGCCAATCACCACCACAGTTTCTGCACTTGGATGGTTGCTGAGATAGTTGTCGTGGTTGTTGATGGCGAAGACGACTGCCACTGGCATGGTGATGATGAGCATCAAGTTTATTGATCTCAGTATGCATGGCTCGTGAGTGCTGGGTGGTCAGTTGCAGGGTACGTGCAAACGTGAGAAGATCAGCTAAGGTCATAGCTGAGGTTGATACATATCATCACAAGCGTCCCAGTAGCCCTCTTGTTGACAGAAATTTCTTAATAGGGACGGCACGCGCATCACAAGCGTCCCAGTAGCCCTCTTGTTGACAGAAATTTCTTAATAGGGACGGCACGCGCCGCCTCCCATCTGGTTTCACTGAATGCCGGGCCGGAGAGGGGTGGGTTGGGGGTTGGTACGGGTCAACACTGACCTGTACTGAAACACAACCAGAGCAGTGGCAAATGCACTGACCCAGATCTTTAGTTCACGGCTGCAAAGTCTGGTCACTACTGACTCTGAGACATTCCTCTCCAAAAATTCCAAACTCAGCCTTTCCACGTCGGTAATGGGGTTCCATTGACGACGCAGTCGGACATCTTTGTTTTTAACTCTCGTCAAATGCTCGTTTTCTTTTTATAACATTTCTTGTGGGTTTTTTATCTATCGCCTATGAGTCATTCAAAATGTGATTTTGCAAAATAAACAAAAAGTGATAAAATTTCATTTAAAAATGGACAGCAATTAATGAAATAGTTTTTGTTTTGAATGTATTTTGGGCTGATGCGGCTTAGTTTCCGAGGGCACTGACGTGGAAATTAGCAAAGTCGTTTCTGGTACACTCTAACTAGGGCATATGGGCCCCAGTGTTTCGTGAAAACGCTTGAAACAGACCAGGCTACGTCGTGTCACACTAGAGAAACTTCCGATCGCGGCCTGGCCTGTACTTTCTTACTTTTCAGCCTTTTCAAGTCGGCAAAGCGATCGCTGTCGCCATTGCTAACGACGCTGTCCGACATTTTGTTTTTACTCTCCTCTCACGACTTTAAAAAATGTGATATTATGGCAATTGTTATTATACTGCAGTATTTTGTTTATGGTAAAATATTTTTAAAAAATGGTTCAATATAAACATTTTATTTAAAATGCTTAGAATGATCTACAGTTGATACAATACTTTGGCTTTGAGTGTATATGTATTTTTAGTGTTGTTTGGCTGCCTCACGTGGTGCATGTGTAAGATTCCAGACCAGAACTGAACTGTGCAACTTAAGTATGAATGTAAGGGCTCATACACTTTTCAAAGTAGCCAGTCAGTTACAACTTTCGGCTTACACATGTGAGCAATCGAAAACCGACCGACACATTCCACACGGTTTCCTGAGCGGCTAGCTGGAACACTAACTAGCCAAACTCTTTCTGGTACTCTATGACTAGAAAACAGAGGTAAATGAAACTTGCAGGGAGATATTAATCACTAAAGGTTTCGGAGCCTTTAAGAGACATGAAAGTATATGCCCCCGGCAACATAGACACTGCCGCCGGTTTCATTATGGCACTGACGTGGAAAGCGCTCTCTGGTAAGCTACAAGGGAACAGAACTAAATAAAATGGGCAGGCAGAGTTAAATCACTGAAGACTTGGTACCTTACGAAGATATATTTAGGTATATGCCGCCGACATGTTCCCTGCATCTCTGTACAGTTTTCCATCCTGTCCCGCTTTGCCCGAAAGGAATAGATTCACATTAGCCTCTGATGTCCAAGGGGCTCGTGAGATCCAGCTCTTTATGACAAACGCCCTTCTCAATGCACCAGTTGCAGGGAGGGCATGGGTGGCGGTTGTGAACAGACTCATATAACCCACCAACACACACGCTGCAGTTCTGTACAGTTTTTCATCCTGCCCACTCCCCCCCCCCCCACCCCCCTTTGCCTGAGAAGAAATAGATTCACATTAGCCCCTACCAGTCACAGGGGCTCGTGAGATCCTGTCCTGTATGCCAAACGTAATCCACCCCAGATGTTCCTATGAATGTGGACGCGGTCAGTGTCCAGTAGTGATAGCCACACGGCCCCACATGTGGCCCTCATTGCTGGAAACCGATCCGCATCGGATGTTTATACTAACAGAGTGAAAGGGACTAAAGGCCCTAAGCATGAAATAGAAGGATAGGTGATTTTAATTGTAGCACAGTCTATCCCCTCTTTATTCCATTGGACTGAATGTGTGTGTGTGTGTGTGTGTGTGTGTGTGTGTGTGTGTGTGTGTGTGTGTGTGACCAAGCCGTAATTTTCACACACGCACGCACGCACGCACACACACACACACACACACACACACACACACACGCACACACACACACGCACACACACGCACGCACACGCACGCACACACACGCACACACACGCGCGCACACACGCGCACACGCGCACACGCGCGCACGCACGCACGCGCACACACACACGCATGCGCACACACGCACGCACGCACGCGCACACACACACACACACATTCAGTGCATTCTACATTTTTATGTTCAGCCCTTTTGGCCACGGAATACAGTGCCGTTTCCGTACTGTCCAGTCTCTTAGCTATAGTCAGTCCCAGGCATCCCTTAATATTTCAAGGATCCCCTAAAAACACTACCGCCCACCAGCTGCACATTTGCCATGCACAAAATAACAAACAAAAAAAACTTAAAACAAAAAAACCCCAGCACATTGACAGTCTCATTTCTTGGTTATGAACCTGATTCCTTACCAACCCCACAGCTGAAATCAGCGTGCCCCTCAAATCACTAAGTCAGCGGCAACTCAACATAGACCCACAATTGTCCACTGGATAAGCTCAGGATGGTATGAATCAAAGCACCAAACGTGTCTCCTCTCAGCTAACCAGAAATTTCCAGCAAATTCCAACATTCAACCCTACCACAAATTTTTAAACAAGGCAAAAATTATTTTTAAAAACACCGGTCCTTGCACTGCCTCAACTGCCCAGATTTGAATATGTAATATGACCTGAAAGAGGAACTCTCCCACTTGAACACCATTCAATCTGCCATCAGTGCAACCCTGCAAAGATAAGGAAGTCTTTCTTGCCACTTTCAGGCATAATGGTGCAGATAGATAAACCACAACTGAATCCCTCTTATAATTCTTAAAACATTTTAGCAATGGAATCGATTATAAATTATGTTAACTTATATTTATTTTCACACACAAAAGAAATATTTTGATGATTTTATAATATAACTGAACGTAAATTGTTATCACCGTTTCCTTTTAAATTTTATTTATTTATATCATACTTCAGTTACACACGGATTGCATGTGTCTCCAAAATCAGATTTTTATATATGACTCGTGTGAACAAATTAATGACTGACCTGTGTAAATAAATAGATGAATAATATTGTTTGTTCGTGTCAGTGCTTGTTTGTTGTTGGGTTTGTTTGTTTGTTTGTTTTTCTAGGTGCCACATGCTTATAAAAAATTAGCCAGGCTATAGCCGTATTTCATGTTCAATCGCTCCCATTTTCATACCCATGCTGCGGCTGTACTATTTCTGTTGATATCTGTAAACATATGATATAAATGCAAACGTTTTTCCTTGGGACTTGAAAGTGTTTTTGCATGATTCTGCAGGAACAATATAAGGTTGGGAAGGGATACTGATATGGTCCTAAAACTGTGCCGCCATTTTAGGTGGTTCAGTTATCCGGTAAAGTAATTGTGTGTTGTAGTGTGAAGTGAGTCACATAAATGCCACTAGTCTAAGAGTAATGTGGCTGAATGATAGTGGTTGTGCAATGATATTGTGTCTGTGGGTGTGTTCAGGTTGATTCTGGCTTTAGCAACAAAAAGAAACCAAACAAAAAACAAACAAAAAAACTGAACCCCAGAGTATGGTACTGCGGAAATGCCAAGAAGCTGGAGTACACTGAACATAATAAACTGGACTGACAGGGTTTGGCACTAGACGTGGAACTTTTTTCAAATAAAAACTAAGCAACACAACTTGCAGGGTCTTTCAAAGTACTTTATGAGAATAGTGTCATAAATGTGTTCAGAGTTTGGATGAAAACTGTGCGAGAAAAATACTGAGGTAGATAGCTTTTACAGTTGGTCTTGCTGATACTGACGCGGTAAACTTGGTCATTAGGTTTTCTGTTAAATCTAGTGTTTACAATGTTTTATGTATGTTCATCGGATGCAATTGCATGACCTGAACGTTTTGATGCAAGCTAAGTCTAGGTGTTGTGAATGGGAGGAAAATTATTGAATTAAAAAGGTGACCTGAAATATTTTTGGAAAAAAAATTATTAAAAAAAATATATAAAGTATTTACACCTGCTTTTTAAAGATATCGATAAAAAATAGTACAGCTGCAGTATGGGTATGAAAATGGGAGAGATCGAACATAAAATACGGACACGAGAGCCGATAATGTGCTTTTCCCGCGATTTTTTTCAAGGGCGATAACACATGTTTAAATTGGAATACAAAAGTTGTATTTGCATTTCTGGACTCAGTACCACATGGGCTATCAAATGGCACCATAAAAAAAAAATGACCAAAAATGTGCCTTACGTTAGGGTTATAACCCTAGGTACAATCTAACACTAAACATAATGGTAACCCTAACCAAACTTTGGCCCTTAGGGTTTCTATCAAATATAGGGTTAACAATGTTTTAAATATGTCCATCGGATGCAGTTTCATCAGCTGCTTAAAATGATGTTGAAAACAGCCAGATCGCATGGAAACTGTACAACTTAAACGCATTTCCCTCTGCAAGTCATAATATATAGTGACAAATTTGATGCTATAAAGAAAATTTTTCAGTTTCAGCGTTTTCCGTCTATTTTCTTATTCAGATATATACGAAATCTCCTCACAAACCATGGTGTGAAACAAGAACAAGTGAGAAACACTTAGTTAATTTATTATAATTTTTTTAGTGATTTTTGGACTTAGAAAAATTTTCAAATTTTTGCACACTGAAATTTTTGTATTTTTCATGTGATGGACTTGAAAATTGGTGAGCATCTTTCACGTGACTGACTGACTTAAACGATCATCAAAACAGGGAAATCGGACAGAAACTGTAGAAGTAAGATGTCTTTTTATACCCAAGTCATAACATATAGTGGTGAAATTTCTCCTAAGAAGAAAATTTTTTAGTTTCTGCGTTTTGAGTCGGTTTTCTTTATTAGAAATATACCGCAAGATCTCACAAACCATGATGTCTAAATACCGCATCTTTTTTAAGATTAGATTTCTTTATTTTAATTTTTTTGGTGACATTTGGTATATCAGTCATATTTCTATGTACACTTATACCCTTAGGGTTTCTATCAAATACAGGGTTAACAATGTTTTAAGTATGTCCATCGGATGCAGTTTCATCAGCTGCTTAAACTGATATTGACAACAGCCAGATCGCATGGAAACTGTACAACTTAAACGCATTTCCCTCTTCAAGTCATAATATATAGTGACAAATTTGATGCTATAAAGAAAATTTTTCAGTTTCAGCGTTTTCCGTCTATTTTCTTATTCAGATATATACGAAATCTCCTCACAAACCATGGTGTGAAACAAGAACAAGTGAGAAACACTTAGTTAATTTATTATAATTTTTTTAGTGATATTTGGACTTAGAAAAATTTTCAAATTTTTGCACACTGAAATTTTTGTATTTTTCATGTGATGGACTTGAAAATTGGTGAGCATCTTTCACGTGACTGACCGACTTAAACGATCATCAAAACAGGGAAATCGGACAGAAACTGTAGAAGTAAGATGTCGTTTTATACCCAAGTCATATAACATATAGTGGTGAAATTTCTCCTAAGAAGAAAATTTTTTAGTTTCTGCGTTTTGAGTCGGTTTTCTTTATTAGAAATATACTGCAAGATCTCACAAACCATGATGTCTAAATACCGCATCTTTTTTAAGATTAGATTTCTTTATTTTAATTTTTTTGGTGACATTTGGTATATCAGTCATATTTCTATGTACACTTATACCCTTAGGGTTTCTATCAAATATAGGGTTAACAATGTTTTAAGTATGTCCATCGGATGCAGTTTTATCAGCTGCTTAAACTGATATTGACAACAGCCAGATCGCATGGAAACTGTACAACTTAAACGCATTTCCCTCTTCAAGTCATAATATATAGTGACAAATTTGATGCTATAAAGAAACTTTTTCAGTTTCAGCGTTTTCCGTCTATTTTCTTATTCAGATATATACGAAATCTCCTCACAAACCATGGTGTGAAACAAGAACAAGTGAGAAACAGTTAATTTATTATAATTTTTTTAGTGATTTTTGAACTTAGAAAAATTTTCAAATTTTTGCACACTGAAATTTTTGTATTTTTCATGTGATGGACTTGAAAATTGGTGAGCATCTTTCATGTGACTGACTGACTTAAACGATCATCAAAACAGGGAAATCGGACAGAAACTGTAGAAGTAAGATGTCGTTTTATACCCAAGTCATAACATATAGTGGTGAAATTTCTCCTAAGAAGAAAATTTTTTAGTTTCTGCGTTTTGAGTCGGTTTTCTTTATTAGAAATATACCGCAAGATCTCACAAACCATGATGTCTAAATACCGCATCTTTTTTAAGATTAGATTTCTTTATTTTAATTTTTTTGGTGACATTTGGTATATCAGTCATATTTCTATGTACACTTATACCCTTAGGGTTTCTATCAAATATAGGGTTAACAATGTTTTAAGTATGTCCATCGGATGCAGTTTCATCAGCTGCTTAAACTGATATTGACAACAGCCAGATCGCATGGAAACTGTACAACTTAAACGCATTTCCCTCTGCAAGTCATAATATATAGTGACAAATTTGATGCTATGAAGAAAATTTTTCAGTTTCAGCGGTTTTCTTTATTAGAAATATAGGGCATCTTTTTTAAGATTTTTTTTTTTTTCAAATGCAATTAAATGACGCAGAAATGAAACAGATTCCTTTAACCCTTATCAATCGGAATACACCAGTGTGTGAAATAAGTTTCACTTAAATTATTCAAGGGAAGTGCCAGAATAATTTGGCGCCAAGCTATTCTGGCACCACCCTTTAACTAAAGCCATTGGTCTACCGACATCCTTAGCTGTAAGTACTATATGTAATCCTATGTAATTTGTGTTAATGTGAAATCGTGTTTATTGCCTTTATGTTTAGACCACAATAGTTACTAAGGCATACGGTGTGTGTGTGTGTGTGTGTGTGTGTGTGTGTGTGTGTGTGTGTGTGTGTGTGTGTGTGTGTGTGTGTGTAATAATAATAATAATAATAAATTTATTTCACTTTTTGCAGGCCATCAGGCCCATATGAACACAAAATACAATTTACAACCAGAAAATACAGGAAGGTGGTTGTAAAACACTCATATAGCATTACATCAGCGCACATAAATAAACAAAAACAAGAAAAGTTCAAAGCAAATCCCTCTAATTCCTTAATTTAAGGCAACCTGAAATATACATAGCAACTTTAAAGACCAGTTTATCATGTAGGTTTCCACACAGCAGCTGAACTTTAAGATCGGATGGGAATCTGTAGTAAAACAGTGGAATGTACTTTTTACGTAAAGGGGCATATTTTGGACACTCGAACAGAAAATGACACAAATCTTCAGCCTTATGCCAATCACATGAATTACATTCTGGATTAGTGATGGGTTTTCCAAATCTGGATACTCCGTTTAAAGGTAAACGGTTACATCTAAGTAAACATATTGCCCGCCTGAGTTCACAAGAGTTCAGCTGCCCTATGTAACTGGCTCTAAGTATTTCTGGGTGGTAATGGCAGTATTCTGTGTTTGAGGTAAGGGATGCATGCCAGTCCTGTCGGAAACAATCCATCAGCCGATCTTTGAATATCTGAATGAACAGAGGAGTGTTTCCAACTGACTGCATTTCCCACACATACCCAAATCCGCGCATACACAATAGAGATACTGTAAAAAATGGGGTCTCACTGTGAACATGGACAAGACAAAAGTGGTGGTCTTCAAAAATGGAGGTTTTGTGAAAAATTGTGAAAAATGGTTTTATGCTGACAAGCAGATTCAAGTCGAGTCCAGTTATACTTACTTTGGTGTGATATTTTCCTCTACTCTGAACTGGGCTAGAGGTGTAGAAAACTTAGCTGGAAAAGCCAGGAGAGCAGTTGCAGGCATCAAAAGACTATACTTCAAATTACAAAACTTGCCAGCTGACACTGTTTTTCACATTTTTGATGTCAAGATTAAACCCATTGTGCTATACGGGTCAGAGGTCTGGGGTTTCCAGAGACATGATGTAATTGAGCAGGTTCATATAAAGGTTTGTAAAATGGTCCTTGGTGTTGGAAGAGATGTAAAAAACAATATTGCGCTGGGTGAGTGTGGAAGATTCCCTATGTATATTGATGCCTATGTTCGAATGGTGAAGTACTGGTGCAGACTTCTTACCATGTCAGAAAACAGATACCCAAGACAGTGTTACACGATGTTATGTATGCATGATGCTTCAGGTAGATCGAACTGGGCTACGCAAATAAAGACTCTAGTGTGTGTGTGTGTGTGTGTGTGTGTGTGTGTGTGTGTGTGTGTGTGTGTGTGTGTGTGTGTGTGTGTGTGTGTGTGTGTGTGCACGTGAGATTATATTTTAATGTGTTTAATGTTCTTCCTTTAATGTTGCGTGGCACCGCAACGATTTCCTAATGTATTGTTACATATAGCAATAAAGTTCTATCATCATCATCTATCATCATCATCATATAATGTAGCTTGAATATGGCAGTCAGGTCAACTGAAGCTTTTAGCATCAGTCTGATATGGGTCAATATAGTCTTAACACACACAGTTAAGACCTAGCGGGAAGGGGTGTACAACTTGTAAAGTGTCCATCTCAGTGATTTTGCATTGGTCACCATCATTTTAATCAGTCGCTCGTCACTTAAAACGTGCTCAGCACCACTGAAGTCTCAAGTGCCAAACTAAAGCGGCTGGGAAATGTGCTCAGTAAGTTCCAAAATCACATAGGAAAGAGCATCTTACTTCTACAGTTTCCATCAGATTTTGCATTTGCAAGCATACTTTTAATCAGTCAGTCACGTGAAAGATGTTCACCAATTTTCAAGTGAATCACATGAAAAATAAAGAAAACCAGTTTTAGTGTAAAAATTTGGAAATCAACCTGAACACACCCACAGACACAATATCATTACACAGCCACCGGGCGGTCCGTGGCGCAGTGGTTAAGGCGCCTGCCACCAATGCCAAAGGTGCGTGGGTCGATACCGGGTTCCGGCGTTGGACTTTTCTCCTCTGGTAAGTGTCACCGTTAATTCGGGCGGACCGTCGGGGGTTCTTTCTCCGGGTACTCTGGTTCTTCCACCCCCCCCCCCCACCCCCCACACTTTGGTACCGGTCTCAGGCCACTTTACAAATTTCAAATACAAGCGATCAAAAATCTCTGTAACTTCAGTAGCTGACTGGCCCTTCGTTTGTCTTGTACTGTGTTTGTCTTAAATGGCGTAAATCCGTGTCTGTTTCGTGAGTGTGTGTGTTGGGTTTCAGGCGCGGCGCTTTGAGTCGATTTCCCCAAAATTGAGATAAAGCGCCTATATAATAAGGGTATTATATATTATTATTATTATTATTCAGCCACATTACTCTTAAAACAGTAACATTTATGTGACTCCCTTCACCATACAACACACAATTACTGACTATATAACTGAAACCACCTAAAAATGATGGCACAGTTTTAGGACCATAATTATATCCCTTCCCAACCTTTTACACCCGTATTATCTATTGTTCCTGCATCATCATCATCATCATCATCAGTCCCTTGCCCGAACTGGGCGTTGGGGGGACTGAAAGGCAGCAGCAACAGACAGTGCTCTCCACTGAGTTCTATTTTGGGCGGTGGCAAGCAAGTCTGGCATCTTGAGTTCGGTCCATTCTTTTATGTTTGCGACCCAACTCTTTCTCTGACGACCTCGCCGACGACTTCCTTCGAGAGTGCCTTGGAGGATAGTCTTGGACAAGGTGTTGTGTCAAGTCACCTTGTCCAAGACTATTGTTCCTGCAGAATCATGCAAAAACACTCTCAGCTGAGTCCAAAGGAAAAACGTTTGGATTTATATCAAGTATGACCTACCATGACAATAAGTAAAAATAAAAAATAAAAAAACACCTCAAGGATGGCGTGCATTAAGTAAGACCACAGAAGTAAAAAATTCCCTCAGGGTCTCTGGCTGTATGGCCTTACTAGGAAAATATTACTAGGAAAATAAAATATTATGACCATGATCTACGAGTGTGATTGAGTGGCTGCAAGTTGCACCATAGGTGAATTTCCTGTACATAAAATCTTTCGAACAATAAATTAAATTAGCTGCTTTATTGATTTATCCCAATAGGTGAGGTAGCAGGGATAATATGGCCAACCTAGAAACGTGTACAACACATGCGGACCACTCTTTATTCTAGTCACACTGTGACCTGTGAACACATCCATGCTTGCGCGTACCAGCACTTTCCCCGGGCGTTATAAGTTTGAGCATGTGTTCAGTCTTATGCTAAAACCTGACTTTGTCCGCTCTGAGAAGAACTGCGCAGTTCGTTTGCCTTTGTGAATGCAGGGGCAAATGTACATATAGTGAGGGGCCCAAGGAACATGATTGTTCGCTGGAGGGTAGAGACTTGCCACTTTGTCCACTAATAAAGATAATTTAGATGATCACCCTGCGCGTCAGAAACACGTTGTTAGATGTTTATGAGAAGGTCAGTGGTCGATTAAAATTGCCAATAACTGTAAGAGTGGCAGCACTGGGCTTCCATACCTACGCGTTAATAGTGCAAGCCGACGCGCCGATGTTCCTGTTTTTGTTTCTGTCATCACCTCTTAACCCGCCGGCGGTGTAATGGTATGTTACATCCCTCCCATATAAAAATCCGTGGTGTGAGGGCTCGAGGTATGAGTCTTTCTTGCAAGAAACGTTGAATGCAATGGTTTTTCAACATAGGGCAAATGGGACACCCATAATGTAAATGTCAATATACACGTATTGGTTTTTAGTTGTGTTTGCTGCTGATCTTACGAACATCAGATGATTATTTTAGTCCAGGCCATCATATCTAAAACAGCACCGGATGATAGCACACGCTATAGTTTAGACTCGTTTCGATGTACGAGTGTACATGTGTCGAGCCAGATAGTCCTCATACTCAGCGTCTGTATTATAAGTACATTTTCTTTGTATTTCTTTTTTTCCCTGCAAAAGTGATATCTCGTGTCATGGTGTTGTTATAACTATGGCACATGTTAACTGTCTAAAATGCCGCTGATCACAAATACAAAGAAACTTGTCCGCTAGAATACTTCAAACAAGACAAAGACTGAAACCGTGTCAAAATGCTTTCTGTTTGTACGTCTGATTCAGTTTGAACTTGAATGATAATAACAAGAAATTTCCAACGATGTTATGCTAGTTTTCGCTCACTTTTTCTCAATTAAAATTGGTCGAATTAGACAGGTTTCTGTATGGAGTACAGGCACGCCCGAATAAGTGAAAAAGTATGGAAACCCACACTGATCATAATCGTATCTAAATAGACTAGTTGGTTTCTGTTGCAGTGTTTGGTCGACACTCTATGAAAGATGAAACCAAGAAAATATCGACGTGTCCTAGCTCCTAATTTAAGCAGTCAACCAGCTTCATCTGTGGAAGTTATTGACTGGTCATTGTGTGCCTTGTGCCAAGAGACACTGAACTAGCGCCGCGAAGGCACTTCAGTGTCTGTCCAGCAAGAAAAGACGGTGCTGGCTACAAATAAGTTGCTGAGAATCTTGAAGGATTTGAAGAACTTGGATGCTGTCCTGTCAATCAGCCTGAACCTTCTTAATTACGGCGATGGGTTTGAAGAAACATTCCAAAAACATTCTGCATCTTGGCACACATCATGCCGAACAAAGGTCAGCAGCACAATTTTGCAGCGGAAAAGAAAGACAACAGAACCTTCTGCATGTCCAGTGAAAACTAGGAAAGCAGTCAGCACATCCTCAGCACTATCAACACATGGCAATGCAGAAGAGAAGAAACACTCGGGAAGGGTAACGCGATACAGGCTGTGTACTTGTCACAGTTTTGTGATGGTCCCCCAGGCTCAGCCGGATTACATGAAGCATGGACATTAACATTGGATTTCAAGGTCCAGTCATGCCCATCTACTCAATGACCGGCATCTGCTTTGAAAACTTGCTGACACCGAGATGGTGCCCTCTGAATCCAAATATCACTTGAAGTGTCTCACAGCCTTCTACAGACGTTCTCCTATGACTTCACAGGAGGAACCTGATGAGGACGATGCCTCAACTTTGCATGCGATAGCTTTTGCAGAACTTGTGGCATACGTGGAGAGCTTCAGAGAGGATCCCGATAATGCACCAGTCTTCACAATACCCGACCTTTGTCGTCTGTATGCTTCTCGCGGGCTTGTATGGCCTTGGCCTGAAAGTTGCTCACATGGTACATTCTAAACGTTTAAGAGAAAAGCTTCTGGTAGCTGTACCAGATCTTTCATCTTACCAAGGCAGAGAGGTCGTTCTTGTGTTTAACAGAGACCTGGGTGATGCCGTAAAGAAGCTTGTACCCCGTGACTCTGAAGCCCTTGAGTTAGCCAGAGCAGCTGAAGTGGTGAGAAAGGAAATATTCAGATATAAAGCTGCATTCAATGGAAGATTTGAGAAACAGTGCCAAGAGAGATCTGTGCCAGCATCCTTAACAGCTTTTGTCTGTTTTATTCTGAGTGGACCAGCGGCAGTTGAGCAGTCTGAACCTGTTGATTATTCTCAGAGACAAGCTGTTCTCACGATATCACAGCTTATCGCCTTCAACTGCCGGAGATTCTCGAGGAAAAAACCTTCCTTCCAACGTCACAACAAGGAGAGAGAAACACCACCGCCTCTGTATCTAAGTCTCAAAGTTCATGCATAGACAAGAAAGAAAGAGCTGGTCGATACACTGTCTTCTCTAGGGCTAGGAATTTCACACAAATGTGTGATGTCCATCTCATCACAGATTGCAAACTCTGTCATCAAACGATTCGAAGTGGACGGTGTTGTTGTCCCTATAAATATGATGAAGGGCGTCTTCACAGCAGGTGTTGTGGACAACATTGACCATAATCTTAGCTCAACAGGCGACTCTTTTTATGGAACTGGTATATCCTTGATTCAACACACAGTAACTGAGGGCCAAGAACAGTCTGTGCCACTCTTTGACGGAGAACAGGACAACCAGGGCATCCCACAGCTCCCAAAAACTGAAGTACACCAATGTCCTACCTGTAGCTATTCCAGCTACAGAGCAGTTTGTACCCCAGTCACCTGGTCCTCATAAGCAAAATTTTCACACATGCTTAGAAAATGCTTCGGTCCACGACCAGGAAGCACTATCATGGGCATTCTACCATGCCTCGCAACGATCATCTGCTGGAGATCCACCTGCCATCAGACTTTTGCCGCTGCTTCTAGAGAATGCCCATTTGACAGCACTGATCAAGCATGTCATGAACTTGATTAAAGAAGCCACAGAATATTTGAATCCTTGACAAACATCTGTTCTCGCAATGGACCAGCCTCCGTATGCCCTTGCAAAGGGAATACAGTGGTTTTGGCCAGACACCTACGGTGAACAAAAGTTTGTGATCATCATGGGAGACTGTTCACAGGATGTTTGAAATAAACAGTGGTGACCTCATGATTATTACAGGCATCTGTCGGGTGATCATAGCAGACACTCGAAACGCTTCTAAAATGCTCGTGCAAAAAAGGAAAACATCTTGTGCGTCTGAACTCAAACAAGAACACACTGACTTATGTTTCAATGTTTGTGACTGACTGGCACACTGTGGTTGTACATGTGTACATGGAAGGGGCGCTGAAAGGACACAGTGGCAGATGGCACTTAAGGCGTAATCAATGCAAAATGTGAGAAAGAGTTATTAGGAAATTAATGTCAATTTTTGATTATCTCAGAGGTTTTAAAGTCCAGTTTACGTTTGTACATGTGTGAAAAAAACTAACCAGACCACACCACAAGGCAGAGACAATAAGCAAGCAATAAACCTGAAAGGGGTCGAGACAAGCAAGCAATAAACCTGAAAGGGGTCATGTTGACCTAATTAATTACTGCTAAAGAAAATATTGTGAAATGCTGTTAATACTGATAAGAAAGGAAACGTATTTCAACGGTCCAAAGCGCCACATTCACATTGTGCTTGATCACAGTTTTCTCAGTTACTGATAAAATGATCAATCTGTAGTCGCGATAAAATGGACAGATGGTCATGACCTAATTAACTGTGACCCATCAGATATCACATCCGGCAAAATTCTGAAATGCTGTTAATACTGATAAGAAAGGAAACGTATTTCAATGGTCCAAAGCGCCACATTCACGTTGTGCTTGATCACAGTTTTCTCAGTTACTGCTGTAGTCGCGATAAAATGGACAGATGGTCATGACCTAATTAACTGTGACCCATCAGATATCACATCCGGCAAAATTCTGAAATGCTGTTAATACTGATAAGAAAGGAAACGTATTTCAATGGTCCAAAGCGCCACATTCACGTTGTGCTTGATCACAGTTTTCTCAGTTACTGCTAAAATGATCAATCTGTAGTCGCGATAAAATGGGCAGATGGTCATGACCTAATTAACTGTGACCCATCAGATATCACATCCGGCAAAATTCGGACTGCATGATATATCATGAAGGTTCCTTTGCATGCATATTGAACTTCCATGCTGCTTTTAGTTCAAACCAGTTGTATGTACAATAGTTATGGTTAAGAACAAGAACAAATGAGTTTATGGGTCAGGTTGACCTAATTAATCGATGGCCGTGCCCATCTGAGAGCGCTGTCAATGTGTTTCTGACGCTAATATTGTTCGGAGAGGTACTGTTTACTTATATACCAAGTGGCATGTCTCTACTATGAAGTGAACATTCGAGCTGTTTTATGAGCCTTGGGCCCCTCACTAATATATGCTAGGACTAGAAGCGGTATATTGGCCTGTCTCCTGCACGGTTTCAGTTTCAGCAAGCATACTGGCCTGCAATACCAGCTTGGTGAAAATACATAGATTGTAATGAGTCTGTGCAAGTTTTGAAAACCTTCGGTGGTAAACCTCTCTCGTGATTTATACTATAGTGCTCCTCAGTTCCCGCATCAGAGTAGGGTTTGTCTAACGTGTAAACCCCGAGGCGGCCGGCGAATTTTCGCAAACGAATGCGGGCGCTTTCGGGTACCTTAGAAGCCTAGTGCCCTGGCTATAGGATTCAAATGAATGGCCCCAAAAACGCATACTTTGATTGTGCAGTATCAAATCTAACGCTCGTAGCACGTGAGGTCAACACAATACACTCAAACAAAAGTAATTTATCAATAGCTGACCATTTAAAGCATTCTAAATAAAACATTTGATTTTAAACACTTCGAAACATTGCTACAAGTTTCCTGGCAATATAGCAATAGATTATCAATTTCCACAGTATCACATAAAAAAAGAAAAACAACCGAAGAGAGTAAAACCAAGATGTCGGACCGCGTCGTTAGCAATGGAATCAGCGATCGCTTTACCGACTTGAAAAGCTGAGAATTTTTACAAAGGAAGGCCTCAGAGTAAAAATAGACTGTACAGAGACCTCGGGAAAGGCTGAGACCCTTTTCTCGGACTTTCGACGACTTGCATCCAGCAATCAGCTGCGATTTGATTTCAGACGATGCATCGGCAAATCCACAGGTTTCAGCAAGCTGTTTAAGCTCAGAGTAGTACTCGTCAATGTTGTCTGATTTTTGTTCTGTTTTGCGGAAGACGTACCGTTGGTATTCCACGTTAGTTTGCGGGTTGAAATGAGCGGTGATGGTGTCTATCAGCTTCGAGAAAACAGTGTCGTTAGCACCGGGACGAAGTGCTTCGTCGGGGAAAGTGTCAACAATGTCATTCAGTTCATCGCCGCCGAATGCAAGAAGAAGAGCTTTTTGTCGATCAACATCGTTTATTTCGTAGGCTGTGAAGAATGTTTTGAGTCGTTGAACCCACTTCCTCCAGCGCACAGCTCTTCGCTCTGGGGCGCAGTCGAACGACTGGTAGGCTGGTAGAGCGGCCATCTTCTAGCGCAGTAACGTTTTTTTTTCCGAGCGCGTGGTCGAACAGAAAAGTCAGTGATAACTTGGACTGACTGCAATCCTCGTCGCCAATGTAATGTTTGGAGTACTGTTGGTGATGCGTGAATCGTGGACGTCAAGCATACAAGGAGTAAACAACACTGATTGATATGTTCAGACTGACTTTGTATTCATACAGAAATATCCGTTGATGATGATCGCCATGTTTTGGTAGCCAGCCCCTAGCGATAACTCTAGCATCGCCCAAGTGCCGCGATTAGTGAGGAGTTAGTTCCCTTGAAGTTGTAGATGTATTCATGAATATGAAACTCAACACATTACAGGTAAGACTTTCCTATGCAAACTACTTTGGATCATACCCCTCAGAAAGGTCCAGGATCACAAGAGATCAGGAAATGTCACAAATCAGTACTGAAACAGCCATATTTTTAAGAAAAAAAAAGTTGTTTTTTTTTTCAAATACTTTATTTTCTCAAAATCATTACCGATGACATAACTACTAGGAAGCTTCGCTTAGCATATCAATTTTAGCCCTCAAAACTTTGTTGTGCCCCTCACAACAGGGGAGGCAACCCTAGGGTGTCGTTACCAGGAAACCCTCGAGTAGCCTCCCATGCCCCTCTATCCGGTGGCGCACTCTCCGCTTTCCCACCAGTTTCTTTACTTAGCTCAGCTAGACCGGTCGTGTGTAGCTCGTGTGCTCCAACCTTGGATTTTGTGATCTCTTCTTACGTGGATGTGCTTGGGATTCTTGGACTAAGGAAAAAAATAAAAAGAAAAAAGGATTTTTTTCTGTGGTCATTGTGTTGTTTTCCTGGGCGATGGACATGGACAGGTAAAGCTTCGGTTACTGCCTCAGCTGGCGTTTTTGACCGGGCTGCAGCATGGACCGAATGTTATGTATGTGACCGACCGGGAACTCGAACCCTCTCTAAGAGGCTTTGAGCGCTCGCAAAGGCCCTTGTCCGTCTTATGTTACAGTGCTCAGGTCAGTGAGGAACTGCACCAAACTCATGTGGTGATTTCCAGTGGCCTAGTGATGTACATGATGTCTGCCTACCCTGCTCAGGCCGTTCCTCCAGTCGACCTTGCACACTATGCATGACATCAGGAAGATCGTTGGTTGCAACTGTGGGCATTCTTCGGGATAGAGAGACCAGCACGCAAGCTGGTAGCGACCGCAGCCTTGGAAGTAAAGCAGAGAAACGCCAGTGGCATTTCCCACATCGTGTGCTTGTCGGCACAAAAAAGGGTCCTGCTGCCCCCACCGGTGCCACTTACTGAGCTGTCACCTCCTTCGCGGACTAATGAGCCTAATAGCAGCCGACGGGACTTACCATCCCGCACAGCACCAAGAGCTCCGTTGCGCCTTTCAAGGGCGAGAGATAGGCCTGTCGGTGGTTCACCACCTTGTGTTAAACAGCCATTGAGAGCTCGGTGCTCCCGCAAGGAGTACTTTGGGTCTCACGGACGCCCTCCTGGCAAGCAGAGAGCCCAGGCAGCAGACGCGGGGGACCACCACTCTGGGTTGAGAGCGCCCTCCTGCCATAGGCCGGACCAGCACCTGGACAGGGCCACACCTGCGGGACCTCTCTCAGAGGGGGATCGGAAATCAAGAGGCCAACACGATAAGCCACGGAGTCAGACTTCGGGGTCCCGAGATAGAGAGTGGAGCCACGGGCGATCCACTGTCGCTGACAGCCTCCGTCAGGAGGGTACAAGTGTGGTCAGTACGTTGAGCCGTCGAGATGTTTTGCCTCGTAGACGGCGGACCCCCGAAGCACAACATTACCATCGTTTTCGGTCTTCGCGATCGAAGGAGCGATCTCAGCGTGTGGGGGATGCGCGGATTCCTGGAGATGCCGACTTCAGATTTCGTACTCGTGGTGACGTATCTTCTTCCCGCTCCTCTTCGTCGGACCGGAGGACAAGTTCAGGCAGGTCGCGGCAACGGACTTCGTCGCGACGACTGGCTTCAAGATCACCCGCGAGGAGCAGCAGATCTTCGGGCCATGTTGGCATGGACCGCTCATCACAGGAGACGTAGTTTCATCGTCGGTGGAGAGACCACTCGGATGACAGCCGGTGGACGGAGGCGACAGCCCTGCGAGAGTGACGCAGCCCTCGCCGACGGGTAGCGGACCTCGGGTACAGACGTTCTGCGGGGACTCCTCTTTGCTTGGTGCTCGGACCGACGGCTTCAACTTCTTCTCAGCGTGCGGCAGATGACGAAGAGGCTCAGTCTACATCCGGAGGACTCGGTGTCAACCCTGGGAGAGGACGACAAGGGACCTACCTTGCCTGGACGGCGTTCTCCGATCTCCACCATCTCTGTTGACGCAGCGCCAATGTCTTCTACTCGCCGAGCCTTGGACGAGGCGTCTCGTCTCATCGCATACTTTCTCCCGCCGGAGCACTGCCCCCCTTCTCCGCCTTCGAAGAGGAAGGCCACGGTGATGGCCACGGCAGTCCAAGCGAGTCAAGTCTCTACCCCAACCAGCAGGTTTCCGGGACCTAGCGGAAGCGTTCTCGGCGCACCTTCGTACGGACGGCTTTGGAGATCAGGGGTTCTTCACAGACACACGATGGCCAGAGGGAATGGATCTTGCCTTCCACCAGCAGTGGTATGCAGGTCACTTTCAGGCGTTTTGCTGTGCCCTCCCGGCAGTGGACAAGAATGCATTGGTGCAAGCAAGACTCCCCCAGCGTTCCCTGTCTCGAGGACTGGGCAAGGCGGCTTCCTTGATTCACAACTCTCTGGTGTGTACGGGGTTCCTGGAGATGGCGACACAGTCGGTAGTCAGACGTATGGAGAACACATGGGACCTTGAGGCTTCAGCTCCCCTGCGAGAGATCCACTCGGTGCTGGTGGCGGCGAACAGGGCAGCTTTTCATTCTTCGGTCAACGCCATGGCGGCAGCCTCCAACTGCGATCTGTTGCGGCGGGACGAGCTCCCGAGTCGGTGCACTTCTCTACCAGCTTCATTGAAGTCTCAACTGCGGCAGGCGCCCTTGGGAGGAACTCTGCTGTTCAGACCAACGTGACTGACAGTACGGGAGACGTCCAGGGACCAATTGCCAGCGCCGGCTAGAGTTATTTCCGCACGCTTTGTCATCCCGCAGAGCTGTGGTTCGTGCCCTGGTCAGACCCTCCTCCTCCCGACCTTTCTGAGGCCAAGGAGGAGCCTTTTCCCTTCCGGCGCGCTCGCGCGCTTTCCCCGCACCCTCCACTATCTGGTCCAGAGGTTCTTAGAAGCGAGGGCGCTGCCGGGCTCGCTGACCGGTCTCCGGTCCTCCCGCCGATTCCTGTTGGGTCTCCGGTTGGCGGGAGGCTGGCTCTTCACAGCTGCGCGTGGCGACAGCTGTTTACAGACGACTCATGGATTCTGTCGACGGTCACAGAGGGCCTGCGGATCTCCTTCCAGTCCCCCCCCCTCCCCCCTCCCCCCCCCCCCCCCCCCCCCCCCACTTTTGAGACACTCACCCCTGTGGACGCGAGTACCGGGAGAACTGGACAGGGCGACAGCACTGCAGGGCGAAGTGACGGCAACTTTAATTACTGTCTTTTGTATTCCCTTCACCTCTCTCCCACAACGGTAAACTCAACCAACATATTCCCTTCACCTCTCTCCCACAACGATGAATTCTATCCGAACACATTCCCTTCACTTCTCCCACAACGAGAAATTAACTTCAACAAAATACATGTTTACAATCGCACTTCACTCCCCGCAACAATAAATTCAAACTCAGAATATATCTACACGTCACCACCTGACTCACTTCTGATATTTACACTAACCATACGCTAAATAGTGAAATGGCCCTATTCACCCGTTCGGCGTTAAACCCCCGATAACTAATCCACCACTAGATACTCTAGGTACTACAAAATAGTCCTCTACTTTCTATTCTTTTATTCTACACCTGCCCCCAACACACTAGCCAAAATAACAATACAGAACAAGCAAACACAAACAAACCCCTCGAGCAAATGACCACTAGAGAACTGTTGCGTGTACTCACTGTCATCCGTTAAGACGCCCGGCTAAGACGAAGACAAACAAGACAAGACAAGCCAGGGGTAAAGTCGTCGCAGCTCTTCTCTTCTCTCGCCTTCCTCGGACAACGGCTCCGGTGACGACCCGAACCGTATCGCAGGGACGATACAAACGACCGACACAGCTGCTTGTGGCTTCCAGCTAATGGCGAACCACGCCTGAAAAACCACCCTCGGAGACTTGCTGGTAAAGCGACTGACTCGTTCGCTGGTGGAAAAGCGACTGATGAAAATTTGGATAACTTTAGGTTGGCGAAAAATCGCTCACTACATCATGTGATGTAGAACCACGTGAAACACTAACCACCCTATGGCGTTCAGACTGGGCGGCCACGTGCTTTACGCCGACCTCCGAACTCTCACACTGCAGCAAAAACTCGTGTAAAGGCCAAATACTACATACCTACGCTATGATCGCTATCCGGTGACTAACTAAATCCTGTCACCCCTCTAAACTTTACTCCCCTACAAAATTAGACGGAAAAAAAACCCGTGTCGTGACAAAGACTTTCTCAGGATGTGCCTGCACTGCTTGCGAAAAAAAAAACTAAACAAAACATTGAATATATGTCGCCAGCTGGTCCAATACGTTAAATAAACATAACACATGGGGCCTAAATAAAGCCAAGACCATTTAGCAACACACATCCAATATCAAGAGCTACAGGCAACGCAGACAGTAGGGAGAGTTTTAAAAAGGCAAATACAGGTGAATGGACAAAGGGTAGACAAAAATGCTTCCTTCAAGATGTATCTGGAATACTTGCCAGATTTTTAGATTGGATTACTCATTAAAAAGAAAAAAAATACGTTCACACAAAGTAGGTTGACCCTCATTTGAGTCAGTAATTTGTGTTATTTTCATTTGAAATTTTGAATACAGGTAGCTTCCAGCGTTAACCAGCTTTGTATCTATTCAACGATTTTCTAAAAAAATAATTCATCACAGGAAAAATATGTCTGAAACGAAGAATTCTCGACTTCAGACAGTGACGGTGACGTAAAAGCGCTAGCCACATTATACATTGTTGCTGTTGTTATACATTGTTGCTGAACTGACGCAAAGTACCAGACACGTCATACATGAATTGACACAAACAACATTTCTCTCTCTCTCTCTCTCTCTCTCTCTCTCTCTCTCTCTCTCTCTCTCTCTCTCTCTCTCTCTCTCTCTCTCTCTCTCTCTCTCTCTAGGTTCTGACAGTCTGATTTAGGAAGACCGTTTATAGAAAGTTGACCCACATTTGAGTCCGTAATTTTCGTTCTGTTCCCTTGGAATTTTGGATAGCTAGCTTTGAAATAGACATTGGATGAGTTCGTAATCCAGGGCTGTCAGTACCTTTTCAACTTTCTGAATAATAATTAATTCATTTTTGCAAGTTTTGTATCCAGTATACTCCCATCAAACAGTCAGCCCTGGCAGAGGCTGTGTGGAAGAAAACAGTCAGCCCATGACGAGGCTGCGTGACTTTCGGATGAGCGACGTGAAACATCAAATGCTTCACTGTGTACACAACGTCGTGAGACTAGCGATGCCATAACGTCAAGCTTATAGTGACGTCATTTTGCTGTTCGTGCTATTATTCTAAAGTGGTGCTCTGGACTGCAGTGCCGTGTGAAGGCCAAAAACAGAGAGTCCATTCTTGTGGCAAGCAAGATTGTCATTGTAATAAATCAAATGAAAATCTTGTGACGGTTCCACAAAAATGTCAGTTCTTACTGTCTCCACGGCACTGACGAGAAACGTAGCAAAGTGTATACTTGTTTGTTTGTCTATTTTGAAAAGGGGGTTTGACCTAAGGAAATATTTATAAACTGTGTTGTAACTGTCTTTTCTATGAGGGCTTTTTTTCTTCCTTGGGTTGTTCTGCGCATTTTACACGCATGCCGGCCACCTTTTTGGTGTTACGGTGTTTTGCCTTTACTGGGTAGTACAGGCAACTTCGTTTACAACATGATTTAACAAGTCGGATATAGCAAGCTGGGCCCCCTTTACTTTGTTGTACATCGAAAGTTAACTGTATTTACGTTTTCAAAATCACATGTCTTGTGTGATTTTCTGCTGTGAAAGTATCTTCAAGTTACCCTGACCGCAAACTTTCAAAATAATGTAATATTGTACACACACAAATTGGAAACCAAAGTCTGTGTTACGTGAAACATGTTCCTTTAAGTTAATGGCGACGTGCAATATTATAC
>BTPG01000004.1:92975001-92995428 GCA_036245525.1 Semisulcospira habei
ACAAGTTGAACTGGGTCCTTTAATGACAATGTGATCATGTGTCACAGTATATGTATGTGAAAAGGGGGGGGGGGGGGGTGTCAAATGGACTGAGTGCATGATCTAAAATCTAAGCACTTTCTTCAGTTTTCGGCATTCCTAATCCCACTCATTGAAAGATGGGGCATAGATTTCCTCCTTCTGTATCCCCTCTTCCACCCCAACACCTCCAAATATAGTTAATAATATCGATATTAGCAGCAGGAGGGAGGAGAATGTCGAAAACAAACAAAACACGTAGGCCTAATGTGTTATTTGAACACTGCAAAAATTCGTCTGCTTCACCGAGTTGTCGTTCCTGATTTAGCAAACGTCGAACAAAAACATTATTTAAAATTAGAAAGCCCCAATATAATGTCTTGAAAATAAATCAGAAACCCGCTACGGTACATTTCTTCGGAAACAACAGATATTTACAACAAGATGCCCCATATTTTCCAACGAAAATTGTGATTTCTCAAACCGACTCGATCAGTAGTTGTCAACACTTCAATCGCCGACTTTGCAGCACAAAAATCTCGATTCAAACACAAATTGAAACATAACTAAACCTATGATAATATGTAGCAAAAATCGTAGAACAACTTCACGTAATCTGCTTAGGTTACTTACGGAGTAAAGGGCTGAGAGAATCCAAAGTTGTAGCGTAGTCGTGAACTTCGGCTTCGGCCATTTTTTGGGACTTGATGGGCACGCGTGGAGTGCGGGGTTCTCGCTTTACTTGCCCACGGACTCTCCGAGAATAATACAGCCAGGTCACGTTTTATATCATTTTAAAGAGAAAAAAACGAGCTTTCTGTTGATATGCAGCTTGATGGGGTGATATTAAGCAGTAACATTTCCTTATGCGTTGAAGAAGAAGCAAATTTTTACCTCCTTAGAAAACTATTAAACTAAAAGCGTTTGAATACGAAAATAACACTGGCTTGTAGAGGAAACCCCGACCTTTCCAACAGTAGTTGGTTCGTTCTGATTGGTCAAGAGTCGGAGAATCCGTGACGTTTTGGGGAGAACCCTTCAAAACCAGTGTTGTCACGAGCGTTCAGAAAGTATGGCTGCGATTGTTTTTCCCCCGTGATACGTGCCTCAGTATTCAGCTTACAGGAATAACTCACTCACATTCTCCCGCATAAAAAGATAAACAAACAAAGTAAGAAAGACTGTTTTATTCACTGGTATAATTTTCACAAGAGTTAATGCAAGATATTATCAACAGGAGCAAAGTGAAAAGTCATAAAAATGCCGCTTTTCAGCTATGTTTCACACTCGCTCATAGCGGCTGGACCTACCTACTAATTGGCTAGCTATTTTTAGCCTGTGTTGCTTCGACGCGACACGCAAGGCGATTAAAAAGCGAATGTGTGCTGTGAACAATGCGCGCACGCTGTGCCGCCGCAGCAAGTCATGAACAAGAGATACGCCAGTAAAACACAAATATAAGTACTAAACATGTAAATATAAGCACAGAAACACACATGAACACAAAGAGTAGACACCATACTACAACCCAGTATACATTTTATTGATATATGCAGCGTATTTTGGTTAACATCACTGATGGAAAATTGGTGAAATTTAGGTCGCGCTTAGTCATGCAAAGAAGGTTTGGAGTACCTACTTAATCTAACCTGTGTGACCTTGACCTTTCCGACAGGTCACTGAAATATGCAAGCATTCTAAAATAAGGAAATTGCCATACACATTTTTCACTTTTATCAACCTCCTTTGACCTTTGTGGGTAGCGAAATAAATTAGTATGCATAAGGTCTTGTCATCAGCTACCTTTCTGCTACATTTGGTTGAAAATTTTTGCAAAAATCATGAAAAGAAAAGGAATTCAATTTTTAAAAAAAGGACATTATTTGCTGATCTCTTGTGACTCTTGACCTTTCCGAATGGTCGTCCAAATTAGCATGCACAGGAAGGTCTTACCATCAGGTTTGACATGGAAGTTGCAAATAGTATTTGAGAAAAAAAAAATTTCCCAAAAAACGGCTATTTGTGACCTATTTCCTGATCTCTTGTGACCCTTGACCTTTCAGAGGGGTTATCCAAATTAGCATGCATAGTAAGGTCTTACCATCAGGTATCTCTGTACCAAGTTTGGGTTTAAAGTTGTGAATAGTATTTGAAAAAAAACAATCTTTTGTCAAGATATGGCTATTTTTTACCTATTGCCTGAGCTCTTTTGACCCTTGACCTTTCTGCGGGGTCAACCAAATTAGTACATATAAAATTAGAAAGATCTTACCACCAGGTATCTTTGTACCAAGTTTTGGTTTGAAGTTGTGAATAGTATTTGAGAAAATATAAATTGTGTCAAGTTCCTGGACCTATCGCCAGATAACCTTTCTGCCTCCAAAGGCACCAAACTAATCTGGCACTACCCTTGAACTATCACGGCTGATCCATCTCTTAACAGCTGATAAGTACTCTTGATGGATGCCTGCCAAAGATGAAATAGTCATTAACAGGTGATACTAGAGTTATAAAGCGGCACCTACTGTTGGGTCCAAGCCAGGTGGAGCATCTGCACCTGGTGGGACGTCAATTCCTAGAGCCGTTGATTCAAGATCCGCATCATCATCAACATCTTCTCCAGTTACACTGTGTGACTTAGACACAACTTCTTGTCGCAGTTTCATGAACTCATCCAAATCGAGGATGTCTTTGGGATGATGTCTGTTGATGTGCGCCTTGAAGCTTCAAAGACAAATATGTGAATGATTAATTATTTTTTAAAAAAGAAAAAAAAAGGGCGTTTGAGAATTTGTAACTGCCACTGATGCAAAAAGCAAGGGAAATAAATTAGTGCATAGCATAAATATTATACACAACTAAGACAGGGTCATAGAATCAGCAGCATCAATAGCTTATAGCGACACTGACAATACAATAGATATTCAGTAAGTATGGAGATTATTATTATTATTGTACATTGCTTAACATCTCGACAGCAACAAGACTTTCTCAGGACGTGCCTGCACTGCGTGTGAAAAAAACAAACCTAAACAGAATATTTAATGTATGTCGCCAGCCGGTCCAATACGTTAAATAAACCTACAACATGGGGCCTAAATAAACCTAAGACCATCTAGCAACACACATCCAATATCAAGAGCTACAGACAGCGTGGGGATAATAAAGTATTATTCTATTGTATTCTTTTATGTCGTCGCCACTGTCTGACTTTCTCCAGAAGTCAAGTTTTTTTTTTACTGTTTTACTATTTTTCTGAAAAGAATTAATTTTTACTGAAGAAGTTGAAAGGGTACAAAGCATGCTAACGAACTCATCCAATGTCATTCTCCAAACCAGCTATATCCGGTCACCTGCATACTCTTCTGAAAGCGCGAGGATGTGTGTGTGCATATTAGTGCATGCATGTGCGCACGCTTCAAACATCTCCAAAAGAATAAATCTTCATGCGCTCCCCGCATGAGGATCTATGCCTCTTGGAGACGCGCATGTCTGTGTGAGAGAAAGAGAGAGAGACAGAGAGAGAGAGAGGTGGAGTTGCCTCTTTTACGTCACCGCCACTGTCTGACTTCCTCTAGAAGTCAAGGCATTTTACCGTTTTACTTCTGTTTCTGAAAAGAATTAATTTTTACTAAAGAAGTTGAAAGGATACAAAGCTGGCCAACAAACTCATCCAATGTCTTTCTCCAAACAAGCTATAATCCAAAATTTCAAGTAAATATGACAAAAATTACGGACTCTAATCTGGATCAACCGACTTCATATAAATGGTTGTTTATGTCTTCAATGTGACATTCAATTACAATATGCTCGGAGGTTCTCTTAGCCACCCCTTTAATAAGTATTTCGCAAAGTTTCAAGCTTGTGTGTATAGAAATATCAGAGATTCTCTTGTTTACATACATACGCACACACACAGGGCTTCTGTTTTCACAATAGGTTAAAGGGTCTGTAGACCCCCAGATATAAATTTTAGAGGGTACACAGACCCCCATCTAAGCATAATAAAGGTCCGCAAATTTATTTAAGAAAAACTGCATCATCTGTGTGTTCTTTAAAATAAATTAACTCATTTCGCTCTATCCTCTTTAAATTTGTTGTGACCATGTGTGCGTGTCCTTTCTATGATACTGATTCTTTAACTGGCGAGCTATTGTGCAAAAGCTGGTCTCCCTCTCTCTCTCAGGCACACACAGAGAAAAACACATATGTATATAGAAGAATTTTGAAAATCCACTGGCCAGAGAAGATCAGCAACGTCAGACTCTGGGAGAGAACAGAGCAGATAACAGCAGAGAATGAAATTGGGCGAAGAAGATGGGGATGGATCGGTCACAGTCTGAGAAAGCCAGCTTCCAGTATCACTAGGCAGGCATTGTCATGGAACCCCCAGGGAAAGAGGAAAAGAGGTAGGCCGAGAAACTCCTGGCGTCGAGACCTCCAAGCAGACATCAAGAGACTGGGAACCACCTGGAGTAGAATCGAAGGAGAAGCACAGGACAGGAGTTGCTGGAGGTCTCTCGTCGACGGCCTATACCCGGATAGGGGTGACAGGCGTAAGTAAGTAAGTAAGCCCAGCAAACTGCTGTAGCGGTTGGCGGTCTCTTATACCGTTCAGCCTGGCAAACTGCTAGAGAAGTTTCAGCTCTTTCGTATCACGCGCCCATTGACGCGCGAGCCTCGCTGTGCATGTGGTGACCTCGCCCTTCACACTGACATCTCCTGTTTACACTAGGTCCTGACAGTGCGCACGTACTTTCGTCTGTGGTATGCGATGAGTTTTGCAGTGCTAGTGTGGGAATTACTGTCGAAATGGCGAGTGGATGTGTAGATATAATCGGAGTGATAAAATTTTGTGTTTGGAGACATGGTTTCAAAAGCAGATAGCTTTGATGTATTGAGACATGTGTGCCCAACTACCGCGTGGCAGCATAACCACATGTTGGCAGTGTCAGCTGGAGTGATCAACGGTTGCGGCACTGACAACGGCAATGACCTTACAGCTTGATTCTGATGCTGAATTTGGAGGTTCTAACTGATATTCTGATGCCACACCTTGGTGCACCTGTAGGCGACACTATGGACACCAACGAAACATATTGGTCACATTATGTAGTACGTGTATACTCTTACAACACTGGTTGGTACTTCCATCTGATTGTGTACGAGACGCAACACAAACACACTGATCATCGTTCGATGCCGCTTCTTACATGTTGCCTAGCCCGTGGATATACCGTACAAGTGGAAGGTGTAAACAATGACATCTGGTGGCAAGGTAGGGGTTTACAGTGGACCTCGATGATGACGATGCAGTGTACATCAGGTATCGTCTCGATGGCAGCCTGTTCAACCTCAGACGACTGCAGGCCCACACGAAAACCCTAGACCAACTGATTCGTGAGCTGCTTTTTGCTGATGATGCTGCCCTCGTTGCACACACAGAGAGAGCCCTGCAGCGCATCACGTCTTGCTTCGCAGATGCTGCCCAGCTCTTTGGACTCGAGGTCAGTCTGAAAAAGACAGAGGTCCTCCATCAGCCGGCACCCAAGACAGTGTATCACCCTCCTCACATCACCATTGGCGAGTCTGAACTAAAGTCAGTGCACCAGTTTACTTACCTTGGCTGCATTATCACGTCGGATGCCAAGCTGGACAAGGAGCTTGACAGCAGGCTGGCAAAAGCGAACAGCGCTTTCGGGCGACTTTTCAAGCGGGTGTGGCACAATCAACAGCTGAAAACAGGCACCAAGATCAGCGTGTACAGAGCTGTGGTCCTCACCACCCTGCTGTATGGTTCCGAGTCCTGGGCCCTCTACCGCAGCCAACTACGACTCCTCGAACGCTTCCACCAGCGCTGCCTGCGTACCATCCTGGGCATTCACTGGAGTGACTATGTCACAAACGTCGAGGTCCTTGAACAGGCTGAAACTGTGAGCATCGAGGCTTTGCTGCTGCGGACACAGCTCCGCTGGGCGGGGCATGTCTCCAGGATGGAGGATCATCGCCTACCAAAGATCACCCTGTTCGGCGAGCTTGCTACTGGACACCGTGACAGAGGGGCACCAAAGAAGAGATACAAAGACTGTCTCAAGAAGTCACTTAGTGCCTGCCAAATCGACCACCACCAGTGGTCTTCGCTTGCTGCGGACCGTGACACATGGCGCTCCACCATTTACAAGGCAGCTGTCTCCTTTGAGGACTCTCACAGAGCTAGCCTTAAGGACAAGCGGCTCAGGAGAAAAAACAGAGATGCCGCAGCTCAGAACCCTGGCCATACCTTCCCCTGCAGCCACTGCGGTCGAACCTGCCTGTCTCGGATTGGCCTCCGCAGCCACGAACAAGCCTGCAGACGTCGTGGGCAACTCCTATAAAATCTTCGTTCGCGAAGTCAAGCCAAGAGAGAGAGACAGTGTACCGGCATGCTGAAATGCATGGACACTATTTAGTGATGCATGTCAACTAACAGCGACCTGTCATGCACGAAAGACTTTTTTTTCAAGTTTATTGTCACCCGTCACTATTTTTGTCACCAGGCATTACGACACGTGACACAGAGTGGTCAAATCCATAACACGGTAGTCCGTCCAATGGCAAATCAGTACATAATATATACTTTTATGGAGATATCTGTTGTAAATTATTTTTTACAAATATTTTACAGTGCAAACCCATTTTCAACAAAAATTTCTCAAATAAAGTCAGGGCTGAAGGGTATATAGACTTCTTATTTACTCAGGGCTGAAAGGGTTAACTAATTGATCCATGAGGACAAAATGATAAAATTTCCTCCGAGGTCTATGTCACAGTTCTGGAGATAGTTTAAGGGAGGTGTCAGAATCGCTTGGTGCCTGTAAATGCAAAGTTATTCTAACATCAGCTTTGAACTACTATGGACCATCCATATCTTGTCACAGCATGTCATGGCTTAACGGGTTAAACTTCTTGCACTTCTTCAGAAGAACCATATCAAATCTTGAATTACAGCAATTCTTTCTTCACAAAAATGATTCAGTGCCAAGTTACTTTGACTATTTTGATTGAACACCCTCTTGTACACGCAGCCACTGGTATTGTTTACTTAGTATGGGCAAATGCATGACCAAAAGGGGTAATAACGTAATTACTTTCTGCTACTTCAGTAGAAGTCACAATGCTAAGTACATACTTGTCAAAATGATGGCTGTACAGCTGTGTAGGGGTTTTGATAAGCCTGTCATACAGACTTGTCACTGCTTTCAGACGTTCTTTGGACTTTTCCCAGGCTATGTAGGAGTCCCACAGCTTGTCTGAGCGGAAGTCGGTCCCTGATGCTGCAATGGCACGCTCATACAACCTGTTTCATAGGAAGGTTTCACTATAGCAAACAGCACTATATACTCAAAACGAATCTGCACAACTCATATGGTGGATCCAAAGTCTCAACAAGTAAGTAAACTGTACTGAAACAGTCACTTCATTACTCATTCAATTTGAGCCGACCTGGAAAATCATTACATTAGCAGGACCAGGACCTGAATGATATTGTTGATCAATACAGAAGCACTTGAACAGTTGAAGTTCAACAGGTAACAGGAAAGCAGTAAAATGGTTAATATTTTTAAAACTTTTAGCCCCACAGGTGCATTTTGGAAGCGTTACTTAATGACTATGTACCAGTTGCAGTAGGTGGATTGACCATGATAATTCAAGGGTAGTGCCAGACAAGCTTGGCACCTGAAGGCACCAAGCTAATCTGGCACTACCCTTGAATTATCATGGTAAATATCTCCTGCTGTAAGGTGTTGGGGCTAAAAGTGTTGAACATAATCTGAAATAACACGCTTAATTTGAGGAACACCCAGAGCAAATTTAGGTCTGCCAAAGGGATAGATTCTCATGAACCTTTCCGAGTACAAGGGCTCCTCTCTGTCTCTCACAGCTGGTAGGGTCTGGATGAGGAACTGAATAAGCCTACGACCATAGATGTTGTTCAGAATCAGAAGTAGGTCAAAATTCATGTGCTTCACACAAACAGTGGATTTAAAACCTGGACAAACATGCAATATTGCATGTTTGTCCTGGGGTATGTTACGTTTGTGGTTGTGTTATTCTTTTTAGAGCATGTGTGTGCTGGCAGAGTTGCCAACCCCCAAATTTTTTTTCAGTAGTCAAAATGTAGAATTTCAGTAGTTTTATGACAATTTCAGTAGTCAATGCGCGTCAATTTCAGTAGTCAATGCGCGTCGCAGCGATGCATTACTAATGTAACTATACACAAACACAAAGGCAGGCAGAATACACATGACATTTAATGACATAAAAAAACACTGACAAAGTGCCATACTTGGAAAAGATTTTATAAGCACAGCAGCTTCATGACATACTTGCAATGCTGGACAGACACAAGCTTCAATCTGGGGATCACTTAGACAGGGCAGTCCTCGTTGCTGCCTTACATTTCTTCAACACTATATCTGACAGTTTCGTTTCATAGCAGGGCACACCCTGCATGTTGGTATCCGGAAACATTTTTTTGCACAAGTTGTTGAAATGGTCCGCTACGGATGCAGGTAGATTGTGTTCCGCTACAAAAGTGGTGAACAGCGTTTCAGTCCGGATGACAGATAAGTCTGTTTCTTTGAAAAAACAGGAAGAGACTGAGATGGCACAAATTTTTCTGGAACACAATGGCTTCGGCTTTTGTGGCGTCTTCCACTGACGTGCCGGGTCACATCGTTTAATCCATCAGGCATGCCTACCCACAATTTGAAGTTTCAGTATTAGCCACTTGAAATTTCAGTAATACTATTAAAATTTCAGTAATACTATTATTATTGTTACCTATTATTTCTACACATTTTTATATTGTGCCTTTTATATTAGCACGAGCGCAAAAATAAAAATAACACACACACACACATCACTGACCAGGACACTTATAGTTTGCACATCTCTGTAATGGGTTAAATAATGGTTGGGCGCCCTCCCCCCCCCCCCTTCTCCTCCACTTAATTTTTTAAATTTTTTTTTAAACTTGCACATTGCGAAATTTTCTGATCATTGCACTTAGGTCCAACCAAGGGAAAGCAGACACCGACAGGTTGGATTAAATAAAGGGACGTAATCAAGCAAATTGTTCTAGTGTGCTTACTCCCCTTGTTGTTGTTTTAATTTGACTAACTCCAACATTTACTTTATTTCTAGATTTAAAAGGCAACTACTATTAATGATAAATTAGGAAATCATATACATTATTATTTTATGTACCCAATTTAACAAAATAATTGCATTTTTTGTCAGTTAGAATATCTTTTATTGTACAACTTCACCCACAGCTTTAAAATAAAATAAACACTTGGATTATGTTAACAACGATATTTATTATGCAGAGTGGTCCCCGATCACTTTTGTGCCAGCGGGACCTTAAAATGAAGATAGACTAGAGATGATGCAGAGAAAAATTCATATTAGAAAAAAAAGAATACGGCATATACAACCTGTCACGGCCAACCACAGTCCGACGAGTGAGTTTGGTGCATTCCAACCGGCTTCACAATGATTGGTTCAAAGCATAACACACACTGGAAGCTAACTTAGTTGGGTGACTGTGACCTTGACTCGGCCGGCAGCCTACACTGTAGCCACAGGCGCTCAACGAACCCTTAAAAAAAAATTAACTATTTATTTTGCTTTTCCGTAGTATTTTTACTAGCTCCGTAGTAACACATCTACTTCCGTAGTAAACTACGGAAATTCCGTCATCATCATCATCAGTCCCTTGCCCGAACGGGGCGTTGGGGGAACTGAAAGGCAGCAGCAACAGACAGTGCTCTCCACTGAGTTCTATTTTGGGCGGTGGCAAGCAAGTCTGGCATCTCGAGTTCGGTCCATTCTTTTATGTTTGCGACCCAACTCTTTCTCTGACGACCTCGCCGACGACTTCCTTCGAGAGTGCCTTGGAGGATAGTCTTGGACAAGGTGTTGTGTCGGGTCACGTGGCCAAACCAAGCAAGCTTGCGCCGTTTCACAGTTGCCAGAAGGGGTTCATGTGGGCCCACCAGGGAAGTGACGATGCTCCGTACATATTCGTTGGTCTTGTGCTCGCGGTACGAGATGCGGAGCAACTTCCTCAGGCACTTGTTCTCAAAGGCCTGGATTTTCTTTTCTGAGTCTGCAAGCAGTGTCCAAGTCTCACAGCCGTAGAGTAGAATAGACACTACGAGGGACTTGTAAAGCCTGTACTTGATGGTGAAGCTGATGGAGTTACTTCGCCATATCCTGTCCAGCCTGGCCATTGCGGATGTTGCTGTACCTATCCTGATACGGATCTCTGCTATGCAACCACCGTCTTTGGACAGGGTGGCTCCCAAGTACTTGAAGCTATTGACCTCTTCTAGCTTCTGGCCATTCATGTGAATATTGCTGCTGCTGTCGCTTGTGGTGTTGATCATCACTTTGCTTTTATCCGTACTGATCTCCATGCCATAAGACCCTGCGCTACTTGAAAGTTTGTCTGTCAGGTTTTGGAGCTCACTACTGCTGCCTGCCATGAGGTCAATGTCGTATGCGAATCGAAGATTGCACAGGGATCTGCCACCAATAGAGATTGAAGTATGGTGGTCGTGGAGGGTTTCCTGCATGATCTTCTCCAGGAATATGTTGAAAAGGACAGGAGAGAGCAGGCATCCTTGACGGACACTGATCGTCGTCCTGAAGAACTCGCCTGACTGATTGTTAAGTAGAACCGCGCTGCAGGCGTTCTTGTAAAGCGCTTCTATCATTTGGATCAGTCCCTCCTCTATGTTGAACGATCTCATGACTTGCCAGAGTCCGTCGTGCCAGACACGATCAAATGCTTTCCTGAAATCAATGAAGTTGTGGTAGAGTTCGCGCTGATGCTGCAGATGTTTCTCGATCAGGACGCGGCAGTTGAAAATCTGCTCTACAGTGCTTCTTCCAACTCTGAAGCCAGCCTGTTCTTCTGCCAGCAGTTCCTCGGCGAAATTCCGTAGTGGTTGGCAACTCTGGTGCTGGTCATAGGAAAAGATCCGATGTTCAGCCGAGTTATTTTAGATTAGAATCATATACCTTTTTAGTGCGATTCGTTTTCTTGAGCATAGAGAATTACAATCGATTTTTTGGTGTGTACGACTAGAATGTTTCACATTTTAATAACTTGTAGCAAAATCCGACCTAGATTAAGCTGATAGGTTCTGGAAAAAGTGCAATTGTTCTAGTCACCTCAAACATGTCAAAGTTTTGTAGTACACGTTGGTTACATTTCACGTTTATGTAATTAATGTGCCTAGAATTTAATGGAAGATAGTGGAAAAATCTAGAGTGTTCCTTTTAATAAATATGGATGGATGATTTTGGTTATGTTTTCTTTTCTGATTGGTTGAATTGTGTAATTTGCGGGATTGTTCTGGAAATTTGTGATAGTATAAAAGAGAGTGTTAGAAAGTATGTGCATGCATTGTATGAGACAGTGTATCAAAATGTATTTTTCTCTAAAAGATATTTTTTTGAAAAATACTTACCAATGGCATTACTGTATGGAATACACCTTTTAGCTTACCAAATTCAGCCTCAAAGCCGTTCGTGTGTGCCCACGCGATACGGACCGTAATTGTAGAGAGTCTTAACCAAGCACCTGGATAGTCTCCCTTCCCTCCATCCGGGTGCGTGCGCCGCGTTCCCGCCAGTTTACCCTTAGCGTGTTGGGGGCAGGCGGGAGTGTCCTGTGAGTAATGCCATTGGTAAGTATTTTTTGAAAAAATATCTTTTAGAGAAAAATACATTTGTTTCTTCAAAATCCATACCGATGGCATTACTGTATGGAAGAATAACAAAAAGGAGGAGGGTGCCACCCAAGCCGTGCCATTGCAATACATTCAGCTTTGAGGGGCAACCTCCCGACGAATTCAGCTAAGGTTGTTGAGGCGCCCGGAGGGAGTGTTGCGCCGCCGAGATGTCTCCGACAAGTGCCAGTGTCTCTCGTTGTGCGGAGAGCTCTCGGAGATAGTAGCGTGTGAAGGTGGACTCTGCTCTCCACCCGAATGCCGCTATGATATCCCTGGCTGCGCAGTTGCAGTCGAATGCGACGCTGGCGGCGACCGCTCTAATTTCATGTGCCCGTATCCGCAATCTCTTAGCCCCTTCTAGAGAGATGTCTTTGTAGGCAGAACGAATGACCCATCGCAGCCAGGAGGAAATCATCTGGGCTGAGATGTCGGTCCCTGCTGGAGCCAAGGGTAGGAAGAGGCGAGAGCGGCCTCTCCTGATGTGCTTCACTCTTTTGAGGTATACCTTCAATGCGCAGACCGGATCCTGCAGCCGGGATGTTTGGGAGCTATCAAACCTTGTGAGAGGGCGTAGGCTCAACACTTGAGGTGCAGCTGAGGGGAGTCTATTCTCTGCCAGAAAGGCAGGATTGGGTAGGAGGTTTACTGTTCCCCCTGTCCGGAACTGCAAACACGTAGGGTCCACTGACAGTGCATGTAGCTCACTCACTCTGGCCACTGTAGCGGGGGCCAGGAGGAAGCAGGTCTTCCTGGTTACGTCCGCGAGGCGGGCCAAGGGAAGAGGCTCAAATTGATTGGAGTTCAGCCAGGTTAAAACCCAAGCGAGGTCCCAACGTGGAAGGAGGGAGCGTGTGACCGGGCGCTGGAGGTCAAAGTGGGCCATCAAGTCCGAGAGGTCCTTGCAAGCTCCCGGGTCAGGTAGCCCCAAGTGTCTATAAGTGTCAGCCACCATGGAGAGGCAGCCTCTGATGGTGATAGGTGCCAAATTCTGTTCGCGGAACAGCCACAAGAAGAACTCAGCCAGCTGCGGCGTAGTCAGAGCCATGGGGGAGAGGTGCTACAACTCGCACCAGGACTGTAGAACTCTCCACTTGCCTTCGTATACCTGGCGGGTATGCCTGCGGGCTGTAGCGATTGCCTCCACTGCAGCACCCTAGAAACCTTGTTTTGAGAGGGCCTGCCGCACAACCTCCAGGCGTGAAGAAACAGTCTCTCCGGGCATGGGTGGAAGAGGTTTTGCAGGGGCTGCTTCAGCATCGTGCCTGGCGTGGGGAGCCGGAGTGGTGGATCCGTGGCTAGGCTCAATAGATCTGTTGTCCAACTCCTGGTCCAACTGAAGGGGGCGACAAGGAGAAGGGCCACGTTGTATCCACTGAGCTTCAGAAGGACCTTGGGCACCAGTCTCTTGGCTTGACTTCGCGAACGAAGATTCTATAGGGCTTGCCCACGTCGTCTGCAGGCATTTTCGTGGCTGCGGAGGCCAATCCGGGACAGGCAGGTTCGACCGCAGTGGCTGCAGGGGAAGGTCTGGTCAGGGTTCTGAGTTACGACAACTCTGTTTTTTCTTCTAAGCCGCTTGTCCTTAAGGTTAGCTCTGCGAGAGTCCTCAAAGGAGATGGCTGCCTTGTGAATGGTGGAGCGCCAGGTGTCACGGTCCGCAGCAAGCGAAGACCACTGGCGGTGGTCGATTTGGCAGGCACTAAGCGACTTCTTGAGACCGTCTTTGTATCTCTTCTTTGGTGCCCCTCTATCTCGGTGTCCAGTGGCGAGCTCGCCGAACAGAGTGATCTTGGGTAGGCGATGATCCTCCATCCTGGAGACGTGCCCCGCCCAGCGAAGCTGTGTCCGCAGCAGCAAAGCCTCGATGCTCACAGTTTCTGCCTGTTCAAGGACCTCGACGTTGGTGACATAGTCACTCCAGTGAATGCTGAGGATGGTACGCAGGCAGCGCTGGTGAAAGCGTTCGAGGAGTCGTAGTTGGCTGCGGTAGAGGGCCCAGGACTCAGAACCGTACAGCAGGGTGGTGAGGACGACAGCTCTGTACACGCTGATCTTGGTGCCTTTTTTCAGCTGTTGATTGTGCCACACCCGCTTGAATAGTCGTCCGAAAGCACTGTTCGCTTTTGCCAGCCTGTTGTCCAGCTCCTTGTCCAGCTTGGCGTCTGACGTGATGATGCAGCCAAGGTAGGTAAACTGGTGTACAGACTTCAGTTCGGACTCGCCGATGGTGATGTGGGGAGGGCGATGCTCTTCCTTGGGTGCCGGCTGATGAAGGACCTCTGTCTTTTTCAGACTGACCTCAAGTCCAAAGAGCTGGGCAGCATCTGCGAAGCAGGACGTAATGCGCTGCAAGGCTCTCTCTGTGTGTGCAACGAGGGCAGCGTCATCAGCGAAGAGCAGCTCACGAATCAGTTGGTCTAGGGTTTTCGTGTGGGCCTGCAGTCGTCTGAGGTTGAACAGGCTGCCATCGAGACGATACCTGATGTACACTGCGTCGTCATCGTCGAGGTCCACCGTGGCCTGCTTCAACATCATGCTGAAGAAGATGGTGAAGAGGGTCGGTGCCAGCACGCAGCCTTGCTTCACGCCGTTGCGAATGGGGAATGGTTCTGAGAGGTCACTGTTTAGTCTGACCTGGCCTTGCTGGTCCTCGTGGAGCTGGACGATCATGTTGAGGAACTTTGGGGGACAACCTAGTCGCTCCAGGATCTGCCACATACCTTGCCTGCTCACAGTGTCAAACGCTTTTGTTAGGTCGACAAACGTTACGTACAGCCCTTTGTTCTGCTCGCGGCACTTCTCCTGAAGCTGTCTCAGCACAAAGACCATGTCGGTGGTACTCCTGTTGGCTCTGAAGCCACACTGGCCCTCTGGGAGGTGGTCTTCAGCGATGGCAGGTACCAGCTGATTCAGGAGCAACCTTGCGAGAATTTTCCCGGCAATGGACAGCAGGGTAATTCCACGATAATTAGAGCAGGCAGACTTCTCTCCTTTGTTCTTGTACAGGGTGATGATGACTGCATCACGGAGATCCTTTGGTAGTGTTCCTTTTTCCCAGCAGCAGAGAAAGAGGTCGTGGAGCTTGTTGTGCAGTGCTGGGCCTCCATGTTTCCAGATCTCTGGCGGGATTCCGTCAATGCCTGCTGCTTTGCCACTCTTGAGCTGGTGGATGGCTGTGAGGGTCTCTTCGGCGGTGGGCGGTTCGTCCAATTCAACCTTTAGTGGAAGGTGTGGGATTTGGAGGATGACTGTTTCTTGAACAGTGCGTTCAGCGCCGAAGAGGTCCTGAAAGTATTCCGACCAGCGGTTCAAGATGGAGGTATTATCTGTGAGGAGTGCCTGTCCATCAGCGCTTCGCAGGGGACTTTGTACCAGGTGCCTAGGGCCACACACTGCTTTCAGTGCTTCGTAGAAGCCCCTGTAGTCACCGTTGTCAGCGCAGAGCTGGGTCCTCTGTGCGAGTCTGGACCACCACTCGTTCTGGAGCTCTCTAAGCTTGAGCTGGAGACTGCTGCAGATGAGGCGGAAGGCAGACTTCTTCACAGGGCAGGAAGGCTGGGCTAGGTGGGCCTGGTGGGCGGCTCTTTTTTTTGCTAGAAGTTCCTGGATCTCTACGTCGTTTTCGTCAAACCAGTCTTTGTTCCTCTTTCTAGCAAAGCCCAAGACTTCCACAGAGGATTTTACAATAGCAGTTTTCAGTTGTTCCCAGAGTGTTTCAGGGGAGGAGTCTGCTGGATCAACTGTGTCTTTGAGCATGCGCTGTAAATCGGCCTGAAGG
This sequence comes from Semisulcospira habei, assembly GCA_036245525.1. NCBI lineage: Eukaryota > Metazoa > Mollusca > Gastropoda > Semisulcospiridae > Semisulcospira > Semisulcospira habei. Next base: position 92,990,584 of record BTPG01000004.1, read on the forward strand.
GCAGCTTTCTTGTCGTCACGCTGAAGGCTGGCAACATCAAGCTTTTTCTTGGGAGGGCCCCCTTTCTTGGGTTTCAGCTTGAGGCGGAGCCTGAGTTTGCAGCGAACAAGGCGGTGGTCAGTGTGGCACTCTGCGCTGGGCATCACTTTGGTGAGGAGGACGTCACTGCGGTCCCTCTGACGCACTAGGACATAGTCGATAAGGTGCCAGTGCTTGGAGCGAGGATGCATCCAGGTGGTCTTTCGACTGTCCTTTTGCTGGAAAGTAGTGTTGGTGATGACAAGTTGCTGCTCTGCACAGAGCTCCAACAGTAGGCGACCATTGTCATTGCAGTTCCCAACGCCATGCTTGCCGAGGACTCCTTTCCAGGCTTCAGAGTCTTGGCCCACTCTGGCGTTGAAGTCGCCAAGAATGATGACTTTGTCGTCTGCAGGGGTGCTCTGCAGGAGGCTGCGCAGGTCAGAGTAGAACTTGTCTTTTTCTGCAGGCTCTGCCAGGAGGGTTGGGGAGTACACACTGAGAAGGGTGACGTATTGCTGGTGTCTCAGTGGGAGGCGCATAGACATGATGCGGTCGGAGTGACCCGTTGGTAGGTTTTCCAACTTAGTCGCAATGGGGGTCTTCACCATGAAGCCCACGCCTGAGAGCCGTCTTTCTGATGCAGGCCTGCCTGACCAGTAGAGGGTGTAGCCAGCGCCAAGTTCTTGGAGGCTGCCTTCCTCCGGGAGGCGTACTTCGCTGAGCGCGGCGATGTCGATGTTTAACCTCCGCAATTCATGGGCAATGAGGGCGGAGCGACGTTCAGGGCGTCCGCTGTCTGCTGTGTCGAGCATGGTTCGGATGTTCCAGCATGCTACGTTGAGTCCGGTCGTGGTCGTCATGAGAGTGGATCCATTGTTTCTTCTTGTTTTCTGACCGCATGAAAAGATGCCCGTTGACCGCGGCTAGCCAACTGGGTTACGAGGGGATGAGCTTTGGTTAGGCCACCTTTTCTAGGCCCCTCTCCGTGTGGAGCAAGCAGTGCTGTCCCTAGAGAAGGCTGCTTGGTCGTTCAGGGTGTGCCGAGTGACGTTGTCATCCCCAGGTCAACATCAGGCGACCAATATCCTGAACCGCCTGCATGCACCAGTACTGACGGAGGATAGACATAGGCTATGAGACCGTCCCACGGAATGGAAAGAGCGTCCACTGCCCAGGCGAGCGGGTCCGGGAAGGGCGAGACGAACAGTGGGAGCCGACGGTTCCACCTGGTGGCAAAGAGGTCCGTCATGGGCGTCTCCCAGTGTGCACAGATCATCTGGAAGATGTCCGGTCGGAGGGACCATTTGGTGTGCAGCAGTGGTCCCTACCGAGAAAGTGAGTCCGCGAGAACATTCAGATGGCCCGGGATGTGTCGCGCTCGGAGTGAGATCCCCCAATCTCTGCCCCACAGGAGGATCTGGTAAAGCACAGGGACGGAGACCTGGTGCCGCCCTGCTTCTGAATGTAGGCTATCACTGTCGGATTGTCTGACAGTATCAAGATCTCCTGGCCACAGAGCCGAGATTGCCAGCTGATGAGCGCTAACTAAACAGCCTTGAGCTCGAGCCAGTTGATGTGTCTGCCTTAGAGTTCCGCCGGCCACTGACCCGAGACGGCACTGAATCCCGGCTTTAAGTGCGCTCCCCAGCCGACGAGGCTTGTGTCCGCGAAGAGTGACAGTTGAGGCGGTGGGGTGAAGAGTGGTACTCCCGTCGCCAACCACCCCTGATCCGTCCACCTGTGCAGATGCGGTCGAATCAGCAGAGTGACCGGAACACTGGCCGCGAGGTCTCCGGAGGACGGTCGCCAGTGGAGCAGCAGATGTAGCTGGAGAGGTCGCGAGTAAAGTCTGCCTAATGGTAACAGTTCCACGGCCGCGCTGATCAGGCCTAAGAGCTGGAGCCAAGTCCTGGCCGGGACTGCGTCTGCTAGCGTCACCTGATGAGCGAGTGTCGCCAACTTTTGGATTCGTTCCTGTGGTAGTCGTACCCAGTTGAGGTCGGTCAAAAGAACTCTATCCCTAGGTGAACAAACCTGCGTGACGGAGAGAGATCTGATTTCCCGTTGTTTACCACGAATCCCAGTCGGTGTAGGAGGCCGAGGAGTGCATTCCTCCAGACGAGACACTTCCTGATTCCGGAGAAGCAGGTCATCGAGGTAGTGGGAAGTCGGGCTGGAAGACGTCTGCCTGGCTTTGGCGACCACCGCGTCCACAATCCTCGTAAAGACCCAAGGGCTGAGGTTGAGGCCAAAGGGAAGGACACGAAACTGGTAGACCACTCCTCGGAAGGCAAAGCGCAGGTAACGGCGGGATGTCGGGTCAACAGGAATATGAAGGTATGCATCCGCGAGATCGAGACTTATGGCACAGTCCATCGGTTGCACCGAAGCCCGCAAGGCTCTTGATGTCTTCATGCGGAAGTGGGGAGCGACTATGAACTTGTTGAGCGCGGAGAGGTCTATCACCGGGCACCACTGGTCTCCTGGCTTTGGAACCAAGAAGAGCCGGCTGTAGAGTTGGGCTACTACCTCTGTGGCGGCCTTTTATAGAAGGGCGGCTATCTCTTCTTGCAGAGCTGAAGCCTTGCAAGGATCTGCAGGGATGTGTGTCCAAAGCGGGGACCGCCTCAGTGGGGGAGGTGTCTGGAACGAGATTTGCAGTCCGCGAGAAATCGTATCGAGGATCCATGGGTCTCCTGGAAACAGCGACCGCCACTCATCGCTGTAATGTGCTAGCCTCCCGCCGACTGGAGGACCTGTGGGGTTTGGCGGGGGCGTAACCGGGGTAGAGTCATTGGGCCCTACCCCGCCTGGGCCTCCGGCTGAAGCTGGGCTGGGCGGGGGTCCGTGCGGGGAAAGAATGTCCATGGCCAGCTGGGGCCTGCTGTCGGGCCCTAAAAGGACGTCTGGTGGGTCCAAAGGTCCGCAGGGTGCGACCCTCGTCCTTGCAGCTGGCTGGAAATCTGGTATGTTCCCTTCTGCTAATGCCAGGCCACAAGTCCTTCACTGCCGTCTTCCACTCCTGCCAGGTGGGACTGAAGAGGAACGAACCGCCCAACAGGGCCTGGCGTAATTGTGTGGTGAAGGTCGATGGAATTTCAGGGCAAGATCTCAAGACAGCATCACGCTGCATCAAATCACAGTTTGCTGCCGCCGCGATAGCATTGGTGGCCGAATAGTGTACTGCACGATTTGCCATCACTGCCAAGGCGTGAATATCCCTCAATCGCTGCTCACTGGGTCGGTCCCAAAACTCCTGTAAGCGTTCAAAATTTTAGCGCGTCGGCTCAAAAACATGTTTTCGATTTTTCACTGGAGGCTTGCATGGAGTTACCGGGGGGAGTGTCGAGAGGGACGTCTATCCTCGTCAGAAAGTCGACTTGTCTGGGACCTCGGACATCGCTGCAGAGAATGCGGTCAACGGTGCCCAAAAGATCTGCTCCAAGAACGTGTCCGAGCTAGATGACTCCCTGTGGTACAAGAACTCGTTCATGAACGTGCGGGAGAAACAGTGTGTCGGGTCATAGGTGACTGATGCGACAGGTTATAATTGTCTCTGTGGAAATGGAGGCTAACCACGGAGTGTTGAGGGCTGCGAGGCGAAAGCCGTACTGTGTCAGTGGCCTCATAGGCTGTCCGCTTCTGACTGGTCCCCGACACTTCCACCAAGAGGCCGAGAGAAGGGGTCGAAAGAGTCTCAGTCACTGATACTTGGGGACCATGTGAGACTGCGCAGGCCAACATCCCACTCCCAAAATTCCGAGGACCTGCAGTCGGGATAGGGTTCTGCGACTTGGTAAGAGAACGAGAATGAGATCCTACCTTCTGTATAGACGCTTGTATGAGCGGCGCTGTGGGGGAAAAAGAAGAAACGGTCACCGAAGGGTCTGGCTCCGTCCGGTGATGTGGCACGTTCCCCTCTTTTGTAGGCGGTCTGGGCTTTTTGTTCAGTCTGCTCCGCTGGCCGTCTGCGCCCATAAAACTCCCACAGCTAGGACCATTTCCGTTCCTTCCACGAGGCGCACACACCGCATGGGTGGGACGAAGAACAGCCAGAATAAGGTAAACATCGGGCGTGCGTGTCTGAGGGCCAATGGAAACCTTTGCAGCGGCGACAAGTGTGCAGTTGGGTACTGTAACACAAAGGCCACACATGTGTAAAAGCCTGGGGCCACTAACGAAAGGCCCCATGCACGAACCCACTACTAATCGAAAACTCGAAAACCGGTCATACCCGAACCGCAATTTCTTTCGAGTTGTGCCTGCGCCGCCGGCTGTAATTCTCGGCCGGCCGCGAAGGCATAACCCCAAGGCTTTACCTCATCATTCTTGTAAGGCAAGAGTTTAGAATTCACGAATAAGAAGTTTCGAAATCCGATTAAAAGCTGGAGGCTGAAGGCGACGCATCTTGTCTCACGGAAGCTAAGGGTGAACCTGGCGGGAACGCGGTGCGCGCACCCGGATGGAGGGAAGGGAGACTATCCAGGTGCTTGGTTACGACTCTCTACAATTACGGTCCGTATCAAGTGGGTACACACGAACAGCTTTGAGGCTGAATTCGGTAAGCTAAGGAGTGTTTTTCTACAAGAACCCTATGTGAGTGCATCTGGTGTGATTGCATGACACTACGACAATGCAAGTCAAAGTACATTTAAAAAAAAAAAAACACTTCTGATTTATAGCAAACCTCCACCATACTCACTTGCGATGCTTTTCCTCTGCATTCTCTTCGTTGGCAAACTCGGACAGGTTGAAGCTAATGTAGTGCAGCCATAGGTCCACACTGAGTGGGATCGCCTTCAGCCCTCGCTCAAACACCTGCAA
>BTPG01000004.1:92995928-93024403 GCA_036245525.1 Semisulcospira habei
AGCTTACCAGCGGCAAGCGGGGCAGGTGGGAGGGTCGTCCGAGTCATGTCATCGGTAAGTATTTTTCGAAAAAATACCTTTTAAAGAAAAATGCATTTGTTTCTTCAAAAACATTACCGATGACATGACCTTATGGGAGAATGGCGAAAAGGAGGAGGGTGCCGCGCTCTAGCACACCTAAGGCCCCAAGGGCCGTCCTCCCAACCGCAAACTCCCGACGACTCTAGGTAGGTGTAAGCGACGGCGCTGAAGCGCCAGGAGGGAGGAGAGCCCCCCCGGGAGGTCCCCCACCAGAGTGAGTAACCTCGCTAGGCTGACAGAACTCTGCGATCGAGAGCACCTGCGCGCCAGCCCTCCAGTAGCCACGAAGAGGGCAGCCCAGTTCCTGGCGGCTGTGGCGTTCGTGGCCCTGCACGTAGCTGATTGGACGTAATTAGCCTCTAAGCTCCCTGAGGGAGGGATCCTGGAATTCGGATCGTATGGCAGAGCGTAGACAGGAAGATCGACTGCCCTGTAGCTTCAGAGCTGCCGGGCATGGCCAAGAAGCGTGCGCGTCCGCCCGGACGGCTATGTCGTCGTAGGTATACGTGAGGCAAGCTCAGGCTATCCTGCCTAGTCTCCTGGGGATGAGTATACCAGCTGGGGTCAGCAGGGTCGGTAGGGGAGAGGTGACGGACGCCGACCAAGAGCACAATGCCTCGCCAACTTCATCGTAGAGGCGTCAAGTTGGGGAAGCGGGCCATAGCGAGGCTTCGACTGCTGCCCATGCGAAGACTCCAGCGTTGAGGGTCTGTCGCAAACCGCCAAGGCGCAGGGGTAGGCGCTCCAGCAAGGCGGGACAGAGACCATCGCGGCTGCATGAGGACCTAGTAGAATGCGGGAAGCAGTAGCGGGGGGTCCGTGGCGAGCTGAGGGGAAAGAGGTTCAAGGACCGGTACCAGGGAAAGGGGTGACCAACAGGACGAGAGGAGGATCCTTCCCAGGCTAGGTCAGAGCGTTGGCATCTCGTCCAGGAGGGCTATACCCCACGAAGGCGCGGGGAAAGCCAGAGATCCCACCTTGCGGCGAACAGGTCCACTAAGCCATCTCGCCAGCGCGCCGATCCTCCGAAGGTATCCTGGTGCATTCCGAGTGAAGCAACTGGTTCCATCGGGGAAAAGGCTGGCTCAGACCTCCCACGAGCAGACCTCCTAGTCCGTGTCAGATCCAAGCTGTTCACGCTCTTGTCCGCGAGGTCCGGAGGCTAGGCTGGACCTCGAGAAGAACCACGGAAGTAGGGGGCGTAGCTACAGCAGCCGGGCTGCAAGACGACCGACGGAGAGTGGAGCCGACTTCCGAGCAGTGGCTAGGCCCTTCCACCGCGAGCACCGCCGCAGCAGTACCACCTGTCCAAACTCCGGCGTACCCCTGTGCGCCCAATGGGGATGTCGAGTAGGTTAGGCACCAGGGAGACGGCGCTGCGCTTTGGTTCCACAGTGTCCATGGGTAGGTTGAGGACCCCCGGTGAATCCAACGGAAAACCGAAACAGGAGCAGAGACTCCATCAGCGGTGACTCCTCCTTCGCAGGAGAACCGAGGAACGTTGTGGAGGCCGAGTGCACGGGTAACTGGAGTCAAGGGTCGGCAGCTCCGGAAGAAGGCGCAGCCCAAGATCTGGAGGCGGAGCCGAGGACCACCTGCGCGGACCGCATCCCATCGCCATCTGGCACCAGCGTAAGCGAAACCAAGGTCCTAGAAGCCTCCTCCAGTCTGCTCACCAAAGTGAAGGCCAGGAACTCCGAAGAACCTGGGTCAGCTGAGTCGTCAGCACAGGGGGTCCTTCCGCGGCCAGACGACCTGCCAGGGGCCAAGAGCCGTCCACTGGAGAACGAAGAGCAGGGTAAGGAGCTCCCCGATCCCACGCAGTGTAGGGTGTTACGGACGAGAGAGGTCATCTAGTCCAAGAAGAGTCAAGAGCGGATCCACCGCCGGTAGGGGCAGGCAACTCCTGAGACCTCCCGAGAACCGGTCCTGCCGAGGGAAGCCAACAGCTGACCACTCCAAGGAGGGCGAAGCAAGAAGCTCCGGGAACCGAGAGAAGAAGCGCAGGGAAGTCGAAGCGCCTGTCACGAAGTGCGGCAGCCGCGGCCAACTCCGAGCTGTATCCGAGAGGGCACCAGTGGAGACAGAAGCCGAAGCGCTCGCAGACCTGTTTACCACCCGTGTGAAGTCAGAACCCTTCCAACTGACTAAGTGTAATTTGGATCTCACGCGTAAAGGTCACAAGCTAGTGAGTAGGCAGATCTCCAAAGGTGTATATAGTGTATAACTGTGTAGAAACGTGTACATGTAAGTGTAACCCAAGCAAATATGTGTACTTTAACCCCCAAGTGTAGGTAAACAGGTCTGTGCTAGGCGAAGTAACGACAGCGTCCTCCCCGAGGATCCACCGGAGGGGGTCGAGCGTCCAGAAGTGGAGAGACTGCAGCCAGGCGCCCTGGGACGGAGCACGAAGAAGGGGAAAGGGCTGAGTGAGGGGGAGAGGAAAGGGACGAACGGCAGCCGGACGCGAAGGGGACCGACGAGCGAGACGGGACAGGATCCCTGGAGCGACGTGACGAACGGCAACTCCTAAGCACGCCCGCAGTGGAGAGAGAGCGGAGTGTAGACGTAGAGTGTAGGAAGAGTGACTCCAACGATGGCGAACCGTAGCGGACGAGCATCCCATGGAGCGGAGCGGTCCCTCCTCGCGTGTATGAGTTCGAGAGAGGAGATCCGATGTTAAGTGCCGAGAGGATTCCAAATCGTGCCGTGAAAGTGTACGCGTGCGTGAATGTCTCCGCGAACCGAGCTCTATGGCGAGGTGGGCTCGCTGCCGGCGAGGAGACTCCGCGAAGGAGCCATCGGGCTTTCTAGGAGACGAGCGGGGATCGGCATTGGATCAAGGACGGATTGGCGCACGTCCCTCGGCACCGAGCTCCGTGCCGGTGCTGGTTTCCTGTCTGTCATAAGGTTTGTTCTTGGTGCGTTCCCTCCTGGGAACGACCGCATCGATCAACCCACTCCGCGTACTGGAACGTTGCGACCGGCGTGGTGATCTCTCCACAAGATCGTCAAGGACTCGAGCGGTAAGAAACGGAGACTGGAACCTCTGTCTAGCCGGCTGGTCACCAACAGGACTCTGTAACCACTAGCAGCCGGCTCAGTGTGTCTCCCGACGAGCAGCGCTGTCCTGGTGGAGCCCCTTCCAGGGAGCGAGGGCGGTGCCAGCATAGCCGCTCCGAGCGCGAAAACCTGCGCTACGTCGTCGGCCGCCTGGACGGCTTCCCAGCTGACCTTGAGCGGTGTGTGGGTTCCGTACTGTGCGCCCAGCGGATTCCATTTGTGCCGAGACGATGCATGCGTTCGATAATGTCTCTGCGAACCGAGCTCTATGGCGAGGTGGGCTCGCTGCCGGCGAGGAGACTCCGCGTAGGAGCCAGCGGGCTTTCTAGGAGACGAGCGGGGATCGGCATTGGATCAAGGACGGATTGGCGCACGTCCCTCAGCACCGAGCTCCGTGCCGGTGCTGGTTTTCTGTCTGTCATAAGGTTTGTTCTTGGTGCGTTCCCTCCTGGGAACGACCGCATCGATCAACCCACTCTGCACACTATACTGACGCGTCCGGCATGGTGATCTCTCCGTCATCTCGTCGGAACTCGAGCGATCGTAGTACCGGGAACAGCAGCCGGTATTTCAGCAGGTCTGGAACCAGTCACAGGTGCCGGGCGAACTCGCCAAAGGAAGCCCCAAGTAGCGCCCAGCGCCGTTCAGGTCATGCGGAGCAAACGTCACACCAACGTTCGGAGGTATGTCCGGCACCAGGTAGACAGACCTTGTGTGAGTCCGACGGTCACTGGAATCCTCCATGTAGTGTGCAGGTCGTCCAGAGGCCACTGCAACATATAAAAACCGAAGGCACGCGGGCGTGGGCCTGAGGGACCCTGCCCTGGTAAGGTTAACCTTCGCAACACATCATGCACAACAAACTCAAACATGTCATGACAAGTATAGGTCTGAAGCAAGCGGCAGGCACAGTAACCTTTGTCGGAGCGGTGCCCTCCGCTGAACACCGGCGCTGTAATATAGCGACGGGCCTCCAGGTGCAGCGTTGATCGTAGTTTTATGTTGCCTATATAGGCCATTAATCTCATTTCGACCGTAATTTGTATTCACATGCACAAGCCTTAGTCAAGGAGGAATTTAACCAAAGAGCATATACTAAGTGTACAGGAGACATAGGGCTGTCTTAGCACTCTGTTTCCGTCAGGTAGGTTCGGGTTGGGATGAGGTCACTGGCGCCGGCCCTTAGCTGCCTTGGCGACAGGCTCCACCCGTCCCAAATCAATGTCCATTTTGTAGCTCTGTTCCTGTAACTTGCGGAACGAGCGCGTGCATGAATGTGAGCAGCACCTGTGGTGGCAAGACAATTTTTTTTTTTTTTTGCTGTTTATGATTTTCTTCTATTACAGCCACAAAAAGGTCATCTTGAACCTTATCAAATGGCAGCAAGGCGTGGCGACCAGTGGCCCTGCGCTCAAGTGGGCATATGCCTGACATCCAAGAACAGAAACATGTGATGCCAAGTATAAAAGTGCACAAGAATGTTCACCCACCAGCCAAATTGTGTACCTAATAAGCCCCCGTGTATGGTAAACAGGTCTGCATTACGCATAACAACAGGCATTACGTGACCGACACAGTACCGAAGTAAGCGTCGGCTCTCGCCACACTCACCAACATAATGCGTCAAGGAATGGCTGGAGCATAACACATTCCCCGAACCCCACAAGGTACAAAAGAGTAGGTAAGGAACAAGTGAGTAGGTAAGCGCCCGAAATATGGTTAGAATTAACTTTCACCAATCTTTCACACCACTCCCATTCCATTAGAGGTTTTAACCGCGAGGAAAAGGTGCTCTGCATCGCTAGACGCCATCTTGGAAAACGAAGCTGACCACCTGTGGATCTGAGCCATTTAAGAATGACCGTTCCAGATTAAAGCGTCTCATTCCTTTCCTCACGCGTAAATGCCCTCTTTTGAGAAAGGGAGATTTTGACCCTGTTAAATAATAATGCCACACCAACACGGAAGGAGAGAGGGAACGGGCGCGAGGCCCGCCAAGTAAAAGTCAAGAATCTTGGCGCAAAGCAACAGCGCCGAAGAAGACCGCCTTCGAGCCCGCTCAACCAGTGCCCAGCGCGGGGACCGGCCGAGGGCCAACCCAACTACCTTACCTTTTCCCGGAGCGGGACCGGGGAAGGGGGGAGAAAAATCTCAACCAAGGCACGCGCGGCGAAGTCACAGCGAAGCGCACAGCACAGCCCAGGCATACAAGCAGCCAAGCGGGCAGCTGCCAACGAAGAGGGGACACCAGAGCCACGCAAGGCACAGGGAGGACGGACGAAGAAGAAGTCAAGCGAAGAACCAAGGCCGTTGACGACCGGCGAACCGGTCGAGTTAGTTAGTTATTTGGGTTTAACGCCAAGCAGGCAACTAAGGCCATCTCACGGCGGGAAGGGTAAAAATCTGGTCAGCCAGACTAAAAGAAAGGTCTTAAGACATGATGTAAATATACCTTAAAAATATGTCAGGCTAAAATGTCGCACAGGTCTTTAAAGAAAACGTCGGAAGACTCTCAAAAAGGTCAATATAATAGAAACATCATAATCTATAAACGCTCAAATCTTATTAAAAATATGGCACTCTCTCAGAAAACTGAAGATCTTGTCCGGGGGCACATCCCGGAACAAAACCTTCAAGGAGTCTGCAGTGAAATGTTTATACCTTGTGTCGATTAGATCAGCACAAGACAACAAAAAGTGTTGAACAGAGTACTGCTCGTCGCAGGCATAACACCATGGACACTCCTCCTGTTTAAGTAAATAAGAGTGCGTAACATACGTGTGGCCGATGTGGAGCCGAGCCAGGACAGTCTCCTCACGGCGGCTGCCGCAGCGATAAGGTAGACCGTCGGACAACTTAGGAAGGGCTTCATGCAGCTTGTTAGCTTCCTCTTTGTCCCACTCGGACTGCCACTCACGGGCTATGTACGCACTAGCCACATGTCTAAAATCACTATAAACAGTCTGTGTGTCAGGGACAGGGTCATTGCGGGCATCGTTGGCAGCAGAATCTGCGATCCTGTTGCCTTCGATGCCCACATGCCCTGGCACCCAAATAAAAATGATATCATAATATTCCTTCATCAAGTCCGCGTGGAGCTCTCTGATCTGCACCAGCAGTGGGTGGTCATTTCCCGTGCCCTGAAGGGCCTGCAGGGCAGAAAGAGAGTCAGACAGAATCAGGAAGTTCCTTTCTCTAGATCGATAAGCATGCTTGAGTGCCAGCAGAACCGCCTGCAGTTCCGCACTAAATACAGATGAGTGGTCTGGGAGGCGGTGCTTAAATGGGCGTCTAGGATGGCGAGAGGACACTGCGGCCGCAGCCACTCTCCCATCCTCAGACTTTGACCCATCGGTATAGATGCGACAATAGCCAGGAAAAATTGAAAGCAGTTCATTGAGGCTCTGTTGGAATATGGCTGGTGGAGTAGAGTCTTTCTTGTGGGCAGTCAAGTCCAGCAAGATGTCAGGAACTGGTAAGAGCCAAGGTGGAGTGATGTGTTGCAGGGATTCCGAAACTCTGTCCAGGTCCAATCCGGCCGCCTGCAGATGAGGTCGGACACGGAAAGAAAGTGGACGGACAGCTCCCGGATGGGTATCGTAAATCTCTGCAAACGATGGTTTAAAAACACAATCATAGGCAGGATTGTCTGGATGGGCCTTCAGTTTCAGAACGTAGCTGAGCATGAGGCGGATGCGGCGGAGCTTGAGAGAAGGCTCCCCTGCCTCGGCATACAGACTAGGAACTGGAGACGTCCTGAAGGCCCCAAGACATATCCGCAGACCCTGATGGTGAATTGTGTTCAGACGCTGTAGCACAGACTTGGAAGCTGAGCCATACACCACAGAGCCGTAATCCAGTTTGGACCGAACAAGGGCCCGGTACAGACGAAGTAAGACAGTACGGTCCGCACCCCAGTCAGTACGACCGACGACACGAAGAATGTCGAGAGCCTTCTGACAAGAGGTTCTAAGGTAATTAATATGGTTGCGGAAGGTAAGTCTTTTGTCAAAAATGACCCCCAGAAACTTTGCCTCCTCGGCCACCTTAATTGGCACTCCAGCAATGCTCAGGCTAGGTTCTGGAAAAAATTTCGTCTGGTTAGTAAAATGCACACAAACAGTCTTGGAGGGCGAGAACTTGAATCCATTGAGAGACACCCACCGCTGGATGCGATCAACGCACAGCTGCAAGCGCCTCTCAAGGGACGCAAGTCCTCGACCACGTGCGCACAAAGCAAAGTCGTCAACAAACAAAGAGCATTCAGAATCATCCTTGACGGCCTTTACAATGTTATTAATTTTAATACTAAATAAAACAGGAGATAGAATGCTGCCCTGTGGGACACCCATCTCCTGTTCAAAGGAGTCGGAGAGGGTGGAGCCCACACGGACATGGAACGACCGGTTAGTCAAAAAATTGTGAATAAAAACGGGCAGGTGCCCTTTAAAACCCATGTCCAACAAGTCAGACATTATGCCATACTTCCAGGTAGTGTCATACGCCTTCTCAAGATCGAAAAAAATTGCATAGACATGCTGCTTGTTGACAAAAGAATCTCGAATAAATGATTCAAAGCGGACTAAATGGTCAGTTGTACTACGGAAGCGCCGGAAACCGCACTGGAGGTCTGTGAGGAGACCCTGTGACTCAAGATGCCACACCAGGCGGGCGTTGACCAGGCGCTCCATAGTTTTACATAAACATGATGTCAAAGCGATAGGCCGGTAGTTGCCCGGGTCGGAAGGATCCTTACCCGGCTTGGGGATCGGTACAACCACAGCCTGGCGCCAAGATGGCGGAAAATGACCAGTTCTCCAGATATGGTTAAAGGCCTTGAGAAGTACAAGGAGTGACCTCTCAGGCAGATGCGTTAGGAATTGATAGTGGACGGTATCTAGGCCAGCAGCAGAGTCATTACATTTCTGCAAAGCTTGCTGCAATTCTGATAATGTAAACGGGACATTATAGTCTTCTGAGTTATCGGACTCAAAATCACAAATACGAGACTCACGTTTCTCCTTCTCTCTCTGGAAGAAAGGTGAATAATGCTCCGTTGAAGAATTATGGGCAATGGTGGAGGCAAGCAAATTGGCCACAGCTTTTTTTATCTGTAACCAAACTGACACCATCTCTAAGATGGCCAACAGAAGCCAAGCCACCTCTGCCCCTAATTCTCCGAACAGCCTTCCATACTTTCTGGGACAGAGTCCGAGAAGTTAAAGATGAGACGAAGCGTCTCCAGGAAGCACGGCGTTCACGTTTAAAAATGTAACGGGCTTTCGCCCTCTGTCTTTTAAAGGTTAAAATATTTACTTGTGACGGATTACGGAAAGCACGTCGCTGAGCAGATTTGCGCGCTATTTGGGCCTTGCGGCACTCTTCGTTGAACCATGGTACTCTCGGCTTTCGAGGGACTGATGCGGAAGTTTCAGGGATGGTTTCACCCGCTTACTTACTTACGCCTGTCACCCCTACCCGGGTATAGGCCGTCGACGAGAGACCTCCAGCAACTCCTGTCCTGTGCTTCTCCTTCGATTCTACTCCAGGTGGTTCCCAGTCTCTTGATGTCTGCTTGGAGGTCTCGACGCCAGGAGTTTCTCGGCCTACCTCTTTTCCTCTTTCCCTGGGGGTTCCATGACAATGCCTGCCTAGTGATACTGGAAGCTGGCTTTCTCAGACTGTGACCGATCCATCCCCATCTTCTTCGCCCAATTTCATTCTCTGCTGTTATCTGCTCTGTTCTCTCCCAGAGTCTGACGTTGCTGATCTTCTCTGGCCAGTGGATTTTCAAAATTCTTCTAAGGCAACTGTTCATGAAGGTCTGTACTCTGTTGACTGTGGTTTTTGTCAATCTCCATGTCTCTGCTCCATATAGGAGAACTGCTTTTACATTGGAGTTGAAAATCCGGACTTTGGTGTGTTGTGACAGCTCTCTGGAACTCCACACTTTTTTCAACTGGAGAAAGGCTGCTCTGGCTTTACCGATTCGTGCTCCGACATCTGCATCAGTGCCGCCTTTTTTGTCTATGATGCTCCCGAGATAGGTGAAGGACTCCACCTCCTCCAACGGGGTGCCAGCAAGCAAGACTGGTTCTTCCCTGGTTGCGTTCAGCCTCATTGTCTTTGTTTTCTGTTTGTGAATGGTGAGGCCCACTTGGGACGAGATGTCAGCAAGCCTCGTGGTCTTGTCCTGCATTTGTTGATGAGTGTGGGACAGTAATGCCAAGTCGTCTGCAAAATCGAGGTCATCAAGCTGTGTCCACAGTGTCCACTGTATTCCACTTCGTCTGTGCTCTGTGGTCATCTTCATGACCCAGTCTATGGCCAGTAGGAAGAGGAACGGAGACAGCAGACACCCCTGCCTGACACCAGTTCTGACCTGGAGCTCTCTGGTGAACTGCCCTTCATGGATCACGCGACATGTCATGCCATCATAGCTGCTCTTGATCAGGCGGACGAGCTTTGTGGGTACACCGTAGTGTCGTAGGAGTTTCCACAGAGTCTCTCGGTCCACACTGTCAAATGCTTTCTCATAATCCACAAAGTTGACGTACAGCGGGGAGCTCCACTCCAGAGACTGTTCCACGATGATGCGGAGAGTGGCGATCTGGTCTGTACATGATCGGTTCTTCCTGAATCCTGCTTGCTGGTCTCTCAGCTGGGGGTCAACGGAGCTCTTCATTCTCTCTAGGATGATCCTGTTGAAGACCTTTCCTGGTACTGACAGCAAGGTGATTCCTCTGTAGTTGGAACACTTGCTGAGGTCGCCTTTCTTGGGAAGCTTGATTAGGTACCCCTCCTTCCAGTCAGCTGGCATCACCTCCTCTTCCCAGATCTTTCCAAACAGTGGGTACAGCATCTCAACTGTTGTCTCTAGGTCTGCTTTCAGAGACTCCGCTGGGATGCCATCTGGCCCTGCTGCTTTGCCATTCTTCAAAAATGCCACTGCTTTTCTGATCTCTTCCCGGCTGGGTCTGTCACAGCTGATGGGTAGGTCGGTCTCTGCCGGCTGGATGTCGGAGGGGGTCGGGTGGGCTAGGTCTGTTCAGTAACTCTTCAAAATACTCGGCCCATCTGTCGAGTTGGTCTGCTCTGTCTGCAATAGGCTTGCCTTCTTTGTCTTTTACTGGTCTTTCTGTATGGCCATACTTACCCGACAATCTTCTGGTAATGTCGTAGAGCTGTTTCATGTTGCCGCTGCCTGCTGCCTTTTCTGCCTCTGCTGCCAGGCTGTCTGTGTAGGCCCTCTTGTCTGCCCTGATACTCCTCTTCACCTCGCGGTTGGCTTCCGAGTATTCCCCCTGTGCCCTTACTTTGGCTGCTCTCGTGCGACTGTTGTTGACCGCTGCTTTCTTCTGCTTCCTCGCTTCTATCTTCTTCAAGGTCTGTGCCGACAGCCAGTCCTTGTGGTGGTGTTTCCTGAACCCTACAGTGTCTTTGCAGGTTGAGTTCAGCGCCTCTCTAACTGCCTTCCACTGCTGCTCTGTGGTGACTGCCTCCTCTTCATTTACTAGCTCCTGTAGCGCTTGAAACCGGTTGGACAGCACCAGTTTGAACTCTTCTCTAACTCCAGTTTCTCTCAGGAGGCCTACATTATAGCGCTGTCTTCTTGTTGTCTCTGTGCGGCTTTTCTTTAGCTTGAGCTTCATTCTTAAGGTAAGCAGATGGTGGTCTGAGGCGACATCTGCTCCCCTCCTCACTCGAACATCTTGAAGGGATCTTCTAAATTTCTTGCTAATGCAGATATGGTCTATTTGGTTCTCTGTTGTATGGTCAGGTGAGACCCAAGTTGCTTTGTGTATTCTTCTGTGTGGGAAGATGCTGCCTCCAATGACAAGTCGGTTTAGAGCACAAAAGTCTACAAACCTCTCCCCGTTCTCACTCATCTCCGAGCCTAGTCCCTGTCTCCCCATCACCTCTTCGTATCCGGTGTTGTCCTCCCCTATTTTGGCATTAAAATCGCCCATGACGATGGTGATGTCTCGCTCCGCACATTTGTCCACGGCACTCTGGAGTCGGTCGTAGAACTCTTGTTTCTCTTCCTCATCACTGTCATTGGTGGGCGCATAACACTGGATGACGTTCAGCTTGAGCTTTTTCTTGGTTCTAAAGGCTGCTGTTATAATTCTTGGCCCAAGAGGTTCCCAGCCCATCAGCGCTCTCTGTGCCACTGGTGACAGCATGAGTGCTACTCCTTCTGTATGGGGGGCATTCTCCTCTTCATGACCTGAATACAGAATCATCTCCCCACTTAACAGCCTTTTCTGGCCAGACTGCGTCCATCTGGCTTCACTGATGCCTAGCAGGGAAAGGTTGTACTTTTGCATTTCCGCTGCTATCTGGGCGGCCTTGCCGCTCTGGTACATGGTCTTGACGTTCCATGTGCCCATGGTTGTATCCCTGGATAGAGAGAGGCGGCTCGTTCCTGTGGCTTCCGAAGACTTCCGGCTTTCACCACAGGACGTCATAAGTCTTCTAGTAGAAGAACCTTCCTCCTCCAGGAAAGGAATTACTGTTAATCTTTTCGTCGGCGTTTTTGTAGCTATTTCCTTTTTTGCAGGGTGGGGAAGCTACCCCCACGCCCAACCCCCTTACTAGGAGGACCAGGGGTTTTCTGTCGGGGTCACCTTCCCTTAGACCATGTTGGTTCACGGCACCTTATTTCATTCGGTGCACCCCTCTCACGAGGGACCCCCTATCCACCACCCAGGGGACGCGCCTCAACGCCGTATGGTCCCAGCGCGAGGGTTTCACCCGCTACGTCCAACAAAATAGTAGTAAAAGAAGAAATAGGTTCTTCAGATGACATGACCACCTCCTCTGTAATACGAGACTGACAGAGGGAGGTGAACAGAGGCCAGTTAGCTTTCTTAAGATTCCAGCGCCCCACCGGCGGATCCTCCCCACAGCTGACCGATGACAGGACTACTGGGAAGTGGTCACTACCACACAGGTCATCGTGAACCTTCCAGTCAAAGTCCAGCATGAGAGAAGGATCACACACAGTGAGGTCTAGAACAGAACTAGATCCTGAACCTGGGTTAGAGTATGTAGGTGAACCATCGTTAAAGACACATAGATTAAGTTGAGAAAAAACATCTTCTAACATCTGACCTCTGCCATCATAGTGGTCACTACCCCAAAGGTGAGCGTGACCGTTAAAATCCCCCATGAGAATAAAGGGAGGGGGCAGTTGATCAACTAAATTAAAAAAATCATTACTACAGACCCGCAGGGATGGTGGCAGGTAAATACTGCATATAGTTATGGTCTTCTTCAAGGTAACCCGAGCTGCGACAGCCTGAAGACAGGTCGATGCTAACGGGGCTACATAAAATTTGGCTACTAATGAGAAGAGCCACTCCACCCGAGCGCCTCTCCGAATCAGAGCCTTTATGTATAGCGTTAAAACCATTAAAGGACACAGGGTCAGAAGTCTTCAGGTAAGTCTCCTGAAGAGATATTACTGAGGGGTTATAGCACTTGACTAAAAGACGTAATTCCTCAAAGTTAGCTTGAAAACCACGACAATTCCACTGAAGCAGAGAGTCCATGATTATGTCTTATCTGGGGGTGCGGAGTTTTTCCCCCCTTTGTCCTTTGCCTTAGGAGTCGGAGAAACAGAGGGGGGCCGGCTCCCGGGCCTCCTCTGGTTCTTAGGAGATGAAGGGGGTGGAGCTGCCGCAGCATCGACAACTTCCACTCCCTCCATCTGCTCCTCCAATGCAGCATATTTGTTTTGAAGGGGGACATCAGTGTTCCCCTTCTGGGCCCGTGCGCACGGCGGTCCCATAGATTTCTTTGACTTCTGGTCCTGGGCAGCGTTCCTGCCGCTAGAGTTAGCGGCCTTAGAAGGCTGACCAGAGCCAGAAACCTTTGGTGTTGACAAACTAGCAGGTTTGGGTGGGGGCTGAGGCTTAGGGGCAGCAGAAGGCGGTGCCACCGGACCGGTAGCGTCCGCCCTCTGCGTTCCCTGGCACCTCGTCACCACCGGAGGAGGATTACTCTCCAGGGGTGAGAGGATCCGAGGCTCCGCCCCCAACCAAGAAGTTGGGGTTTGACAAGAGAAGTCTTTGGTGGGGCGCTTGCCTGCCACCGCAGCACTGAAAGTATACACAAAGTTGTTATTTGAGTTTGGCGCCGCCTCAGCTGCACCAGGACCGTCAACCAGTTTTTTTGCGTCCGCAAAGGACAGCCCCTTCTCCACACGCACCTGCTGAATCCTGCACTCGGAGATCCAACGAGGGCACTTCTTGTCCGAAGCCATATGCGCCCCCTGGCAATTCACACACAGGGGGATGGCTGTGCAGGACTCAGCAGAGTGTCCGGGCTTAGTGCAACGGGCGCATAGGGCCTCTGCCTGGCGGCATGTCTTCTGCCCATGGCCATACTTTTGGCACTTAAAGCACCGAAGGGGGAGAGGGACGTACTTGAACCCCTCTGTCCTTCAAACTTTTTACTGCTCTTTTATTGAGTCTGTCATCACTTTCGGTTCTGTGTGCTGGTATGGAGGTCTGAGTGTGAAGAACAAGAACACCCTGGCACGAATGGTAAACATCTGCAGCAAAGTGACTGGCAGTAAGCAAAACAGTGTGGAGTCCCTGTATGAACAGCGTGTGGTGAGAAAGGGTAGGCGGATAGCTTCAGACAGATCCCATGTCCTTGCCCACCTCTATGAACTCCTCCCCTCTGGCCGCAGACTCCGCACGCACAAAGCTAGAACACTTAGACTACAGCACAGTTTCATCCCCAAATCCATCACTCTAAGCAATCTGTAGGTACATCCACGCATACCCAAACCTAACTCCTCCCCCCTATCCCCCTTTACCTGTGCAATCAGTAGGAATGGAGCTTGTTGATTTTAGAGAAGTGATTATATTGTGTTTCATTTGGTGGTGAACATGAACATACTGGGATTGTTGTTACTGAGTGTTTACCCACTAATTATTTTATTATGGTAGACTTTAATTATGCAGCGTGTGTAATAATGTGTAATAATGTACTGAGACGTTTGTATAATAAGTAGTGAGGGTTAGGACTAGGTTGAAACACGCGTATTATGTATGCATATGTAGAGGTGGGTGTGAATGTATAAGTGCTGCTCAGTTCAGTCCATAAAAGATGTTTGTGTGAGATGTGTAAGAGTTATGTGTAAAGATTTTGTAGTGTTTACTTTATCCATTTGGAATTTGTAGCTGTGCAAGTGCAGGGAGAAAATGTTCATAATTATGCTATAATGTTTTTATGTCTTGTTTGTACTATTTGTTATAAATGTACCACAACCGAATTTCTCTTTTCGAGATAATAAAGTACTCTTATTCTTATTCTTATTCTTCTTCTTTTTCACTTTTAGGGAGTAGTAACCTCCCCAGATGGTAGTAGGAGCTGTGGGGGTGCCAAACGTCAGGATGATGGTAGGGAGACGGATCTCCCTACCACCTCGTTTGGAAATGAAGCGCCTGACGTAGGTCACCCCCTGTGACTTAAGGTTCCGTACAAGTTCATCTTCAGACAGTTCGGCCAATGCTTGATCTTTAATCACTCCTCTAGAGGAATTCATTGTTTTGTGGGGAGTGACCTCCACTGGAGTGTCTCCGATGGAGGAGAGCCTCAGTAGCCCATTGGAGTGTGCCCGGGTACGGCACTCTACCAACAAGTCACCAGACCTGAGGCGCTGGGCCTCAGGCCTGCCAACACGGCTCCTGAGGGTCTCCCCCACCAGGAAAGGGTGCAACTTGGAAACAGGCTTCTCTTTAACTTTGCTGTGGATAATGAGAAAGCGAGGCCAGACGGCCGAAACCTGAGGCGTCGCTTCCCCACAATCAGAGTCGCTATCATTTTCAAGGTCAATGTCAGTGGCTATGTGCCGCTTTGGTGCCAGTTTTGGTTTTTTGATATTTTCCATATTATAGTATGATAGATATTCATCCCCCGGGGGTCCCCGCCCGCCACCGAGCCCAACAAGGGAAAGTGCAATTGTCGGCGGGTCTCCAGCCGACGCACAATGGAGACTGCCCGAAAGATATACTCAAGGGGGTAAGCCCGATTGAACCGTTTGAGCCACCGCCTTCTATCACACTGTTGAATACAGGGGAATACTGGCGTAAAGCACCCAATCAGCATCAGAGGCTATAGCATGGTGCTCCGTATAACAACCCGCATGTCAACAGGGGGATAGGGCTCGACGTGACAAGAGCCGATTGACTAGGCCGGTACGACTAGCCTCCCGTTTAGGCAGAAGTCAAGGCCAAAGTGGAGTGTTTCAGCCACCAGGATCCTCTTCTCCCCCGACACGGGTCTCCAAGCACGGCAAACACTTGGGATCCAAAGGACCAAAAGCTCACGCGTATTTTTAAGGACCAATCCAACATGGTAAGACCTGGGTAAGCACAGCTCCTTAAAAACCGGACCAGTGAAAAAGACTGAACAACATATCTGCTGACATCAAGTCCTAATCCTGGACAAAGATGGCACCCGTCTGCTAGCCCACTCAGTCAGGGACCGAGTGGACTACCCACCCACGCCACGTGGAGGCCGGTGCCGGGTAGGCCGAACCGGTCGAAAATCCCAAGTCCGTAGGCTAGAGCAAACACGTCTGAACAGCGTAAGCCTAAGTAGACTGACTGACGGACTATGGGTACTCTGTCCCGGATGGGGAGTATCGGGAGATAACTCTCGGCCCTCTCGGGGTTCCCCGAGTGCCTCCCGGGTTGTGTGGTAACACAACGAGCTCTTAGGCTGGAATTGCTAAGTAGTAGACACCTCCCATAAGGTCATGTCATCGGTAATGTTTTTGAAGAAACAAAATATGGACTTTAATCCGGCAAAGATCTTTTACGTCTTTAATGAGACATCCAGTTACAACATGCTTGGTGGCTCTCTTAGCCACTTTTAAATAAAGTATTTCGCCAAGTTTCAATCTTGTACGTACAGCAATATCTGAGATTCACGTATCTACATACATATGCACACACACATATATGGCCTTTCACGCCAAATGTACGTTCAGCAACGAGGTTAGCGTAACTAAACATGTAATTTTTTTCTTGTCGCTTCAGTTGTCAGAGGTTTAGGCCTGCCCGCTTTTGACATCATGGACAAGCTATTAAGCTCAGCCCACCGCGACCCATCCTAAAAAGTCCCTTCTATAAATAGAAGGGACTTAAAAAACTCTTAAAAAACTAAGTTGTAAAAGACAGTATATCAATACCAGCACAAAGTCACCCCATTTACGCCTTCGTCCATACAGCCATCCATACAGTACTGGCTGCATTACTGGTGGCTGTATGCTTGAGAGGGTGCGGCAAAAGGTCCTACGGATGACCACAGCCATAGCCCATCTATGTGCAGGACATATAAGGTGGCCATTTGCCTGAGGACCTTTTGCTCAATGGGAAGTACACATCCTCACCTTCTGCAGGTAGCGTGTAAACTTGATGGCGTAGAAAGTGCGACACTTGTTGCTGGTGGTCTTGTCGAGGTGTTCCTGGAAGAGACGCTCAGCCTCTTCATGGTTTCCCTGGCGCCGTTCCAGACTAATGCGACGCATTGCTACCATGACAAGGCCCGGGACGTTCTTTTCCAGGCAGGCAAGAATGTCCTGAGCAATCTTGTGATTCTCTGCAAATATCACAAAAAAATAAACTACACGTACACCATTATAAATAATTAACCCCTTTACCGCCGAGAAAAATGTAACATCACACAACTGCAAGAGGCACAGTTCCTTGTGAGCCCTTGCAGTTGCCGGGGCTCATGAGGATCTGTGCCTTTTCATGACACCACTTCGTATTCCTTTGATGTCTGGTGCTCTTCGGCATTGAACTAACCCTTTGCATGTCAGTAGCAGTTTTAGTCTTGTAGGAATCATCGCAACTAAAACCACTACTGACATGCAAAGGGTTAACAAAGATTGCAGAGAAATAATGTGGCCACTGGCTGTGAAGGGGTTAACATTCTCCATACAAAAGCCAAGATTCCCAGAAATGAGGAGTTGTCCACTGAACACCATGTCAAGTTCTAAGTGATCCTACACAAGTTTGTGGTTGCTCTGGAGCCTGAAGATGGAGCCTGAAGATGGAGCCTTCCACTGGTGGATAAATATGACAGATGTCACTAACCTTGTCTCTCCTCAAAGGCAGCCCAGGCTAGGTGAATGTAGGGTTTCTTTGGCAAATGGATTTCACATGCTCTTCTGTACACGTTCCTCACTCCCTCAATGCTGTGTTGCTCCAGGTACTTTGCATACTGCACAAGAAACAAGTTCCATCAATCCATGTCTAGAAATTGCTAAAAAAATTAATTTTTCTCTAAAATGTATTTTTTCGAAAAATACTTACCGACGGCATTACTATAAGGAAGATACCCCTTAGCCTACTGATTTCAGCCTAAGCATTTGTTGTGTCCCCTGCACAACTGGGGAGGAGTCACCGGAGATCCATGCCTAGGAGCCCCGGGTGGCCTCAACTTCCCTCCCTATCCGGTCACGTGCTGGGCAGAAGCCCGCCAGTTTTATTTAGCCGACAAGCACGGCATTGGTAAATATTTTTTGAAAAAATACATTTTAGAGAAAAATTAATTTGTTTTCTCAAAACCCTTACTGATGTCATTACTATATGGAAGAACAGCAAAGATGAGGAGGGTGCCGCCCCCTACCACCCTGCGAGTTATAAGCCCCGAAGGCCCCAAGCGGAGCACTTCCGACGATTTCAGCTAAGAGGAGGGAGTGCTGGGCCGCGGAGATGTCCCCCACCAGGGCCAGGGAGTCACGCTGGCCGGATAGGTCATGGAGGTAGAAGAGGGCGAAGGTGGAGTTGGCCCGCCAGCCTACCGCCACCACAATGTCTTTCACTGAGCAGTTGCGGTCAAATGCCACGCTGGTGGCTACTGCTTGCACTTCATGCACCCTGATATGCAGCCTCTTATCTCCATCAGGGGAGAGGACTTTGTATGCTGACTGAATGACCCACCGCAGCCTGGACGAAAGCGTCTGTGCTGAGATATCAGACCTGCCCAGTGTTAGTGGCAGGAAGAGGCGGGAGCGCCCCTGGCGGCGCGGCTTTGTGCGACGCAGGTAAATCCTCAGCGCCAGGACCGGGTCCTGCTGTCAAGACCCGCGGGATTGAGGTGCGGCTGAGGGAGGCCAGGTCTTGGCCCGAAGGACGGGTCAGTGAGAAGCTGCGCCAAGCCATCGGACCTGAACTGTAAACAGGCAGGATGCACAGAGAGCGCATGTAGCTCGCTCACTCAGGATGCTGTGGCGAGGGCCAGGAGGAAACACGTCTTCTGGGTTAGGTCGGAGAACCGCGCAAAGGGCAGAGGTTCGAAGTGGTCCGAGTTCAGCCACGTCAGTACCCAGGTGAGGTCCCACCGAGGGATAAGCGAACGGGAGGTTGGCCGCCGGAGCTCAAAGTGGGCCATAAGGTCCGAGAGGGCCTTGCAAGTGCCCGGAACCAGGAGGCCCAGGTGGCGGTAAGTGTCCGCAATCATGGCCCGCTATCCCCTGAAGGTAATTGGTGCCAAGCCCTGATCGGCGAAGAGCCACAGGAAGAAATCCGCCAGTTGGGGGGGGTAGTCAGACCTGTCGGGGGGGGGGGGGGGGGGGTGAGCTGCTGGGCGGCGCACCAAGACTGGAAGACCCGCCATTTCCCCTCATAGACATTCCTGGTAGAAAGTCTGCGGGCTGCTGCGATTGCCTCCACTGCTGCACCCAAGAAACCTCTGGCGGCAGGGCTTGCAGGACAACCTCCGGGCACGGGTGGAAGAGAGCCTGTCGGGGCTGCTTGAGCATTGAGGGCGGAGCGGGGAGCTGCAGGGGCGGGTCTGTCGCCAGAGTGAGGAGGTCAGTGGTCCAGCTCTTGGCCCAACTGAAGAGGACCACCAGCAAGAGAATCGCGGAGCATCCCTGAAGCTTCCGCAGGATCTTGGGTACCAGGACGGATGGAGGGCAAGCGTAAGCAACCAAGCCGCCCCAAGGGATGGAGAGCGCGTCCACTGCCCAGGCGAGGGGATCTGGGACGAGCGAGACCAAGAGCGGGAGCTGGTTGTTCCACCTGGTGGCGAAGAGGTCGATCAGAGGCGTCTCCCACCGAGAACAGATCAGGCAAAGATGTCTGGGCGCAGGGACCACTCCGTGTGGAGAAGCTGCCACGACATGTGAGGGAGTCCACGAGGACATTTAGGCAGCCCGGGATGTGGCTAGCTCGAAGAGCAAGCCACGGTCCCTGCACTGGAGAAGGATCTGGAACAGAAGGATGCACAGCGATGGCGAGGGAGTGCCCCCCTGGTTCTGTATGTAGGCTACCAGTCGTGTTGTCCGAGAGCACTAGGACCTCTTGGTGCCCCAGACACTCCTGCCGGGTGCTGAGGGCTAACCACACCGCCTTCAATTCCAGCCAGTCGATGTGCTTTTTGGCAAGCTCCCGGGGCCAGAGACCCGAGGCTGAGAAAAAGTCTGGTAAAAGGTGCGCTCCCCCAGGACGTCTGGCTCGCGTTGGTGCAGATGGACCATCGGGGCGGAGTGGAGTGGAGGGGTACGCCCGTCACTAACCAAGACAGGTCCGTCCCACTGCTGGAGGTGGGGGGGGCGGACCAGTGGCAGAACGGGGACCGGGTCTGCCAGATCGCTGGAGGAGGGGCGCCAGTGAAGCAGAAGCTGTAGCGGGCGGGCGTATTGCCTACAGATCCACCACCGCACTGAGGAGTCCCTAGAGCTGTAACTAGACCCTAGAGCTGTAACTAGACCCTGGCCGGGAACGAGTCCCCTTGTACCAACGGAAGAGCGAGCTCGGCTATCTTCCGCCGCCGTGCCACTGGGAGTCGCACCAGGTTGAGGTCGGTCAGGAATTCCATGCCGAAGTGGAGGAACCTGCGTGAAGGCGTGAGGTCTGACTCGTTGACCAGAACCCGAGACGGCAGAGGAGGGTGAGGAGCGAGTCCCTGTCCTCTTCCAGGGCTGCAGCGATCTGGTTGCGAAGAAGCAGATCGTCCAGGTAATTGGAGGTCGGGCTCAAGGACCGCTGCCGGAACCGGGCCACCACTGCGTCGAGGAGTCTTGTGAAGACCCAGGAGCTGATGTTGAGGCCGAATTAGTTATTTGGTTAGTTATTTGGGTTTAACGCCGAGCAGGCGACTAAGGCCATCTCACGGCGGGATGGGTAAAAATCTGGTCAGCCAGACTAAAAGCAAGGTCTTAAGACAAGATGTAAATATAGATTAAAAATCTCAGGCTAAAATGTCGCACATGTCTGGAAAAGAAACGTCTACAGACTCAAAAAGGGCAAATAAAAAAATTGACATAGTCTATGAATGCTCAGATCTTGTTAAAAATATTGCATTCTCTCAAAAAATTGAAGATTTTGTCCGGGGGAACATCCCGGAACAAAACCTTCAAGGAGTCTGCTGTGAAGTGTTTATATCTGGTGTCAATTAGGTCAGCACAATACAGCAAAAAGTGTCGAACAGAAAACTGCTCATCACAGGCAAAACACCATGGACGCTCATCCTGTTTAAGTAAGTAAGAGTGCGTAACATATGTGTGCCCGATGTGGAGCCGAGCAAGGACAGTCTCCTCACGGCGGCTGCCGCAGCGGAAAGTTAGACTGTCAGACAACTTAGGAAGAGCTTCATGAAGCTTGTTCCCTTCCTCTTTGTCCCACTCGGACTGCCACTCGCGGGCTATGTACGCACTAATAACAGGTTTAAAATCACTATAGACAGTCTGTGTGTCAGGGACAGGGTCACTGCGGGCACTGTTGGCAGCAGAATCTGCGATTCTGTTGCCTTCGATGCCCACATGGCCTGGGACCCAAATAAAAATGATGTCATAATATTCCTTCATCAAGTCCGCGTAGAGCTCTCTAATCTGCACCAGCAGTGGATGGTCCGTTCCCGCGCCCTGAAGGGCCTGCAGGGCAGAAAGAGAGTCAGACAGAATCAGGAAGTTCCTTTCCCGAGACTGATAGGCATGCTTGAGTGCTAGCAGAATGGCCTGCAGTTCTGCACTAAATACAGAGGAATGGTCAGGGAGACGGAGCTTAAATGGGCGTCTAGGATGGCGAGAGGACACTGCAGCCGCAGCCACTCTTCCATCCTCAGACTTGGACCCATCCGTATAAAGACGACAATAGCCAGGAAAAATTGAAAGGAGTTCATTGAGGCTCTGTTGGTATATGGCTGGTGGAGTACAATCCTTCTTGTGGGCAGTCAAGTCCAGCAAGATGTCAGGAACTGGTAGTAGCCAGGGTGGAGTGACGTGTTGCAGAGATTCCGAAACTTTGTCCAGGTCCACTCCGGCCGCCTGCAGATGAGGTCGGACACGGAAGGAAAGTGGACGGACAGCTCCCGGATGGGCATCGTAAATCTCTGCAAACGACGGGTTAAAAACACAATCATAGGCAGGATTTTCTGGATGGGCCTTCAGCTTCAGAACGTAGCTGAGCATGAGGCGGATGCGGCGGAGCCTGAGAGAAGGCTCCCCTGCCTCTGCATACAGACTAGGAACTGGAGATGTCCTGAAGGCTCCCAGACATATGCGCAGACCTTGATGGTGAATTGTGTTCAGACGCTGCAGAACAGACTTGGAAGCCGAGCCATATACCACAGAGCCGTAATCCAGTTTGGACCGAACAAGGGCCCGGTACAGTCGAAGTAAGACGATGCGGTCTGCACCCCAGTCAGTACGACCAACGACACGAAGAATGTCGAGGGCCTTCCGACAAGAGGTTCTAAGGTAGTTAACATGGTTGCAGAAGGTCAATCTTTTGTCAAAGATGACCCCCAAAAACTTAGCCTCTTCAGCCACCTTAATTGGCACTCCAGCAATGCTCAGGCTAGGTTCTGGAAAAAATTTCGTCTGGTTAGTAAAATGCACACAGACTGTCTTGGAGGGCGAGAATCTGAATCCATTGAGAGACACCCACCCCTGGATGCGATCAACGCACAGCTGCAAGCGCCTCTCAAGGGACGCAAGTCCTCGACCTCGTGCACACAAAGCAAAGTCGTCCACAAACAAAGAGCATTCAGAATCATCCTTGACGGCCTTTACAATGTTATTTATTTTAATGCTAAATAAAACAGGAGATAGAATACTGCCCTGCGGGACACCCATCTCCTGTTCAAAGGAGTCGGAGAGGGTGGAGCCCACACGGACATGGAACGACCTGTTGGACAAAAAATTGTGAATAAAAACGGGCAGATGCCCTTTAAAACCCATGGACATGGACAAATCAGACATTATACCATGCTTCCAGGTAGTGTCATATGCCTTTTCAAGATCAAAGAAAATTGCATAGACATGCTGCTTGTTGACAAAAGCATCTCGGATAAAAGACTCAAAGCGGACTAGATGGTCAGTTGTACTACGGAAGCGCCGGAAACCGCACTGGAGGTCTGTGATGAGACCCTGTGACTCAAGATGCCACACCAGTCGGGCGTTGACCAAGCGTTCCATAGTTTTACATAAACATGATGTCAAAGCTATTGGCCGGTAGTTGCCCGGGTCGGAAGGATCCTTACCCGGCTTGGGAATTGGCACAACCACAGCCTGGCGCCAAGATGGCGGAAAATGACCGGTTATCCAGATATGGTTAAAGGCCTTGAGAAGTACAAGGCGTGAATCCTCAGGCAGATGTGTTATGAGCTGATAATGGATGGTATCTAATCCAGCAGCAGAGTCAGTACATTTCTGCATGGCTTGCTGCAATTCTGAAAACGTAAAAGGGGCATTATAGTCTTCCAAGTTATCCGATATAAAATCACAAGCACAAGATTCTCGCTTCTCCTTCTCTCTCTGGAAGAAAGGTGAATAATGCTCTGTTGAAGAATTATGGGCAATGGTGGAGGCAAGCAAATTGGCCACAGCCTTTTTATCTGTGACCAAACTGGCACCATCTCTAAGATGGCCGACAGAAGCCGAGCCACCCCTGCCCCTAATTCTTCGAACAGCCTTCCAGACTTTTTGGGACGGAGTCCTAGAAGATAAAGATGAGACGAAGCGTCTCCAGGAAGCACGGCGTTCACATTTAAAAATATAACGGGCTTTCGCCCGCTGTCTTTTAAAGGTTAAAATATTTGCTTGCGACGGATTACGAAATGCACGTCGCTGAGCAGATTTGCGCATTGTTTGGGCCTTGCGGCACTCTTCATTGAACCATGGTACTCTCGGCTTCCGAGGGAGTGATGTGGAAGTCCTAGGGATGGTTTCACCTGCAACCTCCAACAAAATAGAAGTAAAACAAGAAACAGGTTCTTCAGCTGACATGACCACCTCCTCTGTAAGACGAGACTGACAGAGAGAGGCAAACAGAGACCAGTTAGCTTTCTTGAGATTCCAGCGCCCCACCGGCGAATCCTCCTCACAGCTGACCGATGACAGGACTACTGGGAAGTGGTCACTACCACACAGGTCGTCGTGAACCTTCCAGTCAAAGTCCAGCATGAGAGAAGGATCACACACAGTGAGGTCTAGAACAGAACTAGATCCGGAACCTGAGTTAGAGTATGTAGGTGAGCCATCGTTAAAGACACATAGGTTAAGTTGAGAAAAAACATCTTCTAACATCTGACCTCTGCCATCATAGTGGTCACTACCCCAAAGGTGAGCATGACCGTTAAAATCCCCCATGAGAATAAAGTGAGGGGGCAGTTGATCTACTAAGTGAAAAATATCATTGCTACAGACCCGCAGTGATGGTGGCAGGTAAATACTGCATATGGTTATGGTCTTTTTTAAGGTAACCCGAGCAGCGACAGCCTGAAGACAGGTGTCGATGCTAACGGGGCTACATAAAATTTGGCTACTAATGAGAAGAGCCGCTCCACCCGAGCGCCTCTCCGAATCAGAGCCTTTATGTATAACATTAAAACCATTAAAAGACACAGGGTCAGAAGTCTTCAGGTAAGTCTCCTGAAGAGATATGACTGATTGATTGATTGATTGATTGTACATTGCTTAACGTCCCGACAGCAACAAGGCTTTCTCAGGACGTGCCTGCATTGCTTGTGAAAAAAAACTAAAGAGAAAATTGAATGTATGTCGCCAGCCGGTCAAATACATTAAATAAACCTACAACATGGGGCATAAATAAAGCTAAGACCATTTAGCAACACACATCCAATATCAAGAGCTACAGGCAGTGCAGACAGTAGGGAGAGTTTTAAAAAGGCAAATACAGGTGAATGGACAAAGGGTAGACAGAAACACATGCCCCAGAATAGAGAGAAAAACCCACCCTGTGGGGCTGACCAGGGTGACCCTGGGAACTAAAAAATACCTAACCCCACCCAAGTCCCCCAGGGCAGACCCGGGTGGGGCAAGAGATATGACTGAGGGGTTATAGAACTTGACTAAAAGACGTAATTCCTCAAAGTTAGCTCGAAAACCACGACAATTCCACTGAAGCAAAGAGTCCATGACTAAGTCTGATCTGGGGGTAAGGAGTTTTTCCCCCCTTTTTCCTTTACCTTGGAAGGAGTTGAAGAAACAGAGGGGGGCCGGCTCCCGGGCCTCCTCTGGTTCTTCGGAGAGGAAGGGGATGGAGCTGCCGCAGCATCAGCAACAACAACTTCCACTCCCTCCATCCGCTCCTCCAGTGCAGCATATTTGTTTTGAAGGGGCACATCTGTGTTCCCCTTCTGGGCCCGTGCGCACAGCGGTCCCATAGATTTCTTAGACTTCTGGTCCTGGGCAGCGTTCCTGCCGCTAGAGTTAGCGGCCTTAGAAGGCTGACCAGAGCCAGAAGTTGGAGTTGACTGACTAACAGGTTTGGGTGGGGGCTGAGGCTTAGGGGCAACAGAAGGCGGCACAACCGGACCGGCAGTGTCCGCCTTCTGCGTTCCCTGGCTCCTTGTCACCACCGGAGGAGGGTTACTCTCCAGGGGCGAGATGAGCCGAGGCTCCGCCCCCAACCAAGAAGTTGGGGTCTGACATGAAAAGTCTTTGGTGGGGCGCTTGCCTGCCACCGCTGCACTAAAAGTATACACTGAGGTGTTAGAGGTTGGGGCAGCCGCAGCTGCACCAGGGCCTTCAACCAGTTTTTTGGCATCCAGAAAGGACAGCCCCTTCTCCACACGCACCTGCTGAATCTTGCACTCGGATATCCAACGAGGGCATTTCTTATCCGAAGCCATATGCGCCCCCTGGCAATTCACACACAGGGGGGTGGCTGTGCAGGACTCAGCAGAGTGTCCGGGCCTAGTGCAACGGGCGCATGAAGCCTCTGCCTGATGGCATGTCTTCTGCCCATGGCCATACTTTTGGCACTTAAAGCACCGGAGGGGAAGAGGGACGTACTTTTTCACTCTCAGGGAGTAGTAACCTCCCCAGATGGTAGTAGGAGGGGTGGGGGTGCCAAACGTCAGGATGATGGTAGGGAGACGGATCTCCCCACCACCTCGCTTGGAAGCGAAGCGCCTGACGCAAGTCACCCCCTGAGACTTAAGGTTCCTTACAAGTTCATCTTCTGACAGTTCTGCCAAAGCTTGATCTTTGATTACGCCTCTTGACGAATTCATAGTTTTGTGGGGTGTGACTTCCACAGGAGTGTCTCCGATGGAAGAGAGCCCCAGTAGCCCGCTGGAGTGTGCCCGAGTACGGCACTCCACCAGCAAGTCACCAGACCTGAGGCGCTGGGCGTCAGGCCTGCCAACACGGCTCCTGAGGGTCTCCCCCACCAGAAAAGGATGCAGCTTGGTAACTGGTTTCTCCTTCACCTTGCTATGGACAATGAGGAAGCGAGGCCATACGGCCGACGCCTGAGGCGTCGCTTCCTTACAGTCTGAATCACTGTCATGTGCAATGTCGGTGTCTATGCGCCGTTTCTGTGCTAGTTTTGGTTTTTTGGTTTTATCCATATTATATTAGTAGAGATATTCATCCCCCGGGGGTCCCCGCCCGCCACCGAGCCCAACAAGGGAAAGTGCAACTGTCGGCGGGTCTCCAGCCGACGCACAATGGAGACTGCCCGAAAGATATACTCAAGGGGGTAAGCCCGATTGAACCGTTTGAGCCACCGCCTTCTATCACACCGTTGAATGCAGGGGAATACTGGCGTAAAGCACCTAATCAGCAGCAGAAGCTATAGCATGGTGCTCCGTATAGCAACCCGCATGTCAACAGTGGGATAGGGCTCAACGTGACAAGAGCCGATTGACTAGGCCGGTACGACTAGCCTCCCGTTTAGGTAGAAGTCAAGGCCGAAGTGGAGTGTTGGCACCAGTGAGCCGCAGCCCAAAGGGAACCTCAGCCACCAGGATCCTCTTCTCCCCCGACACGGGTCTCCAAGCACGGCAAACACTTGGGATCCAAAGGACCAAAAAGTCACGAGTATTTTTAAGGACCAATCCAACATGGTACGACCTAGGTTAGCACAGCTCCTTAAAAACCGGACCAGTGAAAAGGCTGAACAACATATCTGCTGACATCAAGTCCTAATCCTGGACAAAGATGGCACCCGTCCGCTAGCCCACTCGGTCAGGGACTGAGCGGACTACCCACCTACGCCACGTGGAGGCCGGTGCCGGGTAGGCTTGAGGCCGAAGGGGAGCGCCCGGAACTGGTATACCATCCTGCGAAAGGTGAAGCGCAAATACCGGCGGGAGGCCGGGTGAATGGGAACATGGAGATAAGCATCCGCCCATCGAGGCTTATCACGAAGTCCATAGGCTGGACTGCCAACCGAAGGACCCTGGCCGTCTCCATCTAAAGTGTGGTGCTGAAAAGTACTTGTTTAGTGCCGACAGGTCGATGACCGGATGCCACTTGCCGCCGGGCTCATGGACGACGCACAGATGGCCGTAGAAGGCCGGGGAGTTGCTTCGGGAGACTACCTCTATGGCGGCCTTGCGAAGCAGGGCATCCAGCTCTCCGAGAAGGGCGGCTGCCTCAGCGGGTCGCCCGAAACTGGGGTCCAGAGGGGGGGACCGCCGCAGAGGTGGAGGTGACTGAAAGGAGATCTGGAGGCCGTCGGAAACGGTCAAGAGCATCCAGGGGTCGTCCGGGAACAGTGAGCACCAAGCGGCACTGTGAAGGGCCATCCGCCCGCTGACTGGTGACTCCACCACTGTCAGCGGGGGCAAGGGGGGGGGGGGGGGGGGGGGCAGGAAGTCAGCGGGCCCGTCCGCGCCCCGACCCACAGGCGCCTCGAGACCTAGGACATTGGAAGCCTCCTGGACAGCTTGCCCCGTATCTCCAAAAGCTGCAAGCAGCCAAGCGGGGCCTGGCGCAGCTGAGATTTGCAGACTTGGGAAGGTCCGCACAGTATCACTGGAGGGTGTCCCGGCGCCAGAGGTCACAGTTGGCCGCCGCTGCCATGGCATTAGTCGAGGAAGGAGTGGTACGTGGCCTGGCAAGGTCGCCATCTTGTCCAGCCCGCGAGGCCAATCGTGCTGGAGGAGCCTGCGCCCCCCAGCCTGCGCCAGCGCTGCGGCGTCCAAAGCGGGAGTGGAGAAGGCTTGGGAGTGCAGAACACACTTTTAGTTACGGAGTGGTCGGGTGAAACTGAGTGCAAGATAAGCCATCGGTGGCAATTAATCATTAGCGCACGCCTAGTCATACTGACTGGAAGAACTGTTTATGATGCTAGAAGGGAATGCTCTTCCATTATCCTACTACTAAGTGTATCTGCTGTCAAACATCCCGCAGGGTATGCAGAAAACTGAGGAAGCAGAGATAGTGAACATTAAACACAGGCATAACACACTACATCAGTAGTCCCGCAACAGAGATTAAACAGTGTGGAGAACAAGTTCAAGTAAAAATGTCTGAAAAGTGGCGGGGGTCCAGGTGCCGCCTAGGCCCCGGGGGGGTCCAGGAGCAAAGCCCCGGTAGGGGGCCCAGGGGGGCATAGCCCCTCGGAAAAGTCAAGGCCAAAGTGGAGTGTTGGCACCAGTGAGCCGCAACCCAAAGGGAACCTCAGCCACCAGGATCCTCTTCTCCCCTGACACGGGTCTCCAAGCACGGCAAACACTTGGGATCCAAAGGACCAAAAGCTCACGAGTATTTTTAAGGACCAATCCAACATGTTAGGACCTGGGTTAAGCACAGCTCCTCAAAAACCGGACCAGTGAAAAAGACTGAACAACAAGTCCTAATCGTGGACAAAATGGCACCTCTCTGCTAGCCCAGTCAAGTCAGTGACTGAGGATACTACCCACCCACGCCATGTGGAGGCCGGTGCCTAGTGGGCTCGGACGAATCGGAGCGGGTGGGGGGTGGGGGGGTGGGGAGATGTATCTAGTGCTCGCTGGCCCCACTCGAACGAATCGGAGCGTGGGGTGCGTAACTGAGTCTTGCTGGTCCCGCTCGGATGCAGCGGAGCGGGCGGGGGGGG